>OW052222.1:244178182-245392646 GCA_932526605.1 Nephrotoma flavescens
AGTGTGCTGTATTCACGATTTCCGTAGATCCGTGGTGAAATAAAGTCGGATGTTGGCCATCACAGGCACACACTCTACATTTTTTTAAGATTCGCACATGAAAGGCGGATTCTTTTAACTCGAAGTAGTAACCGACCATATATTCGGCGGGTTTCTTTTGAGAATCTGTCAGACGCTTCATTAGATAATCCCAAACGAATATTGAAACAATTCAAAAATTTTAAAAAATATCTAAAAAAAAGTCGATGTTTGTGAGCGAAAACATTTTTAGCCCGATTCCAATTAAATGTTAAAGGTTGAGCGTCCTCACAGCTAAAGGTCGGTATCCAGCTCGCGCTAAGATAAATTTTACATACAAATTAGACGTAAAATTTAGCTTACGAAATAACAAAAAAAATATTTTGCTCACGATTTCGCAGATGCGGTACGCAGCTGACGTGAAAAGTTTGTAGTTATCTCATTCGCATATAGACTAAGCTAGTAAAAACTCTACAAACGTTTTCGCAGCAATTTATCTGCCTAGAACAATAAAATTTAGAAAAGTTTTGACAGCAAAACGTGATATATTTTTTTTTTTTTTTAATGGATGATAAAATAATTTTCTAAACTGAAAATACTTTTGAAATATATTTTTGTTTGTTGTACGACAAATAAAACAAACGTCAAAATGTATCTATACATAAAGAGCGCTTCAGACGCGACTTGGTCGGAAATGAAATTTCAACAGAGAAAAATAAAAAATATAAATTATTCGGTGTGTAAAAAAACATAAAATCGTTTTTGTATATTATATTATTTATTATATACTAAAATATATTTAAAATTTGTTTTATTATAAAACATGAATTTCCTTTTTGTAATATAAAACGAGACAATAGATTAACATTAACATGTAAACTAAATTTGACCAAACGAAAATTGTCAAAATTGGATGGTAAGTCGGATCGACAACATCCAATTTGGCCAATTTAGCCTACTAATTTATCTGTAATTTAGTAGAGACTTGCGGAGACCGCGTTAAAATTTATCTTAGCGCGAGCTGGATGGATACCTTGCTTAAAATGGTACGAACTGCTAATAAAATGATACGAAAAATAACACAACATTGTTTTCCAATCCAAAATACACATTAAACCAAAAAACACATTACCATACAATTAAACCAAGCCGTTAAAACAGCAAACAAAATTTGTCCTAAAATTCATCGAGTAAAAGCTTGTATTCTGAGCTAAGAAGTTCATTGTGAGTGATAATGATTAAAAGAAAAACGTTTTTCCACTATGTGACAAAATGTAAAATACTTAAAAATACTTGAACTTACAAGATCTTTTCAGGTACCAACAAATTTAAGAAAATTGTCCGACGAAATTCATTGTTTTTGACTCATTCTAGAAAGGAGAACTCACAAAATACTAATTATTGGAGTCTTATTTCTTGGCATTACGTCTAAATATGTATTCGAGCATCTTTTGTTGCTCCAACAAATATTCGCAACTTGGCAATTATCGTACTGCAAATTTTTTATTGGTTTTTAATGCAGTTGGCTGTTTAATGCAGATTCCAATAAAAATATGTAGACTTGTAATAAAGTACTGGGGTACTACTTACGTAAATTCTTGCGAGGTGGTATAGAGAAATAAAAGTTCTTTCAAATTGAGCAGTTTTTTAAATTCTTAGATAAAACATATGACATTTTAGCATAACAGTGGTCATAACTTACCAGCAACGTGAGTAATTTCATCCTTCAACTCAGGAATCGGGTCATGCTTATAGATTATATAGACCTCGCTTTTCACAAACAACAGCGTTTCTGGAGATTACATGTCCAGAGGATTTTCCTTGCAACAAACTCATTGGTTTCATAAACAGTGTAGCAGGTTGCGCAGTCCTCATACAATATGCCTATGTCCTCCAGATTATTATTTTTCAGTTCAAACGATATAGAAGACCATTTACCATACTCGTTGTCTGATCAATCGTGAATTTCCTCACTACAAATACGGTAATTTTATTTATTAACATAACACGCAATTTCAAATGGGCTTCATCGGAAAATAGTCTCGATAAATATTTTCAACAATCCCGGATTGAAAAAAAAACTTATCGAAACGAGACGATAAAAATCATACAAGATGCTGTATAAAAAATCGTTTAATTACATGTGATTCTTTCACTTCATCACTTCAGAACTTTGTGATAGTTAAAGATGTTGGAGTATCTACAACTAATTAATATGAAAACCAGCGCAAAAATTGCTAACATACTATTCCACCTTGTTATACAATTTAAAATTAATGCCAGCTTTTTTTACTCCTGGTTAACATATGTCTGAAGAGAACTTCTCTTTCTTTAGATATACGGGAATTATTTTTTCCCGGTGGGTTATAGCAGTAGTTCATCGTATTTGCGTTCATCGGTCGTTTTGTCTTCAAAAATTTTCATTCTGTAGTCGTCTATTGATAAATTTATCGTTTTAACGCACTCCAAAAGAAAACTACTAGAAAAACGAACTAATTTATAAATTAAAATAAAATCACCGGTAATTCTGTTTTATTAGAAACCTAAACCATTTCACTTTTTGTCACAAATCGAGGGAAAAAATATTTTTCGGACAAAACGTGATTTTTAATACTGTGTGAATATTATTTTGTACGAGTCAAAAATTCAAAGCAATTTCCCACGAAAATAATATTTATCACACAGTATTCGGGCACGTCCTAGACAGAATGTAATATTGGCCAATTGTTTTAGCGAAAATGCTGGTGAGTTTTGTTATGTTTTTAATAAAAGTAAAAAAGGAGTTGAATCATTAAATTTCGAAAACGCTATAGATGACGCCATTTAAGAATTTAGTTTTGTAAGTGAATGAAACGTTGTTGTAAATTGATCAATTTGTGGATATTATCTTACTTTATTATTTTTTGGATCAAAATTATCTTGGTCTAATGTGTAATAGGAGCTATTTTAATGCGAGCTTTGTTCATTATTCGTCTGCTTCAATTTTCGTATCATTATTTTCTTATTAAATGTTGCTAACGCAACTCATTTTAACATCTTCGTTACGTGACTAGACTTTTGGTAGTGTACGTGTCATTAATTGGGGTTATAGTTTTGATTAAGTAATCAAAACTTAAAATTGTAAATTGTAAGCCGGCCGCTCGATTCGGCCGTACAATGCAGAGGTCATAAAGGATTAAAATATCAAGTCGTATATAATTTGAAACCGTAGTTTCCAAACCACTGTACCTGTGAGTACCTTACTTAACTAGAAACTAGTGCGTAATTTTTACATACTTGTGTTGCAAATTGACGTAAGTTATTTGACTGGTGGTAATCTAGATCTAAGATGTTCTAACGTGGGGTCGTAATTTTTTTTAGAATTATGCAGCATGCCTAAAGTATTAAATAAAGAGCCGTAGGTAATTTAGCGTTTCTAAATGTTCTTTCATATTATTAAATAAGACCATATTTTCCTTAAGTTGAAATCAATCCCAATGTTTTATATTTTTATTATGCATGTGATGTAGTTTTAAAATAAATTAATTATTAAATTTTATGTTAATGTTTACTTTATATACACTTTCTCCTTTTTAATTTTATTTAATTTTTTTAATTATTATTTTTGCATATAAAATTTTATAAATTTTGAGTAGAGTAGAGCATTTTTAAATTATTGTATTATTTGAAAAATAAACAAAAGGGGGAAACAGTCTAAAGTGAACTAATTTGCACCAAATATCGTTTTGATAAGCTATTCCAAAATATTCCTTATCCATTTAAATTACATCATCCAGTTGTTGTTATGTTCTAGCTGTTCACTTTTATATTTAATTATTGTTTAATAAACAAAATATTATAATAAAGAAATATGCAAAAATAAAATTATTTTAATTGTTTTGAATTAAAATTCATATATGATTTGAATTGAAATGAATAAAACCGAAAAAGGAGAAAGGATCTATAAAAAAATGTATAATACAAAACGTATAATAAAAAATATAAATTTAAATTATTCCAGAAACAAGTGATCACCAGTAATATGATTAGTCAGACACCTGATACGTACGATATAACAAATAATATAATTATTAATGGAATAAATAATTTTAAAATTAACAATAACATAAATAACTTTCACAGTAATAATAAAAATGTGACTGGTATAACAAATAATTTAATGCAATCGCCAATGGTCACTCCAATTAAACCATTACCATTTTCACCCAGCCAATTTTTAAATTCGCCCAATTTTAATCTATCGTTCGATAGTAATGTTATATTGCCAGCAAGCACACCAGTTCGTAAGCATCCGAGAAAGGTAAAACATAATAATCAAACACAGTAACACAAAATGGTGTAAGGTTTATATTTAATACCCAGATTATTTTATTATAATAGTGTGATTTACTTATGATTGATTGATTTTAATGCTTGTTATTATTTATTAATTTTCATTAACCTAATATTTACCTGTTTTACCTACCTACTACTACCACCTATTCATTTCAAATCATATATGATATTTGGTTTCAAAACTAAATCACTTTATCAATACAGGATATGTGTGCTCTATTTGCTAGTTTTGTGTAACTTTTTACCAACAACTAAAATTATAACATAATTCTATTGTTGCTTTATTTGTAGAATGAGAATAATTCAAGTTCATTATCGACGCCGGTGCCGGCCGGACTAAAAAGTGAACGAAATTCGGACGTAATCTATCCAAATGAACCTTTAGTACAAATAAAAACCGAAGAAGAAACGGATAATCACGATGAGATTGATTCAGACGACGATAACGATGGAATTGATTGTCTTAATAATAATGCAAAAGAAGAGGATATGGATGATTTTCAATTGCTTTCGCCGAATAATGGTAAATCAAATTCAGGAAGTGTTAAAACACCAAGTAAAACGAAACGTAGTTTGCTAAATAATGGTGGACCAAGAACTCCGACACCGTTTAAAAAAGCGCTAGCTGAAATGGGTAAACGAAGAGCCGAGAGTTATGTGCCTCCAAGTCCAGCCGGACTTGTTGAGGATATCGCGGAAATTATGCACAAGGAGCGATTGCAGGATTCGAATAATGAATCGGCATTCGAAACGGACACCAGCAATATGAATAAAACGGTTAAAAATGAACCAAAATCGTCGACATCGTTTGGAATTAAGAAAATTGGTAATGGTGAGTCGACCTCAACGAAAAAAGTGCGGAAGAGTTTAGAAAGTTCGTGGGAATTTTCATCCGATATGCCGTATTTGGCCGAGACACCGGTAAATGTTTCCTCCAAATCCTAACACTTAAACCGTATACTAATTTTTATTTATTTTTTTTATTTCTATTTCCAGAGCAAATCATTAAATTCAGATTCCGGTGTAGTGTTTTCACCGCCTAGCATTGTTAAGGACACCCTAGCCGAATCGGCGATGTTACTCGATGTCGGAGATGTGACGGTGCTACCTAATAGTCCACAACAGCAGAAGCATAATACGTCACATTCATCACAGCAGGTATCTAATCATGCTAATAATCATTTTATTAACGTTTACCCTGATTTAATAACGTCGTATATTAAACAGAAACAAATCGGTAATGTAATTAATATTAACACAATTGATCCGACATATTGTCGTAGTCGTTTCGAAAAACAACAATCGAATTTCTATCATACAAATATTAAACAGGAACCAAATCCTAGTTATAATCAGTATAATAGCGATAGTAATAGTTTGACTATGTATCCGTATGCCGACGAAAACCAAAAATTAGACAATTTTCAATTATCCAAATCGATTTATACCAATGATGAGCACCAGCAACCAGTTTATATTGATGAATCTAGGAATTATATTAGTCATAGTAATAGTTATAATAATAATAATAATAGTAAACCAGTGTTAGGCGACGTGACGAATAAAATGTATCCGAAAAAGAAGGATCACACTAGCAGTAGTAATACAAATTTTAGTAAACACAATTATTTTAATATTAACAGCTTGAATAGTAATACTAATACTACTAATACGATTAGCAGTAGTAGTAGTAGTTCAACATATAATCCATATCAAAATAATAATGTGCAAATTGATGAAAATCATCAACAGCACCAACATCCTCATCATCATCATCATCAGGTGACGACAAATACTAACAATTACTTAGCTAACAATAATAATAATCATCAGGGTTTAGTAGAAAATAGCGTAAAATATGAAGAATTTCATGAGAATGAGCCGGAAATGTATCTAAATAATCATCAAATGAGTCGAATACGAAACTACGATTTAAATGATGAATTTTGGCTTAATTTTTGCTAAACAATTTTGCAATTTTATAATATTGCGCTTGTGCAATTTACTAACTAATGTGTGTGTGTCCGTCCAAGTTAAATTTAAATTAAAATATTTAAGAATTCGCTACTCTTGGTTCTTAGGCTCGTGCCTGTGTTTTTATGTTTTATTAACCAAATGAATTGACCAAATATTCGTGTAAATATATTTCGTGTACCATTTTTTTTTTGTATATATTTTTGAATTAATATTTTTTTTGTACGTGAATTAGTTTTATAGAAACATTTCGTTTATTTGCACCGGTCCTCCTCTTCCCCCCTCTCATCTTCTTAGTTTGGAAGTAAAACAAAAATATATCTGTACTTTTGTTAATTTTTTTTTTAATTTATTCTACTAATTATTAAATCAAAATGAGAAAAATTTTATATAATTTATTATTATTACTTAGCACATTTATTAGTTATAAAAGAATATACAGATTAACCAAAGATAATATTGAATATGTACAAATTTGGGATGATTAATATTTTTTTTTTAAATTAACACTTAAAATAGGCCTTTATGAAACTAAATTATAATTTAAATCTACTAATATATTAATATTTATTTTATTACTACATTCATACACACTACTCTCTACGTACTACAAAATAATATAAATAATTTAAAATTAATAAGCAAAAAAATCCTGATTACTTCAAATCATAATGATAAATAAAATACTAATTTTCTAAATGGAAGAAATACTAATTACTTTTTTACCAGATCTTATTACACTACAACATAAATACTATTTATTTTATAGGTTATTTGAGTTTGGGGTACTATTATTTATTATTATTTTTTTATTTATTTATTATTATTATTTTTTTTTTTTTGATATGAAATATCGAGTAAATATTTTTTATTACTTATTATTCGAACGTGGCGCCTTATTATAAAGCGGTGTTTATAAATTGCATTAACGTATTATGTGATCCAATTAGTGAACGTTATCAAAATTATAAACAATATTAACTTATTCTAGTAATCTTTTCAAACCTTTCATACTCTAGAGCGTTTCTTTTACGGGGCAGTTCTAAAACTGGTTTTGAGCACATTAAATAAACTTTTAGTTTAGGCATTACTTTCTGTACAAAGTTACATTTTATAAGTTAGAATCGATTCATTTAGCAGGTTTATATTCCTATTTTGATGGCTTCATCAGAGTTAAAATGTTAATATTTAAATTTGTTTATAAACTTTTACATATTTAAATTGACCCGTCGTCTTATTCCTGGAATTTACTCGATTAAAATTGCTATTATGTGATTGATGATATTTTGACAAGGAAAACAACCATTTATTTAAAAATCATAATTTGATTTAAATGAATAATTTAACCCATTTCTTGTTAGGGTTTAGACTACCGTACCAGACTACTAAAATTTTATTTCTAATATTACACCCTTAAAATGATAAAAAGCCTTATACTTCCATTAATTTTATCCTCTATATTTAATTTTAATTTAGCAGCACTCCTAATTTTTGATAAAATTGTAAAAATGTTGGACACAGTTACAACTCGCTGATAAGCTCAACTCTCCCTCAACGTTTAAACGCTGGGGGCCTTTTATGAAATATTTTCAATTTCGTAAAATTCGATCCGCCGCGAAAATTCGTATTAAAAAATTTTTTTTGCTTTCGTAAAATTTAAAAATCGTAAATCCACCCAAAAAAAACCAAAAAAAAAATCGAAATCGATTATTTTTTTATTAAAATAAAATACTTTAATTACTTTTTAAAATGTAAGTTACTCAATTATTTTATAAAATTGACTAATTAATTTGCAACTTTTTTATTTTTTAACTAAAACCAACACAAAATAGCATACTTCATAGTCTTAAATTTTACGACCAAAAAAAAAAATTTCATAATAGGAATATTCGCGGCGGATCGAATTTACGATTTCGTATTTTACGAAATCGAAAAAAATTTCACAATAGCACCCCCTGATTTTTTACTAGGTATTTTAATACGGTTATAACGCCATTCGACCAAGTTCAACAGTGGCTTGCATCTTAGAAACAGCAATAACTACATTTTTAAAATATTAGTTGATTGGGATATTAAGCACTGTACTTGTTCAGTTACATGTAACCGCGACCCAAACATCTTGTTATCCTTGAACACACTTGGATTTTTCGCTGGTGAACTGAGTACATACTACAAAATGAAAACAGGGGCGGTATGTTGTACCATCACTTCGAATCGAAATTCGAAAAAAGTCGAATGGCGGTATGTTGTATTATTTTCGAAAAGCAAAAATGATACAACTTTCACTTTTTCGATTCGACTTTTTTCCAAATTCGACTTTTTTCGATTCGAAGTGATGGTACAACATACCGCCCCAGAAGTGGAATTTTTCATTTCTAAATTCCACTTTGGTAAAATCGTATGGGAATTTCACGTGAAATCAAACTGAGTACTAGGCTTTAGAAACAAATGTAAATTTTATATTTATTATGTAAAATAAAATATACCTTTTTTAAGTCATTTTGAAAATGAATTAAAAAATATATTTTTAAAATGACATGAAATATGCCTTTCTTGTGTCATTTCGAAATTATACTTTTTTTATAAAACACCTTTGTTAAGTCAGAAAATTAGTTAAAAATATGACTTAAAAAATGTTCCATTTTTTCACATAAAAACACCACTTTTAAGTTAAGTCCACCATTTTAATTTCAGCCTTTTTTAATTCAGGGTTCCATAATCAGCCATTCAATTTATAATGTTCTAAGCATCATGCCCAAAATATGTATTCAACAGACACTGTGGACTTTGACATTTACTAACCATTATTTGCCAACAATTCTGTAACATGCTCCCATTTCTAAAAAACAACGCCAACAATCCAAATTCTTTTTCAGGGACTCGATTTTCTCTAAAACCTAGTGAAAAAGCTTACATCAAATTTAAATTAAAGAAAATTAAACGTTTTTAGTTTTTTTGTAATTCTTAATTCCGCATATCGTAAAAGGCTATTCAGAGATGTATTCCTAGATTACAAGAGGGAATTTGATCCTTATTTACTCTGGGAACATATTCTAGTTTAGCGAGCGTGAATTATTCATCATCATTTAGTTCATTTTCAAAATATTTTCGATTCTGATTCTAAATTCTGGTCTTTTTAAAAAGAAAAGTCTAAACGGAAGCTTATTGCGTATACACCAATTAATAATAATAACAATTTGTTTAAAAATTGCATATTTTGCAATGTGCAGCAAAGCTCATTTTCTAGGCTTGGTAGTTTAATTGAATAGTTTTAAATTGTATTCAGCAATAACAACAGCCCGTTGTCAAATTAATGCTCTGTGCCTCAGGTTTTCGACTAAATTATGAACTAAACTAAATTGTTCAATAATTCACAATAAACATTCACAGTGGCAGTAACATCAACAAAACAAGCTGTGTCTAATCGAAATGCTAAATTGTCGACTTTTCGTGGATAAAGGAAATATTAAATTAAATTAAAATAATGAAAGTTGATATGGAAGTTGCATTATTAGCAAATGTTATTATAAACTACGAAATGTTTAAAAATAAAAAAAAATGTAAGGAATGAAATAAAGAAATGTTTAAAAATGACATTTGACAACTAAATTAAAAAGTTACCTCGCGAGGAGACTTCGTTTGTAACCTGGCGAGGAATAGCGTAAGGTCACATCAAAAAAGTTTAGATCATAATTTAGCCGAAAAAATGACCTGAGGCACACAGCATAAGCGGTATGATCAAAAAATAGATGGTTTCATACCGGTTCTAATGTTTAATTAAAATTTACTAATTAAACTCAGCAATCAACAATTGGCAAATATTAGAGACATCTACCAATGACTGTATGAACTAACCACCAATTTAGTCAGCCATTTAGTTAAAAAAAAACTGATCGCATAATACAAACAGAATTCATAAAAAATGTCTAGAAAACCAGACGATTAAAATTAAAGAATGGAAGTGGAAAATTATTAAATATATTATTTTCAAAACTTATAATTTTCAATCTTGACTAATTTATGAAAATTTACCATATTTTAAAAATGTGTAGCAAAGTTCCCTACCAAACTTACTAGGTTAATTAGAAAATTTGCTATAAATTTTATCAATCCTAATCAGGGCTGCCTCACAAAATCACAACCGACTATTGTCAAAAATGTCAAAATTATAATCCATATCAACTATTTTAAAACCCTAAGCTTCTTTGAGTACCATTTGTTACATTTAAAAACCAAATATCTGGTTTCAGGGCAAGAGTAATTTTTATTTGACCCACTAGCGCCACTGCAGCGCTGGTCTATAAAAGATGTTGTAAATGTTATATATTTATAGTCCTTTTTTCACAAATATATTTGTTTAAATCGTCTTATTTAAAGTGGTTATTAGGTAATTAATTTAGCCAACTTATATTGCCATTTTAATCGAAGTGGTCATGTTAGGAACTAAACATTGTAATAAATAGTACGATTTATGCGTCAAATTTCCAAAATTTTTAATATATTTATTTCGATATGTTTTACTGAAATTAATCAAGATCCATCAAAATTAATTTATTTACCTTGACTCCTATAAACCTTATATGTTTTTGAGTGTCTCGAGTAGAAACCGAAACGACCTAGTTTCAATTTTCATTAAAGTTTTTCATTAAATTACTATTAGTGTGGGTGCGATTGAAGGGGAAACGCCATTTAGTTTTTTTTTTTAAATTGAAATAGTAATCAGTGAAAAGTTTGCCTAAATGAGTGTTTTTTTAAATATCTTGGCCGACATGTTGTAACTATCACTATTTTAGCTTCGATGAAAAAACTGTGCTACTTTGATGAAAATTTAAAAATTTACATGAAAGAAAAAAAAATGTTTACTTCCAAAATACCGTTATTCTATCGAAAATGCATCGAAGCGAAAATAGTGATAGTTACAACATGTCGGCCCTTAACTTTAGTTGTTAGTCTAAATTGTTTCTAGTTTTTTATATATTAATCTGTCCGACCATGAAAGTACAAAAATTAGCTAAAAGCGGGAGTATTATCCCACAACGGTTAATGTCGAAATTAATACCCCTATTGTGAATCTCATAAGGAAGGGGTCACCATTATTCATCTTTGGTATTATGATTCTCACTGTGAGTGAAAATTTCACATATTCTCATCTATAATTTCGCCCCAAGAAATTGCGACACCAAATGAAAATTTAAATTTTTTTGACATAACATTTTTTTATATTTTTATATTTTAACTTAATTTGCAAAAAACACCCAAATTTCCACTTGGTTTCGCCTAGAAATTGTAGGTCACATTGAGAATCTTAATACCAAAATTTATGATGACGTCTCTTCGACTTGACGAGATGACGTCTCTTCGGTTACGAGTAGTGAGTTTCATAATAGGGATATAAAACGTGTAGAAGGAATCTTAAATATGTAATTACAACGCACCATTTTATTCAACGCGCTCACTTTAGGAACTAATTTGTTTTATAATTATACAATTTTCAAAATGAGGTGCACTGATGAAATGTGTGTTATTTTTTTAATCTTCATATTTCAATATACGTAAGTGAAACTAATCAAGGATCCATCAAAATTAATTTATTTAATTATATTCACTTCCATTTATTAAATAGAGATAGTGCACGTTTATGATGCGTGAAATCGTATTTAAAATTAATTTAAATAAGTAATAACGAAGTGCATTATTGTTGATTTCGTTTTTTAAAACGAGTATTTTTCACAATTATGGACATCATTTATTAAAAAACTTTTGTTGTCTTGATAGTCAAAATCGAAACGACCTAGTCTCAATTCCTATCTTCCTATTATGTGTCCGTTCAATTGAAGCAGAAACGTTTCGATTTTTTTAATTCCAACAATTGTTAATGAAAGTGTTTGAAAGTTTTTATTTTTTATCTTTCAATGCTGCCACTTCGCCTATTTTTTATAGTTGTTACTTTAAAGTGCAGAAAGTAGCTTGGAGCTTGCTGAACAGTCAAGCATTAAATTGTGGTGGCAGGGTCATTAAATCAGGGCCGCATGCATCAACAAGTTGTGAAAATAATAATTTAACGTCAAAGCGTCAAGCCTAATAGTATGTAACGGCTAATCTAGAAACCTATATATTTTTATAGTAACCAATAGACTGCAATACTTCTAAAACAGGAAGTTAAATATGCGATTTTGAAGAATCCCTCTAAGCTTGGCGAATCGAAAACGAATCCCAAGCGAGAAAATTTATATACGAAACACTTCTCAAACGTATCGCCTTAGCGAAGTTAGTATTTCGTGTGGCGTATGAAAATTAAAATGAAAGCGAACTGATTTGTATATATTAGTAGTTCGAATATTTCTTCATATCCGATTCATTTACGAAATGAAATGTTTTTCTTGAGTATTCTTGAGGAATTCACAACTCATATTTTCTGAATTCTTCTTGCATCGAATCACTTGCATGTACAGTACTATTTATTTGATCCCGAATATCCGCAATCTTCCGCAAAATTATTAAAAAGATATTAGGAATTATTAGGAATTAAATAAGAACATTCAAGGTCATTATGTCTAAATTGCAACTTATAAAAGTGACTTAAGTATATAGTCATATTTTACAGCGCCATTATATCCAAAGCAACCGTTTTAAGAACTAATTATTGTTATACGCTATCGGTGCTATGTAGGTTTGATATAAAATGCTACAGAATCAGAGTCAATATGAAATATTTTATAATTAAGTTGTTCTACAGCAATTTTGCGTGTAACCGGGTTCCGTAACAAATCCAATATATAAAACCGAACGACTATTTTCGCTTATTTCCATATTTCAATACCTTTTAAAAATTGGTAATTAATGGAGGAATGAGATGTAATGGAAATTTTAATATTTACTATTCTTTATTTCGATTAGAGTAGACAATTTTGGATTTTATTCAATTGAAACCGGTTTTAGTGAAAATCCATGAAGATAATTTTTAAATATTTGTCCTGACCAAGAGACTGAATCGTCAGACTAAATATTTTCTAAATTTGTTTTTTCTTACTCAATATCGTATTCTGCCCTCTTGTAAATGACAGCGTTATTGCATCGCCAACTTAAGTATTAAAGAAGTTAATTTTTTTTTTGTGAATGATTATGAAAATAGGACCCCAGGGTTAAGGCCGTACTACAATTTTATTTAATGCATGCTTATAAAAAATAATCTGCTTGTAATATTTTAAGAAAAAATAACTGTTTTATTTTTGTATTAATTTATTTATTTTAAAATATTTATATATATAATTTGTAACTTATAAAGCCCAGAAGTCCAACATCTCCGCCTCAAATGATATATACCAAGTGTAATGAGATCCGTCCAAAAATATTTTGTTAATTTTTTTTTTTTATATTAATTCCTTTCATGTTGTTGTGTGTGTTTGTTTCTGTACTAACCACCAAAAATATTGTTTTACTAAATTTTTAAAAAGCGCGGTCACAATGACGTCCCTTTGAATTTTGTTATAGTCTGCCGCTTATCATTTTATTTCAATATTGACAGACTTTAAAAATTATGATTTGATATCAGGATATAAAAATGATTGAAATACTGGATTCTGTTTAAAATCGAGTAGTAGTGTACCAAAAACTTTATGAGTTTACAAAACTTTTGTACTATATTGGTAAAAACTTAATTACAAGCCAAATTTAAAAACAAAAAAATATAGTTTATTCTGAAAATGGAGATGAGATGTATAAGAATTTAAACGAAACAAACAAAATAATAATTATTGTATCTGTTGTGTATATAATTTAGTCCAGAATAATAAGAATTCTGTCAATATTGTAATAAATGTAACCAAAAAACTTTTTTTTATGAAAATTTTGTTATTTTATTTATCATTGTTCCTTGTTTTTCATATTCCTTATCCCGTTCCATATTTATATGTTTTTTTTTGTACGCTTGCGATATCATTTGTTGTATATGTTCGGTTTGAAAATGAGTGCGGGCTTTATAAGGTAAGATCAATTCAACATCGATTAAAACTGGGGTACACACCGAGAACTAAACACATATTCAGCCTTACTAACCATTTAATTTAACAGATACACAATTTATTTATATTTTTGCCAGCAATGTTTCTTTTTGTTCTAAATGTGTTTTTTTTTTATTTTTGTTTTGTGTTTGTTGTTGTTCTTAACACGCAATATAAAAAAAAATCATATCAATCACACAAACTATAGTCAAGTCGCGTGGTGAGATGTATCCAATTTGGGCAAAACGAAGGTAAAGTTGATCTAACGACAATGTTCAAAGATTTTGAATTGAATAACGATGCTACGGCCGGAGGTCAAAACGAAAATGATAAGAATAAAAATGAGATTGGTAAACAAAATGGCGATGGGATATATCATCAAAATGATGGTGAAAATAAAAAGGTATGTTACATATTCTATATTATAAAATATTTTTATGTGTATTTTAAAAATGTATTATGTACAGCACACTGCTTTAATGGGCATCTGGGTTTTCTTGTGGTTCTCTTTTGATTGTAATAATATTGTCGAATATAGAATTCAGGTAAGTTTTCTAATTTTGCTGTACTTTTGTACGCGTGCTGCTTGTCCACCCAGCCCTATTTTATATGAACCGAACCGTTTTAATTCCAAATTTTGTTTCATCGTACGACTCTGTAATAAACTAGAAATATACTAGAAAAATTTTATTTGATTTTTATTCATATTTGCAGCACATGTTGGATCCAAAATGGGAGAAATTTGCATGTGGCAAAACCAAGGATCAACTATATATGACACAGCAAGCGCATATGTGTTTAAAACGTATGACACTCCAGCCGAGGTCGCTTAATTTTTATAAAACGTAGATTTATTATGAATTGGTTTTATTGTAATAATTTTTCAATTTTTATTATAATTAATATAATTTAAGAAGAATAAAAATTTTTAATATAACATTTTTTAAAACTCTGATCCAATTTAATGAAAAAAATATTATTAATTTAGGTATTTTTGATTTGGTATACATTTTATTTTACTAAAGTAAATTAATATACAAATTGTATAAAAAAGATGTAATAGAAGTTTGGATAGAATTATTAAAGAATTATAAATAGAGAATAAAAGAGATATCTTTTGTAGAAGAACGGTAATAAATTAAATTTTTTTCCTTTCTGTGCATTTTTATTTTTGTGAGAAGGCGGGAGGGGGATTGCTACTCCTCTCATAAGGTATAAAACATTTTGAAAGTCGTGATTTTCATAATATGTAGTAGCTAACATCAGACAAACATTGGCCTTAATCAATTTCAACAAATTTGGTTGAATCGGACCAAAATTTGTAATCATTGTGTATTTCCTTAAATATTACTTTTAACGAAGCTTTCAATGGCATTTTATGCCCTCTATTATTTATGATTCTCATCTCACCTCACCTCGCCGGGCGAGTCACCGTGAGCTAGATTTTTGTATTATGGTCCTCGCTTTTATGGTGAGATATTTCTTTATTTTATGACAATTTCCATTAGTTGTTACGTTGGCAATATGTATTGAAATTTTTGGCGTTTTGGACGTATATACATGTTCCACAATATTGACATGCCTACTAGAAATATTTTTTTATTATGCAATAATATAAAATGAAATCCTATATAAAAATTATTATGAAAACAAATTTTACGCTTTTTTTTGTTATCGATCTTGGTTTCGTTTGTCCAATAATTACAATACACTCACCGGTCTAGTGTTGGTGAGTATATTTACCACTTCACCGCAACTTGTATAAATATCAAATATTTAAAAATGGTGAGTTCAAGTCACGATTATGACGTATTTCTCGGTGAGTTGAGGTGAGTGTACCATAATAGGGTCATTAGAATTAGAGAGGGTTAAACAAAATTATCTCAAATGCGAAAAGGCTTAGAAATACGTAATATTTATCCCTATTCTCATTATTGTGATATGTATCACTTGATGTGAACACATACGGCCCTATTTCCACAGTCACATCACTTTGTGTGTTGTGATAACTATCACAACACTCAGATTGGTATCTGGTAAAAGGCATCTAGTCGATTCATGTGACTTCATAATAAACTAGACAAATTTGGCCGGTACTTGAAACGCTTTTCGTAATTTTTAGTGACATCCATTTGGAAGGTATCGCTAACAAATTTGAGATGAAAATATCATTTCAAGTGACGATTAGTTTTTCATACGACTAAAAGAATATGGCCGTCACCCCAAACGCTCAATTTCATTCGACTAAGATAATGCAAAAAAAAGTGCTTGTGATATATCACGACTATGAGAATGGGGGTGAATTTACAGGTAACGGAACCGTAATCGGAAGTAGTTTTGACCATTGACTTTCCCAATTATTTTAAACGAATAATTACAATAAAACCTACATCGTTTTTTATAACGCCAACATTGGAAACGTAGTTGAACCCTCCAAGTTTCTATCGCGAAAGAGGCATTCATCATCTACCTGATAAATGGCAAAATACCTTAGATAGTAATGGCGAATATTTCGTTAATGCAACAATTTGTAACAATTATTTTCAATAAATTTGAAATTGACCAAAAAAAGCGGGTCCCTATTATGAAATTTATCCGACGTCGTAAAATCCGTCTCGCGTCGGATATTCATATTATGAAACTCAAAAAATCCGATCCGCGCGGATTTTATACTAACTATTATGAAATAAAAATCCGAGTTAGCGGATTACTACAAAATCCGCTAACTCGGATTTTTATTTCATAATAGTTACTACAAAATTCAATTGTCAAATCCGACAGCTTAGGTGACGGATATTGTAGTATACACACGGAAAATAGATCGTAGTTCCTACTTTTTATGTGTTGTTTAATTATTTAGAAATTTATAAAATTTTTAAATGTAAGTACGTATCTCTTAAATTATTTTAATCAAATTTAAATGTGACAAGTGTATACTGAAAATTTTGTGTTCCACTGTAAAAATACATGTTTCATAATATGAATATCCGCCGCGGATCGGATTTTACGACAACGTATTTTCCGACGGTATCGTATTTTCCGACCAATTTCATAATAGAGTTTCTACTTGCACATGTAATATTTATATGCATTTTTCAATCGGCATTCGATTCGCTCCCGCGGAATCTATAATCGACGTGAATATCGGAAAAAACAATATCGAAAAATTTCATAATCGCTCATTTTCGATACTATCGAAAAAAAAAACACTCGAGAAATTTCATAATAGCTCATTTTCGAAACTATCAAAGAAAAACACTATCGGAAAAATCATAATAGGCCCCCTGAGCTGACATCAAGGATTTCGTATTATGGTTCTCACAGTAAGTGATTAATCATCACCTGCACGTCGCTTGACGATTTGAAATCACCCCATAGACCATTTTGCTTATCTGTCAAAATCGGTGACGTTTTAAATGTCAAACGAGCGTGTCAACGAATGTTCAAATTTTATGTGATATTTACTGTTTATTTGATAATAAACGATTGTTTTCTTGTGTTTCTTTACAAAAAAATTATGTTAAAGTGAAATAATTTATTATTCTAAAAAAATGTATAAAACATTCTTTATTGTATTAAAATTCCCGTGACATGTTCTATGTTTAAGTGTCAATCGACAGCAATTAAGAATAAAGTTTTTTAGATTTCCCGCTGTTCCAACACGTGGCTGTTTTTTATTATATTGGAGAGATCAGAGAGATAAAAAGAAACCTTTTCCGTTTTTTCATTTTAACTGATCGATCCGATAAATTTTTTTTCGTTTTTTTATTTTCTCTGACCATTAGATCGTCATTTTTCCATCTGAATATTTTTTCAGATAGTTCGTGGAGAAAAAATATTTTTGAAATATTTTGACAGAAAATACGGCGGATGCCTTTATCTTATTTTTATTAAATTAATTGTAAAATTAATAATATCCTAATTTATTATTTTTTAGTGGTAAAAAACTTGGTAAAAGCCTTTATCCGATCCAGATAAAACATTATCCGATTTGTCAGATAAATTATCTCTGATTTATCTGATATCTTGGATACAATAAAAAAACAGGCCAACGATATGTTTGAAGTACAAAGTTCTTGCATAACAACGGAAACGAGCATGGTTGACTGCAATCAATCGCAAAGATATAAAAATTACTTTATTAAAGTATGCGTTTGTTTGAGCAACCATTTTTTATCGGGCAAAAGCGCTCCCCGTTTTAAATCCTGACTGGATTCCTTCGGTTGAGTTAGGGCATAAGAAAAACACAAAGTGATCCACGGCTAGATATGATAGAATGATGAAAAGAACCTCATTGATGGTAAAGCACAAAACCAGAAAAAACGCCATACTTGGAACCAGATTGTCACAAAACCAGAAAAAACGCCATACTTGGAACCAGGGGACTATTTTGAAATAATCCGATATCGGATTTTTTCCGATATCTAAAAATCCGATCTGCCGCGAATTTTCCCATTATGAAGTTGTTTGGTCGAATTTGTCAAATATAAGCATGAAGTTAGCAATAATGCTCCAGTTGTTGTAGTCCTAATAAATTCAAAATAAATAATTTAATTATAATTATCATTTAACCATTTACACTCGTATGTCACACTGGAAGTGACAATACTAATTTACTCTAAAACTCGTATATCAGTCTGTAGGCCTAAAAAAGTACCACACTGTAAAAGATCACAAAAATTAAGACATTTTATAATAATAATAAATGGAATAAATATAATACGTTAAGTTCTACCACTGCAAATTATTTTGATTCATTTCGCTAAAAATAATACAAGTACCCTTGCACCACCTTGAAAATAAATCGAGTGCTTAAATATGAATATTTTTTATTTAAATATATACTTACATTTTAAATATTGTTGGAAGTACAGCGTTTATCTCAAAAGGTTACGGTGGACGTTGTAGTGACAAATTTGTGTTCGAATCCTGTGGAATTTTAAATTTTATCCTCCGTTTAGACTTCCGAGGGTTTCTAATTTGAGTCCACGTAATCCACAGTAATTTCCAAAAAAATTAACAATATGTTTTTTGGACTACATAGTATAAATATCATGTGCTGTTTTCAATCTGAACCCTTCAATTATATTGGGTCTACAACAAATAATTAAATCACATTTCATTTCATTTCAAACTGAGCAATTTTGCTCTCGTATTGTCGTCTTGCGGCTCCCGATAGAGCCATTGCATATTTTGATTGCATGGCGCTATTTATTTTCTGCAAATTTATATAATTTCATAAAAATAATTAATTTCGTGCAAAAACATAACCTAAGTTTATTTACAAAATCATGTTAATTACTTCTCACACAAATTTTGAAATTTGGTATACAATTTTTTTTTTTGTTAACATTAATAAATTATGTAAACACAAAAACTAGATTTTTTTAGCCTAATTTAATTAGTTATCACAGTATAAAACACAGCACAAAATTGTTTGCCATACAGCATCAAAACACCTGATTGAGGACTGTTAAAATTTTTTGAGGAAAATGGTGTACAGAATATTTTGTATTATGAATCTCGGAATTTATGCAAATCGACTTTTAAATTCCTGTAAACTGAAATTAAATTTTCTCTTCACCCGCCTGATATAACCCGATCCTAAACTCCCGTTTTGTACCATATCGCATTTTTTACTATATCGCGTTTTGTAATATCGCATTTTGAAATATCGCTTTTTGTACCATATCGCATTTTGAAATATCGCGTTTTGCACCATATCGCGTTTTGTACTGTATCGCGTTTTGATAATTCGCGTTTTAAAATATCGCGTTTCAAATGAGATCCATTCATTATCAAATCACTTTTATTTAAGCGTTCGTATTTTGCGATATCCGTCACGTAAATAGCAAGCGGATATTTTAATTACATTAAAATCGATTTCGTTTTGCTTTTTAGTTAGCGGAATTTGCGATTTCGTGTTTTTCGAAAAGAAAATTTAGTTCATAATAGGAAATTCCGTGGCGGATTGTATTTTACGAAATCGAACATTTTTCTTAATAGGTTCTCAGACGAATTTTTTCATGTGCTTTTATAAAAAAAAACCGCTTCGTTTTATTCTTTTTAGTTTCCTAATAGGGTGAATTTTTTAGAGAAATTGAAATCAACAAATTCCTTAATCAGCCCTGGATTGCATGATTGCTATTAACTGGCGCCTAGAACCTCCAAAGATTCTGTTTGAGCCAGTTTTGAAAACTTCTGCGCAAAACGGAGAGGAATTCATTTTCGGAGGACTCGATTGAGTCCATTTGAAAAATCATCTTGCAATACCCAGAGGGTATCGTTATTGTGATGTTGGCTTGTAGGGTCATACGAAATGTTTCTATTTTTAAGTTGGTACGAATATTTAGTTTGGTTTTACAGTTTTCTTTTTTATTGTTGGGTTTTTGACTTTGTAATTAGGAACCTGTTGAAACATAGCAATAACAGAACACGGTGGAAAATGGAATATCATCAACAATTTTATAGATTTAGGTAGTGATTGTTTCACAGTTCGCGGAAGTACCGCTAATAAGTTAAAGCTGGGACATTGTTCCACATAACAATTTTTGAAAAGTTTTGGCGAGGGTATAGCCGTTACAATAGGTAAACGTTTTTCACAAATTCTTATGGATAATATCAGTATTGAGGTGCAATTTTTGATTGCTTTAGATAAATCAGATATATTTATTGAAAAATCAACGAGAATTTATCCTAAGCTGTTAGGGATAAGGTGCGGGTCAAAATGATTCTTCCTCACTAGTGTGTTACCGAATCTATCGTTTGTCTGATTCCCAGCGTTAGGCATAATTCGAAATTCTGTGCATGTTCACATTCAAGCCTCATATTGTGAAGTAGAAAACCGGTGATGATAGAATATGTATTAACTATCGGCGTCTCAATGATAAAACTGTAAAGGATCATTTTCCATTGCCTCAAATCGACGATTTACTTAGGAAAAAAAAATATTTCATCGCTGTTGATTTAGCCTCTGGTTATTACTAATTTAAAGTCAACGAGGAGTCAGCAACTTGATGCATTTGTTACACCGGGCGGCCAGTATGAGTTTAACCGAATTCAATTCGAATTGGCAAAGCACTGCAATGTGCCAGCGTTTGATGAATTCCATCGCACAAGAAATGGGCGAGATTATCGTTTACATTGGTGATACAATTTTGTCTAGTGTCGATATAGAAATTGGGTTAAAACAAAAGAGATTTTTTTAAAAATGCGCCAATATAGATTAACTTTGAAACTAACAAAATATAAAATGTTTTACATTTCTTGGTCACGAAAAACAAAAGAAGACAATATCATTGCCTTGGAGAATTTTTCCACACCAAAAAATGTTCACGAAGACCGAAGTTTTATAGCACTGGTCAGCTATTTTAGGAAGTTTGTGCTGTATTTTCAAGGATAGCATGGCCAGCCACTAACACGTCTTACGAAAACGGACATCAAATATCAATGGTTAGATGAGCAAGCACATGCATTCGAGACTATCAATCCAAATCTGTCAATGCTAAACAGAGCCATCTTACCGCAAACACTACAATTAAATTTAAATTTAAAAAATAAACCGCTGTTTGGACTACCGCAGTCAGTTTTATCAAGCTCTGTTGATCTGCGCGTACCATCAAATTTTTGAGAATCTGTATAAACAAGATGTTCTGTCTATCGCCTTCAGATCTATTCCCGTGTTCTTTAGGGTGTCTAGGTATACTAGCTCTCTACTGTTTCTTTTCAAACATTGAGATGAACCTGGAGAAGATACCGGTCAAGGCAAGTTCAAGTTGTGGATGGTGTTTCAGTCACGACTTTTCGGACAACAAGTGGTGGTGGTTTGTGAACTGCAACTGCCCGATGATGGGAGGGACTCTTGTGAACAATGGGAAGGTGGCAAAACAAGGATTAAATAACAGAATGGTAGAAATAGCTGATGAAGATTGAACTCTCAAAACTAGTTCGAATTAAAAAATATAGTAAAAAATTATCACAAAAAGAAAAAGTTATTCTCATTTAATTAAATTTAAAATTACATATAGTGATAAAAGTACACAAAAATAATTGATCAACTAGGTTTATGCTCTAGAAGAGAATTATGTCGAACATATATCTCAACGTATTTAGAGAAACTGATGGAGAATTGTGGCGAGCAGGAATCCACCTATCGGCATGAATTATAGCCTATGGAAAAATGTACAAACGGCTTGGAATGGAAAGAAGCAGCAACGATATCGAATAGAACAAATTAGAACTTAAATTGCAAAAATTCGATAAGCTCAGGAGGGGCAGAGAAGATTGCTGATAAAATGTTGGCAATGATAAACGAACCGCGATGTTATAACTATAAAATGTTGGTTCTAATGTAAGGTCTCAAAAACCAGAAATTTTGATTAAAAAGTCTCTCTAGCTTCCACATCTCATGAAGGAATTTAGACGTCAGCACGTTGGACCTCTAAATATCTCAGTTCATCGCACGCTTCCCTCAGTTTCAATATCATATTGATCACAGCTCTTCGTCAACGTCGTCGTATCAGGGTAGTCTAGATCTTCACTTGCAACGTACGCCGACTAGTTGTTGACGGCACATTTTTCTTATCATTGTTTTTGATGGGATTCCCATCACAAACAATCCAACAACAATATCCAACTCGGTTGGATTTTATGAATCCGATAATGTCACAGTTTCCAATATTCGTTGTTCGCAACCTTAACCGGGGCCTATTATGAAATTTATCCGATATCGTAAAATACGAAATCTTAAAATCCGATCCTCGGCGGATATTCATATTATGAAACACGTATTTAAACTGTCAAAAGTGGACCAATGAAATTAGTTCTAATAACCAAATATAAGGGAGTGAAGTCATTTTTTTTTGTTTTCTGTAATTTTGTTGTTGCTGTCAAAGTAAATACTCGGGTTTTATATCTAATTTCGTGTGATTTGTTCATCGTAAAAATAAATTAAAATTAATACGTTGCCATTGGGAGTTTAATATGGATACGATCGCGTATTTTGTTAACACAAGTGACGATGACTCGGATGAATATGAAATAATGCCCGCCTACATCTGAACTGTAGAGAATTGAAACGATTTGTCGCTAAGCCTTGATTAACTTCCAATAAGGAACCTAGTAACTCAAATTGTTGTCCGTTTGTTGGTTTGTTGAGGCCTTATAACAATAAAATTTTGATTAAGTATTTCTAGGTACACCACATATTTAATAAAATTTAATGGATAGTAGATATGATTTATAATTACATTTTAAAAAAATTTTATTTTATTTTTTTTTAATTAAAATTTACACAAAATAAATTAAAACGAACTTTTCTTCTTTCGTAATTTACGATATCCGCCACCTAAATACCAATCGGATATGACATTTGTATTTTCGTAAAATCCGCTATCGTTCGGATTGAGTATCCGCGGCGGATCGGATTTTACGATATCGGATAAATTTCATAATAGGTCCCCTGGGGCCTATAATGTAACCACAAATGGATAGATGGCCTTCCTTCATTAGTGGTCAATGTTCAACTTTCGCTTTCGAAAGTTAACACAAGTCTTATAAGGGGTTTTAAAGTACGAATTAAGTAGGCCGGCGTCTATGTGGGCTTGTTTAGCTGCCTGGGCCTATTATGAATTTTTTTCGATTTCGTAAAATTCAATCCGCCGCGAAAATTGGTACTCGTATTATGGAATTTTTTTGCTTTCGTAAAATTCGAAAATCTTAAAATCCGCCCTATTATGAACCAAAAAAAAAAAACTCGAAATCGAATTTTACGAAAATCAAATGTCAAAATTCGACTGCTCTATAGGTGACGAATATCGTATTTACGAAAACAATAATGTATACTTATTATTTTTTTATTAAAATAAAATACTGTAATTACTTTTTAAAATATAAGTTACTCAATTATTTTATAATAATTGACTAGTTTAATTTATTAATTTTAAACTTTTTTATTATTTAACTAAAACCAACACAAAATAGCATACTTTATGGTCTTACATTTTACGACCAAACAAAAGTTTCATAATAGTAATATTCGCGGCGGACCGAATTTTCGATTTCGTATTTTACTAATTTTAGCGTAGAGAACAAAAGCAAGTCGTTTGAGGCTAAATCTGAAGAGTAAGAAGGGTGGTCAAACCGTAATTCGTGGTTTTTCGCCACGGCAACCGCTGAGGTATGAGGTGGCGCATTGTCTTGGTGGAACAGCGGTAGAACCGCTTGTCAAGTAATGATGCGTAGTATGCTCCTGTGATGGTTTTCCCTTTATGAAATAATCGATTAAGATAGCCCAATGACTCCCAGAAAGCAATCGACATAACTTTCCCAGCCGAAAGAACAGTCTACCTTTTTTGATCCGATACCTAATTGGCAGTCCACTGTTTTGACTGTATTTTGGATTGTAATGGTGTATCCAAGTTTCATCATCAGTAATTATACGGCGCCTAAACTGTGATTTATTGCCCCTAAACTGCGCCATCGGAAATGTTCATACGAAGACGTTTCTGGTCCAAAGTGAGAAAACGCGGCATCCAACGCGCGGATATCCTTCTCATGCCTACATCTTGATTCAATATTTGACAAATATGTTCTTTGGACTTATTCATAGCCTCGAATGTTCATCGTCATCAAGCTGGTAGTCACGTTTAAATTCGGCTGTCCACAATTTCAGTGTAGTAAATTATGGTGCAGGGTCCCCGTACACAGCGTCCAATTCGCCTTTGATTTACGTACTCGATTTCTTCCATTTTCACAAAATCACTCACAACGACTCACTCAAACGGTTGTAAACAACAACTGCGTGTCCAAAATGGCTAATATTTCGGTGAGTACCTTTCAATGCATGCGCAAACACACTCCACCACTTTTGTTGACGAGTGCTGGCATCTTCATGTTGAGGTCGGAAACTTTTCAGACAAACAGCATTGGGATTGCCCACGATAATTTTGATGTCATGCATAATGCAGGATGGTACTCATACTGACTTCCACCTTAACAAAGATTTAATCTGACATCATCCGACTTCTCCTCGGTAGGCGCATATGAATTGACAATCCTGATATTCATTTCTTTTTTTAAACTAGACTACTAGACTACTGTAATGGAGAGCGTAACCATTGGTGGTATTACGGATCCCACTCCCATACCTTTGTGCTTTTGTAGTGCAAGTACGTCCAATGTGCAAATTTTCGCCTAGTTCGCAAGGTTCTGAAGATCTCGAGGTTTGAAAAACGGCTTAGCACGTTCTATGTTCCCTTTTTTATAGCGTGGTGCGTGTGCATTTTCGCAGGTCGCTGTTTAGATGAATCCGATAAATCAATCCGAGGCTTTTGTAAACGATTTATAATTTGTTAGCTTTTGAGAGAGTAGATAGTTGGTTGGCCTCTTCATTCGTATTGGTTTTTCGGTACCAACAACTCGCCATGACATGTAATGTCAATGCCTACAAAAAGACCCACTACATCGCCAGATTAATTTAGAATTATTCAACGAGGCTTGTAAGCTTAGTACCGCAAGAATAAGAATCAGTTGAGGAATTTACCGCTAATCAGTTCGTGTCGTCCGTAGAGTCGTGCTTCTAGTTTCTTGGGATCAAAGAAATTCTATTCTTATCTCTTTTAGTTCACTTGTAGTATTTACTGGTGTCAATGTCGCCACTAAATAAAGATTGTTGTTAGTATATCTGCACCGGCAAGCAAGAACATGATAAACTTGTCAACGAGACCGCTTTCGAAGACAAGTTTATCATGTTCTTAGTGGCTGGTGCAGATATTCGGTACACTACCACCTAGTCGGTACACTGCACTGGATGGAGATCTGATGTCTGGCATCGTAAATTGTTACTAGCGGTCGAACCAGTGTAGGTCGTGTTTTTTCGGAATGGGTACAAAGGGCCGAATGTGAAGGGCCGAATGTGTCGAAGAGCCGAATGTGTCGAAGGGCCGAATGTATCAAAGGGCCGAATGTCGATGGGTCGAAGGGCGATTTTTTTTTATTCTTAGAAAAATAATTTTCAAATTTGTTGTTTTATGGAATATTTTGTAATTTTTTTTGTTAAATATAAATGAATTTCTTAGGAATTTATGTACATATTTTACTATTTTTCATCTTTGGATATTCATGAAATTACACGTATTCAGTCAGCGATACATTTTGGTGAAGGAAAATTTGGTCTTGTGCCACCTGAGACATTCGGCCCTATGTCAGCTTTCTGATAATAGGTATATGTACAAAAACTAAAAAAAATACATAATTAAATAAAATATATTACTAAAACAAAACAAAAATAAAAAAAAATCTGCCCTTCGACCCATTCGGTCCTTCAACATTCGGCCCTTCGACACATTCAGCCCTTCGACACATTCGGCCCTTCGACACATTTGGCCCTTCGACATGCGGCCCTTCGACACATTCGGCCCTTCGACACATTCGGCCCTTCGACATTCGGCCCTTTGATATCATACCGTTTTTCTATGAGTTGTAATTGTCTTATGAGATATACTCGGCTAAGAAGAAGAGTTAGAGTCTCGGAACCTGCTAACTTTTTACAGTTAGGGAATCAAAAAATGAGTGTTCTATTTTCTCCTGCTTATTACTACAATTCAATCTGCTTTGCTTTAGTGTTTTGCACTTAAACAAGCTACTAAATTAGATGTTGCTCATTCATTAGATAAAGAAGGGATCCAAGATTTATGTGATCTGTCTGAGAAATTTACAACAAGCCCATATATGTATGTTATTCCAAATTGAAATAGTTTTAATTTAGACCAACGCTTCTGCTGGTAAATAATAATTCTATTCTAGACGAGAAATTAGTTACGTTGTAATAATATTCAATAATGTTCTAGCACATTACTATTTAATTGAATATATTCAGTTGCATTTTTACGTTATTTTGAAATTCAAAATGTAATTTGTAATTTTTAAGTGTAAAATGTAATAAATGTTAAATGTAATTTTTTCACCACCTAATAAAAATAAATTAAAAAATATCTTTGGTTTATTCCTATGGGAATTGCTTATACCAAAGAAAGACCACATTAATTACGATTCCCAATAGACATTTACTAGGTTTCGAAATTGTGCGATGAAAGACATGGCTAAGACGTTATTAGGTTTGGACCTTGGGTGAAGACTGAATAGTCTTATTTTTCTCCATGTTTTAAATTGACATTTGTTCTTGTTTGACAGAAAAAACAAAACAAACTTGGCAGGCAGTGGTGCGGGTGAGGCGATTTCTCACCTTTTATATAAAAAAATCGTAAATTATAAATAAAAACAATGAAATTTCGCGGTGTTATTACCGAGCAAAAGTATATGAAAGATTTCTTAAGTAAGTTTGGACAAGTTTATCATATATTTGTTTCTAATTATCCAAATTCCCTAGATTTAGCCACAACGTTTTCCAAACTGTCCCGGGAATGTGTAATGAAGATCGAACAACAGAAAATCTCATTTATTATCTCGGAGGAGATGACCCAGGTCACACCATATCTCTATTGTGATGTACAGGTGGATATATTTTCACAGTATACGATGTCGGGCGTGACCGAAGAAAATGATAAAATTTTATTGTCGTTGAATCCGGCTTATTTGGCATCCTCGTTAAGCGCCGTCCGAAATGTAGCGCATCTGCTAAAAATTAAGTTAACCAAAAAGGATTTCCCGTGCCTTACCATCGAAATTCATATTGTAAGTCTTGTCACACCCTAGCCGAGTATTTTACTGTAAACATTGAATATTTTAGCTTCCTATGAATTGTGAAAATACGCGGGTACTAAATCACGATGTACCCGTGCAAGTGATTAAAATTGAGGATTGGGATGAATACGATATGCCTAGAATACCCGATTTCAAACTAACCTTATGCACACAGGCCACTAAATCGATTAAAAGCTTGATAGAAACCCTAAAAAATCTGGCGCCATACGTTGTATGCTGTATTTCAGCTAAGGGTGAACTCTCGTTTGTCATCGAACAGGATTCGGCCACGGTTGCCTGTCAATATAAAGACTTGATGCTTGTAAACACAACGCATTTAATTAATAGCAACGCAAATTTAGAAATATCATGCCGAGTAGATGTAAAGAAACTCTTCGTTTTCCTATCGAGCTTCCAGTTTACTCCAACCAAAGTGCTTTACAGTATCAGTCAGGACTACGTAATAAAATTAGCGGTATATATACATGAATATATTTTATTGAACTGCTTAATACCAGCAATAAATTGTTAATGGAAATATCGTCGCATTGTTTTCTCATTGTCCCGCTTGATAATCTCGTGTACCTTGGTGATGTCATCCAGTTTGCTGCTGATCATACTAGTTGACGTTTCAATCCACTGCAAAGAGTTGAGATGTGCATTCAGTATGCGCCCAATTTGTACGATCGGATCGTTTGGGTCCTGTGCTTTGTTCGCCTCGTTTAATTGCTCGATAACGGCCTTTAAATCTTCGGTCATTTGCTTCAGCTGCGTATCTAGATTTTCAGCTATTGAGTAGATCTGCGATCGCTCTACATCAATTTGTGGAGTTTTGGCCAATTCCTTCTGCAGCGGCAGAATGCATTCCTCGAGCTCGATATGCTGGGCGGCAATAAATTCTATTTCTTGTTCCACCGCGGTTTGTTCAGCTTTTACCTTCTCGACTGCTTCATTAAGTCCAACTAGTTTCTCGCCATTTTCAATCAGTAGCTGATCCCAAGCATTTAATTGTGTCGCTTGATTTGTGAATAACTTTTCCTGTTCTTCGAGCGCTTGGTTCCATTTATTGACAAGTTCCTCCAATTTACAAAAATTTATTTGTTGGTTCTGTTTTACGGATGACGATTGTGTAGTCTTAGTTTCGGTGGATAAGGCAATTGGTGCAAATGAGGTGGATGTGGCTGGCGCGGATGTTTTTCCTAATAAACTAGTGTTCGGTGCAGGTGCAGGGAAGCCTAAACTTTTACCTCCAAGAGTGGGAGCAAGACTAGTTGTTGGAACACCAGAAGTAGGTGGCGCAAAAGCAAAGCCTGCAGATGTAGTTGAAAGCGAGAGGCTAGCTGTCGGGTTTGTGCCTTGCGCAGGTTGTTGAGATATTGATGTCGTTACTCCAAGCGCACTAGGTAAAACCGCGGTTGGAGCTGGTTGCGAGGTTACAGTGGCATTTGATGTAAAATTTGGTGGCTGTGTGCCAACTCCAAACGCTTGAGCACCTAAAGTTGCAGGTTGCGAAGTAGGCAAACCAAATGTGCCTGTTGGGCTACCAAATGTAAGCCCGGCTGCTGTAGGTGCCGCAGTGGTAGTGCTGCTGGTAGGGAGTAAAGGTTGGAATGCACCGAACGCAGGCTGCTGCTGCTGCTGTGTTGGTGGCATCGAAAATGTACTATCACCTGCACCAGCTCTTGGTAAGGCAGCAATCGCAGCAGCTGGACTTCCTCCTGCAGCGGCATTTATATTTCCAAACAAAGGTGGTGCTTTTGCTGCCTCATTAAATCCGCCGAACGAAACTTGACCTGCCGGCTTAGATTCCCCAGCGGCACCGCCAAATGTAAAACTACCACCACCTGAAAATTGGGGGGAAAAGGAAAACAAAAATGAGCATGCAAATCGCAACTATAAACACCATGCGAAATTGAATTTACTTGTTGCAGCCGGTGACCCAAAGGTAAATCCAGAACCTGTGCCTACAGTTGTATTTGGTGGCGTTTGTCCAAAATTCATTTTTATTCGATTTAATTAAACGTTCCTTTATTTAACAATTACTGACAGTGAGCCATAAACAAAACATTAAAATCACTTGTCAACTTTTATTTTGAGGTTAGAAAAATGGAAGCAGCTAGCAATTATATTTTACTTGAAATAGCCTCATTATACAATACGTTCATGTAAACACAAAAGCTTGAAATATATATGGGGTACACTCGGTAACTAGCGCTGGCGATGTTCCTTTATTATACCGAAACAACGCTCTAGCTGCGTTTTTTTGAAAATACTGCACTAGACCGCGATAAATTATATTTTGATTTTTTAAACAATTTATATAATTTTAAAATATTTGTGCTTCAAATTCACTATATTGAGTCCTAAAGAACTTATATTAAGTCCATATCATGCATTATATTGTTGAATAAAGTTTATATTTGCTTGTACTCAACAACTCTGATCTACTCTTGATTTTATATAGAGTACAACCGAGTTCATCAAAAAACTTAATAATTCCTGAACTGACGAAACTAGGGAAATTTTTTAGTACACAATTTTTTGATTGTGTCTTACTTCATTTTAGAGACAGAACTGTCATTTTATTTTCATATTTTCTGTTGTATTTGCGGATATGCCGATTTCCGAGTCGGATGAAATATTAATAAGAAATGGGCAAATTTTATGGACAATGTGGATATGTCCCGTTTATCCCTTTCCTGACCTGCTTACACAATTGTGTGGGTAAATTGTTATTACTCTATTGAGTAACATTAAAAAATATTTTATAGATAAGGTTAGGACCAACTTACACAATTTTGTATTTCTCTTAAAATATAATACTCAAAATTTAGATGATCTTAATTAAAGCCCAACTGCCGCAATTGTGTAAGATGGGCTTTTGTTCTGATGAAATTTTATGATGAAAATTAGTTTTCGTAATATACGTATTTACTCACACATTTGTGTGGGTTAGACTAAAATTATTGTTCAAATAAAAATATTTCTGAACCAGAAAGGGTTATATCGTAATTTCATTCCTGAAATGTTTGACGTTTCTCATGGGGCACTTCAATTTATAACTTACGAAGAAATGAAAAACCCAATATACTGCACATCGAGTAAAATTGGCGGTACATCATCAATTATTGTGTTCAGAACAACACATGTAGTTTATCTGAAATTTTAAAAAATAAAACACTACTGTTGATTAATGGAAATTTCCGGCTTTTTATTAAAATTTATTTTTCATAAATTCGGCTTTTCTGGATTCTCAACTTTATGGGGTGACTATAAAAAGAAAAATGTTTATGCGTTCCGCAGATTGTTTAGTAGTACTTCCAATTTTCATCATTTATGCTTTAGCTTTATGTTCTTTCTGCAGTACCAGTTGGAGCATCCGAACGAACCGAGAGGGAATCAATATTTCAACTAGCTGTTGATACGATGACAAACTTCCCGTTCCCATTACAACTGGTCCCAATTTCGAGTTAATTTTAGCATCGAGTCGAACATTATGAATTAAAGTCACAATCCAGCAATCTACTTTCTTTGATTCTATGTTTATTTTATCAACCAACATACTTAAGGTAATGCATTGATGGATTCACGGTTTCCAAAATTTTTCCATGTAATTCTTTTTTGTCATATCGAAAAAAAAGTATTTCAATGCATGATTTGTAGGTTATGTTTTCATCATACCTACTTTCTTGTCGCACAAAAAATTCCAACAACGGAAAAGTTAAATGCCAATTCAGATATTGGCAGGTTTTTGCCGTTAAGTCAGTTTTTCCATCATACGAATAGAATTACTGATTTGCCACATACTTCCGTCCAAACGGGATATAACTAGATGGTCCAGACGGGGTCAATACGAATATTCCAATTTTCGTCGACGCATCAGACGGTTGCAATGAATCAATTACGGTTTGGGAGCGTTTAGCACCCGCCACTTATTCGCAACTCTTGAACTTGTTCAATTTCGGCATTTGCATCGTATGCGAATGTCATACGCAGTAGTTCCATCTCTTATGGCTCATCCTTTTCAGCTTGGTTATGAAAATCATCACCCATAAATCCATTATCACTATCGCTGTCATCTAAATTTATGTTACTATCACCTACGGTTGATTGCAGCATTCTGAAATTAAAAAGATCGTTAAGAATCGCTTCCTTACTAGGTGTTTCCAGCCAAATACGTACTTATTCATGTCGCACGGCGTATCACTAATATTGTATTCCCTAATGATTATAAGAATTCCGTCCAGCCTTTTGTATATCACATAAAATTACTCATTTACAACGGGTGCGTCCTCATTGAGTATAAATTGATTTTGTATATTATCCCAGTACAGATTATCGTAATCAAATAAAATTTCCGAGTTATTCGATACCAGCGTATATAGAAAAGCTCGTTTCGAACTATTCATATCGCTTAAATTGGATTTTATATCGGCAAATACGGAATCCAAAAAAAGTATTTAGTTTACCATTTATCGTTGCTTTACATTTTCACAACACAGCACTTAAATTTTAAACTTAAAAACTTATTAATTAGATTTATTATTGAGTGTAACTAAAAATTTATAAAATATTTTTGTTAAATTTAACTAATTTATTATTTATTTCGTAATTTGTTTTAAACGTCAAAATGATTCACTTGAAGTTAGTAAAAGTTGTTGTACTAAAATGTTCCTTCCAAAATTTCCCTGTATTTTATCGCGGTCTCGAACACAAGATTTCAAAAAAACGCAGCATCTGTCTCATATGAGACAGAATATTCATGTTGCTTTAACATGAGTTTTTTTTAATTACAAAACTACCGTTTCACACGTTTTTAGATATGTATAACAGTCACTGGTTCTTTAACAGAATAAAAACTAAAAAATTGAATTTAATAAAATAGGCTAGTAGATTTTACCTGACGAAATAACTGCAGAACTAATAAGAATACATTTAAATTGTACTCTAACGACGTTTACTATTATATCAAATTTAATGAAGTTTCTGTCTTAAAATAACAAAGGAACATTAGAACATAAATTTAAGTCCGGATCATACTTATGGATAGAATACCTGGCTTTCAATCCATAATTTTACCATCACATCATTTGACCCATACACGTCTCTTCGTCGAACACTGTTTTTTAAGCGCTTGCTATTATTGAACCATTGGGTGCTTTCAGATTCGCCAACTATTGGCAACATGTTGAATAAATTCAACATGTTGGGGTCTGAATAGTTTTTTCTGCACATCACAAAATATATATGTATGACAAGCAAAACGCAATTTTTGAAATCAAAAAAATTCGTTGATACATTTTGCCATCGGTGCTTTTCGTTTGTGTTTGTTGCTGCTTTGCTGTTGCAAATCACTCAGATCAATCATGATGGTAGCAAGTATCAAATTGACAATTTCTTAATATTACAATTTTTCTATTAAAAATCCGAAAGTTGTAATGTTTTTTTATAAATAATTGGTATATAATAGTTTATACCTGAAACGCGATATTTTAAAACGCGAATTATCAAATCACGATATTTCAAAACGTGATACAGTACAAAACGCGATATGGTACAAAACGCGATATTTCAAAATGCGATATTTCGAAACGCGATACAGTACAAAACGCGATATTTCAAAATGCGATATTTTAAAACGCGATATAGTACAAAACGCGATATGGTACAAAACGGGAGTTTAGGATCGGGTTATATCAGGCGGGTGAAGGGGAAATTTAATTTCTGTTTAAAGGAATTTAAAAGTCGATAGGAACGATAGTACATAGGATCGATATCAAGTGGGTCGCTGCGCTCCGTCGCTTCGCAACGCATATTCTGTACCATATCGCGTTTTGAAATATCGCGTTTGAAAATATCGCATTTTGTACCATATCGCGTTTTGTACCATATCGCGTTTTGAAATATCGCATTTTGAATTTTTCGTTTTGTAACATATCTCGTTTTGTCATATCTCGTTTTGAAATATCGCGTTTTGAAATATCGCGTTTCGAGCGGATCCGATGTATATCTATATAATACATAATCTTTTCTATATAATACAAAGCATCGACGCTTATGTCTGTATAGTCCTTATTACTTAATTGGTGAGATTAAGAACTGTATTGCCCCATTTACATGTAGACAATTGTTTTCTTGAGAACATTTTTGTAGGTAAATAAGAAGCATCTGCTATATAAAAGTATTCATTATGCGAGAAATAAATAAACATATACATATAGTCATGCCATAATTTTTTTATAGGACTATTATTAATTTATTTTTAATTAATTCAAATGCGAAATTTACATTTTTATCGATGTCGTCTTTTTTATTATGAATCCTTAACATTTATAAATTTAAAATATTTTTTTTTTGTGAATTGTTACTATAAAAATACTCAAATCGAATATATTTTATGGTAAATTTTTCATTTTTTAGTGGTTTTAGTTCAAAAAGTCTTGTGCAAAATTTTGCATGGATATATTTCTTTTCTTGTCTCTCATGTGCAAAAATTCAATGTTATATAACTCTTTCATTTTGCGGAAGAAAAATGTTGGTTCCATGTAAATGGGTATATTTCCATTTGACACGGCGGCGAGAGTCTACTATTGTGCATACGAAAATTTGGTTCGGATTATAAATTTCAAATTGCTGATCGTGTAAAAATTACGCAAAACTTATTTACACCTAAACGCAATAAAATTGCATATCTCGCACTTCAAATTTGAGTACCTATCATGTAAACATGAATTGAATTCAAACGAAATAACGACAAAAAAATCAAGTGTCAGGCAATGGTTAGGCATTTAAATTTTTCGATTTCAACAACGATTAATTATCTAATTTCTAATAATAAATCATAGCGATACAAATCATCGCGTATAAATTCAATTTTCCAATAAATTCCAATTCAAACAGGCGAGGGCGTCAACCAAGGTTTGTCATTATACTAGCTACATGTAAACATGTTTCCAAAAAAACGTCAAAAGAAACAAAAAAAAAATAATCGCTGTCTGGCTGCTGCTAGTGCCTAGTGGTAGTAGTGGAACGAAACGAAACAGTCACGGTAAAATAAACTCGTGATTGAGATTTTTTTTATGTTTTTTGTTTTTAATTTCGTGTTTAATACAAAAAAATCAGTGTATTTATTTATTACTATAAAATGTAGTGTTATTTTGTAACTACTAATCAATACGGTGTTTTAAAAATTCGTTCAGTTTAGAATTCTGTGCGGACTGTCAGTTTTGATCAATGTTTTTGAGTCATCATCATTGGTCTTCGCAGTGTATTTGTTTAGTACACACACACTGGAGTGTAGTATATATACAGTGAGTGAGTGCGCCGCGACTTTTTTATCGGTCGGCCATGTTTAATTTCAAAGAACATAAAAAATAACAAAAAAAAATTTAAGATAAATTAATTTTTTCCTGTGCTGTTGTGTGAATATCCAAATTACGAAAATAATTAAGTTAAAAAAAATGTATTTTTACTATTTAAAATAAATGTAAATTAATTTACGCAAAAAGTTGTTTATGGTTGTGTTGTGCTTTTGTTTATAGCAGCAGGAATTCGATAAAAAGCTACAAGAAGAAAATATTTACAAGTTGCAAAAAAATCTCTGATAATTGAAAGTGGTTTAAAGTTTTTTTTTTACATTCTTTTGATGTGATTACTAAATCGAAATTATTTTAATATATAAGTTTTCAAGTGAAAATTATAACTTTTATAGTGGTAAAGTGGTGAAAAATACGATAAATTAAAATGAGTTGGGGTACAGAGCTTTGGGTAAGTCAAATCAAGTCGTGGAAGATGAGAGAAAAAATCTTTTAACATCCAGCGACCACTTTACATATTCATCATACTTGTTTCTTTTTTTTTTGCTTTTCTTGTTCGTTTCATCTTGTGGTGACATAATTGCTGTGAATGAAAACTCGATAACATTTTTTTTTTGTTATGTATAGCTAGATATAAATTTCTTATATTTATCTTATTTAATTCGTCGATACTTACATACAAAACAAAATTAATTCGTCCACGCATACCTTCTTGCAGTTACCAAATAATATACAGTGAATTGCTGTGATTAGAGTAAAGAGAGGTGTGCGATAAAGTGCAACGGATAAGTACACACCTATAAAAATATTTACGACACGTTAACTAAACGCGTGTCGTTCCAATATTATAACACTGTCGATTCCAGTTCTCCTTGAAATTTACAAGTCTCGAGTTCACGGTCAAGTAATTGCAAAGATTTTTTAACTTGCAAACTCACAACTACAATCAAACGATTATTCAACAATAGCAGATTATCGGTTATACACGTTTCGGCGTTCTGTCAGGTATGCCAACACAGGCTATCTGTTCCCTTCTTCAAAACTATCTAGTGAGACAACCTGTCTACTGATTTTTACCAGGATAGCAGAACAAAGCTAATTTTAACTAAATCGATGATAATTAAACCGCACACACCGGTCTTTGCGAATCTGTTGTGAATTTACAGGTACTAACCCCTTGATCCTTTTTCCAAAATGTGTTTCCATCTCTTTAGTATAAGATGATTTATGAATGAATCATGTCTCCTCGAGCTACTATTGTAAGTATTTAATTTCTTATCTATAAATTCCAATCTTGTACATGAAATTCTTATCTTTAAACTATCACGTTCTGGTTTAAGCAAGTTTTAATTTATATCAATTGAGCGAATATGACGTCTAAAATGTTCTGCATCAAAAAATAGTTAGTGACCTATTAAGTGACCCATCTTGAAATTTCTTTTGTACGATATTTATATGTAGTGTAAGTCTTTGTTCGAATATCGAATACTCAAAATATCTGGATCCAAAAAATACTAGAAATAACTAGCCAACCTATGAAATGTAGGAGGAGACCGGAAAAGATCGGCAGATTTAGTATGTTTTTTTTCAGGAAAAGTGTTTGTTCTACTAGGGTAACCATCACTCTTGCCAAATGCAAATTGTAAATAATTACCCTATTTCTTAATTTGCACCAAAAAGTCCACATCCGTAAAATACGGTGGATGGGGGAGCAATCCAAACTTCAATTCGTCCAATTTTGTCATCGTAGCCAACGACTTGGTACATTGCCTTGATGAATGGGCATATTTTTTCTGAATTTGGGGGTATTTTTCGCACTTTTTTCCTTCAATAACTTTATGTAATATTCGCTGTTGATAGTCTTTTCTTTCTTAAGCTAGCTTACGCAAGGCATTTGCGTAACAAAGAGGCCAAAAGCTTATTACCAGCCTACATTTGTGTTTTCGCACGCTTCGGAACGGCTTTCACCGACTGCTGTTCCCTCGGGTGAATAACATTTTGATTCTTGACGACTATATGTGTGAATTCATGTTTCATCCATTGTCAAATATCGACTCAAAATCGATGCGTTGCTGCTTTTGGCCCAATGTGAGCAAATGCGGCAACCACTTGTAACACAGCTTTCTCATGAACAAATGTTCATGCAAAATAGTATTTACTCTGTTTCTGATATCTTTAAGGTGTCAGCTATCTCACGCACTTTTTATCTATTCTGGGATCTTCTGAATTCGAGCGACCCGAGCGTTCAGCATCATCGATGTCTGTATGGTCACGTTTAAACTCAGTAAATCAATGTTCTACGGTTACTTTCGATGGAGCAGAGTCTCTAGAGTATTTTTTGCACAAAAACAGTGTTTAATCATCACTCGAAATTGATTTTTGTCCTCACAATTATCCAGTGACGAAAATTATTATTATTATTTATTTTTAGCCACGGAATTTATTGAGTGACGTAGTAGTTAAAGATTTCATTTGAGACAATCTTAACTCTCTTTTAGATGTGAACTGGTATACTCCAAAAAGTTGGTTCACAACCTCAAATATAAATACTGCATTAACTAGCATAAATAGGAAGTTAGAAGATTACCTAAATAAATGTGTGGTTTTAAAATGAGAGGGCAGCTTCTTTCTGACTTGAAACAAGCGTCGAGCAAAATTCCTTTATTGTTTAAATTAGAATTAGTTTTTGCTAACTGTTCGCTACGAAATTCAAAGCACCACTGTGTAAATGTGGAACAAAATCGGGTGAATTGTCTTGGTTTCCCGCTTATCAATATTTTATAGTAAGATTTTTTTATTAGGAAACTCTTGTTCACTTCTTTTGCTCGTGTACTGCGCTAGCTGGCAGAAGACATGATCACTTGGGCAAATACACTATGGACAGCCTCTATGATCTCGAAAGCTGTAATGTGCGAGATCTTTTACGCTATATTAATAGTACTAAATGGGTTTAAGGGAGTTTATGATGTCGGATCCTGTGGTATCATAATGGGCCATAATTGGCCTAAGTGTGCGATAGCAACCACTAAAACCTAACCTAGCTTAGTCGTTTTTTAAGTCCGATTAGAGTTTACTAAAACATCAAGAAAATTGATCAGAACTTTTATGCATCCAAAATGGCTACCTCGGTGTTTATGATTTTAAAATTTTATTAATATTCTGGTATTACGGCCTGGCAAAGAGCTTTTAGATAATGAGTTGTGGGATTGAGAAAGAGACATGCTGATTTAACCGAAATTCGTGTTTCTATTTTGCTTCAATTCCTTAACGTTTTGAATAAAAGTAAGTAATAGAATTATTGCTGTAAACTTTAAGCAAGGCAGAACCTTTTAAGAAGGAGACTATACATTTTAATTTGTGACGTTCAGCATATTAATTTGAAAATTTCTTCTCTTTACATCACATGTTGCAAATTAATGAATGATTTTCATTTTTAGTTTAGTATAGTTACCGTACTCCGACTAAGTAAATGATCTGGACTAGTTTAAACCTTCTTAGACAGTGGCCTAATTCATAATTTATTATGTCTTCGACTGACTTATTTAAATGTTTACAATTCGTTTCCTCTCGATTGGATGTCATTTATATATACGGTTTTGACTTATTACAAAGAGCTTCCAGTTTGGTAGGAACATTCCTAAATAAATTTATAAAATTTACCTACCCGATTTATAAAATTTAACTTTCAAATAAGTCAGTTTCAATAAAATAAGTCATGAATTGGACCACAGTCTTAAAAATAATATTACAACGGGCAAATTACTTAGGGATTTGTTAATTTTCTAGATTGATGCAGTAATTGCATATAGGAACAAAAGAAGAAACATAAAATCTCTAATGGCTACATGTTCTGCAAACATAATGGAAGATCATAATTTAAATTATTTCAAATTTATAACTAAGTAATAGAATCATACTTAATCGCTTTCAACTAAATAACTTAATACAAATAATTGTGCAGAACGACTAAAAGACGGCTTCAAATTTTGAGCTAACCCTATATTTTAAGCCAATATTGAATAAACTAAGGGTTTTACGATTAATCACGTGCAAAAAAGTAGGATTAATGCACTAAGCAACATTACATTAATCTTGTGTGTCTCACAGATTACGCAAATTTAGCTGAGAGGTTAAAACTGAATGGAAATATGAACTAGTTTTATGAAGGTCCTGTGTTTGAGACAGTTTTGGTGTCCCCTCTAATATGCTTGAATTGTACTTACAGCTTCAGAATTTTCTTCCAAACAAACTTGATGCATTTCTTTGGATATCTTATGAAAACAAATTTGTACCTTTCGGTTGTACATTTTTGGCTTCACGCCGTGTTCTCTTTTCAAATAGCTTTCGTGTGTGCAATATTTTTTCATATGAATATTTTTATGGTATTTAGACAGCAAGATAAATAAATCGTATACACTTATAAAAGTATTCATTATTGGAAGTAACGTACACATATCTTATTTATAATGCCACAACAACAACAAAGTGAATATGTGTTTATATGTAGTACATACTTAACTAGGTATATAAGATATAAAATATTTTTTTTTGCTTTTAACAGTACGACGATTTCCCAAATTTATAAAACAACCTGCAGCTAAATAAAAAGTATGTACAATGTACAAACAGTCTACATACATTTTGTATAATGTCATTAATTCATCTTTCTTGTATAAATGAGAATTTTCCACATTACATACATACTTACATATATATTGAATGTACGTGAATTAAATAAAAAATAAGAATTTGTCTTTTATGCGCTCTGTGTACGACATTTTGACGTAATCGTCTCCCAAATCAATCAAAACAATAAAATAAAATAAAAATATATACATATTTTAGTTTAGGTTTCTGATTGTTTGTCGTATCGGATCGGAATAGAACCAAATCGATAACAATCACAAATTGAGTTGAGAATCAATAAATGGCGAATGTCGATTATGTAGCCGCATATAGTTGACAAATTTGAATACAGGTTTTCTCTTGGGTACTACGTGTGTATAGTTAATAGTTTTGTTTCGTATATGCATTTTAATGCGGAAGAGAAGTAGTAAAACGAAATTGCTTACTGATTTCACTTGATCTAGAAAACGAAAATAACAAATTTTTCGGTTTATTTGAGTGCATTCAATTACTATAAATATGTACGTGTATTTTATAAATTCAGTTTATTTTTTGTTGTTTTGTTACTCCTACAATACAAAATATTATATATACTAGCTATAGATACGAGTATGACGTGTGTAAATTCATAAGAAAACTTTTGAATGAGTCATACGCAGGGTTAGAGTTGTTTGTATACCCTTAGATTGTAGAAAATGTGTAGGTTTTAGGTAAGCATACCCACCCCAAAAAATATTTTATTATTCACTTCATATTGGTTCAAAATTATGTTTTGAGAAATTTTGTTTTACAAACGAGGGGAAAGGCATAAAATTGACTATACATAAATGTATGTAGCCTTGGGGCCATGTATCAACAACCTGGGACGTGGTGGATTTTTATTTTTGTTATGCGAATTTGGCATAATTTTTTCGTTTTATTTATTTTTTTTTAAATACTGGCGTGGGTTTATGATTCGCTCCTACATTCAAAATCGTACTTTTTGATTTGAAAATATATTTGATTTTTAATAAATATGTCGGTTTGCAGTGCATAACGAGGATAAGGTCAGAGCAGAAAGTGTTAACTTGAAGTTTGCTAGTACTTAGTAGTTAAATTAATATCTAGTTTAAAGCGCTTATAATTATTATTTCATTCTTCAGTAAATAAACAAGCAACAAATATAATTTTTGATGTATTAAGTATTTATTGAAGAAGGCAATAATAAGCCGTTTTAGGCGAGATGCTAATTTTACTATATGCTGCAAATGATTTCGAAAAATTCACACTCCTAACCTGGAAGCTCGTTAGTTTCGTACTTAGTTATAAAAGCTAAGCTTTTTAAAATTCGAACATAAACTTTTGATTGCATATTGTGATAAAGCGAATCATAGGGCGCAAAGTAAATAATGATAGCAAGGTGTACAATGGCGACAATGCATTTTTAAAATTTGCGGATTGTAAAATTGGAAGTGCAATAATTATAGTTTAGAAAAGGGAATTTAATATTTAACATATTAAAAACCAATTTCATTTGTTTTTTTAATTAATTTTTTTTATTCACATTTAATAAAAAATCATAGTCAATGTCTTCCACAAAGAATTTTCTTATTTCAAATGAACTTTATTAAACCAAATATGTGCCATTTTGATCGATAACCTTTTGTCATTTTTCTGGTAGAGCCATGATCCCATCACTGTAGAACTACTGTGGTTTAGAGGCGAAAAATCGAGACAATTCATTTTCGCAGGCCTCTTATGAATTTAATGTAGAACCATTAAGATGATTCTGCATGGACCTGAACAAATGGTAGTCCGATCGTGCAAGGTCAGAACTATATCGTGGGTGAATCAAAACTTCCCAGCCAAGCTCTCTTTGTTTCTGCCGGGTTATCAATGATGTGTTGGTCTAGCGTTATTATGGTGGAACACAACGCCCTTTCTGCTGATCAATTCTGGACGTTTTAACTGAATTGATTGTCTTAAATGCGTTAGTTGCTGATAGTAAAGATTAGAATCAATTGTTTGGCCCGGTGGCAGCACCTCATAATGCACGATTCCTTTCCAATCCCACCAAACACACAGCATTACCTTTCTTGGCGTCAATCTTGGCTTTGATACCGTTTGGGAAGCTTCACGGAAGCTTCATGGGGTACCCAAACGCCAAGCTTTTTTTTGTATCCAGTCATTTCAAATGGTTTAAAACTGTTTTGTGATTAATATTTAGTTCTTCACCAATTGGTGGCTGCTTATATGCCGGTCTTCTTCAATTTTCTGCATGATTTCATCGATTTTTCCAGTGGTTGGTCGGCCCGAGCCAGGAGCATCTTTGACATTCACATTTCCAGAACGAAAGCGAGCGAACCATTCCTTTGCTTCTGATTTTGATAAAGCACATTTTCCATAAACAGCACACATTTTTCGTAAGCCTGTAAAAGATATCGAATACTTTTATGCAAGAAGCTCCTTGCCATACAGCAAAATTAAGAGAGAATGCCTTCCATAAGCAAAATATTGACATTCTCTCTTGGTCTGGCAATTATCCGGATTTAAACTCGATCGAGAATTGTTGGGCCTTACTTTAATCCAACGTATATAAAACCCCCAATCCTACAAAAATATGGATAAATATAGTGATCAAATTCGCAATATGATCAATCTTGTATATGTAACATGCCTGAAAGAATAAAAGCTGTGATTAAAAATAAAGGTACTTTAACCAAATTTTAATTGTTTTCCAATTTATGTATAACACTCAAAATTATTTAATTTTGAAGAATTAAAACATAAAAAAATCTTGTTTTTATTTCTATTTTGATAAATACTGGAGTTTTTCACTATATTGATTGTGTTCATAATTCAATGAACAGGGACTGTACTTCTTTAATTTGAAGAAATCTGTAGCTGAGGCGCATCGAATGCTTGTAGAAGCATATGGTGAGGGTGCCTTAAATGAGAGAAATTGTCGAGAGTGGTTTCTAAAGTTTAATAACGGTGAATTTGATGTCGAACAAAAACAACGTAGCGGAAGGCCGAAAGTATACGAAGACGCAGAATTGGAAGCAATTTTGGATGAAGATTCGTGTCAAACTCAAGAAGAATTTGTACTTACATTAGGAATAAGGACAAGTGGTGCAGTGGTTAAAGCTTCGGCATACTTGGACCGGGAGGTACTGGGTTCGAATCCCATCAGAGGCTAGATGCAAATCGAATTTTCGCCATCGATTACGATCGGTGATGTTCCGTCCACGTCAATGTACAGTTTGACATGGAGCTTGCAATATGCAGGTGGTATACTGTAGTTGTGTGAGTAAGTGAATATGTGAATGGGTTAATGATGGTGTGAACGAGTGGTTTGGGTCAAAATTGGCCTAAATGTGCGATAGCAACCACTGAAATTTGAACCTAGAAATGACAACAAACAGAAGCAAGGAAATTGGGTTCCATATAAACTGAAGCCGATAATTGTAGAACTCTATTTTTTAAGTGAAATACTGCTTGCCATGCTTAATCGAAAGGTTTTTTTGCATGGCTTAGCCATTGGCGATGAAAAATAAAGACAACCAAGCCGAATATTCATGAATAAAAACTCATGTATACTTGGTAGAGGAGGTGGAAACACAATTGATGAAATTGAGCCGAGCATTTGAGGAAAAACTCGCCCACTACTACTTCAGACACGATAAAATTATTCTTCTGCATGATAATACTCGTCCACATGTTGCGGTGTCGGTTAAAACCTACTTGAAAACACTCAATTGGAAGTTTCCTCCACCCGTCATATTCACCAGACATATATGCCCGTTTGGCTACCATTTGTTTCGATCGATGATGCATCGTCTGTCTGAGCAGCACTGCACATCATATGAAGATACCAAAAATGGGGTTGATTCATGTATAGCCTCAAATATGAAGGGTTCTTCCTACGTGATATTTGTGTGCTGCCAGATAAATAGGATGTGGCTAGCGATGGACAATCCTTTGAATAACACACTATCGTTCTTTCACAATAAATACAAAATTTTTGATAAAAGCGGCGGAGATATATTTGTTTAGATTTTTGAAGGTCGGGGAGGAAACGGCGGAGGAATATTTATTAATTCGCCCCGGTATCCTTAAATAATCAAAGAGATAAATATTTCTCCACCCTCTCTGGAACGAATACCAACCATATCGTTCCTCGAAAATATCTAGCCGCTTATCGTTAATCCCACCAATTAACAAATCTCCTATTAAAGAGAATGCAGCGAGGGCTAAATCGTCCTCAATTTAAAGCAATTAGTCTCAACCCACCAATAAGTATTTTGTAAAGCTATTAGGCAAAGTTAGAACCACCTGCCAATGGCTTTAGGCAATAATTATTTAAATCATATAATTTGAATTCGACAATAATTTTGTATTAAAAAATATGAAAATATGGATTCTTGAGAGAGTGAGTAAAGGATTCCTGAGAAGTAAAGAACTCTTCCTGAAAAAATATTGCTAATCAAGTATCGTAGTTCATAAAAATCTTTATATATTGAATCGGAGATCGATGCCAACTCACAAAAATGTTATGAAATAATAAACGAACACCCAAACAGAATTCTAAGCAGGAGGATGGATGACAAGGCCGAACGATTAACTCTCCTCCCATTTTAACCCGCACACCATTAGTAAAAACACGAATTTTCCGCGAAACTTATATGGATAACCCGCGATTAAGCTTATCTTTCTAATAGTTAACAGAAACTAGAACAGTGAAACAACTACTTATATGAGCAAACAATTGTGTTAGTTCTTTCTATCATAGTTCAGTTGCCATATTTTGCAGAAGAGTTCTTTCAAAGTATTTTTTACAATACAAATTACTAATTAGCAAGGGGAGTAATTACGGCCTTCGTTGCACTTTTATCAATGTAATATGGTAAGAGATAACTGCAAAAAACCCTGACCAATAAGATTTCAGTTGTTGCTATCGCACACCTAGGCCAATTTTGGCTCATTGTGATACGAGTGGTATACGCCATATCATTAACCTATTCACCTACTCACACAACTACAGTATACCACCTGCACATTGCAAGCTCCATGTCAACCTGTAAATTGACGCTCGGCGCTAAATTCTGCACTCCATTAGAGGGACTTAGTTGTATTTATTAACATCACCGATCGTAATCGCTGGCGAAAATTCGATTTGCATCTAGCCTATGATGAGATTCGAACCCAGTACCTCACTTGTCCGGTCCCTGGCCAATAAACTATTGCAATAAATTTATTTAATTAAAATAGTTTATTTCGTAAACCTTTTCCTATGGTCGTTTTTCAAGAAACGGGTTGTTTCTTTCTTGACGTATTGTGAATTAAAGAAGTCGGGAAACGTACAGGTGTTTCATTGGTTCCATTCATTGGTTCCACATCGTAGTGATTTTAGGGAAAAATTAGAACAATGTTGGGTTATACAGAAGAAAGGTTCAAAAGCAAACCTATGATGTCTAGAGCTGAAAAGAGTATTAGCTCTTCTAACAAAAGCTGTTGGTCGCTTCTATGTCTAAGGTACGGTGGCCAGTCGTTCAATAAACAGTTTTGTTAATATGCTCTAAAAATTACTGCAAATTAATGGGTGTCGTAACTTATTGAGGTCGGTAAGTCACTGTTGTAAATCAAAAACAGCGTAGGGGACAAAAACGATCCTTGTGACACATCTGCATTAAAAATTACATGAATTTTTCGATTCGATAAATAATTTGCTATCTATTCTAGAAATTTACTTATTTCAGTGAAAGAAATTTACTTTTTTATCTAATGCTTTTAAATGTCCAAGGACATAACGGTAGATTGTCTTGCTAGACGTACTGCGTCTTGCACTTAAGTTATGAGTTCACTAGAAGAATGATTTTATTGAAACTTGGAAAGAAATGCATTTGAAGCGCATGCCTCTAAGATTGAAGTTCGATAGATTTCATTAATTTCGATTAAAATATAAGCAAGCAATCGAAAGATTTGCAGATGTTTTGTCTCCTTTTTGGAAGTATTTGAATATTCACCGTTCAAATCAAAGGAAACACTCCGTTCTTCAATGACAAGTAAAATATTTTTTAAACGGCCTAGTGGGGGAATTGTAGCTACTCTTGAGTATAATTGCTGGAATACCGTCAGGTCCAATTAGTGTCTTTGGATTAAGTTTCTTTCGAATTTTGGAGACTCGTGGAACGGAAAAATATTTTGCTCGTAGTTGAGCGTAGGAAGAATTGGGGATACATTTAGATGTCGGAAGAGTAGAAGCTGCAGCAAAATGAGATTCAAACAAATAAAGTAGAGAGAACTGTTAAATGGCATTTTCCATGTAATCCTTATTTTGGCCAGTTTTTTTCTTATATGCGGATGAAATAAAATTGTTAGTGATAAGTTGAGAATTTTCTTCTACTTCTTTGTTGATAAACGATGTTTTCAGTTTATTGTTTCATCTGCTAATATGGCTTTTGCTAATTAGAGAAATTCCTCACATAAATGGTTTTACTGCTCAGAGTTACGTTGAAGATTTGGTTTTAACAGTATAAGTATCTGAATATCTTGCCAGATCTCATGCAGCAGGCCCTCCGGATTGTAGGGACTTGGTAATTAGATAACAACTTTTACATCATCCCTCTAAGACCGGGCCTTTTCTGTTTGGGAGGTTAATGACTAGATCAGACTTCGTTAAGGACCCAGTTGATATCTTGGAAATCAAGCTATTTTTGAAAAAAAAACACCTGGATTGCAAGCTTTAATAATCCATTGTCATCTTTTGGCAATGTAGATGGGTTTTGGTAAATACTAGAAACTTGCACCAACTAATGTTATCCTTAATTTACAAATTGCTGGGTCTTCAGATGCGCTCGCGTATGTCCAAGGTACGGTGGCTAGCGTTTTAATTAATAGCTTTGTTAATATGCTCTACAAATTTCTGGCTGCCGATCTGTTAAGGGGTACTGTCTTCTGATTTTGCTGTGGAAACCATATTTTATCGTTTCAAGTTACAGTCCTTTATTCTAAGCATAGCATATTCCTCAGCAACTAAGCACAGACCAGTATTTACGAAATTTAGTCCTCTATTAGCAGAAATCGATAAGTTTATTGACGATCTGTCGAAAATTCAGTCATTTTTAGTAATTCCTTCTCAACACAATTTGGAACGATTTGAAGCGATTTTGATTTTCATTTGAGCCAATTTGATAGGCTTTCGTTATACGATTGGAACAATTTGATTAAGATTTGGATCTTTTTGAGACAATTTATAACAATTTGATTATTGCGTTGCAGCCTGTTAAAAACAGTTGAATCACTTTTTACACTATTTGCCGTAGGCACTTGGCGAAATACACTTACAATTAATAAACACATTTTATTAAACACTTGTTTTTTATTTCGCAAAATTTAGATTTTTTGAATAATTTAATTAAAAAATTTGTTCAAAAAGTTTAAAAAATCACTCTTGAGTTCTCTCACAATTCTTGGAGTATAATTTTTACACCTTCCACACGTCCTGTCATAATCGATGCGTTACCATAAATATTTTGGCATATAAATATTTTGGCATACCTGAAATATATTTGCCATGAAAATTTTTGTGATTGTGAAATTTGGTTAGTGTGTCAAAAGTATTAACATGTCGCTGTGCCCCATTGTTCGCACACCGTCGAAAGGCGAGCTTGCTGGTTGATGGCTTGTTTTATATATGTGTTTACTGGTGTTTCAAAATATTTCATGTGGATTGGGATACTTTTTGTTGTTTTCTTTTGCTCTTTTTTCAACTGATTTGGAATATTAATTCTAGAAATGCCACGAAACATGAATCAAAAAGACAACAAGGTGCCTTCAGGTGATTATCGTCGACAATATAATCTCGGCTCCATGACATGAGGATATTCAAAATGTGTGGAATTCAATAAGCGTCAAGTGATAGTGAAGTTGATGATGATGGTGACTTTGATGATGATGATTCGATTGCTGATCCCGATTATAATGTACCAGCTGAAGATTATGACGATATAACCCTTTATGTTACTCAGCTGAAATTTTTGTCAATGACATAAATATGAGTCCAGTTCTACCTTCGACCAAATCATTATCAAAAACAGCAACAATGGATCAAACCCAACTATGACAACGGGTACAATTACTAGAAGTTGAGCCACAGATAGAAATATCGACGATTAATATAGAGCAAGGAGCAGATACACAACAGTCATCGACTCAATCAGCGACAATTGTACAGCACCCAATGAAACCTGCAAAGCGCCCTCGGTCTCCTTTACCTGACTTTGAACAATGCGGAACATTGAACAACCAAATAATGGTGGGTTTATTGGTAATGCAGTGGACATTAGTCAATCGAATTCTCAAAGGGCACTTGGAAAAAAACATCTTGTTCATCATCGAAACGAAATTGTATTCAGAGGAGACACAACACTTCCAGTGAGTTTTAAGTTATCTCAATAAGAGATGAGTTTTAACTTATCTCTTATCCATATTCTTGCTTTAATTATTTTTAATTGATCAGTTGTTCGAAATATAGCCGAAGAAACCAATATGAATGCTCTCCAACAGGACATTCAAACCAAGTTTACAGTAAATTCTGTTGACATCGTCTTTGGTATATACAGTGGTGGACAGAAAATTAGGGGCAGCAAAAAAAAAAAATATAAAATTAATAATGTAACAAAACTCAAATAATTTATTTAATTCCAAATGGTTGGTTTACAACTAATTTTGTATACGCTTCGAATGATAGTAGAAATAATTTCAAAAATAAACAACTTTTCTTAAAAAATCCAAAAAAATAAAAAAAGGCTGGACACAAAATTAGGGACACTAGAGTTACAAGCGAATAAAACTTATTTAACTAATTAAATTCCCAATTTCTAATATAAATATTACTATTTGGTAGCCTGTCCTTTATTTTTAATCACTGCCTGGCCTCGTCGTGGCATAGAATCTATTAATCTTTGACATCGTTGGATAGGTATTGACTCCCAAGCTTCCTTAACGGCTTTCCACAGTTCTTCCTTGTTTTTTGTTTTTTTGCCGGCTACGGCAACTTTAAGGTCGTTCCACAGATGCTCAAATGGATTGAGATCGGGAGATTGTGATGGCCAAGATAAAAGATTGATATTTTTGCTAACAAAATACTGTTTTGCCTTCCTAGACGTGTGCTTAGGGTCATTATCTTGCATGAAGACCCACCTTAAAGGCATGTTTTCTTCAGCATACGGGTGCATAACGTTCTGAAGTATATCATCTACGTAAACGTGCTGATCCATTATTTCTTTAATCCAGTATAAAGGTCTAACACCATTGTAAGAGAAGCATCCCCATACTTTAATATTTCCTCCGCCATGTTTCACCGTTTTTCTTGTGTGCTGAGGAAGAAATTCTTGGTTTTTTGGCCTACGGACATACTGTCTCCCATCAGAACCAAACAGATTAATTTTGGCTTCGTCGCTCCATAGTATGTTTCTCCATTTTTGGATCCCGCGGTCACCATTCCAATCAATATGGTCTTTGGCAAATCGGAGTCTATCGACGATATTTTTTTTGCTAAGAAGTGGAACTTTTCGAGCTGATCTGCCATGTAGATTACACTCTGCTAGACGTCTTCGAATTGTGCGCGTACTTATTTCTAAATTTAGTTCCATTTTAACGTCAACAGATGTCTTGGAATATGTAGGTCGTGCGTGCGGTATTAATATAACAACGATTTTATGGAAGAACACGAAAAATGTAAGACTGGCTTCAACTTATGCCGGAATAATTCCATTCAAATCCGCAGCCGGACTGCAGCCAGTTAAAGCGATTCGATATGATCGCACAAAAAAAAATGTTTCGAGTTAGATTGTCCTAACATAATCAAGGAATATAATTATCATATGGGAGAGGTAGATTTAATGGTCGGCTTGCTCGGACGTTACCCCATTCGATTGAAGACGAGCAGTTACTCATTCCGACTATTCTATCATTTAATTGATATGACAATAGTAAATTCCTATCTTCTCCATATGAACTTGCTGATTTTCGTTCGGAAATTGCAGATGTTTTGTATTGTTTCCAACAAGTAAAAGAAAAAAGACTGTTGGACGGCCATCCCAAAGCGTGCAAATGAATAAGGAATATGGTCCACAAAAAAGATCGTATGATCATAAGATATTCGGTTTGATGGTTTTGGCCACTGGCCTGATATGTAAAACAGAACAGGCAAAAATTATGCAAATTATCTAGTTGCAAAGCCGAGACCTAAATGTAATTAAATTTATGTTTGTCGCCAGTAAAGAAATGTTTCCAAATATTTCATAATGTTGTATAGAAGCATTGTATAATCCACTGAGGTAGGGCATAGATATTGTGTATGTATATGAATTTTGTTATGTTTATTTTACTAATAAAAATTCGAAAAATAACGTGTATTTCTGATTTATTTTTTCTGCCGTGTGACGGTCAGTCCGCCTTTTGGCGGCCTACCTATATTCGCACCTGGGACCTGTAATTTTCACCTGAGGTAATTTTAGGTGTCATTTTTTACTTTTCCACTTCAAAATTAACGTAATATAATTTTTCCAGTTGATGAAAAATTGGTCTTCTGGAGGGTTAGAGTACGTAATTGTTTGCCGGTTGTTAAATTGGTCGTGCCATTAGAAACAATCGTTTCGTAACGTTTTCTTAATTAATTAATTTAGGCAATTTTTGGCATCGTTTGAAAGCTTTAATTTTTTGCCACTTATATTCGAGAACTGAAAGGTGACGTGACTGTAATTTAGCTAAATCTTATCGGCCAAATATGTTAAAAACACCAACAGGAGTTACTTAATTACCTTTATTAGGGTGCGTTTGAGTACTTCCTAAATTTGTTAATAATTCTGAAAAATCGATTTTTGGTATCGTTATACTGTACCATACCTCAAATGCCTTTCCTCATGTCAAAACAATTTTGAAAATTTTACCATATTTATCTCCTCCCAAAATTCTATAACAGTAAAATTTAGTAGAGGGGATAGTATTATGGTTACATCAAAATTACTTTGCTGAAACATATAATCATTTTACGATGGAATTCAAAATATTATTGTTTGATTATCAAATGATTAATCATCATACAATTTGAATGTCAACATACTCATTTTTTATTTGCAATAAAAAAATATAAAAGCACAGCTCAAGGTCGAGTATGTAAGAATATTGTGTCTGTATCGTAAGTATTATTTGTACATATTTTGGAACAGAAGTTTACTTATACTTGCTCAAAGTACTTTGTGAGTAATAATAATTTTCGTATGATATAATTCGTATATAATATTGAAGTATAGGTTGCAATTATTCCTTATTCACAGCTTGTCAACCATCCCTCAATGGCAGATCCAAATTATTTTTGGCAAATACGCATTGAAATATTATTGATCTCTAGTTTGATTCTTTGATTTTGAATAATTTAAAATATTTACCCTCTATTCTGGTATATATTCTAGTTACTAATAACCAACACCTTAAAATCGAACAAAACAACACTTTGTGACCCCAATATAAATATTACTCAGCCCAATTCCATGCTGTAGAAATTCAAGCCAACAATATATTCAAATCAATATTATGTGAGGCGCTAAAGTTATCGAATGCTATTTTAATAAAATAATTTCAAAATTGATTGATATTAGAATCGTGATAAGACCAATACAATTTCGTAATTAAACCGAGCATAATATTCCAAGAACGTGCCTACTCTTCGAACAGTTATACCAAAATTACTTAAATGTACTTTTTATGTACTCCTATTAAACAAATCTAAAATAATTAATGTTGCATTACTTAAATCGCTTTCAATTCATGCAATTGAAATCGCATTTGTAGTTTCTTTGTCTTTACTCGTATATTTCAATTACAATGTTTTTCAAGAAATATGTCTCGCAATACCTTGGCACTGTGTATTCTATGTATGTATTCACTTTAGACTATACGAGCGCTGAAAAAGGTCACCAAACTAAGTTTCAATGCTGAAATTGGTTTCTAAACATGTTTGTGGTAAATTCTAATTTTTATTGTTATTTTTATTGTATTTTAAATAACGGTGTATCGAGTAAAATTTAATTTTTAATTTTAATATGCCTAAACTATCGTTTATATATGAATTCTATCGGTCTAAATATTCTATAAGATGCCGCCCTAATAAAATATTAAGATAAAAAAGTGTTTTGTGAACATAAGTTTATTCAATTTTACAGGTACGCACAAATTATGAAGGCCTAAAGAAGAATAACAATACAATAGGGCATTTAAGTTTTTGTTGTGTAAATTATTCGTTGTTACAAAATTACTGCTGTTTTATTACCGCACTTACTACACACTACTCAAGGCTTCCCTTAGGTTCGTCAAGTGTAAATTAATTTTGTGTCTCCGTGTTTAATTAGTCTGAACAAATTTTATTCGATCAAATTAGGTCAGGTACATAATATTATTTTGCGTTCCTTTGAATCTAAAGTATTTTTATTAACACATGTTTTACAAAAAATATTAACCATACTTATATCTATCTTATACTATATGGAAGTAATTAAGCTTGAAGAAAGAAAATTTTCATAGTCTAATTTAAATTTATTAAATATAATAATTTCTTTTTTTACTACAATTACACGCCTTATTTATAAACTCTCATCTTTTTATAGTTATATGTACATTATGATGAACGAAGTAAATACATCAATTTTATTTATAAAATACATTAAGCTTCTATCGAAAATTTATACATGAGAAATAAACTAAAAATTCCGAGACATAAACAAATATCTCGAGGGAATAATTGATTATAATGTGATGTGTGGCTTAAAATTAGGTCAAGAATTTATATCCGAGAAGCTCTCCAAAATGTATATTGAAAAACCTTGACAATGTCTTATATTTATTTATTTAAAGGCAGTTCCGGTCTGAGTGATAATATTTCGGAATACTTATCATTAATTAAGTTGATGGTCTGATTTTAGTATTACAAAAATGTATGTGAAACATATTTATGCAGTTTTGAATTAATTATGGAGTCTACAATTTTGATATACATTAAATTCTAATCGCTGCCAAATCACTTTAATCTAAATTTGTATTCATTTTGGTATCGTATGGCGTGTCTAATTCTACGTTGAATGATCAAAGTTTACTCTAAAATATATTAGAATTAGCCGAAAGTAATAATATGTCACAATAGTAAAATTGTATTTAATGCAGATTTTTGATACCGATGAATAACTAACGTTAGTAGTTTGTGATTTGTTTCAGCTGCAGTAAGGCCTCTTGCATTTCCGGGAAGAACAGATAATTAAAAATTGGCATTAATATGAGAATGTGATCCATACGTTTTTAACAAATCAAAAATTAGATCCAGTTTTTGGTAAATTTTGATGATCGCAAACGTTTCAAAGGTAAAGACTTACTTATTCAAAAAAGCGTTGGGATACTTATTTGAATATATAGTACGTATACACAAAGAGTGTTCGGTATTTTTTGTTGTGAATTCCATTATACGATTTTTTTTTCAATTATGTTTTTTTCAGACGGAACAATGCGAAACTTATTGTTTTGACACAGAAAATGAGTAAGCAAAATCAATTAGGATTGTTTGCGTATACTTATTTAATATGGCGGCCAACAAGTTAATACTGTTAATTGCTTCAGTTCATACCAATCATTAATAGATGGCATAAACAAACCGTGTCTGATGTTTGAAATGCGGAAATATTCTTAATATTTATTCCCTAAAGGTGATTTCCTCTAATGTGTCAGTTGGTTTAACTTTGGTTGTCCCGGCTCTGCAAAATGAAATGATGTACACTGTCATGCAAAACTAAGGGAACTAATTTTAGAAAAAATGCATTTCTTGAAAATTTAACTTCCATTTATGCAAAGGAGATTGGTAAAGCTGCTATAGCCGCCGAATTGCCCACTTCTCTGCGAATATCTTTTGAATGTTACTTGAAACCTTATTATTTTTTTTCTAAATTTTTTTCTCCGGAGTAGCTTTTTTTTGCAACCATGTCCATTATTTGTCTTAAGTTTTCTGTCGCGTCATCAATGTTTTCTGGTGTGCGAAGTGGGATGTCCAGAGCACACTTCATTTGTTAGTCTGTTTGTAAAACGTTTGGTTGGTTCAGTTTTTAATGTTTGGGCACTTAGTGTTATTATTATTGGCGAGTGATCTGATGATAAATCATAACAGTCAACAACTTGAGCATTCGTGTGTGCTATTCTTCTTATTACACAGAAATCGATTAAATCAGGAATTTACTTTCTATCTGTAGGTCAATATGTGGGATGTCCAGATGATAAATAAACTAGGTTTTTGTCGTTTATTGATTCGTAGAGTTGCTTGCCCTTGGATGACGACAACCACGAACCTCATTGCACATGTTTAGCGTTGTAATAACCTCCTGCTAGAAATGAGACTCTCAACTGATTAAAGTAATCGATAAATTGCTGTTTTTTAATTGCGTGTTTCGGTGGACAGTAGACAATCGATATTAAAAATCTCCCAGACCATTCTTCCAAACAGATAGGTTGTAGCTTGGATGTGATCTTTAGACTATTTCTGGAGCTCGTTGTGCTTTAATTTTCTTTTTATTAAGACTGCAGATTTAATACATAATTCATTATTAGTTCGAAGTTTTTATAAACAAATATCACAAAAAATATCACTAATATATAGAAATAAAAAAAAATGTAAAATATAATATTTCAATAGTTACAAAACAAGGGAACATTAATTTCCTTTCATTTTTTTACGCAACGTTAATAGCCAATAGCATATCCTTTACTTTTTATAATTTTAGCACATCTGTTGGGCGTAGAACAAATAAGTTTCTCAATGGTATCTTGAGGGATTTCATTTCAAGCCTTTTAAAGATTGCTCTACAACTGGTCTGCGTTTTTGAACTCACCTAGGGTTCTAACTTTGTTATCCACAATCTTCCAAAAGTTCTCGATTTAATTCAAATCGAGACTTTGCACTGGCCATTCAAGAACTTCATTTTTTTATCTTTAAATCATTAACAAGTCGAGGTGTGTTTCGGGTCAATATCTTGTTGAAATCTCCACCCAAGAGGCATATTATCTTCCACAAATGGTAACGTTTCTTCTGATAATGTGTTTTTATGCACAAACCTATCCATAACGCCATTTATTCTAATTAGAGGTCCACTTCCAAGAACCGAAAAACACCCCCAAACTATGATTCCTTTTCCACCATCATGCTTTATCGTTCCTATTGTATACTTTCTGTATCAATCCTCGAACTTACTAGTTTGTTGCTTCTGTCCATCCGAACTCCTTAAATTAAATGTAGGAACATAGATTATCGGACCATAGAACAGTCTAGCAATTATTGACATCCCAGGACAAATGACGGGATAGCAAAAGCAATCCTGGACGTTCTATTTTTTTTTTTAGAAATAAACGGTTTTTAGCAGGTCATCTTGAAAATAACTTTGTCATGTCTAATCTTCTTCTGAAGAGAAACCTCTAACTTAAAATTTCGTTTAATCTCATTCGCACTTATGAACGAATCCGTTTTGACAGCCCTGATGATTCGTCTATCACTTTGTATACTTGTTTTTTTTGGACGGCCTCCTGAATGGAATACTTTTACTGCTTCAGTTTTTTTGTATTTAGTTATAATTCGTGAGACCACCGATTTTGCGAGAGAATATTTAACGCCTTTAGCACTTTGGTTCATACCATTACTGTAATCTTGCACAACTTTCTTTCGCAAATTATCACAATATTTATTTCGTGCCATTTTCGTGAAATCGCCAAATTTTTAGTTATTGTAGAAAAAGAAAATCGTGATAGTACAAAGTTTTTATGATATTTGAGGGTATTAAATTTATAAAAAAAATAAATGCAAAAATTAATTTTACAAGGAATTTTCAAGAAATTTTTTTTTTTCTAAAATTAGTTCCCTTAGTTTTGCATAACAGTGTATATGTAGAAAGGTTGTCCAAATAAAGTTTGTTGAATGGAAGTTCCGTCCCGAAGACCCACATTTGTTTTTTTTTTTAGAGAAGTAATTAGAGGAACAAAACGAACAAAATAGTAAACAAAATTCAAGTGTGAGCATGTTTCTCCACGAGCTCGGATCACATCAGTCATTCTTCGTGGTTTATGGCCACCTGGTTTGTTAACTCCTCTAATGTATGTCCCATTCTTCTGGCAGAACTGATTAAATTATCTAGGGTTTCTAGAACAACGTCTTTTTGCTTTAAACAATGTCCTCGCACATTCTACACACAGTGGCACAATTAGGGGAACACAAGTAATACTCGATTTATTAAGAAAAAACAAACGAACTTACAATATTTTTTATCGTGGATATCAATTTATTCGCCATTAGAATTTGAAGAAAAAAATTTAATAATTCAAAATGAGCGACATGGAACCCACGAATGTCGCCAGGTGATCGAGAATAACTACACTTACCGCCAAGTGGTCAGAAGGTTTGGTATGTCCACGTCTACCATTTATCGCTATGTTCCACGATACAGTCAAACGGGTTCTTGCGAGAGAAGACAAGACCAAGGCCGGAAACGTTGTACTGGCCCCAGAGATGACCGTTTCATTGTCCTTGAAATTTTGAGAAACAGGTGTCAAACACTTGGACTTTGAACCGGTGGAGCCATATTTTGTTCACAAAACATTACCACACCCGTCGCTTATGGTGGGGGCTCAATTATGATTTGGGCCGGTATTTGTTTAGGTGTCCGTACAGAATTAGTGATTATTGATGACGAATCCCTTAGAGATATTCTGCTAGAACATATGGTACAATTTGTCCCATTTATCGGAGACAATTTTGTTTTAATGCATGATAATGCCCGGCCGCATACTGGACGCTCTATAACGACCTTTTTGTCTGAGGTTTTAATAAACCAGCTGAGCTGGCCTGCAAGGTCTCTAGATTTGAACCCGATAGAGCATGTCTGGGAGATGTTAAGGAGACACGTTCTAGCTCGAAATCCAGAAGTTCGAAACACAGAAGAACTTCGAAATGTACTCTTGGACGAATGGGAAAATTTAAAACAAGAAACGTTCAATAGTGTTATCTATCGGAAGCATGGCAAGATGAATGGAAACAGTTGTGAAAGCTTGTGGAGATAACACCCGTTACTGACGAATCTAGTTGGTTACAAAAATTGGTTGTTAGTTTGTTTTATTTGATTTAATAATATTTTTGAAGATCTTGAAGTCACCTACGAAGATGAGTACCGATGAGTTGATAATTACATTGACTGTGCTAGGGCACTTCTTTATTACAGTTAATCATCGACCACCAATTTCGATAAATTTTTTTCGGTCATAATATAAGTGTAGAATCAGAAAAGAGAAACAGTGAGAGACCAAGAGAGTAAATGGCTTTCTAACTAGCTTTGTGATGGCTAATGCAATCCAAAGCTTTACTGAAGTCGTTGTAAGTTATTTCGATCATCTAGGATTTTCACAATTTTCTGGTAAATTCATCTAAATTTGTTAAGGTTGATTTTCCTAGCACAAACCCATATTGGCAGCTAGTGGTATGGCGAGGTATGATATACTAGGTTGCTCAGTAAGTTTTATCGTTCGTTATTTTTCTAAAAATGGTACTACTTTTTCATGAACACTTATGAAATTTCATATAGATCTGTCAACTCATTCGTATATTAACAGCTGTTCAAAGTTGACGTATCGCAGAATTTTTGTGTAATGGAAAAATTTAATATCGCGCAGTGATAAAATTCTTATTTTTCCTAGGTGTTCAATTAGAATAGTAGAAAGACGGGTTGCTGAATTTACACGAGGTCGTATAAATCTTGAAGATGATACACGTGAAGGACGTCCAAAAATTGCATCAACACCAGAAATCGTAGCAAAAATACAGCATAAATGGTTTTTGAAGATCGTCGATTTTAACCGAAGAAGATTTAGTAGAAGACCTAGGAATCTTATTAGGCAGTGTGAGCAATATTTTGACTGAAGTTTTGGCTTTCATAATGCTGTGTGCACAATGGGTGCTGCATTCGCTAAGAAAAGAACAAAAACACAACATTTGGAACGTTTTAGAAAGGATAAAAAGGATTTTGTGCGTCGTTTCATCACTAAGGATGGGACGGGTCTACCACCATGATCCTAAATCAAAACAAGAGGCTAAGGAGTGGTGTGAACCCGGTACTTCGGCTCCTTTTGAACCAACTGGATGTAAAAATTCATGAGAAAAGATCTGATTCAAAAAACCATCGCGAAAATCAGAGAATTAAAGTATGAATTGTTGCATTATTCACCTTATTCGCCAGATTTAGCTCCCTCCCACTTTTGGCTGTTCTCACACCTAAAAAAATTCATGCGTGGGGAACAAAACACTTCAGTGTTGGAATCCATAAATTAGAAGATCACTGGACCAAGTGTATTGAAGTTCGGGGAGATTACTTATATTGAATAATAAAATGTACGTCAAACCATAAACGTATTTTTCTTATCGAACGACAAAATTTACTGAGCAACCTAGTATTTAAAGTAGTATTTAAATTTAGAAGGAAATAACATATGATAGCACTCCGTTCGGATCGCAACAATTTCCAGTATAACCATGTTCCCCGATTTCTCAATGTCGTCTGAAAAATCTCACAATCAGTTTGGCTGTTTCTTCTGAACAAGACGAGGTAGATTTGTCACAAAATAATTTCAAAGTGGTTTTTGGTAAATCTTCTGACATTATACAATAGTAGGAATTCGTGTCTGATTGGTTCGTCGACATGTACTTCTAGTGTATGTATTTTGAAAATTACCGGGAGTTCAATTTGAGAAAGGACCGGTGTTCTGACGTTCTTCTGGTTGGGAGGAGTATTTTGGGAGTAGTAATTATAGCTTGAATGGTATTAAGTAGAGTGGGTCCGGTTTTTTCTATCCTGTCTATTTTTGAGGTGTGTTGACCTGGATTTCCTTTCTCAAAGTATTTTCTGTTGTGGGATTTATTCCAATTATTCCTCCATTTTGAACGTTAGAGAAGGCTAGGTACACCCCATCGGTTATTGTCTGTTTGTCTTTCCTAACATCGTTTGAAAATTGATATTGTGATGTTATTGTACAGCCGAAACGTAAGATTCGATTAATTACCCAAAGTTAATTTATTTTCAACCGTTTACAGCTTTCTGATAATTTTAATTAACTCATTCAATGTTGCGATTGCAATATCACCACGATTCAGATATAACTCCGATTTATCTGTAATAAAATAATCTGTTTATATCCAAAATGTGATGAGTAATTATAAATATCATGGACACAAAGGCTTTAGTTTCATGTTTACGTATTATTACAAAAATAATCGTAAAAACGTTAAATGAAATAATTTGTTAAGTTTACATGTGCGTTTGTGTAATGAAGGTTAATGTCACTGTAGAATGAACTAACATACTCGAATTTCCCGTATGTTCATTGCGAGTTTAAAATTTATTTAGAAAGGGGTTAGTTGTATCACAAAAACAATATATTTTTTTTGACGGAAAACATGAATTAGAGATTTGGTGTTTGTATATCACAAAATAAAACATAATTTTTTTTAGATAGGCAGTAAACCATTCCGTCTTAAAATCAGGTTATCCAAGGTCTTTAAATTTATTAAAAATATGTATATAAGACCAGAAAGAAGTAATTATGAGTATTAATAGATCGCTTCACTTATGGGAAATTATTGTTTTAATATAAAATTATAAATTTTGGAAGGTCAAGTGCGATAATATTTTAATTCACATATGATTTATGTTTATAGATGAACAGAATTGCCTATCCATTTATAATCACGTTGAATTGGCAGAAAGCTAAACTCATTTCCTATGTAAACAACCATATACATGGTACAACTACATATTTATGCAATGTGCATACATATAATTAAATTTCCCATATAGCCAATAAAATCTGATACAAAATAGCGAAAAAAAGAAATGTGGGATTTTGGAAAGCTAACGCGTGCACAAATATCGGAAAGCTGACATAACTAATTTACTAATTAAAATTGTTTCTTTATTATCATTTCTGAATAATATTAAATTAAACTTTGGCTTTTTCAGTAAAATAAAAATTATCTATATACTTTTTTACTGCATATAAAAACAAGTAAGATAAATTATTTATACATTATATACGTATCAATGTATACAAAAACACTTTAATATATTGTATATCTGAGTTAATTTTCTTCTCGAAACAATCCCGCGCGCTTGAAATTCTTTCTTTCTTTCGATCTTTCTAATACAAAATCGAGTGTAAAATACCCGTGCGTCCCTTTGTTTATATTTTATTATAATATTTATACAGAATGAAAAATAATTTCATTCATGGAAGAAAAATTTATATATATATTATAATATATGTATTAATGAGTGACTCATTTATATAAATACAGGTAACATGCGGCGAACGTTGTTTTGATGTAATTTTTTCTTTGATTGTATGTTTCAAAGTAGGTTTATCGGCAGGATACTAATTATATCCCTTTTCCGGTCAGCCTTTTTTTTCTTCAAATAAGTCCACTACGCACAAATGGTATGTAAAAAATGACAGGTTGTAATATCTTCCGGATTTTAACGGATCTTAGTTAACCCATTTATTTCCGATGTATGATATATCATACGCAAATCGCAACTTTTTACTTTTGTCTTTCGAATACTATGCAATTTTTGTTTTGTTTTTTATCTTAAATGGTTGGGAAGGGTATGTAAACTAATAATATAAAATAAAACCTAACGGATATAAACAAGTGCACTAAGAAAAATGCAATATCGGATTACATCCCAAAGGTATTCCTAAAAATTATCATATAAAACACTGAAGTTACACGACTTGATTTTAAATTAATAGTTATGTTTTATTTATATTATTATTAAACAGAAAAGAATAAATAAAAAAGTGGAAAAATTATAAAAAAATATACCGCTTCTGCTCATTGTATGATATATTATATTATAACAGCCCCTCAGCTCTATTGGCATGCCAATATGTTTTTTTTACAATTAAATTTTTCGACTTGAAATGGACGGGTTGTGAATTTCACTGAAATCGGGCCACTAGAACTTAGTTCGGGTTTTAATGGGTTAAATCGGACTTTTTTTTGAAAAAAGCATTATATGTAATTTGAAAACATATTAATTATTTGTTATTGATAACATATTTATTATTTTATTATTATCGTAGTTATAGCACAGATAACGTATGACTCAGATATTTTTGAAATTTCTAAGAACGACTGATAAAAGCGACAATTGTGTGAGTAAAAAAGTAACTCGTATCATATCACCCCATGTCTTTGCTAAGGTGCAAATCTTTACTATCTTTTTTATGAAGTCCCTCTGTCGTAAATAAAATGCAATTTTTTTATTTATTTTTTTCATTTTCATTTGTTTCATTCCGCATAAAATTTAAAACAAATCCAGTAAAAAAGACAATAAAAAAACGACTTGTATGATTAACGTGTTTAACCAGATTTCTCACCGCCATTTAAATAACTCACATTTGCAGGCTACCTGCAATTTTAATATTAGCTGCGTTGCTTTCGTAAATCCCGCTTAGCTTAACTTGTGAATGTGAAAGCCAACAACTTTTGGCTTTAATTTTTTTAATGTATAAAATTTTTCCCTTTTATTAATATTTATTTTAGTTTTTTTTTATTTTATGAAATAGAACAAATTAAATTCGATATTTTGCTGTCAAATAACAAATGCCAAATGTATTTTTTTACAACCAAATGACAAGCCTTCGAAAAACAAGAAAATAGCCGCATTGCGGTAAACACCATAACAATAAAATAGTTTTAAATTGTTTGGCCTACATTAAAGCTAATTTGGCTTTATACAATGCAATTGTTGTTGTAATATTTTTCGGCTTTGCGAAAGCAACGCACCTATTATTAATGTATATTATATATATATATTATAATTTGTACGATAAACATCATTTTTATGTTATCATTAGAATATTTTGCAGTCGAAGGTACACGATCGAATTTCGTGTTTCTGTTTATAATATTTAAAGAGCGTCAGTCTAAAAGTCTAAATAGTAAAAATAAAATATTTTTTACATATTTGCTCGTCTTCCTTCAATTCCATATTTCTTCTATTCTTTCTATCTCTTTTTTCCATATTTCTTCTAAACAAATAACAAAACAATAACATAATCATCGGCATCGATCGGCATTCGGCACAATAATAAAAAAAAATGTCAAGAGAGAACAGACAACAGAATAAAATCATTTTTATTTTTCAATCACTTTTCATGATTTTGCTTATACCGGGTTTCCATCGTCATAGTATACAAGTATAATAGTATTATAATATTAAAGTATTACGATGGAAAACCAAAGTTGATAGTATAATAGTTTATTAAAATATTTCAGTATACTAGCTATCAAATTATAATACGTAGCAAATATTATTTTTAACGTTACAAATTTAACAGTGTAAAAATAAATTTAATTTTTCTAGCTTATCCATTACCATTTTTAATATTTTCTCGTTGCAATGAGAAACAATTTGTTGGCTGATTATCGTTATATATTATTATTACATAATACGTGTCAAATAAACTAATAATATCCTTTTTATCAAACGCTCATTTCGAATAAGCTTATTTCAAACCGTGCGATGGAAAACCAGCGGTGCTTGATAGTAAAATAGTATTATACTATTATTCTATTATGCTATCGACGATGGAAACCTGGTATTAGTTACGTTGTGGGTAGTTGCAGGTTTGTATTAAAAATGCATTTTATTCCCAGTTTCAATCTATATATCGTCACCCCAGTATTTAAGTGTTTAAATGCATTGCATTTTGTATGCATTTAAAACACTTAAATACTGGGGTGACGATATGTTTATGATTTTTGCTTGTGGTTATTCTAAATAAACGTGTACATATTATTCCGGCTTGAGGATGTACAATTCTCAATCGAACATTTTATTACAGATTTACGTGAATCGGGATTCATTTCGTTAGCTATTACGTTTATTTGCTCAGCTGTAAATTTTTTATTATTATTGAGAAAAATATATCGCAGATTATACAAACAGGCCTAAATGATGCATTGTCACTATAATGAAACAAACGGCATAAAAAGTTATGTACCAGAAAAAATCGTATCGGTATTCAACAATAAATGTTAATTGTATATTTTTGTAGAAATACACTCAAATAAAATCTATAGTCGAAGTATTTTAATTGTTCGTGTTTCTCTTCAAGATCACAGTTTTCAATAAAATATTAATCATTTATTTTTTGTTATTTTACTGAAAGGAGAATATAAAGGCGGATTTACTGCTGCGTTCGTTCGGTCATTCATTCATTCTAACAATTTTTTCGACCAACCATCTCTTGTGAAAAAATGCAGCACGTCATTTTTGAGCAATGTGATTGGTTGATTTTTTTTTTTGAATGAATGAATGAACGAACGAACGCAACACTGAATCCGTCTTAAGAACCAATGAAATTTACGTTCGTTATTGTAAATGACTCTAAATTATATACAATACGTTTTATAAATTGTGTCTATGCTATTTTACACCATTAGCTCAAAAAAAAAACATAAAGCTTCATTGCGTTGTGCTTCCATATTTTTTCATTTTTTTATTCATCACAGTGATCTGTATATGATAATTTGTGGTAATAGTGTCATTTTTCGGACGAAAACGATTTAATTGATATGAACCAAATGTGTATAAGCTGGTCCAAAATACATACAAAAACAAATTTTTCATGATTCTCTTTCGTAACGTGCACAATTTTGATCGCAGCGCCGAAAAGGGTTATACCATAATAAAATATTAGATTATGCAGTCGACGTAAATCATTGATTGCCTGTATTATAATATATACACAAACGATAATAAAAATAGAATTAATGTTTTCCATATAAAAGCGTTGTTTTTACTTGTTTTAAATAAACCATTAAGCGAACTGAATGGCAGAAGGTATTAATAAAATTGCGCGCCTAGTAAATTCAAACCTTTTGCATGTGACTGCAAACGTCTCATAGTTTTTCCTCCCAAAAAAGGCGATTATTGATGCGATATCAATTTAACTCTAAACAAAACGCCTACTACAGGCATTCTAATCGGCTGAATAAGAATTTTCTTTTTGTTTACCGATTTCGCCGATTGATAAACATTAAGTAGGTTTATTTAGGCTAATCGTTAATATAGCGCAAGAAGTATAAAATTCATACATAGTATGGGAAATTTTTTACATAAACACAATACTAATAACTTACTTTTGTATATATTTACATATGCATATGTACGAATACGTACAGGCGTTATAATTATCAATGAAATTTGATCTTTAAAATTGTGAATATAAGACGTACACTCATAATACAAGGTCAATGTAAAACAGAATTAACTGGCATACAAGTCAAGGTAATTTTCCATATAAATATGCTAGTTAAATACATATATGTATGTCTATATATAACCAACATAGATATTCATATTGTAATATGTCGCATAGCATAATTTTACATTTATACATATTTGGTTTTCTCTATTTTTGCTTATACGTTTAGACGTACGTACACAATTGATTCAGACAATAGTAGTGCCATTATGTGGCGACGACCTCCTTGTCCTCATTATTTTATACCAATTTCCACAGTACGTAGTCATTTATGATTTTCATGTTTTTGCTTTGTTTTTTTTTTTGTTTTGTTTTCTTAAAGGGAAAGCATTACATATACCGATTTATGTAATTTAAATTCACGGTAGCATTTTGTATATATTTAAAATAAAAATCGAAAGTAATTATTACGTGTTTTTGGTCGTATCTGTCATACGATACAATACTACAAATAACAGTAGTAATCGCGAATTTGTATCAAAAATTTACAATATCAGTTGTAGTTTATGCTAGCTAATTGATTTGTTAGCCTCTTAATCTTACGCAATGAATTATCAAAAGCTTGTACACGATTAATGAATGAGCAATAGCCTCACGAAATTTTCTTTTTAAATTTTATAAAAGTTATTGGAAAAATAAAACAGCCAAGGATTTTTCTAAAAAAAAAAACACTAACGTACATCCAAGTATCTGGTCCTGGATTTTAACACTAATGGCTCATCAGTTTCAGTCAAATAGGACTCGTACATAAAGACAGTGTTGTCAGCAAATGTGATTATTTTTGGTCTATGATAAGTCTGAGATGAATCGTTTACATGTCTGAGATGAGTCATATGTGTGAAGTTATATCCGAAACTTATGTGACAGGTTTGACTTGAATTGTATGAGATAGATATATCTGAGATTAATCGGTTGTAATCAAATTCTTCGAATTTTGTTCGAAAGTATATTTAATTTAGTTTTCTTTATTTTGTGTCAAAATCATTTGTTTTTTACACAGTTTAGATCAGAATTCTTTTTACAATTTTCACCTAAACTGTGATTATCACTTATGTATTACCGCAATATTAGTTGTCTTCGTAATGAATAGTGAAAATGAACTTATTTCTATCATTAAATTTCTATCTTCACAAAGCGAAAATTAAAACAGTCAACATTGTTCGAAGGACCGGTTTGAAGTGATCAACAGTCTATAATGCCGTGAAACGTTTTATAGATACAGGTAGGACTGCAGACCCCGGGAACGTTCCAAATCCTACCAGTATCTTTAAAACATTTCAGCGGACCAGCCTCGATTGATACTACCGTTGAGAACGTTAACTTTGTGTGTTGCAGAATCTGACACAATTGACTACAATTGCTGCGAAAGGCAAAGCTTGGAATAGGCGAGTTCATTATTCACTATAATACGGTTAAAAGCAAGCTTGGACTTCGTACTTACGCTTTTAACCGCTTCCACTTTCTTTACGATGTCATGAAGGCCAAACAGGATGAGAAATCCTGCCTAAAAATTTTTCTGGTCGTTGATGTTCGCTTGAAAATATGTTCTTTACAGACGAGAAAATTTTTACGGTCGAGCCAGTCCACAATCATCTTAACTGTCGCCAATTGCTGCGTAGGTATCAGAAGAAACCCTAGCTGAGTAAATTCCATGCGCGGCATCCGTGATTTTATGGACGTGTGTTTTTGTCACTAGAAAGGTGCCTTTGGTTTTAATTGACAGAAACTTTTAAATAAATAGGGTGCGGTTAAGAATTCAGCCGCTACGCAGTTTCTACTGCTTTAAAAAAAACTAAAAAGCAAACAGACGGCCTAAAATGAAATACGATTTGTAGCTGGTTGTCGAGCGACCAGTAGACGTTTAATAATTTTTTAGGTTATAAATTATCTTGACAATTTATAATTTGAAAATTTTACAAAATAAAATGAAAAATTAGTTTTAAACAATTATAATTGAATCAAGTTACTATTTTTGTTTCCCCATTTCGACTAACTAGCAATGTAGTTTTTTAAGTTAGGTTACAAAACAAAGGCTATTGCAGCTTATGCAATCTATTTAAAATGGCTGTAAAAAATGCTCAACCTGTAGTTTTTTTCTGCATTTTATTTAATATGAAGCTTTACCTGCAAAATTTAATTTTTAATTGCATGCGGAACAAACCCCGCAGCAGCTAAAATCTTAACCGCATCCATACGCCTTCTATCAGCAGCCAGTTCTTCAGAACGTAAAGGAAACGTAATGGAACTCAGCCCAGCGGCCCAAACCACCATCACATTTTGTGAAGGATTGTTTCGCTGTTTTTGGGGGCTAAGACGTTTAACCAACAAACTCGCCTGAGCTGAATCAGGTGGCCTATTCGATGTGGTCAATCTTAGATCAGAATATCTCTTAGATATCTCTTAGATATACAAATACTTTTAATTGCTGTTTCCACTCGGCCATCAAAATTTGCAAGCAATGTTTGCTTGACCACTAATGCAAGCAACGGATGCTTGATGTGGATAGTGTAGTTGTTATCGCACTATCTCTCCCTGACACGCCCCCCCCCCCCACACACACATTTAGAAGGAAAGTCCCCATCCAACTCTTATTATCTGATTTTTAAGCTCGTAAGTCTGGCTTGTCTGGAAGATAAAGATTTTCATCAAACGAGGATGACATCGAACAGTAGGCGCCTATTTTGCAAAATCCGATAATTTTTTTTTGTATGTTAGTTAGTCACTTTCGCCGAACGAGATAACTGAAAAACAAATGTTTTGACAATCTTATCAGACCGAAATATAATATTGCTTCAGTTACAACACTTCATCGACACTGTTCTTTTAGCTTTGATAAATTAAATAATTGTGGTTTTATTCAGTTTTGCAAGAAAATTGTTCCTTTCCGTTTAGTGGTATCTGCATTTTAATGTTGCCAGCTTAAAATCGTCCATATGAAACACTAAGCTCTACGGTGGTTTACCTGAGTATAGCCCCAAAATTAATACCATAAGTCTATTCGGGTTCTAGCATCTGCCGATATTAAAGCAATATTTTATGTATTGTAAGATCAGAAATTCCATCCATGAGCTAATTACATTTCCATAAATACATGCTCAACTCTTCTATTTTATATTCTCTTTCTATCTTACCCTTGGCATTGGGTCATGCCGTGGTATCATTTAGTTATATTTTCTGGTGGAATTTGGCTTGGTTTGTCTTGAGTTACACAACAATTTAGTTTACAATTTGGTTTCTAAACTTTTCGTGAACTGATTTTGCTTTATTTATTAAACCGCACGATTGGATTTTGAAATTTGCTTGTTGCTTCTGATATAACTTTCGAAATGTCGTCCGTCATGATGCACTGTGTAAATTCGAAGCCTCGATGCCAAAGTTGAAATACATCTGAGAGAATGGCGGAAAATCAAACATCGTTCTTCTATTATTGGCTTGAGCTACTTGAGTAGCTATTTTGGAAATCAGAGGAAGAAGTTTAGTCGATCTATATAGTTATTTTGCAGGTTTACCTGGTTTGAAAATCATTAATACTTTTTTCACCTTCCATTGACGTGGAACTGTCACATTTTTATTTTTCTGTCACATATTTTTATGAATACCTTTTACTGAAACGACTTTCAAAAATTTTTCCATTTGTTTTATAATTAACCAAAACATAGCTGAGAGGAAAATTAAAAATTACCTATTCATTTGTATAGTTTGTTAGGGGCAGTATAGGAAAAGAAATCATTACTTTGTAAGTACTTGAAAATGATGAACAAAATTAAGAACTATTCCCCAAAACTAAAAATGTCTTGGATTGGTGCTACATGATTTTGAGATGCACATATTATTAGCTAATTTTAGCTAAAAGAAACGTTCTGTGGCAAGTTCCCGAAAATGACTTCTGTGCTATAGAAATTTCGTCGCCAAAGTTAAAAATATCTCATATTAAGTTCTACGCGTGTCTTATAGGTTATGTTCCACCTTCTTCCGCTCGATATTTTTGGTAGGCAGACAGCGGCCATTACGGCTATACGACTGTCAGCAGTAGGTCTGTGGAAATGTTTTCGAATAGGACGCTCGACGAGTTGTATGCTTCAATAACAGGTTTCGAATAGCTTCCCTACCAGAGAACTCTGGAAGCGCGATTTGGTATGCAAAACCGAAGCCGTGGAATTTTGCAATGGTGGTTAAAAGCTAGGCGGTAGAACAAGAGCCGGAGTCTTCTATGATCAACTAAATGTTAGTACCTCAGTTTGTCACCCTTATTACTGCCAAATATATCCCTTGACTCATTACCACGCTGAGGTGATAGCGCTTTAGGAGGATATAATAGTTTATGTTTTAGTTTTATGTTCAGTACAGGACGACAAAAGGATTTCTTATTTATGGTATTATTCTTGATTTAATTTCTTTAGTAGATGGATGTATTAGAGTTGTGCGTGCTTCTACCAGATTTGTAGTGTTTTCCATTTCTCTCTAAATAGTTCCTCGGTCTAGCGATATAATTTAGTTTCCGTAAGAATTCGTATCAATAATAGCTGAACGTTGCTGTTTATAAAATAAAACATCAAACGCTTTATAGATCTTAAAATTAAAGAGGAATAAGTATATGCAAGTAGTCACCTTAAAAGTATTTATGAAAAACAACAAAGAATATAGTGTATCGTCAATATATTGCCCCACAAGATTAAAGAAGACTATTGCACATTATTTAAATCACTTGGATTAAGTTCCATAACCGGAGGTGGTTTTATTGCAAAAAATACCTGCTGGGGATCAAGAGTAACCTCTAAAAACGAAAGAGGGCTGTTTGCAGCAGGAAGACTACGCAGTTGCGATTTTCATTCTGGAGATCAACCAACTTATTTATTGGCCTACAGATAGAAACAAAATACCCGATATCATTGACTTCTTTGTCACCAAAGGCATAGACGAAAACTACATATACCTATAGAAAGCAGGGAGGGGTTATTTCGGATCATACGCCTGTTATTATGTCAGTCAGTGCAACGATTGTTAAGAAAACTAGTACACCTCGCATAACTAATAAAAAAAACCTGGTGGGAGAAATTCCAGAAACTATTTGTGGATAATATTGATCTTCAGGTGCCAATTAAAAATCCACTACAGCTAGAAGAAGAACTAGAACAACTCAACAAAGCGAAAAAAGTTTAAAACAACCTAAACTACAAATTCCTTCAGTTAAAAATGAAAAAAAGCAAAGCAAAAAGCTTCGTTGTTTGCAACCAATCTCGAGAACACGTTCCAGCCTCTACCTAGACAAACTACAGAAAAAAACATACCACCAGTAAATAAAATGGAAAACCGCAATATATCTCCTATCATATTACAAGAATTAAAAGAAGAAATCAATCTTAACCTAAATCCAAAGAAATCTCCATAATATGCCTTAATTACAGGTCAAATAGTAAAAGCTCTTCCTCAAAAAGGACTACGCAAACTACTGCAGATAATTAACACAGTGTTCAGACTTAAACACGTTCCAAACCAATAGAAAGTCGCAGAGGTAATTATGATACCTAAACTAAACAAACCACTTAATGACAAAAATTCGTATAGGCCGATTTCCTTACTTCCAATAATTTCAAAATTTTTCGAGAAACTGCTCCTAAAGATACTGAAAGAAATTTTATTTCTGCACATCAATTTTGCTTCAGAGAAAACCATTCAACAATAGAACAAGTGCACCGAATTACAAACATAATTGAAGATGTACTTGAAAGAAAGTAAGAAAATATTTTCAGGCGTCTTCTTGGATGTAGCACAGACTTTTGATAGAGTATGGCATAAAGGCTTGGAATATAAATTACAAAGGGACTTACCTAAGCGGTTTTATGAAATTCTAAAATCTTACATATATAACCGACACTTTCGCGCTAAATTATTTTTAATACTCAGAAATAAAAAAAATATCAGCAGGAGTACCACCCACAAGGTAGCGTTCTGGGACCAACTTTATATGTTCTATACAAGCCGGACCTGCCAACGACAGAGGAGACTAACATAGCGACGTTTGCGGATGATACGGCCATCTTAGCAGTCGCTGATAGCATAGAAGAATTCATAAGTAAATTGCAAAGCGCTTCTAATATTGTCAGCACCTGGAAGAAGGGATGGCGAATAAAACTTAATGAAACAAAATCTGTTCACGTAAACTTTACCAATAAAGTACCAGCTCTGTTTCAGTTCTACTCTACAGAACCAATCTTCTGACCAATCAGAAACGACTAAAATATAATAAAATTGTAAAGGGGACTAGCCAAAGGGCTACAACCCTCCAAACAAGAATTTAATTGATGTAAGATATTATGTTAAATTATTAGGCTGGTCCTTCATTTAGTTCGCTATTATTTTCGCAAGCTGCCCAAAGTAACTCTTTTCCCCTTTAGGTTGTAAATCTAGATCCCTAATAGCTAGTTAAGTATATTTTACAATAAATTCATCACCAACTATTAAATCGGGTAATGTAAAACCTAGTACTGTAAACAACCTAGTAATGTAAAAAGTTTTCTGTGCTCTTCTTTTTTACTCTCTTGTTTAGAATTGCTCTGATATTAGAAATATGTACTTCGGTTTTGTAATCATAAATAGTGGGAGCCCTCTTTTAAATTGCTATTGTAAATTAAACATGCTTCGAGAATACCAAGTTAAGCTCTGAATTCTTTTAAGTTCTAATTTTATTTTCTAATTAACGCTTTTCTTGCCACAATGTCTTTAGGATTGCATTTATGTTACGCATATACGTATGCTAACAATTCAAAGAATCTGAAATTTATAAAGAGACAATTCTGTGATTTTCAAACCACATCCTTTGTCGAACAATTAAATCATATGGCAGCAAAACATTGTGGTCGAATAATATGACAATATACTGTAGTTTTTGCAGATGTGGTGTGATGCAATATTAAATGTAAAGAATTTACACAATTCTTGTGTGCATGACATTTTGAGTTCGCAAATAGTATATTGTCGAAAAGTCGTAAAATTTAGGTGCAATGACTTTATAATGAGTCATTCTAATATGTGGGATTCACAATTCCCCACCATAAACCGTCTGATTAACCCAATACCTAGTGACCAATCCATAATTCGTAAGAACTAAAGTTTCATAATATTCGATACAGGTTGCTTCTGTATCAACAAATGATTATACACGATTGCACATTCATTTGTTTTATGGAAAGTAGCTGATATTGTATCGTTATCTATCGAATTGTATAAAGTTATATTTAACACCACACTTATTATCAATAAATATTTATCAAAATATTGTCATATCTCTTGAAAATATTTTTTTATCGAATTTCTAATCTTAAATTTTATTTATTTTTTTCGCAACAACTGATAAAACAAATATATAAATATATTTTTTTAAATAAAACTATTTTGATCTAAAATTGAAAAACATACAAAAAAAAAAAACTATAACTCAGACACAGTGTAGTGTATCGCGCAACATAGAAATGGAAAACCTAATCGTCATAATTCTAAATTTAGTAAAAATTTCAACACTTGTTGTTACATTTACCACACATTTTGTTGTGTGTTATGTGTGTGTATATGTTATAATGTGGAAAAACTTCCTGTTTAATTCGCATGAGTAATCCGAAACCGATACCATAAGGATTGTGTACCGTTTTTGTTGCAACACTGTGAGCTATAAGGGTGGTAAAACTATGAACATATTTTATTCAAGTTTTATATAAATACATTTATTAAAAAAGCAATGAAACCAACATTCTGTCTCGCAAATCGTATAAAAATATACGTCTGTCTAAGGTGTGGCAATTTATTAAAATATTCGATTACAATTCCAGCGCGCGTTTAAATCCGCGTCATCTCTATGTACAAAAGTGGAATACTATACTGAGTACTAAGGCAATGACTGAGTATAATGCAGAATTACTATAGATAGGTGTAGCTCATATTGTATGTACTATTTACTCTACTCTGGAGTACTTGTAGCTAGTTACGATTTAAAATATACAGGAAATAGTGTTAGTTGAATATTTCGCGCGAGATATAGAGACATGGAAGTATATAGACTTAATATACATTTATATACGCTATAATTAAAATGCGGAGGTGTACATACTCGAGTATCATAGCCTCAATCATGATATAAATTCAGAATTAATTTATATATATAGTCATTTTTATTTCATAAAATAAAATATTTAAATTCTGTGTATTTCGTTCATTGCGGAGATTTTTTTTTTGTTTAGACTTCGCGCTCATAAAGTTGCGCATATATGAAATTCTAAGATAGGATAGTTCGGTTTTAGTATTTTTTTTTGTTGCTTGTTTGATTGTTTTTTATTCGATTTTAATTATTATTAACAAATATTATTTGTATTTAGAACATAAAAATTTAGCATGTTTTGCTATAAATAGATAGTTTCACTGTGATTAAATAAAAAATACGCTGCGATCTATACCTAAATATAAAAAGGTATTTAGTATTCGAATAAATTTTTAGTATATTTTACGACGAAAATTGTTTTTAAATTTTTTTCAGAATCATTGTTTTGATCTGAAACAGTGGTCTTTAGACCGTAATTGTAAGGTGGACTTTGATTGTATCATTTTGATGGTAATTTAATATTATGTTGGAACTTGTGATTTAAATTAATCTAGCCTATATGAGTTGAAATAGGCCTTAAAAACTATTAATATTTTACTTGATCGTGCAAAATTTGTCATATAAATCTTGATGAGCCTTATAGAAAAACGGAAAACCTATGTCGTTCATCAGTAGATAAGCGTTTGTCGTTCTAGCAAATATAGAGGACCTGATAGTGGGTGGTCTGTCCAAATTGATTACTCACGCGGAATTTATCCCACGAATGAGTTGTTTCTTGAATTATATCGAGAACCAGAAGATTATATCGAGTAAGATGTACATCTTTTTGTCTACTATTAATGTAAAAGTTCGGTAAATCTATATATGAAATGATGTCATTAACATTCTTTTATTACTCTATTTATACTAGCACCAAAAAGCAATTCTCATAAAAGGGTGATCCTTCAATAAGGAGCCGAAATAAGATTTGTATCATGTGTGTAATCCAATTCAAATAAATCTATAAAAAATATTTTTTCTCATTTGACAATGCTTTAGTATTATTCTCGATTTTAGCACATATTTTCAAATGTATAAAAATAAAAAAAATATTTCAATCACAGTTTACTTTGGATTGACATCTACAAATTCAAATAACTAAATCGGATTCAGTTTGTCTTAAATTTGATTTCATAATCGATTAATGCTTTTCCAACACATCAGTTTGTTGGGGAAATTTATGATTTACTCGATTCCCATTCAAAACCAGAACTGGACCTGGTAAAATGGTTATAATTTATTCTTTTCCTATATGTATGATACATCATTTTCGTCTAATTTAAATATATCTTTTGATGTTGCTTGTAAGGATGTAATTAGGATTTCGTCTTTCTCGGACTGCCCACCAACAGCAACGTATCTGCAAGATCACCAACGAGCTTTTCCATACTTTCTATTTTCACCGTATAGATAGAAAAACTTTATTCCAGGACAGTTTCCTGGAAATTTTTGGAATATAGTAGAGTATTCTACTACTTCTTCTCTTGCACGTTCCGCAAATTCCGTCTGGAGTTCCTTTTCCATAGCCTGACTCAGATAAGTTCCACGTGAATTTGTTCAATGCAGGATAAACAAATTTAAGTTTTTTTATTAGGAAATAAAACATTGTTTTTTTTCGATACTGCGTTACTAGGCTATCACTGACGAAATGTAACATTGTTATATTTCCACAGACGGCAATCTCATCTAAAACAGGTAATAAGTGGGCCCATATTGCAAAAACATTATGATTCAGAGATGCTGACATGGTGTAATAGCTCTGAATCTTAAGATGTTCCTGTGTTATCTGTTTCTGGGATCCTCCAAAATGGCGTACTTACATACGTATCCTACTGGCATATTGTACGGCATAATTTTCACTGAAGTCCATATGTATCACTGCTTCTTTGTCTTCAAGGCGGTCTTTTAAATTTTTAATTCCCGTGAACTAACGTATATTTATGGTGTTACTTTGCTAAATTTACAACAACAATCCCGTATATTTTATTCCAAATTGGAATAGTTTTCTACCAATTTTTTTGCTGGAATAGAATAATTATATTCTACCTGTAGTTTTAATGTTCACCACCAGAACAGTTTTATTGAATATTTTTATTTTTAAATGTTGGCATTGATTTGGTTTTTGGACATCGAATTTTTCTAAACAAGACAAAAAATTTGTTACGATTTGTAATAGTTTTCAATAATCTATCATATTTCTATTTAATTAAATATATTTAGTTTTGTTTTCACGTTTTTTTAATTTCAAAATATAATTGTTACCAACTAATAAAAATAAATAAATACAATTTTTGGTTGTTTCTTTGAGCAAAATTTTTATTCCTATTCAGAATGGGAATTGCTTGCACCAAAGTAAGACGCTTATTAGTTCCTTCATGGCGCAAAAACAAAGGCAGGTGCTTTTCAAATTGCTGAAGTATTCCTCGAATTTGAAAGTTATTCCAATAATTACTTTATTGTTGGATTTTTTGTTGGAAATTTTATATACTTGACAAGTCAAACACATACGTAAAAGACATTTTGGGTTTTTACTGCAGCATATAGAATTCACCACTGGACTAATTTAATTTATGGAAAGCTAGTTCAGAAAATTGCCTGAAGAGGGGTAAATGTTGTGTGGCTAGATTCAAAAATAAATATAATTTAGAAAAGAAGGCTCTTTCTCAATTTGTGTCCACTGTTATTGAGCTCAGGTTTCCTAACAATTTTTTCTTGGTTGGTTTATTGACGATGATATTGTCTTTCACATTTTTTAAGCTATTCGATTCAAGTAGAATGTTTAAGAAAATTCGGTTAGAGAATGAATGTCTTGAATAAATTATACCACCGGTAAATTGATAATTTACGCATTACGTATCATAAAAAGTAATTTTTTGATACTTAATGCGTAAAGTTGATAATAAAATTTGTCGAATGAGCTTGTGACCACTCCAGGGTAAAAACAACTTAAATGCTCTGTAGACGTATATATATATATATATAAGGGGGATGTTTTATTATTCACCACATGTTTTATTATTAAGGTATATTTAAATTATGTGTGATTTCTAGGTAATTCAAAATAATATTAATTTTATTGGCATCTGACGGTTAATTTTTCTTATTTCTCTTGAGACGACTCTATAATTTTATTTTATTTTAAACCAAAAGATACATTTCACAAAAAAACGAGCTGTAATTATTTTTTAGATTTTTATTTTACAAACCTAAGTGTGATAAACATCAAACCAAACCCATTAAAGGCGGCTCCAAAATAATATTTATATATTAATTAAAAACAGTAAGGACCCCAATACTAATCCTGAAGGAACTATATTTGACCAAATATGAACTTGTGAAATCAAATTGCTTATAATTTAAAATATTAAATTTATTTAAGATGAACTAACTCTCGCTTGTAGAGGTTTTTATCTTATTTCGCGGTAATAAGTCTACATGATATGACGAAACAGACAATTCAGACAGAGCTGGAACCATTAGATATATGGTTATTTATAATCTGAGATACTAATGCCAATAATACGTGCGTAATCACTATATTCTTCAGACAATTAATAACGTAAGCAATTTCAGAAACAACGATGAAGTGCGCGGAAATGAAGAAAGCCTTAAATTATTAATTTTCGAAATAAATACCTTTATATTCGGTTGATTGTACATCCGAATTGTCGTTCTTGATCTTAGTTATAGTTGTATTGTCCCAAGGACTTTCTTTGATATTTTTGTTAATAGTACATTAATTATTTATAAAATCCATGGCGCCACCACCACAAACCGAAAGTTATTGTCCACTTATAAATTTTACTACCGCACCCCACATACAAATTAGTAAAATTGTTAAGTAAACAGATTGCTCACCGCACATTTTAATGTTGTATAGAGAACAGTAAATAAATGTAATTAAAATTATGAAAGTAAATATTTGAAATAATGCGAATAGGAAAAGTCAATTTTATGGTAGTTGAAAATATTTTTTATTGATGTTGGTTCGATATCTCCAAATTTCATACATAACAATTTAATTTAACATTAGTTAAACCAAATTATAAATAGTCCTGAAAAATTGGTGATTTCTAGTACTAATAAATATGTACTATATACATTATCTACATACGCAACAAGTAAAACTTATGGGCAACATCTTCACAACGCTATAAGATTTTATAAAGATTCCTAAACAAAACAAGATGTTTGATTGATTGATTGTCAATTGTAGAATTTCTCGGTTAAACATAAATCTCAGCGGACCAACTGCGGAACATAATAAAAAATTATCGCCGGCATTAAAAAATGTACATTTCCATTGCGCTTGGTTAGTATTTTTAACTGCTTTTCTTGACGCTTGATCTGATCCGGTTTAGTTCAAATTTTATGAAACCATGAAAAGCAGCAATTACCGATGAGGTTCATGAAAGAACATTCTATACCGACATTTTATTTGGTAACGTTAAGATTATAACTCGATTCCAACAACGGTGAACGAAGGAAATATTCGAAATTTTGACTCCGATCTTCGAGATTCCGTAACTTCGGTTTCCAACGGGATCAAATCTTGGCCTCTATTATCGATGCTTCAAACAATTTGTCAAGTAACTACTTGCCGGCTCGTGTTAAAAGCCTGAGGTCAAAATTAAGCGGGCTGTCGATACTATCGGTATTAGTTAATTTACCGACTGATATGCAATTATTTTGGAACTCTACCGAATTTTCGAATTCGGTTAGCAAAAATTATCGTTAACTTAAATATTGCTTAAACTTTACTAGCTATTGATAAAAATGGGTTGGCGAAAAAGAAATCAATAATTTGTTCGCTATATGGCGTTACGTAATTGTTACAGTAGGTCATGTAATTGTTACAGTAGGTCGTTGGAAAAGGAGAGTCATGAACTGAAAAAATTCTTTTGTCATGGTTTTGATTGATCAACTCAGTTGTGAGTTATAGTGTGTCAAAGATGGAGGTAAACATGATACTGTCCCGATACTGTCACAGCCAATCACGCACTATTTTGGTTTAATCGATTCCGTTCCGGTTTATTTCGATATTTATCGTCGAAAATGTCGATAAAATCATGAAAATTATGGAAATAGACCAGCATGCGAGCTGTCGCAGCATTGCCCAGCAGCTGAAGATGGACTACAAAACAGTTTCAAACGATTTGCATAAGGCTGGCTTAAAAATACCTCGATGTTTGGATGCCGCATGAGTTGACACACAAAAATTTGATGGACTGTGTTTCCATCTGTGAATACTCGGCCAAACGGCACAAATTCGAGCCATTTCTGAAGCGGATCGTGACTGGTGACGGGAAATGCGGCGAAGCGTCCCAAACGGTGGCCAAACAAGATTGATGATCAGGAAGGTTTTGTTGTGTGTTTGGTGGGATTAAAAGGGAATCATCTACTATGAAGTGCTGCCCAAGTACTGACAGCAGTTGAACCGACTGAAGGCAGTAATCGACCAGAAGCGGCCGGAATTAGCCAATAGGAAAGGCGTCGTGTCGCATCAGGACAACGCCAGGCCTCAGACGTCCATGAAGACCCGCCAAAAGCTTCGGCTTGGGAGGTTATTATACATCCACCTTATAGTCCAAACCTGGCACCAAGCGATTATTATCATTTTTTGTTCATTTGCTTTTGGTGTAAAAAAGGCCTATTGGGTGAAAACTGGCTATCTCAGTTTTTTACTATAGGGGCAAGGCGTTTTAGAAAAGCGGTATAATAAGTAGTCATGTTAAATAAAGCCCCATAATAAACGTAAACATAATGGATTCCTTTCCCCTAACCTTATTTAATTTATATTCTCGGTGTTTATACTAGATTTGTAAAACAAAATAAGATCAGATGCGCTTATATCTGTTCTAATATCAAAAGCTTCAGCTAAGCAAAGAGCAAGCTGAACCGGTAGAACAGAATCTGACAAATTTGTATGCTTTTAAATTTGAAATAATTAGATATTAATGTGAACTAACAAAATTAGTTAGTAAAAAAAAAATAGTTAAGTAGGGTTGGCATTTCCGAAATGTTCCGAAGAATATCATGAGAGCCGCGAAGCTCTCAGTAAACAGTGCAATATTTTCGACCAAAAGATAAAATTATAATTCGACAGAATAATCTATATACTCGAGGTGTATGTTTCATCAAACAGTTTAGTTTATTTAGGCATTTTTTAAGATTGCATTTCTCTCTCATGGCACTTCTCACTTCTCTGTAAAATATTTCACGGCTGCGTAGGAATAGGTTTACAAGGTCACCGAATTAAAAACTCCCTTGTTAGGATTTTCATTTCCTGATGTTAATTTTTTATCTTACTGCAAGTTTATTATTGAAGTTTGTTTATTGATCGTTTGAGTTCGTATCAATAAATTTCTAGTGGTCGCAAATTTATAAATTAAATATTTAATTTTCTAAACCTGTATATGTATGTAATAACATTTTCTTTTCTTTTCTTTTTAGGTAAGTCGAGAACATTTGCAATTAAATTTGCATGTAACCGATGGATAAAAAACGGATAAGGATTTGTGTGGAAATTTCACCATAGTGCACGTTAGATTGTGGTTACGTTATTTGAAGTAGTGAAATTGAAAGTTTAAAACAAAGTTTTAACTAATTTTGTTTGAGTTTCTATCTCAATTCATAGAAAGTGTGATAGAATCCAAATTTTACGAACCCAATGTTACTATTTAGTTTCTAAGTTCAAAATGTTGGTTACGAGTTTCGTTCGAATCTACTTTTAGTAGCACAGATACAATAGTTTTACGGTGTTGCAATTCTAGGATAATATTTTCTGTCGAAAAGTACATTATATTATTAATGTGTGTGTTGTTGTTTTAAGTTTTGATAGAGATTTATCACTCCTTACTAAACATATTTTTATTTTTAAAGAGGATTGCAGCTGATCTGATATTTTCGAAAAAGGTAAAATATACAATTTTATAAGCTATAAATACATAGATGTTACAGAATATTTAAAATTTCGATATATTTTTACAAAGAAAAAGTAAATTTTAATATTAACATATAGATAGAAATGCTGCCGGTCAAATAAGTTTAACCACTTCCTTTTTTCCGAAATCAAACTCGTGAAATGTAGAAAATCTGTAAATTTAATGCTGTTTTTGTGCACTCCACTGCCAATATAAATCATAATTTAATTAAATGAATGTCATTATTCCGTATATCTCAGTTTTTTAATTATAATAGAAAAAAATTCCGCGCAAAGAGTCGTGATTAAATCTATATAAATGCAAGAGCATGTGTTTTTTAAATATACATACGGAAATACACTTCTCGATAATTTTATGATCTCATAATTACGCTATCGAATATCTTTTTTCTACATAGTTTTATCTTTGTAGTTACCATTTTGAAGTTCACTGTGATAATATAATTTAACATTTTATGCATCATTCAAATGAGTGTGCAACAATTTTATGTTCATATAATTACCAAGTGAGAGTTGTATTGTGTAAATTAGCTCACGTTCCAGGGGTTTATAATTAACGAAACCGAATTTTATAAAATTAGTTTCACTTGTTTGGCACATGGTCAAAATAGAGGGTGAGAAAGATTTCATTGTTTAATTAAATTTATGAATTGTTGGAGGAAGCGATGATTTTTTTAATTCTTTGCAAGGCGATTGTATATGATTGGTATGATTTGGTATGCACGTTGAAGTCAATAGCTGCATCAGTATTTGCTCTTATAGTTGCTCTTGCTACTGCTTAGTTTATTCATCAACCAATTAATTCCAAACCATTTCCTTGGTGCCATGCCATTTTTGCGCCTGGATATCATTCGCGGACATTGACAATCAAAGTGTTTTTCTTTGTCAAACTTGTGCTCGCATGATCGGAAATTGCTCATATTGATGTTCCATGGTGTTGATAGAAATTTTACTTTTCAATTTTAAAGCAGGTCGCTTCGCATGCCAGTTAGACGGCGAAGTAGCAAGATATCGCCTGCATAACAAAAATTTGATCCGACTTTTTAAATGTACAACGCGAACTTACAATATAAATTTTCCTCACTACGTGCGGATGTATTATTGGCGCGATTGAATCTCCTTGTCACAATTTAGATGTTATTTCGAAAGGGTAAAGTATGGTTCCTTTCACTACAATTCTACACAGAAAGCCTTTGTTAGCTTACATTAAGACACAAGGTTCTCTGAAAACTCCGCGAAAACTGCGTGAAAAATCCTCGTCTGATGCCTATCCGGATTTCATCAATTTTGAAACAGCAACCAAGCTTGTCTCAGTTTTCCATTCTTGTCTTTGATGGCCGCGGATCTTGAATGAAAATATTTAGTAAAATTTATAGGTTTAGTCAACTAGTTTCTTGAGCTTCCGTTTTCGATCGATTGGAAGCTAATGCGATGCAGTATCTCATATCCCTCATATTTTGGTTGACTTTGGTGCTCACATCTCTCCTCATTGAAAGATTGATTCAAGTAATTCGAATTTAGGATTTACTTGCAACTTTTTTTTTCTAATTTCAAAAACTGGAAGCTCAAAAAGACACACGTATGTAGTCTATAACCGTAACTTCTGGTGTAAAATATAGCCGCTTAATATTTGCTGCACTGCTGGACTATAATTATTGGACAAATTATTTTAGAGCTAGAAAAAATTTTGCACGTGGTACAAGGAATTTACTTTATATAATTCGTCCCTCTTTTGACGACAGTTCAACGGTCTCATTTGAGACACGATATGATAAAGCCTCTAAGCCATAGTTTTCCTTTTCAATGGTGAAGCAAAACTAACAAGGGGGGTTGCAGGTCAATAAAATTATGATTAAACGTTTTTTATGAATATTAGAAAGAAAGACAAAATACACATAAAACTGGCTTTCCAAACTGTTTTTTTTATCCAAAACCCTGTTTTTTCAGCTGTAGCTTCTTATTGAAAGGAGTTTGAATGTAACATTGGTATAGAAAATTTTATAACATGAACTGTTTTGATTTTTTGACTTGCATATTTTTTACTGCTAATTGTGTGGCTCAATCATGATTTTGTACCTATTTAAGAAACTATCTTCACTATTGTGGAGATAGTTCCAAAACCTATCAAACACAAATTAACAATTTTTATACTAGTACATGATATTCTTCCGCTAGATTTGTCCATGATTAATATAATTTTTTATGGCTACTAAAAAATATTATAAACTCCTAAAGATAAAGGCAACATTGGATGAGAACTATTCTTAGCAGGACGATGCAAATTAAGCGTTCCGTGAAATGAAGCAAAACTAATATATTTTTAAACATAGAGACATTGAATCGTAGTCATGCATAGGATTCCAAATTTCAGTAATTTGTCTAATATTTTGAGCAAGTTAAAAAAAATGTTTTTCGCCATTGATTTCAACGTCATATATTACATATGAGGTTTGCTTCGAAACATTCCACAACACCTTTATACTGGTACTTAGAAGTCACGTTGTTTGGCCTTATAAATCGAATTAATAATAACAATAACTTATCGCTTATCCTGGCTAATGTACCTCAAAATTCCAATTTAATGGAATATCATTCCAATAATTATAAAAGTAATATTTACAACAATAAATGATATGGTTGGTTGTTTACGTTACATACTACAAGCATTTTTTATATTTTCATCATGGTCAGTACATACAGAACTATGTGCATATGTGGCAACGTTTATGTGTAGTGTAAGTACTGATACATTTTAGGCGTATACATTGCGTGTTGCTTTATTTCAACTTATACAAACGTATAATAATTAAATTAACTTTATATCTAATTATGTAAAATAACAAAAAAAGTTTTTTTTTATATTCAATTTAAACCATAATATCTAACGTAATGAGAGAGCATAACGTAAGTTTTCGAATTTCCTTGAGCATAATTTCTTGAGTCGAATATAAAACACTAAACCATATTTTTTAAGGTACGACTGTGGTGAAGCCAGTAATTATTTTTAATTATAAGCGCCGCGACCGACTATGTCTTATGGCATAAATATAAATTATCCATTAACTCAACACTATTTATCGTTTATAGTTATCTATAAATAAATGAGACTAAAGTTTCGCCATTATTTATGATATTTAAGTCCTTTGTTCGTTCGGTTGGTATGACGACGATTTATGTGATGATTAAAAAGAATTGTTATTTGCCTCACATATAAGGACAAAACTGTATGTACATACTTAATTGAAATTATTTTAATTAATTTATTCAATAAAACGATTTTATAGTTTTAATTAATTTTAATTTTTGTATGTCAATATTAAAATTCACAAAGGCTAGATTTTCATCTAAATGGAGGTATGTAAAAAATAATTCAATCGCATTGTGAGTGAGATACACGCGGTTGATATTTCTCGAGACTTTTATGCAACACGTTGTTGAAATTGCCCTACTTAAATTTTTTTTTTGTTATTTTAAGTCCAAACTATTTGTAGTAGTTAGTAGTATACATACTCGTACATTAAATAAAATTGAGTTTCATTTCATTTTTTTTTATATATATTGAGATAAAACGATCTTCAGAAAATTTATTAAGATAAAGTAATCTTTTTTTACATACATTAAAATAACGGAAAACAGACGTTTCCTTTGCCTCACAGTGAAGCCACTGCATCAGTGCATTTATTGCATTGCAATCTCAAAATCTACAGTACTAAAAAATATAGATTATAAAGAATGTTCAAATTTATTCATCTGTCTAGAGCTAAGGTGTGTATAAAAGTCCCCAATAGTTGGAACGACCGCATTATAAAATTATTCTGAAAAGTATACTAAAAAATGCAATACTCAATTATTCTGAAATTTAAGAAGATTAAAGTGAAAATTTCTATTTTTAAACGTACATGAAGTGTTTATGAAAATATTTACTTGTACCCTGTAATAATAAATTTGAGAATATAAAAGAATTCTCAAACTAATTCGATTTAAACAATTTTGGAATATTTTAATTATTTTGAAATAAATATAATGTTCTCGTCACCAATTATCTCACCGCGTTCGGCGTGGAGGGTCAGCAACACCGAGATACATAAACATAAAAATCAATCAGAAATCACGGGTAGCACAACAAGTTCGAAAGAATGCAGAGAGAATGTGGCTAAAATGTTCAACACTACAAAGCCTATAAAGATATTGACAACATTACATTAAAATTATACAACTTACAATTACAACTCGGTAATCATTTTCACTACCTCGAATACCAAGGAATCATCAACAAAATAGAAGAAAAGGTCGGAAAAGGTATGTGCAAGAAATGAAACATAATCAGGAGAAAATTAACAAATTTGTAACAACAACTTAGAAATAAATCCACTCTAGACAACCAGATTACAACAAACCACCAGTTCTATCCAAGAATATACAACAACACTGAAATACAATTTACTGAAACAGAAGTTAGTATGTTAGACAAGTAATTCATTTTTATAAAAGTAAAATACAATAAAATATGGAGGCTTTTTAATTTTTTTCTTCGTCCAAAATGCGTTTCCATCTTTTTTACATTAATTTAAAATGTTTCGAAAACTCAGATGCAAATACCTAAGTGGGTTATAGGCTGAATTTTTTGTTGTGGGAAAATTACCGCTGAGAATCATCATGAAAGTGCCAAAGTGAACCCAAAAATTTATCGCCGAGGCATTCTCGAAATTAGTTATTTCTTGTACTTGTTAGCATTACCCAAAAAATAATTTAAGGTTCCAATAAGATTCTCTTCTGTTTCACAAATCGACATTGACTATGGATTCGAATTTTTTTTTCGGATTTTATCGCAATGGCCACCGTCTGCGAAAGATTGGTTGCAACAACCTTGATTGTGCATAGAAGGCTCGATGTCCGGTCAGCCGCACAAGCAAGACATTACATTAAATATATCGTCCGCTGCACACCACGATGCCACACACTACACAGCCATTACAGATAGCGGATAAAAATAGAAAATAAATTAAATTAATTAATAAACTAAATTTAATAATTATTAATATTATAAACCTTTACAGAGCTTACAGAAACAACTTACTTAAGAAAACTCACTTTTCAGGTAGTTCCAAATCTGTGCCACAAAGGGACAACAGAGCCGTAGGCATTATAAGGTCTGACAATAGGTTTAAGCCTTATAAGTTGCCAGAACCCGATGGCATTATACCGAAGGATGATCAACAAACGACTGACTTTACCTTATCCTTAACCCCAACCCTACTCTGTCACATTCCTAGTAAATGTACTGAAGTAAATGTAATATTTATATCTATGGCGAGAAAAAGCTCTCAATGGAGTCCCAAAGACAATATATATAATAGACCTATAAGTTTAGCTTCTTATCTACTAAATATTTTGGAAAAAACCGATAAAAGCCCACATTAGGAGTTCGATTGAGCCGTATGCATCTTAGGATTGAGTTGGAATCCCAAGATGCATACTGCCAGGTGATATCTGTGAAAATTGCTCCCTAAAAACTCTAGTTCCAATGGGATATGATAACTTTTCCGGATGTACAGGGGGTCTTTAACAACATCAGATCAGAGGCGATCACGTCACGATGGAGTATTATCTCCTCTTCTTGGTCAGAGTAACTTAGTCATAAATGACCTTCACTGATAAAGCGAAGTATTTGGATCTCGTTTTGGATAACAAACTAATACCCTTGACAGACTAGGATTAGCTAAACGCGTTTAATCATTTTTTCGAGTTTATCTCTTAATGTGTCAACTTCGAGATTAACTAAACTAGTTTTGTTTTAGGTTTAGTAACTAAACCGGTTTAGTGCACAAATCTCTCAATATTTTGAAGTTTATCGCATAAAAATGGGTTTAGCGAGAGCGCCATCTAACAATGAAGGTTAAAATTTATAAATAGGACAATGCCATTTAGTACTGTGATACAATGATAGATGCCGCTTCGAGTTCAAAAAAGTTTTTTTTGCTCCAATTTAAGTTCAAAATACACAAATGTGTATGTAAATAATGACAGGTCGTAATGTCTTCCGTATTTTAAAGGATCTTAGTTCAATGGGAATTCTTGAAAAAAACTTAATAATCTGATAACACATCAATTAAATAACATATTAATTATTTCTTTTTGATAACATCAATTATTTTATTATTATTATAGTTAGTGTTGTTTTTCTGACGAAAACAAAATTAAACGATATGCACAAATGTGTATAGTTGTCTTCATCTTAACATAATTTTATGTTTCACACATTCGTTTCTCGTAATCGAAATTTACATACACAATTGTGTATACGGGTGGGAAAAGGGTTACATCCCTTTTCATGCCTGCCATCACAATTGTGTGGCTAACGAAAACGGATCATGTCAAAATTTATTTTTGTATCGGTTTTGGTCTAACATACACATTTGTGCATTCCCCTTACCGTAGAGTACTTGTAATATACAGTATATGTATTTGACTTCTAGTGCCGGAAAATATACCATGGTATTGTATTTGGAATTCATATTTTGTTTTAATCTGTATTCAAATCTCGCTGGAATCTGACAATTCTCGCGCAGAAAAAATATGGCGGATACACAGTGATGTATTAAATATATATTGTATATATATATTCATTTATATTGTTTACATTTTTATGTTGTATTTGTATTTAAATGGAATAGGAATTTTGGGATACAATTAAAACACAAAGTTTAGGCTTTATAAATTAAATTGCGTTTAATTAAAATATTTTTTATTTGTACCACAATAACATTTGTTTAATACCGATTCCGGACAAACATAGCGCTACCGTATTTTATTATTGAAACACGGTTTGCTAAACTTCATAGTGTGTCAACCTAATTGGATTTGTAGTAGATTAACTAAACTAGTTTAACTAAACGCGTTTAGCTAAAGCCTAGTCTGTCAAGGGTATAAGCTGGAAATAACATATTAGAGAGATTAAAGCAAGCTATAATAGTGCGTTACTCCTGTAAAAATGCCGTTGGGAAAATATTTCGTTTGGAGCCCCACATTGTACATTGGCTCTATATTTCTACTATTAAGGCCATTTTATTATATGGGTTTACTGTTTGTTGGCCAGCTTTAAAAACCTTGATGAAAGTACAGCGGACAGCTGCCTTGTGTATTAGTATGGCTGTTTGTTAGGAGCACATCCACTTAAGCACTGGATATTCTCTTTCATCTCACATCGCTAGATATCCTTGGTAAACGAATGTCAGGGATCTCAACTATAAGGCTGAACTGCATCTATATTTGGGACTGTAACAATACAGGGCACTCATCTATTCCACCGACTATATCATCACATCACTATATTTTGATCAGTGGCTTAGGACTGATATCCCACCAGAGACGATTACTTGTTGAGACAAACATTTCGAAATACTAATGGTTTTAATCACTTCCCTGATGGTTTAAAGATATAGATGGGAAGGTTGCGATGGGGTTTTTTTGTGAATAATTAAATTTAAACCTCTCTTCGTCTCCCGAACTGCTGCAGAATTTTTCAACTAATCGCGATAAGGGAAGCCGTTGACTTTTCTGAGGTATTATATAATATCGGCAAGGGATATTCTCAATTTTATGAACAGTCGGGGTTCAATTAAGACCGTTAAATCATATTTCCGTACGTCGAATGAAGCCCAGAATTGTCTGTGGATGCCAGGGCATCTCAATATTGCGGGGAATGAAAAGGCGGATGAACTTGCTCTGCAAAGCACAGCCTGCCTCATTTCACCAAGTAGCAAGAATGTTGATATACCGCTCGCTTCGTGTACATTACTGGCTCTAGAGGAAGCTAGAAGAACAATGAACGACAGATGGTTCAATAGTACCTCATGCTTAATAACTAGGCAGATCTGGCCAAAACTACAGTACATGGCCGCCAAATTAATATGAACTATATATTTTTTAAATATCTTTTTAATTACTATAAATTTTCATAGAACTAAAAAAAAGTTTTGTTACATAGGTAATTCGCCAGATATGAACTTGATTGCAAATGTTTGGGCTGTATTAAAACAGCAATTGTCGAAAAAGTTATCACGACTAATGCCCGGTTGCACAGAAAAATGACTAATGGCTGGTTAGTTGCGCACCAGTTAAATGTTTTATATAAGATCTGTTTTTATAGTCAGAAAAAAATCATCGCAAACTTGATTAAATATATTTTATTCCGTGGAAATATTTAGCTTGTGTATAAATATTTCAATGGCCAATTTTGATTGAACAGCTTTTTAACTAGTCGTTAAATATTTTCATGGAATAAAATATATTTAACCCAGTTTGCGTTGATATTTTTCTGACTGCAAAAACAGATTTCATATAAAACATTTAAGTGGCGCACAACTAACAGGCCGTTAATCATTTTTCTGCGCAACCGGCCAAGAGTCATAGTTGATTGAGGAAATTAAAAATAGTTGGTGCAACGATACCTTTAATCAAGGATACCATCATAAAGTCGATCAGCAGAATGCCGCGTCGTATTTCAGTTTTGCTTAAAAATAAAGGAGGTGGACGAAATATTAGCCGGTTGAATTTTCTTATTTTTTTTTTTTTTAGTACAAAGGTTAATAAATCCATTTTAATGAATTAAGGTAAAAAACGTGTTTTTTCAGCCAAATTTCTGCTGAATACTTAAATTTTGAAATGTTCATTTTGATTTGGCCAGGTACTGCGTCAAAATTCAGGCAGCTGGTATCACTGCGCAGGCAGTGCTTATAAGACTGAAATTCCGGAGAGCTCCTCTCCGAAATAGCTTGACTTACCTCAGTGGGAGACGTGAGAGTAGGCAGAGTGGGACGTGAGAGTAGGTGGAGTGGGACGTGAGAGTAGGCGGAGAGAGATAACAATGTGGTACATCTACGGATCTGATTGTGTGTATGTTAGACAACGTCCTTGACGCCACCTTAACCTAACCTACTGTATTTTCCTGTGTCATCTAAGATTCATTTTTTAATCTTTGCAATCTCTTCACGTCCCGTCTTACGCAGCAGCCAAATTAAGGACGTACGGCTGGATATATAGCCGATTTACGTAGGACCAGCTTGTAGTAATGATATGGAAGAGGGGTCGACGGCCCATGAAATCTGTACTCCGACACGGGCTCATAGTTTTGTTCATTTTCGTCCCGGATCATAAGCAGATGATAAAAAATCTCTTTTGCATTTTGCTCCAAGCCAGGGGCCTTACTATTGAAGTCGATGTTGATTTTCGGAAGCTATCGTTTTCCTATAGCAAGCGTAGAAACAAAAGAGAAAAGAATAGTAAAAATTTCATACATTTCTCTTTTTTCTTCTTTCGCCTACTATAGGAAAACGATAGCCTTCGAAACTGAATGTCGAATTCAATAGTTAGGCCCTGATTCGCACTCGGTACCTTCCAATCGAAACGCCAAAGCTTTAACCACTGTTCCTTCTAGTTGTTGGTGTTTGCTGTAGATTTTGTAAAATGACCAAGTGACCAACGGATTAGAATATTATCTCGGGGCTCAATAATCTCAAGAATAATTTAGCTTTTTCCAACGAAATGTTCTTTCAGGAATAATCCTTTTCCAAGTTAGATTTGTAAATTAATGAATAATAACTTAGAAACATATCGCATATTTCAATAAAGTTCAATTTATTGTTATATTGATAAAGAAAATTGTCAGGTGGTTTTTATCTTTTATGTTGAACTGTTGGTAAATATATATGACCTCTACCATTTCTCTTTGCAAATTTATAAATCGTTGTTTACGTATTCATTTTGCTAGGTTTCGCGACGTGTATCATAATTTTCCTAAATAATTTTTTTCGGCGGATACATGCGGCGCCGATTGTAATTTACTGAAACTCTTTTTAAAGACGCGTAAAACTAAATAAATTAAGTTATTGATGAAAATCAACACTAAACGGCTGAACAAGCTTTATTGTTGAGTGATTCATCAATTTCGCAAACAAATATTTTTCATAAAATCATCGTCACTCAGAATGAGATGACTGATAATTTATTCATAAATATCTATACAAAAAAACAAAAGTTGTTGTCAATATGCCGGTTTACAATACGCATTTAAAACTAATGTGTCAATGATATGATTGTTATGCTAAAGATAAAAAATTTAAATTTGCTTATCTTCGTTATGGATCGGATTTGCGGAATTTCTTGAAATACTTTTAACCTTCTATCAATGAATTTGATGAACATTTGAATCATGTTATTGGAATTTTTCGATATGAATTATTTACATAATTGGTATATTTCACTTGTCAGTATGGTTTTCGATACGTGATGTCATTACACTTTTTTAAATACTCTTAAATCGAGAGACTTAATCGAGTTCAATAAACCTAAATTCGTTCAAAATGTTTATCCTTAATCCAAACCGGACGTAGTTTTATCTTAATTATTTAGAGTAACAGATAATTATGTTAATTGTACTAAAAATAGATACTTCGAATTGATACAATTTTATAATTACAGTGATAATACATTTATTTATAAATTTTATCATGCGAAATGCAGTAATAAATAGTTTTACATTAAATATAGTTAGGTACGTTGCCTAAACGGGGATTGGTATATACATACTTGTCGATATTATACAGAAGAATGTCGGATGACTCGAATTTGTAATTATATAATTTCAGTTTTATAAATATTCCATTAAATTTTGTTTAATACAAAAATTATTGTGCCAATCCTCTAATTAAAAGGTCCATTCCTTATATTCTTAATGCAAATCATTGAGGCAGCGCCGCGTCATTCCTGAAATCGTACTCAAATTTAATTTTCCCAAACTTTGATCAAATTTATCATATTTTAAAACTTTTTGATTTAAACTTATTAAAAACACTGAGCAATTGAAAAGTTTAGTGAAATTCTTACTAAAGTATTATAATTCGCTAAAACTAATAGAAGTTGATAAATGACAAGATTTGGTATTCTTCTCTACGGGTGGACCTAAGATACAATAAATAGCAATTTCTTGAAATTCTCATTTGCATAAAATAAAGAGTCGCTCGCTCAGACGTAAACTTTCTATTTCTTTCTAATTTGGCGAAATTTATTTACAAGTTCGGAATATAAATAAGAATTTTATTCAATTAATAAATCATTTTAGAAAATCATTAATTTTAGCAATACTCATATCACTGTTTCTTAAACACTCACATGACTAATATGATATGTGCCTAAATATCAATAAATCAAATTTTTGATTATCATTTCATTTTGCCGAAATGTAATCTAGAATTGGACTAAACAAGCCTACACACTACACAGTTTTGAGTAAGTCCTCTAATTATTCATTCCCAGTAACCCTAATAGTCTTTTCTCGAAAGGTACAGCTGTGACGTTTACTCCAGCATAAACTGCTCGCATGTACTCAAAGGTCAAAGTGATTCAAACCACTTCTGGGAGGTTTTTTAAATCAAAATGTGAAATACACCCAATCCTGTTTTTTTACATGGTACAAAAATGATTTAAATTTCTTTGTTGATTATTCAAATACGCGTTCAACAATTTAAACAAGATTAAGGTAACCGACTGGTAACTGTATAATACTGACATATGGCGCGACAATTTCAAGTTTATTCTTCATTATTACTTAGAAATTACCAGATATTTTAAGAGCAGAGATACTTTTTAAAACACTTGTTTATTTAAGAATCAGATAGTAATAGAAAATGTTAAATGAAAAACAATTTTCATTTATAATTTTAAAATTTTGATAAAAAACAGTGTGCTGTACATAACAATGAGCTATTACAAAAATACGTGTTTCTATTATTGACAGTTTTTGTTCTCTATATTGACATAGTATTGAATTTAAGAAAACTTACCAAAATTCATACTTGTATTTTCGAAAAGTAACAATTCTAAAACATCTAAAGGTAGATTCAGTGTTGCATTTGTTCGCTCGGACCTTCCTTCCTTCTGATTTTTTTTTAAATCAATCAAAGTTACCAAAAAAATTCACAAGAAAGAAAACGTCATTTTTAACTAATGAAACTGTGAAATTGATTTAAAAGAATTTCAGAACGAAGGAAGGAACAAAAGAACGCAACACTGAATCCGCTTTAAGGCACCAAAGTAGAAACAAATAGTTTCCTATTATTTGTTTCTACTTTGGTGCCGGAAGCAAAGTTTTCTTTTGTTACGTTTATTAGCAATAGTAAACTCAGGACCGCACGCAACATATTCACACTCAGTCTGCTGAAATTTTGATTTTATATGAAAATAGCTACAGTTATTGAGCTGTGTTAGATAATGTTCGACTGCGAAACGAATGATACAATAATAGCCGCTTTTCTTAACGTGTATCCCGTTCAGTTCATATTTCATGAGACAATAAATTTCAAATCAAAATGATGATCAAAATTTGAATGAAATTTTACATTTTCAATTTGATCTGATCTAGATCAATGGGTGTCATGAACAGTAGCAAATATTACTCAATGATTTCCAGCTCGATTGCCAAAATTTTTTGGTTGCACCACGATTCCAAGAATGTCATTTGGTCGCCTTATTGAGGTTACTATAATCGAGTGATCTGCGGATTGATCGGTAACCGGCCCATTGAATCCTACTAATTATACCATTCATTCATATTAGTATATTCTAACATGTATAGTATAACTAGTAGGATTCAATGATCACTCGATTACAGCCAGATTTTTGGCTAGCAATTTGCTTGCATGCTAGCCAATCGAGTATCTACCCCATCATTTAATAACATTTACAATAAAAATTGGAGAAAATTAGAAAACCGGAGATATTGAAAACCGGGATTTTGAAAACCGAGATTTAGAAAAAACTGAGATTTTGAAAACCAAGATTTCGTTACACACCTGTAATTATCACAACAGAAACTATTACAAAAAAAAAATTCAAAATTTAAAGCAAAATTCTAAGAAAAAGTTGTACAAAAGTGTGTTTTCGATATCTCTCAGAATACAACTGATTTACATTATTTTTAGTAAAAGAATTTTAGAATGTAAGGGAAGGAAATTAAAATGTTCTTATTGGTCATTTTAAGAAAAATGATTTTGGGATCCTAAGTAATATTCTTAAAAATGAAGAAATTCACGATATATGTCGGTAATGCCACCTATGTCGGTATTATATCAGTTTATATCGATTCTTGTTGCCTTAATTTCAACGGTAAACATTATACGAGAAATGATAGATCATCTGGCAATTAAGAAAATACCTAAGAGGATTATCTTAGAAACCCATATAAAAATATAAAATCGTGTTGCGAAAGCTGATGATAATCAGTTGAAAAATTTAGATGAGACGAACACAGAACAATAAAAAATATGAAAATTCTTAATACTATCAAAACAAATAGCACTAAAAATGTTTTAACAAAGCAAAATATCAGAACAGGGTCCTCTGAATATAAGGATAATGAAGGAACAATTAAATTCGCATCAAGCAACGGCTAGCTAGTTATACCACTGTTAGAGAGGTATGTATTTCTAGATCAAGCCAGTGCTCCGAGACTGCGCAGCCACCGAGAGTATGCTGAGCTGGCTAGAATAATCTAGAAAGCTGCGATACCTATGAAATATTTATTGCAAATGAAATTGTTCTTTTCTGGAAAAGGAAAACAAGAAAAACTTGCACGCTCTTATTTATTGCAATGTTAAGAACCTCTTACGATCGACAGTCATTTAAGTTAGTATTGAAGAGAGTCGGCAACAATTAGGATTTGTGATTGAGACAGAGATTTTTTGTGATTATTAGTTTGGCGATATAAACGAATTGCTACTCATTAGGAAGATCGTACCCCAAAATAGCAATAATCTGTAATAGCTTACTTAATTAGAATTAAGTTCGGCGATGGCTTCAAAATTGTTATCAAATTGGAATAATATTTTTTGTCAAATTCAACAGCAGATCTGAAAACTTGAATAGCTCGATACAAAGAATTGTGGAAAGAGGTTTCCAAGGCAGTTTACGGTTAAGATTATCCGAACTCATTCATCATAAATTTTGCTTAAAAGAGGAGATTAACAAGAAGCGAAAACAAAACGATTTTGTATCAACCTAACCACGAATGCGACCATAAAATCATAAAAGGATTTATAACAGTTTTTGGTCTCAAAATTTTTCTACGAAATAAAATCTTTGAGAAAAAATCATAAGTTTCCAAAATTTATTCATTTTGTAAAGAAAAACGTCTTTTAGAACATATCTATTATTTTACCATAGACTCGATGCTTTTTGCACTATTTTTAATTACGCGGTGAAGTTTAGAACGTATGTACCGTAAGTAAGATTTAGTAAACAAATAAATAAGATTTAGTAAACAAAAATCATTGCAATCAAAACAGATTTCTTGGAATATTAGCATAATTGCCACATCTTTTCAATCGGGCCAATATTTCAGAGATGAAAGCGATATAAATGAAGTGTCTTGTTCTTCCTCCAAAGATATAATCAGTTCTACCAACTAAAAATCAAATGGTCGCTTGATATATGTCGCCAAAACACGGTTTCATATCAAACACTTCAACATCTACAAATCTTGTACATTTCACTAGTCGGACAATCAAAGGAAGCAAGCTTGATGCGGTATACTGATTTAAGTAAGGCCTTTAATTTATTAGTCATCGTAAAGTGAATTTTATGTAAGCAAGGGTATTCAGAACTTTTTGGGGAAATAAAAGATCAAACATATTTACACAAACTCTGGAATCCCGAATGACCATATGAGTGATATAATCGAAATACAAGAAGAAATGTAAAATCTTGAAAGTTAGGGTGTTATTAATTTACTTTGTTTGAACATCAGCAAGCGGCTTTTTCTTTCTAGCGCAAAGTGAAACCTCACACAGCCAGAATTTGGCAGGTATTTTTGTGGGAAATTGATGTTTTCATGGTTGCTTCTTGCCGTTGTTTACGTAAACATTATCTACAGTCGCACAGAACCAACTACAGCGAAAACGTCAGACTCAATAATGTCAAAAACATTTGCATCTTTGACATAACTGACCAACCGTTCGATATTGCTTTGAGCAAAGAAAATTTCAAACTCAGGTTAAAAAAATATTTTCCAAATCATTATGGCAAGAATTCTCTGCGTTATCTCTTCAAGCCAAAATATAAATAAATAAAGGAAACCAATAGGTCAGGAATCGTTTGATATTTATTAGTGGCAATGGCCAAACAGTCATCATCAAAACGAATAGTAAAACCACTGGTCGTTAATTGTATAACCTACATTTAAACCTTAAGAACTGCAGTATCGTCTTGAGCCCCATGTAAACCCACAAATATTACAACATTTCGGTGTTATTACGAACCAACAAACTCATCTTTATAATAAAAAACAATGGATCATGAATGATTTTGAATTTGCAATTATCGGACTAAAAAATGACGATAAATAATGATCCGGAATTATTTATCTTTTTGAGTTTCTTGAAATTTATTATTCTAAAATAAATTTATCTAAAATCAATTTACCTAATAACACGCTACTTAACAAGAATTTAAAAAAAATCTAAGTTATTAGGTATCCGGATGTAGGATCGTCCTAATTTTCAAGATTCCCATCTAGGGTTTGCTAATTTTGAAATGTTTGGCAATTTCAAGAGCGGCGCATTGAGTCGACTAATGCTATAAATAGTTGGCTTTCGCAGAACAAAACTAGGAAGAAGAAAATTAATAGATTGCAGTATCCGATCAATGAAGGTAATTTTATTTTGAAATTGAGAAATTGAGATAATTGTTAATTAGTGTAATGGTCTAATTCATTTAAAAACAATTTTGTAAACCAATACTCTCGAATCAAGTATGGTAAAATCAGTTAAGCTATGAAGAATTTGTTGAAAGTTTAATTTATTGTTGGCCTAGGGCGAAGTAATGTTTGAAGCAAATGATAATGTCATGTGAAATAATGATTTAACTTCATTTCAAAATCTTGATGTTGATCTTGAATCTTGGTTCTTGGAAATTTACCAGCGGAAAATAATAGGTTTTCGTATTCGCCACGAGAGGCAGAACTATCATAAAACAGAATTTATGGTGTTAACAAGCGGAAATGTTTAATTAATTTTATACCTCAATTTTCAAAAAATAAAACATTCCAGCAGAAGTCCTTCGAAGTCAAAGAATGCGGTATAGAATGTAGTTAATTTTGAAGTCTTAAAATGTTTGACTGAGTTCAGTCGTAAATTGCGCTTATACAATTATGACGAAATTATGTTTGAAATTTTTTATTGAAATCCTGACGTGTATTTTAGATGCAGTTCTGGAACCTGTCTCGATCTGACCACATTTGGCTTCCAAGATTCAATATGGATTCAAACATAAATTTTAAGAAAGGTCCTGTTAGCTGTTCAGTCCTAGAGGAATAAAATGAATTTTATATGCCCGCAAAACATAAATATACAGCGAATTCTAAACGATAAATCTTCCGCAATTTCTCATGTAGACTCGGCCAAAAACTGAAAAGAGCTTATAACGCCGCAAAAGCTCACAAATTTATAGAGCAGTGAATTCTAAACGATATATCTTTTCTAAATTTCTTCTGTAGACTCAGTATGATCTTGGCTATTACAGAAATAACCATACAAATTGGTTCCCTGTGTAAGTTTTTAAATGATGATGATCTCTCCAAATTTTCCATGAAGATCAGCAATTTTTCAATCTAAAATCCAAATCCAACCCATTGTTTGGTGAATTTCTTCGAAAGAAATGAATCGGTGACCTGCTAAATTGTGTTGCATCCGCCGGAACAACCAGTAATCAGAAGGGGCAATGTCTAGAGAATACACAGGGTGCGATAATAAATCCCACTTAAGCGTTTCAAAATATTTTTGTACGACTTTTGCAACGTGAGGCCGAGCGTTGTCATGCAGAAGAATAACTTTATCATGCCTTTGCTCATATTCCGGTCTCGTAATGCACGGCTCAAACGAGTTCATTGTCTGTACCGCTCGTCTGTAATGGAATCGCCAGGTTGTAACAGCTCTTAGTACTCAGCGCCTCTTTGGTCTCATCAGATACACAGCATAACCTTCGAATCATAAATGTTCGACTTTGGTGTTGATGTTGAGGTCGATGGCAATGATTAGCTGTGCAAAGCGTAGTATTTTCCTCTTGGGGTTCTCGTAGATGATCCACTTCTCGTCACCAGTCACTCCGATGTAGAAAACCCTTTCTTGTTTGCCTTTGAAGCTCACAAGAAAATATCGCCTTCCAACGGAAACGGAATTCAGCTGTCATTATAAAAAGTTTATTATAGTCAGAGCAATTTTTTGAAAACGGACTGAATTAATTTTTTTCTCCTCGTTTTGGGTAGTGGCGCTCCACGGACTTCTAATCGCTGCGGCTATTCATAGAAGCACACACACACATCATGAGGTACAAATCTACCATGGAAACTTTAACGTAGTTAAGCTTCGATAATACAATTTTAAAAATACCTTAGTTCAACTACACATGCGATTCTGCAATTGTGGTAACTTTTGTAGGTCCTTTGAAGGTCATCCCAAGTTTAGACACATATCACCATATAGTTTTCGGTCAATACAATTATTGACCTGAATTGTTTAACAGTTTTGTTACTTTTTGGACTTGCTTACCTAGTAAATATTCCCCTAATATTTAAGTGATGGTATTTATAAACAAACCATTTTTAAATATGGTAAATTTTTATGAAAAGCTTTCAAAAATAACCATATTAAGAGAACGTACCACCAACGTCTTAATTTTTATTTAAATCTAGATTTAATATTTATTTTAACTATACATATATGTGTATTCCATGAAAATGGCCATTGCAAAAATTATAGCCAGTTGTCAAGGTCATGTGAATAGCAGCTGTTTCAGAAAATAATTAACATTATTTTAAAATCAAATTGGAACTGCACGCGATTTATAAAAACGAACCCAATAAATTTTGCCATGAAATTACACAGCAATTTTATCCAGAATTTATAGATATTGCATTTACTAATCGCGCCTACAATTAATTTAATTAATCCGGATTGTTTTATGTCGTAAATTCGTCTAAATTTTTATTTTATTTATTACTTCAATTTCAAGCAACATCAAAGTTAGAAAGCAAATTAAAATTATTATTTTTTGACATAAATCTTGTTGTGTATTAATCAGATTTAATTCCAAAAACATAAAGAAAGTTTATTATTCGTAAGAATACTGTCCCCTTCTTGTGCGATCATTTTCCATTGCCAAAATATAATACTTTTTGCTGTACAACAAAACGAGTTTCGATTTTCCCGCGGTCAAAATATTTTTTAGAGTGTTTAATTATCGAATTAATGACACGACTTAAATCCCAAACTTGGTCAATAAATTAACCGCTCGTGTTGAAACTTATACATAAAAAATGGCAAACATTTAATTTTTTTGTTTTTTGAAATCTCTATTTTCGATTTGAGTTTACACAAAAAATTCATTTTTTTTTGCGTTAAATCATCAATCTTATGAAGAAGATATCCATATTTTATATATGTACATATATATATATTAAAGATGCTGGAAAGGTGAAAGTTAATAAAACGTAAAATATAATGAACGTCAAAATTAATATGAGTTCGAATCGAAATAAAAATTGAAACCTTACTGAATATGAATCGAATAATTGCCACCATAAATTTCCGATTCACGTTAAATCAGCATATTAATAGCTGTATTTTGTCTATTTCCGTGTACACATCGCGCGCATATTGTGCGCGAGATCTCGGTTGTATCATCACTTAATTTTTTTTTATTACAATTCGTATATACGAATATAACTGATAAAAACAGAAAATAAAATCTTTATACATCTTGATTTAATTTGTTGAGTATGTATATACGTACGAAATATCTACAGTCAAATCCTAACCTAAAATTGCAATAGACCGAAAAATTATGTTGGCACAAATTTTTTCGGTTTTGTTTTAGTTTATTGCCATTTGGTAACACTATGTTGATTGATGGTACCAAAAACAACAAAAATATTTTTTCGGAAATATTTTTGACTAAAAACAACGTACTTGACGCAGCGTGGTTGAACTGTATCTTTTTTTATTTTCTAATTAAGCAGCTATAAATTTTATTTAGTATGTTTTACTTGGAATATGTATAAGTACTTTCCATTCACATAAAATTACAGTGATTAGAGAAATTATTCATACCTTTCTCAAAAGACAACGAAAATCATTACAGGGAATCCAATTACTCGATATTACTCGACTCTCAGTTCCGGTTTATTATCGTTACGTTTTCGAGTCGGTTGTGGGAATCAATTTAATTTTATATTCAATTGTAGAGACACCTTAATGATTACATGAAACCGGTAGCTTAAAATAAGAACAGCAATGCTCAAACTAGCTCTGTGTTACAGTTTATTACGGAGCAAAGGGGAACTAAAATTCAAAATATTGTGTTTGACTATTATGGTCCAACTTGTAGACGTAGGTGAAAATCACGAATAGATACAGGGTACAGATAATTAAAATAATGACGGATGGGTATACACATACATAAACTTAAAACCGTTCCTATTCAATATTGAGTACACAAGAAACCTTAAATGAATGTGGTAAGATCACTAAGTGCTAGTAGTTTGGTTTTCACGACGTAAATGCCAGTTGACTTAGCGATATTAAGACCGCTAATATTGTTAAACACTCCGATATTGTCTGGCTATCATCCAGAGGAACCAATATTTTATGAACCTGGAAATGTTCAAACTTTTCAACAAAATATTAAAAAGAATACTATCAGTTATTCCTCCCTAAAAATATTTAACACCATTACGGTATATGACGGAAATTTTAATTTGAATTTTGCCCAGATATAGCCTCCTTCAATGAATAGGAAATATTTCTATGTAACATGTCTGAGATGAATTTATGTATGCATAGTTTTTCATTTATTCCAAATTTATGTAAATAAAAAATCAATAATGTATTATATTATAATATTCGGCTGTCACCCTAAAAAAATTACAAACATGTTCTCGGAACAGCCCATGGTGCTCCAAATTGCTGAACTTTGCATTTTTTAACGATCAAATCAATGATTTCGATCGACGGTGAACGAGTATTTTTCTGATATTAAGGAAAATTAAATCACGTTCTCCTTTGATGAAAGGATCATAACTAAGTAAAATGAAATTCTAATTAACTATTACGATTTAAGTTAACTCGAACCCAAAGAGGTGTCGGACACTGAGCCCATAGTGCAAACCGAGGATTCTATCCCATTTCGCTGTTCTGACAAACTGCATGAGCTTGTAAAGGGCCTGGACCACAACTGATCTACGTTCAAAGAACTCTATAGCTAACATTGAAAGCGAGATATCGGCAAACAAGATGAATGCAGTAATCACTCAAGGAATCTGGAATAAACCTCATTCGTTGTAAGTTAAGTTTAAAACGACCGTGACTGGTAAGAATAGCGACAAAAATTCTTAGCTAGGTTTCTTCAAAGTTAGATCGTTCGTTGTTAACCACAGGTTTAGTTAAGAAATTAAATTCTTTGCCTTTCGGCAGGTAGAAAAAGCAAACCAATTACGCTTACCTTGGCAATGAATTTAGTTCTTAATATCTTTCTTACCATTATTAAACATCAAAGGTGTAAGCCGATAATGAATCTCACATTCTCTTGAAAGTATAAATATTTTTAATTGTTTGCGAATATTCAGAGATCCAAACCTATTATGTTAAGTGTTACCTACAACCAGTTTTTAAAACTGTGATACAGGGCTGGGTACGAATGTTGCTACAAAACGGATCTAAATATTTCTGTTATTTTTATTTTTTTATTTCCTTATTTTTTAAATCAAGAATATTATAATTAATCGTCGTCGGCGAAATTCTTGGTAAAAAAAAATGATTCAGCATGCTTAGATAGCGTTCTCTCTATAACATTGGCATCGTTTTCTTCGTTCCTCACTTAGTGGATGTTTTCATTTACGTTCTCGCTCATTTGTTGCAAGGAGTGCCACAATCCAAAATTTTTAATTTTTCATTAGAGCGATTTGAAAATATCATTTAAAATTGTTTGCAAAATTCAATCTGATTAATAAAATATTTTTTTTTCTATTCCTACATCCTCAATCGGATCTTAATTTTTATAATTTTTTAATACTTATTTTCCAAATTATCTTAGAATAGTTTCCAATATCTTGTGTTACAAAATAATAATGATATGACCTATTGGGAGTCGTTTGATTCGAATATCTTAGAAATGATTGAATTTTGAATTGTATCACCGTTGCGAAAATGAGTGAATCAAAGTGATACATAAATGAGCAGTTTTAAAGTTTACATCGCTCTCAGAAAAACGCAACAACTTTTAACAAAATTCTTGTTGAATTGGTGATTCTTCAGAATTTAATGCTTAATGGCCCACTGACTGTCCACACCCCGATTCGTTGAGTCCTAAATGCTCTCTGTACTCAAATTGAAGACTTTAGTCATAATACATTTGCACCTCTCATATTAAATTTGCATCTTCAGTCCTGTTGATATTAGTGCATAAACTGCAATTTTTGATAGAAAGTGATACTTTCAAAGTGAGCTACCGACTTTTTAAAATTGTGTTATTGAATTTAAATTGGAAACTCGTAATTGTTTCTGTCTTATCTTATTGAAGAGCTCGGTTCAGCTGACACTGCCTCGTAAAGTTTTTTTCTCATATGACTTCAGCAATATTGTCGCCAAATTTCATTTAAGTAGCCATATACTTTGACAACACACCGAATTGGAAGTATCACACACATATACAAATATTGACCGACACCGTTTTCTTTGACGCATTCTCGTTCGGTAGTCTGCGATTGACCCATTAATATTTTCAACACCTCCCATTTCTTTGTTATAGCTGGTAATAAGTTGAGGTTGAACAATAGGAACCTTTGATTTGGCTACTCGGCACCATCGGCTAGAGAATGTGGTTTTCTCTCTTTCATTTGAAGCTACAATAACGGAATTTATTATCTTTCCATTGTGCAGCCGTGACTGGCCCACTTGATTTAAAAATTATAGTCCCTTGGGTAATTATCAGTGTGGTTTTGTCTGACTGTTCCAGTTGTAATAACGGGTACTGCTTTATCTGCGAGATATCGCAATAATTTAACACTTACAAAATTATCAAAAAATATTTTGAAACTCTCTTTGCGGTGGAACTTCTGTCATTTTTAATAATTCAAGCCCAACTTCCCCTCCTAATCCAAACTGTCTCCAAATGTGCCTAATAGCTGAAGTCTAAGTCGGTAGTCTGCAGTTTTATAGATATTTCAGTTCTAGTGGTATAAAACCTAAAGAATTAAAAGTAAGAGCACACTAATGTCGGGAGGACGGGGATTGGTCTCGTTTCTTTCCATTCCTTTTGTGCGGTTCCCATTCGGTCACCCAAGCAATGGGTGCTTTATGATTGTGTTGAAGTTCTCTCTCTGCTACGCGCCACTCATCGAGATTTATTCAGAGTGACTGAGTTAAAACTTAGACCAATTCAATATCACATTTACGCAATTTAATTTGTGACGTCTATAACTCAATTTTTTATAATAGCCCTTCTGCCAGTTAGATTAAGGAATACGCCAATAAGTTGAAAATATTTAGGTTCTGGCATTTCCTAAAATTTTTACATGTCACAATAATAATAATACTGCGCGAACATTTCTGTATCCGACTGTATATGTTTATTTTCTGTATTTTAATTATTATATTTTGTTAGCCATACGTATTTCTTACGTATCGTTTATAAAGTAAAGTGATGATAAGATAAGTAAATAATTTGAATATTGCCAATTCATAAATATGTATATTCGAAAACTAAAAAAAATGTTATTCAATCAAGACGCTATGTAACTATTAACTATTTACTTTTATTTAATGTTAATTTCTATTATTTGTTTGTGTTCGAATTACCTTGTTGTACTGTATCTCAATGGCGTGTAAAATTAGTGAACAAATAAGGTGGCAAAAACATAATAATAATTTGGCGGGAAGGAAATGCATAATCATAAACCAATTTTTTTATACATAATATTGTTAAGTATGCTGTTTAAGCTTCAAGAGATCTCTCCTCGTACACTCGTAAAATAACTTTAATTTATACACAACTGTTAAATATTTCACGTTTTGAAATAGTAGTTTTTTATTTTATAAGTATATGAACGAAAGATATTTTATTCCAAGAATTTAGTCTGACTAAAATATAAAACTAGCTTTCTTATGCAAATTGCCTTTGGGCGATTGTGTAACTTTTGGTTTTGTTAATACTTTATTGATGAATTATTATATTAACTGTATATTATGTAGCGTAAATAGTTATATAGATTTAATTGTATTATGACACAAACCATGCGAGCGCATGTACATTTACATATTCCGATATGCATGTGTAATTTATGTTTTGTATGTGGTGTACATAACATATTGACCAGGTCATGGTTTAAAGAAATTTTCTATTTGATTGTATAACTATCGCGGTTGTATACTGGATATATTTACGTATTCAGGTCAACACGTATTTATTTTACTCGTTTATAGTAACTCCGATATACAACATACCAGTTATCACAATAAAAATTACTCGATAAATTCCAATACTTAGATTTACTATCTATATACTGTGTATTTGAATGAATACTATGGATTCCGTTTATTTTTACAAAGCATTACAAATTGAAATCAATTAAATGTAATAAAATATATATATAATTTTGATACAAATACACGAGAGGCGAACAAAATCAGCCATAAATTCGATGGAAATATGAAATGTGTCAAGCCACAATCAAAACAACAAATATATTCATGTGAATGTGATTAAGACTTTAAATGTATCGATATTTTGATTACCGATGTTAGGCAATATAATATTTGTTGATATGATGACGATGCTTGAAAAATAAATAAGAATCTTGAACTGTAATTTCAAAAGATTTGTGCTTTTATTATCTAACAATGAAAAGAGCGCTGCTGTGTGTGGCCTCGTTATGTTATTGTAAGTTGTTTTTATTAAACTAACTGGGTGTCTTAACACCTGCAAATGATTTCACTAGACCAGTTGGAATTCCAAAATTAATAAATTTGCTATTTTGTATTTTATATGTCATTAAATGTAGTTTTTAAAATCAAAAGTGCTCGAAAAATCGAATAATTTTAGCTAGATAATGGAGAAATTTTTTGTACAATTTTTTAACTCAAAATATATGATTTGCTAAGTGTAAACAGAAATAGCAAGAGAAGAGGCAATATTAACTGCATTTCTTGACGCTTGTTATAGTCCTATTCAGATATTGTTTTATGAAACAATAAAAAATTAAATATGTACAGTGATACTCCGGTATACGACCTTAATTCTTTCCGTCGTATACCGAATTGGTGGTATACTTCTTTTGCTGCCCGCCGAGTCGACTATTCGACGTTCAATGGCCAAATTTGAGTCAACCGGTTCGAGAAGTAATCAGTCAACACCCGCACGTCACCGAAACGCAAGGTCTGGTAAAAACAGCGCTGCACGGCGATACGAAAAAATCCGATGCAGTGAATTTCCCGTCGTTCACAAGAACTTGGTCTTTCGGCGACCGAATATTGTGTTTATAGGACTTGCGTCTGCATCCGTATAAAATCCAATTGACAGATTTTACCACAAAAATAAATTGTCGGATTTGCGCCGATACCAATCCACACGAGATACACCAGCACCAAATGCTTCCCGAGAAAGTCACTGTTTTATGAGGATTTTGTTTTTGCGGATTCATCGGTCCGTACTTCTTCTCGAGCGACGGTGACCTGAATTAGGCTCTGAGATTGTGCGATTGAGCGCTTTTAGGATTCTTCCTTTGGGGCTATCTTAAATCGCAGTTATACATGCGAATAAACCGCAAACAATTGATGTCCTCAAAGTCAACATAACGAACGCCATCCAGCAAATTCAGTCAGATTTAATCGAAAAAGTCGAAAAAAATCGAAAAATCTATATTTAATAGGTTAATTTAATTTCTGTTTTTCTTAAAGCGCGAGAACCTGAACTTTGTTAATGTCAACACGCCACAGTTTCAACTCTGAAATATAGTGGAGACTAGAAAGTTCGCTTTTGAAATCGAATGTGGTTCTTCAGCGTCTAAATACTAGAATCGTAAAACACAAACAGCTTTCACTTGACCAGCTTCTAAAGAATCATTCACTTGAAGCTGGAAACCTTCACGGAAGAGGCTGGTTCAAATGCCGCGCCTAAAATTACCCGAGTATCTTCATATATCACTCTGAAAATGGCTCCAATAAACCGTGAGGGTTGCGTTCACTGTCTAGTCGACATTTAAAAAATTGTCGGTAATTGAATTTGTGGTCTGGGTAAGGAAATACTCCGAAATATACTAGATTCCATTAAACTGATTAATTTTATCCCGCAATTGCTGAGGTGCTGCGTGTCCTTCATTGTTTTCATTTGAAAATGTGTTTCTCTAAAACTAATGTAAATCGGGATCCTTGGTTCACCTAAGAATGCTAGTGTGGTATTCGATCCGTTTTAGATAAATCAGGAGCTTGACGCCAGCGGTTTTCTGGTACTATTGGCAAAGAGAATAAGACATAGAGAGTTATTTTGTATGAACATTGAAAATGTGTGTCAAATGAAATTAATATTTTAATTTTTTTATTGCGTTTAATGGAGGGCTAAATATAGGTCTGTTTTATAATTCAACCCTATCGACATGTATGTGTGTTGTACTTGACATGTCTTAGTTGCAGCGTAAATTGCATGTCTGCGATAAATTTATTTTGCATATTTTTTATTACATATAAACGTTTATCTCTAGGCATCTTGTATTATGTGTTGTACATCTCCATATGCGTACAATATAAGAATCGTGTTTCCGACACATGTGTTGGTGTTCCTGTGGCTCTATTCTGGCTTTCTCGGGGAATTGTGAATTGGGGAAATATTTTGCTGTAATTAAAAATTGCACTAATTCCCAAATATGTATTTATTTCCCGTTCCCAAATGTAGATTCTGGCAGACAGGAAATAATTTTTTGGGGAAAACTTTTTTATGTAAATTTTCATAAACAAAACACGTATTGCGAATAAGGTCACAATACGTGTTTTGTTTATAAAAATCAAGTTTAATTTATTTTTAAATACATACACTCATCCGAACAATTTTCCGGACAAGTTAATTTCTTGAAAACAAACTGCAACTTTACAATGATTGCTTGCCTTTTTATAATTTTTTCCGATCAAACTTCACCGATGCTCTAATGATTATATCATAACCTAAATAGTTTATGTTAAATTACCGTAACTTTACCGCTTATCGGTAGAAAAGTGAATTCACCTACCAAAATCTATGAGAAAAATTATCCGGACAACATTATATTTCATAGACTTATATACACGCTACAGAATTGTTTTACAGTAAAATTATATGTTTAATATATTTGTAATTTAGAAATTTGTAATATTTTTTCACTGTATTAATATCTAGTGTGTAATCCATTATTATCCAGTACAGGCGGTAGTCTACGTGTAGACTCCACCAAATTTTGTAATATTCCAGGGTCAATGTTTTCCGATTCATGCTCAATTGTCGATTTAAATGAGGTTTTTTTTTGGTTATTCGGTGGTTACGACGTATTTTTTTGTCCAAGTGATCCCACAATTACTCTATAGGATTGAGATCCGGCCTTTGTTGAGGAGTTTCCAGAACATGTGGGCCATAATTGAATAATATGTGCTTTATGTTTTGCCCACAAATTTTCTTTTGTCCGGAAAATTATTCGCATGAGTGCATATATTTATTAGGAAAAAATGTGTTTAAAAATTTAAAAATGTACGAATCACAATTCCCCAAAAAAAAAATAATGGGTAAAAATTAACGTCAAAACTGCTATAAAATGGAATTATTTTTTCCCAATAAAACAAAATCTCAAACGCCAGAATACACTTTGGGGGAAAAATATTCCCCACAACTAGAAATATTTCAATAATTCCCAATTCCCTATTCCTAGAGAAAACCAGAATAGGGGCTGATTTTACATTTTCATTGAATATAAAAAAGAAGATACTTAATGATATTTTAAAATTTACCTAATAAAAGCATTTCAAAATGTTTACTTGCCTATTCGACAAGCAAAAGGTAATAACCGCACAAAAATAATAAAATTAATTTATTAATATAATCATGATGACGTTGCGAACAGAAGTGAAATGAAATGTAATTTTTATCACAATATTTACATTTAGGATGAAAAACGACGACATGTCGGACATGTTTCGCTTAAGACATTGTCACGAAAGAAGAACGGCTTATGACATGTCTCACACTTGTCGTCTAACGTTGACAGTTATTGGACAAGTCATTTGGGAAACTAATGTGACTTGTCATAAATTAGTTAGTCAACATACCAACAAAAATTGATAGACTATTAAACACACTCTTCGTACACTGACATTCATTTCAGAGTAAAATTTGAAGAACCGGGTGTGCACGGCCGTACACCGTTTACAAATAAAACACGAAGTGTGCAGAGTAAAGTTATTTTTCATTGGTTGACACCAATTTTGGCCCATTGTGATACCACGAATTCACACCACATCATTAACCCATTCACCTACTCACACAACTACAGTATACCATCTGCACATCGCAAGCTCCATGTCAACCTGTACATTGACGTGAACGGTGGGTCGGCGCTGCATTCTGCACTCCATCAGAGGGTCTTAGTTGTGTTTATTAACATCACCGATTGCAGTCGAAGATGAAAATTCGATTTGCATCTAGCCGCTGATGGGATTCGAATCCAGTACCTCCCGGCCCATGTGCCGAAGCTTTAACCACTGCACCACTTGTCCAGTTCAGAGTAAAGTTACTCAGGTTGAATAACAAAAACACAGTATTTTTGACATCACATTGCCTGCCTGGCTCGGGTTGATATAAAAAATAGAAAACCGCAGACATTTCTATATTTGCCTTTTTAAACCAAAAATAATTTAATTTTTTCTACACATTTTCTGTTCATATAAAATAACTTTTTTTGTCTTATTCTCTTTGGTCCAATAAAGTGCTAAAACACGATTTGAAATTAGTTATCAACAAAAAAAAATCATATTTACAACATTAAGCAACCAAATAAAATTATCACACCTAATCTGTCCGCGTGGCAGTCGCATATACGGAGAAGTTCCTTTTTAGTCGAAGTTATTACGATTAAAACAACTTTGGTGTTTTATAAACTCGCAAGAAACTAGACGTTACTCGTGCGACTTTATGTAACTAACAAGACCGTGGATCGTGACAATTGGAAGTAAACTTTTTGGCTGTCTGACCCGGAGAAAGTAACACCCAGAAATTGTCACGATTTATTCCACTTGTCTAATTTCGATTGTAGGTAAGCATAAGAAAATTCGGGGATGTACTCGTTCGAATAATTATTAAAATTCCACGTCTACCTACTCTTCGAACAAGAAATACAATAGCTTGGATGGGAAAGTATTTTGAAGTTAGCAATTTTCTATATAGGGGCGATGAGATGAAATGAAATGAAAAGCTGAAGTATGTAATTTCGAGAAAAAATGAAATTTTTTGTTTAAAATCTTTGCTAGATCGTCTTATCGTTTTGAATACATACTAAATTTTATTTGAATACTTATGGTTTGTAGGGGAATCCGAAGTTTATAATAGATCTGTGTGCTGAAATAATAATACGCCAAGAATTTCATTAAATCTGAGCACCCAACAAGATCTCAGAGGCGTTCACCAAACTACGTGTTTCGAGACTTACGTAACTTTGTAAAAATACGTTGTCTTGTCTATAACGTGTGCAATAGAAAGAAGGAAGGCAAGAGAGATGCGTCAGACGTTGCTTACGGGTGAAATGTGCTATTGTTTGAATGTCTGAATATAATGCAAGAATATTTTAACAAAAATGAATATAATAGCGAAATATTCTCTTCGTGGGAAATATAATGGGCTACACATTACTGCATTTTTTTTATAAAATTATCTTTAATTAAATCACCATTCACAGTCATCGTCGTCTATCTATATCGTTTTGTTCTGTGACTTAATGTATTTCATTGTTATCCATCACATTTATGACAAAAATAAAAATTATTAATCAAATCGAATCTGTCTCACTAATCTTGTACATATGAAATTTGTTTGCACACATACTCACATATACATATATATATGACGATGAGTCAACAAAAAAAAAAGATTTGACGGGATTTTCCCTGTGATACAAAATGTTATCGTTCTACGTTCAAGTTGATTGTAGAGCAAGAGTTAATAATTTACATACTCGTACGTACATATATTAAATTATAATGAGATTTTTATTGTGCAAATCTAATATGACAGTTTTGATTTAGTAAGTTGAAATGGATTCCCATAAATAAACATAAAACGGTATCTAAATTTAAATTAACAATCTCGAGGCTAAAAGACTACAGATTTGTTTATTAGTTTACTATTTAACTTGGTCTTTATATTACAAATACAACACTAAACATCTTTATGTCTAAAGTTCCGTATAAACCTCACTTTCAGCTATATTAGAATCGTCAATTTAAATTAGTAGTTTAGCAGCGTGCCGAAAAACTAAATATTTTTATCTTGCTAAATTTAACCTTGATATTTATCGTTAATTATGTGGACAGATGAGTCACACTTCATAATAGAATGAAATGGGGCAACCAATTTCCATAGCATTCCTGCTCGAATGGAAATGTGAAAATCTTCATGTTAAAAGTTGATTATTTTCCCAAAGGCGTTTCAATGTTAACGTCTGGTGTGATATTATTGGAAATACTTTGTGCTAATTTTTCTACCATATACTCGTAGATTAACCCATAGAGTTATTTCTGATTTTTAAATAATACAGCTTCCTTATGATTCTACCAACATTATTTATTTATTATAGCTACAGTGATAACAAACGGTAATTTAAAAGAGATCCGGTCAGTGCTATGCTAATTTTACAAGCATCTAAACATTGTATCCGAGCTGATGCAATAAGCTCTTCACGTTGTGGAGACATTGTGTGTCGAAATGGGCCTTAATGTTAATCCAGCTAAAACCGACTTAGAAGTTTTTACTAATCGTAGAAACTTAGGTGCCCACTTATTGGGAGCACGATTAAAAAATCAGATTATGATAATTTAATGGAATTGTAATGTTGAGTACAAACCGCAAAAAGCTTGTGTTATTTTCTAGCACTGTCGGAGGACGATTGTACTAGGGAATCAACAACTTCATGAGAGTTCAGTTCATGAGAAAGACTTGCTATTGCATGACAGAAGTAGTCCCCGAGCTCGAACAGTAACTCACGCCGGATTATATTGTGGCTGTGGTCCATAGTATAGGACAGAATCCATCGATCTCAACTCGACGCCAATCGCAGCAACTGACCATTCGTCACACCAGCCTGAGGAGAATACTGCATAAAGACCCCATCGCCCTTTCCAGCCGAAGTGCATTTTCATCTTGGGCTCCATGTAAATAAGCAGAACTGCCGGATTTTAGATTCGGAACAGCCACACGTAATCGACAAAGGCCAATCCATCCACCAAGAGTGACTGTTTAGTGCGGATTTTGGAGTAATGGCATAATAGGCCCATTTTTCTTCAAAAACGCTGCCGTTACCGTCAACGGCGTCCGTTAATATTGAGCCATGCTAATCAGCTTTTCAAATCGACACTATGAATATGAACAACCTTTGGTTTCACACATACCATACAAACTAACCGACAATCGAATTCTTGCGTGCCAAATTTGACAACCGAATAATCACCCGTTTTGCAGATGTCAATTGGTATGCGCGGAGCTGCTATTTGACGCTGTTGGCGGATAATCCAGAGACAATTCCAGCTTTAAAACTTAACATTGTGATAATTATTCGCGAAATAGTTGTCAAAATCATCGAAAAAAATTCTTAAAACTGGATTCACAGCATGGCTTACTGTTAGGCCAGCAGAAGGAGCCACATGAAGGAAATTGTTTTTCATTAAATCAGAGACTCCAACCTACACAATAAAGTTTCCACAAAATAAAGCTGAACGAGGGTCGATCAATAAGTACTCGTGGTTGAAAACAGATGGTGTTGCTGAGAGAATTGTCACCTGCATCAAACGACACTATACTAATGGCGTTTTCTTTTTACAAAAAACTGGCAAAAAATTTTGATGTACATTAAAATTTTTTGATGTAAATCACATTTTCGCGTTCTTTTACCGGAAAAAATAGCAAATAATTTGATGTACATCAAAAAATGAAAATGTAGATGTTTTCTTCCATTTTAATTACCACATACACATATTTATATACATATAATATTTCAATCGTAAATATTGTCAAACGCGTCATTTGCAATTTTTTCAAAATCGTTCGTTATTGTTTTCGGCATCGTTTACGCACACAACGATAAAAACATCAATTTTTTCGTATATTTTTAACTATTGGAAATTTGATTTACATCAAAAACTTTCAGTCTAGTCCACAGGTTAGTTTTTATTTGGCAACCAGTTGTATCACTCGTTTTTCGTGTTTCTCAATAAAATGGAAAAAGCGCAATATCGATCGATAATTCGTTTTTTATTTTTGGATGGAAAAACATAAGAAGGAATGCTGTCTATCTACCTATCACCATATATGACAACCGTGAGATATTGGTTCAACGAATTTAAACGTGGTCGTACATCTGTTTTTGATGATGAGCGGCCAGGCCGCCCGGCAGACGTTGTTACCGAGGAACTCGTTGGAAATGTCCACGACATGATTCACACTGATCGTCGAACTAAAGTGCGCGAAATAACAAAGGCCAAATTGCGACCCGGAATTGTCGCAGCCAAATTGCCCTTGCGATTTCTTTCTGTTCCCAAACGTGAAAACATGGCTTTGAAGAAAAAAGTTCAGCTCAAACGAGGAGGTTGTCGCCGAGACAGAAGCGTATTTTGAAGAGTCGTGTTTTTCAAGTGGTTAAAAAAATTGCAGAAACGTTGAGAAAAGTGTATTGACCTAAAAAGAGATTACGTTGAAAAATAAACAAATAAAAATTTAAAAAACTTGCATCTTCAATCTTCATTCCTAACATGGGTACTTATTGATCGACTCCACCCTTTAGTTTCCTACCTCAGCTGAAATCATTTATTTTAAGTTAGCTTGATTTGCCGCTTACATATTAAAATGTAATGGAGGGTGGAATGTACACGTTGCACGAACCGGCTAATTCTCAAGAGTTTCAAATCGTTGATACGATTTCAAGAACGAGCTGTTCTCAACTTTCTTGTTTTCTATTCAGATGGGTCCAGATAGAGTTGAAATGCTAGAATCGGAATTTACTGTTCCACACTAACCTTAGGTTGTCAGATAGTGTGAGTAAGTACAGTACGGTGTTCCAAGCGAAAGTTTCAGCCTCCAATATTTATTTGTGCATTGACTGACTGTTAGGCGCTCAACTAGTTGTATAACCCCTTAGTCGTTTCGAGTTTTCCCACTTACCAATTTTATCTTTCAGAAGAATTGTGGGTGCTTTAAAGAGCAGGCATTGAATAACTGTCTTAAGGTTGCCATAAACAATTTATTTTTGGGGCTGCTAAGACAAGAGGGCTTATTCCTACGTGGCACAGGGCGACCCGCCTTATCACTGAACTATCTCGTATTTGAGTTAACTAAGCAATTTCTAAGGGGGCATGGGCGCTTTAAAAAAAATCATCATGGTATGGCACTTATGCGAGGGCTGCTTGGAGAAGAATGATTAGTAATCATAATGTGTATAACTGTCCTGATTTTGATAGAATAATGTCTAACTTATTTAACTCGTGTGATTGCTGATTATTTGATCATCAATTACCTTCTATTTCTTAATTCACACTCTAACAGTTTGTTAAGGAAGCAGAGCGCAATTGCATCCTTTGAGGCATTGAGTGCGGAACCTTGTTCCAACCAATTTATTGCTTATTCCTACGTGGCACAGGGCGACCCGCAACTATTTCGTATTTGAGTTAACTAAGCAATTTCTAAGGGGGCATGGGCGCTTTAAAAAAAATCATCATGGTATGGCACTTATGCGAGGGCTGCTTGGAGAAGAATGATTAGTAATCATAATGTGTATAACTGTCCTGATTTTGATAGAATAATGTCCAACTTATTTAACTCGTGTGATTGCTGATTATTTGATCATCAATTACCTTCTATTTCTTAATTCACACTCTAACAGTTTGTTAAGGAAGCAGAGCGCAATTGCATCCTTTGAGGCATTGAGTGCGGAACCTTTGAAGGTTCCAACCAATTTAAAAATAACATTGAAATTTTTAACAGGTTCCGTTAATGTGATATACATTATTTCAGTGTTTTAGAGGCAACCAAATATTTTTTGTATTTTTGCAAATGCAAATACTTTTTGATACAAAATAAAATATGTTTATAGTGATTCTGAGGATTAATTCCAGAAACTAAATTTGAAGAGTAGAACAATATTGACTGATATTTATTTCATTTGGTGTTTACTCAGTCCGACAGAATCGCTATACACTCCTTATTACACACAGTAAAAATTTCGTAAATTTCCATTGTACTTTCAAAAAATATACGATTGTGCTAATTTGAATGAGTCTTCCTCCGCCTGGGGCTCCTAAATATTACTATTACTTTTTTAGAACTAGGTGAGCTGTAATTTGCTATCAGTGAAACAAATTGTCGCACAATTACTTAGTCATTGTTACTTGGACAGACCCTACCCTCTGGATTTTGGTGAACAATGAGATTTGAATTTCTTTGCTTATTTGTATAACCTTGAAATATGTATGAACCTATTGACCTACACTACTTTTGTATTTATTTGCTTTCGGACTGATAATATTTACCTGTTTAGCACTTAGAGTTAATTTGACTCTAATTTATATGAGCGCAGCCGGTTTTATGAAATATATAAGCTAGATTTCCGTTCTTTAGTCTTTTGTCTTATTTATTGAAGGCTACCAACGTGAAAGTTATTGCTATAATTTGTAAATGCAAACGCTATTAAATAAAACGATTTGTAACAATTCTTGTATACAGATAATAGACGGCTGATGGATATTTTCATAAAAAGTTGCATCTCAGCTTCTTTTTATAACCTCTTCGATGAAAATCTCCATCAACAAGAATAAAATTAAATTGTGTAATGCATCGTTTATGTTTACTCTTATAAACGCCTTGCCTTCCATTTGCTGACTAATCATGAAACTACATACAATATAGCTAAATTTGCCAAAAGGAATGACCATGATTCGCTTAATTATGGTCGCATGTTGGACTGATGTTAATGGTAATTATTTTATATATTTTAGGGTTAATAACTTGTGTTTAGTGGAACTATTTAGTTATATCATTTTTGCACTCCCTTTTTTTTCATTCTAGTTAACATAATGTTGCGTTAATTCCTAAAGACGGTGTGAATAAGCATAATTTAATAATTTGTTATTTTTATTTTTATTTTCAGGATCAATATGACAACATAGCATTGCATACGCAAAAGGGTATTGAATTTTTAGATAGATACGGAAATTTTATTAGAGACCGGTGTGCCATTGAAGTAGAATATGCCGCAAAATTAAGGTAAGCCTTGTGATGATTGCAATTAAAAGAAAATCAAGACAACGCCTAGGCCGCAATTTAATTCGTCACTCTATAAAAGTAAAAATGATTTCTATAGAAATTTTATTTTTAAATTAAACAAATCATTAAATTAAATTATGAAAGAGTTGGTGGCTCTTAACGCTATATACGCTCGTATATACATTCAGCTATCGCGTTTTTATAGCCTGTCTTGTATAATTTAAAAATACATAAATAGTAGATATGCGACCATATACTATACTCGATAGTCATGTTGATTCTATGATAAAAAAAAATATTTGCTAAATATTTAGTTTATTTATAGAGTTGGTTAATTAAATAAATTTGTATTAACGCTTGTATTTTTACATATAATTAGGTGTAGCATATTATATAATGAATAGGTTTTGTATATTTTTTTTTGTTTTCACTTTCAGACGATTGGTAAAAAACTATCAACCAAAAAAGAAAGAAGAGGAAGACTTTGAGTAAGTATAAAATTGTTTGCAAATTGATTTGATCCGTGTGATTAGTTTATGGAAACTTAATTAGAATTTGGAAATTCGGAAGTTGAAAATTCCTGAGATTTCTATTAACTGTGGTTTGATCTGTTGAATGGCGAACCAACTTAATTCTCGACATAAGTCATTCTAACTCCGGTGTATAGGTAGAACAACTTAAGTGAAAAGAATTCACCGAATCGCTAGACTGATTTGTCTCTGAGGATCATCATTCGGTAAAAATGGTTGCAAACTCGTGCCCTCACCAACGTGTTTTATTTTGTAAGATAAAACTTTTTAAATCAGATTGAAAACTTTATGAACTTTGACCTTTCCATAGTGTCAACATAATTATTGAAAGGTAATTCATAATGATAACACAAACTTAAGTTTGTTCTTTAGCTCGAAAATCTCACATACCCATTAATTCCATTCTATTAAACAGTATTCACTGGCCTGTTGCTAAAAAGTACATATTGAAATGTGTAACTTCTAAAATGCGTTTTTTCGCAGGTACAGAATTTTATCACGTGGCGAGAAATTTCGAGCGTATATCGTAAGTCAAGAGGATCAATGAATATTCAAGAACAAAAGAAAAGATTTAGTAATTTATTCCTTCACGATTGCGACATACAATGAGAGGGGGCTGATTTATTATTGGTTTTCAAAGCCGAAGGTAAAAACGTGACCATTTACACAAAAGAATATAATAATTTCTAAAGCGAAGCTTTCATTGGTACGAAATAGAAATTAAATGATAGAGAACAAAAATGGAGGTAGGGAGATCAAATTTGTTATTACCACTCATTCGATCAAGATGCACTGAAATCTTTGACTATCCACTCCCAATTTTAACATCATAATACCTATTTAAATTTTATTTCTTTCATGCGTTATTCAGCTTTATCTACCAGTGGGTCGATTCTGGTTCTCCTACAGGAATAGGAAATAGGAAAGGATTTTTATACCAGTTTTTTATTTCTTTTCTATAAGCTTATTCTGGTGTGTCTTATATGAATTTTTTCTTTCCTATTTATCGCAGTTTTGACGTTTATCTTTCCGCACCTTTGAGGCATTGAGTGTGGAACCCAAATATACCAATTTATTTTTTTACATTTATGCCTTCAAAATTTCGAGACTATCTTTCTTCTGGCAGATGAAATCGTTTTCGCATTTTTCCAAAAATTCGACTGCTCATGTTTTCACGGTGGGAAAATCTGGGCAGTGTGTCTGCAATCCATCCTGTTTTAATTTCCGCAGTGACGTTTTGCGCTTAAAATTTAGACACTAAAGCACGGTACGATATTCGAATTTTTCCATTTTAACAAAAGAATTTTCATCGAAAACCGACTGTTTATAGGTTGAAATTTTTACAGGCACTTTTCAAGGCAAAACCCCGTAGGGATTTTCTTCGACATTGCATCAGCTACACTATCCACGAATTCATGCATTTGTTTTGATGTATCAAATTTGAATATGTAGTTGAAATCCGGATCACCTTTTTACAAAGCATTTCATATTGTTTGCGTTTCTTACTAACTGTTCGAATAATCGCTCGATTGTTTCGTCCGATTACCAGGTAAATAACGCTTATATTTAAAAATCTGCAGATGTTACTGTAAGTGTAAATAAATAAACCTTTGTTGTTTATCGAACCATTTTAATAACTTTCTTGATTTGTATGTAAACAAGTAAAAAGGTAGATTATCGATTTTGGCTTATGGAAATTTAATTTATTTCAGTTTAAAGATAATTTCGATATAATGTGACTTTGTTTAACTACCTTTCTAGGTCAAAATTTTACTCGTTGTATAAATATTGCATCTAACTACTATTTGATTTGGGTTATCAATTTTGAAAATAAAATTTACCTCATATTTTGTTTGTCGAATGTTTTAGGGTATAGCAAAAAACGGTTTCGTAAGTGGTAACACAATTCTACGAATGTAATTTTTGTAAGACGTGACGCCACTCGTTTATAATACTAATTAGTTTCCAAAATCTTATGACATGAATCAGCGGGTTCTAAATTCAATAGTGTACTAATCTTTAATTTCATTTTTTTTCAGATTCACATCATGGTCAGCATTCAGAAATGTATTAAAAGAAATAAGTGATTTAGCAGGACAGCGGGAATTAGTATCAGAAGATTTACAAGCACAAGTTATAACTAAAATAGTATTGTTATCAAAAGAACTAAGGGACGATCGAAAGGTAAATTAAACATTATTTTATATTAAATAGGAATTTTAATTTGTATTTTTTATTTTTAGAAATGGCTGGCGGAGGGTGCACAATTAACTCAAATATTAAATTCACAAATTTCAGCGCTAGATCGAGCCAAACGAAATTATGAAAAAGCTTATAGGGAATCGGAAAAAGCGGTAGAAAATTATCAAAAAGCCGATGCGGATCTAAATTTAAGTCGAGCAGAGGTTGAAAAATATAAACACACAATGACGATGAAATGTCAGCAGGCTGATGATGCTAAAAATGAGTATGCCAATCAATTACAGAAAACAAATAAATTACAGCAACAGCATTATGAAGTGTCGCTACCAACGGTATTCGATCGGTTGCAGGAAATCGATGAGAAGAGGACACGAGGTTTAAAAGAATTTATACGTAGTGCGGCCGACGTTGAAACATCGGTGGCACCAATTATAGCCAGATGTTTAGAGGGTATTTCAAAGGCGGCCGAATCAATAAACGAAAAAGATGATTCAGCCAAAGTCATTGAACGGTACGCCACCTTATAAAATATTGGAATAGTTTTTTATTTTTACGGTTATAAATAAATATTTATAACTATTTTAGATATCAATCTGGATTCCAACAACCTCAAGATATACCATTCGAAGATTTATCAAAATCAGATTCCGAAGTATCCCATAGTATAGCAAGTAGTTATCCCGTAATAACATTAAGAAATACAATAAGTGGAAATAAATTAAAGAAACGCACAAAAATATTTGGAATATTTGCCACGAATAAGGTATTTAATTTTGTTACATACACTAGTTTGACCGATGACAATAACGCGTTACGTAGAAAGTTTTTTATTTTCGTATAAAATGTCATATGACTTTTTCGTGTTATATGGCCAGCTGTAAGACATATCATAATTAATTTAAACTTTTGTTGTTATATTGGTAGCATGCCGCGCAACTTTATAACGTAATGGAATCGTTTTAGAGAAAACTTGTTTGACGAGTTAAATTTAAAAATTTATGAATTATGACCCTTCCTCGATTTTACAGCCCGTTTTTATATCATTATGGTTTGTAAATTTCATTTTCATGTGTCTACAGCACTACAATAATTATATGAGATTTTATATCTACTTATAACGCAAATTTTCATTCACTCTGTGTTTTGTATTATTTATTTATATTCTTTTATGAAAATCATTTTGTTTCTGTTGTTTATTTAAAATGAAAATATATAAAAATGAAAATACTTCACATTCTTAACATTTAATTTAATACAGAGATAGATAGATAGATAAAAATGAAAAAAAGTGCACTCGATAAAAAAAAAATCTTGTTAATTCTTAAATTTCCACGACTAATTTTAGAATACAATGTCTACGGATGGTGTGAAAGAAGATTTTAGTGATTTAGCGCCAAATCAAAGACGAAAAAAACTCTTAGCCAAAATACAAGAATTACAACAGAAAATTAATCAAGAGACGGCGGCCCGCGATGGCCTAATGAAAATGAAAGGTGTATATGAATCAAATTCAAATTTAGGAAATCCAATGACAGTTGAGGGTCAATTAAATGAATCTGAGCACAAATTGAATAAACTAAAAACGGAACTAGCCAAATTTCAAGATTACCTAGACAAAGCAAATTCAGTACTAATAGCACAACATAGTCCGCAAGCATCACGGCTCGATCAAAATGATCAACGGAATTCAAGGTAAGTTCCGGCATTTGTAATTTTTATCATTTTTAAATAATTCACAATATATTTTTTTTATCATAAATGGGTTTTTTAACTTTATTTTTATAATTTATATGATTAATAATTCTGTTGTTGTTTTGTGATAAATTCTGTTTTTATTTATTGTGGATCAATTGGAACAAAAAAAACATTGCTTGAATTCATACCGAGTAAATTTTATAAATAGAATATCGAATTTTATTGTTCATGTTGTATTTTGAACATTATATTTTGCAAAATGTATTAAATTTTTTTAATATCATTGACTTCATTTTGGTATTGTGGATATAATAAATCGAATTTGGTTGTACACATTTATCGCAAATTATGGGTGCATCATAATTATGTTTATCTCTGGGTGTATTTTTGTTTTATTATCAATGGTGTTGTTCCTTGTTATCGATGATTTTGTTTATTTTGTTGACTGCAAAATTGAGGCAAATATCATGTTTCGTGGCGGGATGCTCTATTTATTTAAGTTTCTTACTAGAAGAAGTTTTCATAAATTTATTGCTTCTCAAGTTTCGAATTTTATTAAATTTCATCCATCTACAGTTGCAAATTGTTCAGACCTGTTCCATTTTGTAACACTTGAAGTAATCAACCTTAGTGCAGCATGAGTTTTAGTGATTGATTCTTGTAAATTGTAATTAGCGATGCAGTACTTGTCTTAAAACATCTAAAGTTTTCATTATTTTTGAAACCCATAAAACAACTATAATGGTTTCGTACCAATTCGTTCAACTCATATAGGCATATCAAAACGCCAGCCACTCGGAAAATTATTTAGCAACACCATCGATGAAACTGAAAAGTTTAACAGTGAGCTGTAGAAGATTAACTACTTGTCTATAGTAAAGACGGGCTGTTGTATAATTTCTGGTAGAATTAGTTAGAATTTAGTAAGTTAGAATAAATTAAAAAATAAATAAAAAATAAAGTTATAACTCTTAATTTATGTGTGTATCATTTTATACAATAGTATTGCTGCTCATGATTCAAGGTAAATCATTTTGACGTGTTTCTACTGAGCAACTCCACTACCAAACATTTTAATCCTCTTTATTCAATTGTTAAGCATCAATTTGACTTTTGACAGTAAAACTATGCAAGTGAATTATTTGAATAAAATAGAAATGAGTCTAGTGAAATTGAGCCTGTAGGTGATTTCGGACTAAACCTAGAACCCAGAACTTAAAAAGAATTTTAATGTTTCGTACAACTATAATGCTGCGTACATGACATCGAAAATAAATAGTTCCATACTCGCTTCCCAACTCAAAACCAATTACGTGAAATGCTTTATACCCCGCCTACTAGTTCCATACTCGAGTTGGAATATTTTTAACTTTGTTGTTTTAATACATTTTTGTGATACCATGGTATTTTTTCCAAACTAACTTCCGATGTCATGTACGCAGTCTGAGGTCGCCACAAAATAAACCAACATCAACACCAACCCATTTAGTTTATATAATTTTCTAGCGGGCTTTATTATTTCATGTTTCGATTTAATTTTTTCGATATAAAATCAACCGAAGTTGAATTTGCTGTGGTCTCAAATACACTTCACTACGCGAAAAATTAAACTTTCCGGACATTTGTTAAAACTGTCTTGTATAATCAAAAAACATTATCCCTGCTAAAGTTTCAGAAAACAAACTAGGTCAACCCATGTTGACTTTTAATTTTTTGTAAATACTAGTTTTCAACATCATGGCAAAAATTGAAAAACTCCCATTGAAGCTGCCACTTCCGATACACAGATTTTCACCAAATGTGGCAAGGATCTCCCAATTAATGGAAAAAATTTAAGGGTAAAGTTTTGTTTCGAATAGTCAATCCTCCTAGACTGTAGAACTATGGAATCTGTCACTTCCTGTGGACTGATTTCGGCCAAACATCAGTGGGATCTTTCAATTTATGGTAAATGCTGCTTAAGCATAAAGTCTCATTCTGATCAATCGATCCTGTACAGGGCTGTAAAGGGATTGAATTTATGTTTGTAAAAAAATCGTCACTTCGCTTAAATTTAAACACGTAAACGTACAGCGCTTATCTCTACAAGAAAATGCAGATATCCGTCGTATTTTGGACATCACTAACGGAGTGAGGAGACTCCAAAGGCAGAAACCGCTGGAACTGGGCAGTTTGATTTAGAATAAGAAAGTATTATAAAATGAGTAACAAATAGGTTGGAATGAGATGGAAAATGAAAAAAAACCAAATTTCGTACGCTACGCAGTAATTCGCTAGAAGTACAACTACATGATATTGATCTATATATATCTCGTTATACTCGACAATATTCCAATGTAATACAAATACAACATCAGACGCTGCGACCTGATGAGGAGGCTCAAAAAACCCCTCACGTTCACTCAGTTCACTCGTCGATTGATAAATTTCTAAAAAATAATTTTACTGGATTTTTTATTACTAAGCTGCGTTTTTATAAAAAAAATAATCAGCTTGTTCACGATAGTTTTTTTTTTCAAATTTACCTAATTTTTAAAACCAAAAATTTAATTTTTTTTTAATTTGAATAACATAGATCAAATAGTATTACAACTTTCTAATAGTTTTCTTGTAACATCGATATTCTGCATATCTCTGAACAGTTCTGTATATCTAAGTTATTTAATTTAAAAAAATCATCGAATTTTTATTTTTAAATTGGATAAAACGAGTGAAAATCAAAAATTGATACGAGCAAAAGGTTTAAACTCTCATAAAATGTATTTTACTAGAAATCTGTAAAACTTTCATCGAATGCTAATTAAAATGCTATTATTCAAAAAATATTACAAGAATGTAAACCATTTTATTCCGAAATGACAACACGTTGAGTCTAAGTATTTTCTATGCAGTTTTACTATTTTAGAAGGCTAATGGCTTCTAAAATAGTAAAATTGCATAGAATATACTTAGACTCAACGTGTTATAAAGCAAATTTATCTTAGATAAAGTTGAAATAAACTTCTGAAATGTAATATTAAAGATCCAGAAAATCCGTGACCTCGAGTTAATTTTGTTGATGTATATAGTGAATCGTTGTAATTGCTCTGAATTACGGAAAAAAATGAGGCATGGCCGCTTTTAAGTGAAAATATAATGTTTTTTTTTTAAATTGATTCACAATAAATTTATTCAAACACTAGCTTTAAGTTAATTACATTCATAATGGAATATGGTTAATAAATTTTTATGTAATTAATTAATTATGTAATTTACGTTTAATAATTATTTTATGTACGCAACTAAACCAAAACAATTTTTTTTCTGTTTTTTGTATTTATTTTTATTATGCTTGTAGAAATTCAAACGGAAGTCAGGACGGTGATGATAATGAAGAACAACATGATGACGAAAGCTTAAGCAGATCGGCTTCTGAAAATAGTGTCGCGCAGGCGCGAAACGGGCTTAACAATAATAATGGGTACTGTTTTGGTTTTTTATTTCGAACAAATTATTTTATTATTTCTTTTATATTAATTGCAACTTCACTTTAATTTTGATTTATTGTCCGCTAATTTATTTCTATTTATTAGCATGATAATGTTTAATTTTTGTTTTATTTATGTTATAATCATTTTTTAAAAACATACATATTTCTGTTTAATATTACACGAATACTATTAAAAAAAAATTATTTACCCTATAATTTGCATTTAATTGGTTTTATTTGTGTTTTACAGTTTTTCGGCAAGTCCAGAAAGTGGGCTGGGCACATCTAATACGTCTATACCGGGATCAGTGCATGGTAGTGGTAGTGTAAATGAACAAATTAATGGTTACGAAGTGGAACCGCTTCAACCGCTCGGGACGTGTAAAGCTTTATATCCATTCGAAGGTAAGATTTTTATTAAACGTAATTTCAGGACGTATACATTTGTTTCAACAGGGAATACAAATTAGAAATGACATAATAAAATTCGAACAATTTGTTTCTGCTGTAGGCACATTATTCCTTAAATTATTGTTTATCGACTGATTTTGTAATTAATATTTGAATAATCGCAGAGTATTTAAAAGAAAGGATCAGTGGACAATCATCGCGAACATTCCGCATCTCTAACAAGTGAATCGTCGCCAGAGATTTGAATCGCGAAATATCACCGATCTTTAAAGCAATGACCAACGAAAATCAGTGCGAGGTTGCAATCCTGCAGCGAAAAACAACGTTTGATACATTATGCAGTGTTGAATCAATAAATGCAACCAAACATTCGAGTCCAAACTGGATTTAGCATGTTAAATCCAGTTATTTATTGGACTTAATTATTGGAGAGTATTTGAGGTTACCACGGGTGAGGCCTCAAATACTTTAAGAATGGAACTGCACACTTTAAATAAACTGAACAGAAACAAAAAAAACTACAACAACTGGCCATAGCCGAAGCATTAAAATATCCGATTGGGTCAAAACTCGCATTAAACGATTTCTATGTGGATGATCTATTATCTGGGACCAACACAATTACAGAGGCAAAGACTGCGCAGAAAGAGCTACAAGAACTTCTTTCACTAGGCGGTTTCAACTTCAAAAAATGGGCTAGCAACAAATAATATTAGAAGAACTTCCAGAGAGCCTTAAAGAAACTGGTCTACACACGATAGAATCTGACGAGACAATAAAAACTCTAAGGCTCTAGAACTCTGCAACAGATACGTTTCAATTTAAAGTGTCTTTGCAGGGAACTAAACCAGCGGTATCCAAACGAACAATTCTATCGGAAGCATCTAGGCTTCAATGTTTATGGGCATCTGGCGTACGATGGGTTGAAAAACTTAATTCAAATTTTGAAGAAGATGGTCAAACTACAAACTAGAATTGCCACAGCTAGAGAAAATTAGAATTAATCGATGGACACACTACACCAGCCAAACCAAAATTGAATTACACAGTTTCTGTGACGCATCCAATAAAGCGTATGCTGCAGTGCTATAAAGCAAAATAAATAATAAAATAGCACTAAATTGCTGCTAAAACGAGGGTTTCACCGTTAAACCAGACAATATCGCTTCCAAGGTTCGAGCTAAACGCCGCATTGCTACTATCAAGGCTCTTTCAAAACGTCTTACAAGTTGCGTTGTATATAAACAATAACAACGACATTTTGCTGGAGTGATTCTACAGCAGTATGGTTGGATAAAAGGAAAACCTCAAAATCATAAAACCTTTGTGGCAAATAGAATAACAGAAATTCAATCCAATACCAATCCTAGCCAATGGTATCACGTAGCGTCCAATGAAAATCCTGCGGGCTGTGCATCTCGAGGATTAAACCCAGTCCAATTATTAACCCACATGATTTGGTCGGAAGGGCCAACATGGCTAAAGGGTTTTAGTTATTCAACAACCAACATTGATAGTCAAGAGATGGAACAAGCCTTTAGCATGGAATGCAAGTCCATAAGAACATTAACAACAACAGTGAACGTACGAGTGATTGAATTTACTCGATTCTCGGCAATACAACGACTGTTGCATGCGTTTACGCTGTTGCATATTGTCTACGATTTAAATGTAATTTGAGGCCAAACACCAGAAGAACCAGTTTCACATTTCACACCAGAAGAACTAAACATATCGTTAAGGGCCATAATCAGACTCACCCAACGGAAAGCTCTTGAAACAGAATTAAAACGACTAGAAACAAATCAAAATTAACAAAAGGGAAGCGCAATCATAACTCTCACTCCATTCATTGACGAAAATGATATACTTAGAGTCGGATGGAGACTGTCAAATTCGGTCCATTCATATCAAGAAAAGCATCCAATAATACTACCGGGAAGTCACAAATTATCAAGATTAATACTTAACTAATGGAAATATTGTCAAAAGAAAGAGTAAACGCTGCACCACCGTTCACAAATAGCGGAGTAGACTATGCAGATCCAATCAGCATAAAATTGTGGAAAGGCCGTTGTAACAAAACAACAAAGGGTTACATTGCTATATTCGTTGCTTATATTCGTGAGTGACCTATCAACAGATGCCTTCCTAGCCGCATACAAACGATTCATATCAAGACGAGGAATTTGTCTGAAAATATTCAGTGATTGTGGCACAAACTTCATCGGAGCAAACAACTACGGAAGCAGGCTAAACAACAAGAAGTTAAAATTTGAAGCAAAACAGCACAAATGGGCACTACTTTGCCCCCGGGAAGTCGTCACTTCGGAGGGTTATGGGAAGCGGGAATAAAATCGATGAGACAACATCTCCGCAAAATAATCGGAACTCATACTTTAACCTTTGAGGAACTTTCAACACTTCTACCACAAATAGAGGCATGCTTGAATTTTAGGCCACTAGCTCCTCTTTCAATTGACCCAGAACATGATGGTTTCTTAAGTCCAGCGCATTTTCTAACAGGGAGATCCATCATAACAATACCACAGCCTGACATCGAAGGTACCCAGATCACAACAAGATGGAATCTTCATTCCATGCCAACCTACTGCGCGAAGGGCGCATCCAAAGCAAATTATCTAGCCTTAACACTATTTTCAATTTGCTGCGTACTTGGTTTGGCACAGGTCCAGATCGATGTTACACCATTCGACAGGGATATATTTCCAGGATATAGGCAAACTTGAAGTGGTAGCCATGAAGTGGACGATAGTAATTTACCACAACATGACGAGTTATTGGGAGGACATAGAAGTCTTTAAAGAAGCTCAGATCGAATTGGAGCCAGCTTGCAAGGAGCTCTCTAACTTAAGATGCGACATAATCCTACAACAACTTCAGTGGCAATTCAAAAACTTGGTCGCAGATAACGAGCTTCTATTGATAATCAACAAGGAACGACGGCGAGTAAAACGTAGACGAAAATCATCTAATGGCACTGATGAGAAACCACACATCAATAATAGACAACACAATCAAGTTTGCAAAGCACAACTCTAATCTAACAGTGACATCGTTGAACAATCTAATTAAAGAGGAACAGAAACTAAGATTGGAAATGGAGCTGTTGAACGAGTATCCAACATACGAAGACAGGGTCCGCTCAATAGTAATGAGCATGATCGAATTGACTTTAATATTAAAGAACCTAGAGGATAATCATCAAGGCCTTCTTGTTGTCGCCTACTATGCTCATCATAACATCTTGCACTCATCAATACTTGCGCCGGCACAATTAGAGTATCAACTACAAGGAATTCGATAACTCATACCCGCTTCAATAACCATCCCAGGCCGCGACATTCATAATCTCTTGTACATATACCAAACCAGTGGCCTACATTTCTTTGAGGATTCTAGAGGTCATGCTGTAACAGTTACTGGTGACTGCTATTGGGATATGTTGGAAAACTTTCTTATGTTCGAATTGGATCAATTAGGCCTACAAACCACGTGGTTCCAACAAGATGGTGCCCCATGACCCAGCCCCCAAATAATGTAAGCCCCGACCGAATAATGTCGAATGGCCCACACGATCCTCACGATTTGACGCATCCTGATTTCTTCCTAAGGAGATACTTGAACCATTAAACCAACCACAATCTCGATGATTAAGGGCTACATTAGAAACGAATTTGCTGAAATAACACCAGAAGTCTGCGAAAAAGTTTTTAAAAATGTGCGTTAAAGAGGTTGCCTTTGTGCCACGGCCAGAGACGGTCACTTGACTGACATTATATTCCATACATAATGTTAAGGGCCATATAATCAATCAATAAAATATTAATTATAACGAAATCAGTGAAAGGTGCTCACCACGAAAATCACCAAAGAAAAGCTTTTCTAAAATACTATCGGCTATCATATCGAATACCTTTGGATTTCTATGATCCAAATCTTTATACCAAAAATTAGTGAATTCCAATAATACATTTTCTATGCTGACACAGACATTTTCTGTGCTGACACCTTTCGGAAGCAAACATCTTTTAAAACATCGCTAGTTGACGCTAGATGTCTCTAATATTAATAAAGCAATCGTCTTGGTAATTTTTCATTGTTAAATTATTAGCAACCAAAAAGCCTGTAATCAAATATTTTTGATAAATCATTGTAGGATTTTACGACCGTAAATTGTTTTGTATTTTATCATTTGAAATTTGGTCGATTGGTGCTTCCATATTGAGAAAAAGGCTAGAATCTTGTGTTAGTGACAACCGACGTCAATATTTGGGACTAATTTACATAAAACGAAATATCTGACGTCTGTCGTGGAATATCATCTATCAAAAAGTTAGTTCTCATCAGTTGTGTTCGGTAGAGAGTCCCAGTACTGGTTTCGTTCGGATTTAGTAACTCATAATACACGACAGCAAGCTGATTCCACCAAAAATACACAACATGATTTCAAATTTAAATAAAAAGTGAGAATATCTTTTCTTTAAAGGCAAACGGTTGGTTTTCGTTTGTTCGTTCTGACAATTTTTTTGAACATTCATATTGAGATTCGAAAAAATGACCGAACGAACGAACAAACACCAACCATAAATACGCCCTAAGTCATAACTCTTTTTATTTTTTTAATTTTTGTTTCAAACTACTTTCGAGAGTTCTCTCTTCGTCAGCTATTTTCTCTATTCTAATTTTTGGTTCACAAATTTTCCTTTATATATTCGTAAATTTCATTGTACAGCATCCTATCGTTCAATAATTGTGAGTTGTTCCTGTGTTGATAAATTTTGTACTCTTCTATTCTGTTCATTTTTCCGCCTTTTCTTATTTTTAAATTACTGTCATATCCTGCCTATGTAGGTGTACTGTTCTGCGTTCCGTTTTTTTCGCATCTCTCTCCATAGGTCTAAATACTGTTCAAGAAATCTCGATGCAAATTCAACAAATTTCTAAATGAATATTACAAGAGTCTAGGTCATGTCATGGCAAAATATCATTATTACCCTGTGGCCTGTGTGCGTGGTCCTAATAATTCTTAAATTATTTTTTCATCAATCTATATTTATATATTTGAATTTGCAGCAGTCCTGTTAGAAACGATTGCCAAAAAAAAATATATTTTTTTCAGTTTAATCTAACTGTGAAATTTTAATGTCTACATGATCTCTAGCGTCCTCGATCGCAATATAATGAATATACATATTTCATTCGTCCAAAAAATCTCTTTTATTTCTATTTACAGCAACAAGCGAGGGTAGTATTCCAATGGATGAGGGTGAAGAACTTCAGATCATCGAGTTGGACCAAGGTGATGGCTGGACAAGGGTACGTAGACTAAACGGTCCAAATGGATGGGAAGAAGGTTTTGTTCCAACTACATATATTGAATCAACATTATTTGCTTGAAACAATTAAATGAAATCAAATTAAAAATGTGTAATAAAATGTGAAAGTATATAATTTATTTGATAAAAATTATAAACAATTTCTAATAAAAATTTTGTTAAATTAAAAAAAAATTAAACAGGAAACAGCAGAACTCATATATTCCACGAGTTTATCGATTTATAATTTGTAGACACCTTATATATTTATCTTTAAATGAATAGATAAGAAATATATATGATTAATAAATCCCATAAAACAAAATGATATAGTTTAGTCAACACAAAACAAAAACTTTCAATAATTAATAATAAAAAACCATTTTTTGTATATTTTTATTTAAGAAAATGCTTAGTTTATTATATTTAATCGAAAACTATTTGTTCGTTCATTGTTTTTCGTATTCGATACAAGCAAGGCACAATTATGCGTTTATAGTGCTCTACCTAACCGCAGTTTAAAAGCGATTCGAATCCAACCGATGCATTTGAAATTTTTTTTTTATAATACATATTGTAAAAGGGTTACCGAAGAAGAACAGGGGTTTTAAAACACTTTATTTATATTTGTCGCGATTTTTTTTTTATTTTGTTGTATTTTGATTTTGGATCGCCAAATGACTGATTTATATATAATAAATAAAACATTAAAAATATAAATATATTCTAATAAAAAATTTACAATTATATATTACTTTCTTCCTTCCTATATATGCTCAATATATAAAATTACTTACAAAAAATTTCTTGTAGATTTTTAGATCTTTAAAACAAAATGAAAAATATATTCTTATAAAATATATATATTCGTCCACATACCCTTTAATAATTATCATACAAATAATATAATAATAAATTGTTAATAATATTTTTTTTTGTCGTAGTATTATTTTTTATTAATAATTATTATTAATTATTTTTGGATCGCGCGTTTATATGTAACAGAAACAGAAGCAATTACATAAAAACAAATTTAATTATAGAAACTCCTGAAAAATCAAAAGAAAAGTAGAAAACCAACCTTAGAAATATATTTATTTGTTAAAGAATAAAATAAAAAACCAATTATTAAAAATAAATATATAAATAAAATTTAGTGGAATTTTAATTTTATAAAATTATATATACATAAATCTAAATAAATAATTAAAAAAATAAAAATCATAAAAAATTTTTTTGTATCGAATTGCTTTCCGGTTATATCCAATATTCATGAATAACAAATAAAATATTATTCTTATTTTATTATTTAAAAAAAAAAATAAAAATAAATAAACACAATAAATAAAGCAAAAATTGAAATAATATTAATTTATAAAAATGATTTTTTTATTATTATTTATATTGTACCAGTACCATTTATCTAGTTACTCCAGATAAAAGATGATACATCTTGGCAAGCAATCAAATAGAATTCTTGCCAAAATCGAATATCGAACGGAGACGGTGTAGATACGGTTCAATGAGTTCCTTTCGATCGAAAAATCTTTAATTTAAAAACTATTTAAATTATTTTATGCGATGCAAGTTTATAAACCTTTTGTGATTTAGATAAATTTGCCGTCTTACGAACCAAGTTCGTAGTCTGGTAAAGTACAAATTGATGCAATAGTTGTGTAGCGGCTAGTTTCTTCAACCATAAGAAACTCCGCACAAGTAATTCTCAACGGGCAATCCTCCGTTCACTTAATTCTTTATAAATCGACAATTCTCCATCTAAAAAATTATTCCAAATAATATACAACAATCTTGTATATACAAATAATGTACATAACAACTTGTACATACGAAATTTGTGTAAGCAAAATAGAATTGAAAAATTATATTTTGGTTACACAACAATTTCATAATAATACATACCTCTACAATCAAATCATTGAGAGATGCATAAACATCGTATTCATTTTGCAAAACCAAAATCATGTAAAACATACATCAAGCCATTGCACAAAAGATGGCATTGTAAACATTTATGTTCAGTAAAACATAATTTTAAACGGGTGCACCAAAATATTTGGTGCAACACATACAAGAAGACGAAGATCAAAAATTTCTTCTGTCTATTCAATTTGGATTTTTGCTGGAGCAACATCGCTGGAACACGGCGCGGCTCATCACTCACCAGCAACAACACTTTAAAAAAAAATTATTTTTATAAAATAAAAATTTTATTTAAAATTAAATTTAAAGTTTTTTTATTTTATTATTATTATTAAATTTATAAAGTGCTCCGCATCATACTACATAAGGAAATCATCGGAGTTCATGTGCTGATTTCCGTGAATGATGATTATCGTGAATTTGGCATCGTTTTTGAAGTTTTGTTTTTACGATTTAAATTACATATATTTTGTTTGGCTTAATCGTCACTGATCACATCGCAATAAAATATTTTAAAATACTCACTTAAGCGATCGATAAATGAGCATTCATGCTTAATCGACATGTATTTAAACAACTTTTAATTTTAAGGTAAAATATTCTATAATTGGGAAATCGATTAGAATTGCTTTTCGATTCGATTCGAACATGATTTGGTATTTGGGAATTCGATCAAAAATAAAAACTTACACTGTCAAATAAAGACTAGGGAAATTATCTTTAATCATTATACCTACAATAATAATTCAAATCTTGGCGATATTTTGACGTTTAATTGCAATTATATTTTTTGTTTGGTGTTTTCAGCAAACTTTTCCAAACATCGGAGGATTGAATTGGAGGCCCATGACTGTTTAATCATGCCCCAATTTCATCCCAGAGCCGCTTATTTGATACTGATGCAGTTAAGTTCGAAAATGTCAAATTGGTTTAAGGTCGTATTTTTCGCTGTCCTAAATTATATACAATAAATTTTAGTTAAAAATTACATTTTAAATTCCTATAAGATTATACATTTTTTAAAGCAAAAAAACAGTTCAACAGATATGTAAAAAATATTATTTTATTATATATTTAATAGTAATTCATTGAACGATATTTTTAGTTTCAAAATTGCGCGTGCATAAATAAAATCAACTTACTTTTTTTTTGCTCTTTGTAATCGCCTTCGTGAACAAAACTAATTACGAGTAAAAATTCGCTCATGATCGAGCGAAATTTTCGATCGTTTCTTGTTAAACGTTTTCGTTTAAATAAAATTCGATTTCGAATTCCCAAAGACCGATGTTCCGAAAATCTCGATCGAGAGGTCGAATTCGATTTCCCAAATACACCCCTAGTAGTATACAGACTGCACTTTGAAAACTCGATGTCGAGTGTACACCAACATGGCTTCGCTGAATTCTACATCCACTCGAGTGAAGTGTTGAAGTGAGAATCTTCTTAGATGTACGGTCTGCTGTGAACTTTGGCCGATCTTTCAACTTTTCGACTTTTCTTATTTATTCTTTTTGAGCTTGTCCTTTATCCCTGTCCTTTTCAGGTAGACGAACAAATTGACAGGTTTTTGTCCTTGTCCATAAAATTTATGTTTGCTTTGTCCCAAGACTTAAACGTCGGACAGCCGTGGTGAGCCGATGCATATTCATTCGCGTAGTTGACGATCAACTAATCATTTCTTATTCTGTAAAACACGTGCAGATCTGTATGCGGCACGGATTGTTGTGATTTTTTCTGTTAACAAATCTGTCAAACAATTTTCATTTTGTTGACAAAAATTACACAATTCCCATAGTCGTGTGCATGTGAAGTGACAATAGTCGTGTCACATGACATGAACATTGATATTCTTGAAGTCGATTCAAGTGAGGCGGGTTAAACGGTTTAAGAACACAAAATAAAACTATATTTAGACACGATGTAATTCAATAATAAAAATGCTATTTACTTTTGATGACTTCGACAAAAAATATTCTTACTGCGAGTTCATACGACGGATAAAAATCTCGGATTTTACTATCCCATCGTTTTAACCAATTACATCACGTAAATTATACAACGGCCACGCCTCTTCATATAAAAAAAGTTGAAAATATTCAAAAACAAATCTGGGATAGAAAAATCCGAGATTTTTATCCGTCGTATGAACTCGCAGTTAAATAACAAACAATGTAGCATGAAGTTTGCGAAGATTTTTAGTTTTTGTTTTTTTTTCATGTTGTCAACAACGACTGATGCACATTCAAATTAGAAATAGAGACAACATGCATATTTATGCATGAAATGCGTCATACATGTGATTTAATCCATATACACTAGTGTATTCTAATTTTGATGCATGCGGAATTCTGCACATGTGTTTCCAGCATTATTGTCTATTTCTATACTTGCAGTAAGATTAATGAGAAATGAAGGTTCCAGTTAAGGATTTCATGATCCCTTGAATTTTACTTATTTTACATCAATCTCTATTAACTAGGATCCAGCGCCAAGCGTTTTACTGCATTCCGGAAGAAGCTCCTCGAGGAGGTTGGGGGCGTAATGTCCACTAATTGGATGGAGGTGGAAGAGGCTCTACGCGGGAGATGTCATTTTATATCATGTTAAGTTGACAGGTTTGTGCCGATCGTGTCATTCAGTTTATAAGAAATAGTAGGAATCCTCTGTGGTCTGATGGTGTCAATCTCGCGGTCGGAAGGAAACAAGATAATAGTTTATGGGTTTTCCATTATTGATTGTTAACAGATAGTTTTAATAGTTGGCAGGGCCAAATGCTGATTACAGCTCAGCTAACATTATTTAATAAATTGCATCAAACGTAGTTATCGTCAGCTTTGTGATGAAACGTCGAAATATTTTTCGAAAATGGTGGTCGAAATAACTAAAAAAACTCGTCAGAAATGCTAAAAGTTTATTTGAAAACTATAAGGAAATAAATTCCGCTACTTACTTTCACTCCTACAATCGTGAATTATCTTCAATGGCCAAATGACCAGGAGCCACAACTAGTTTGGAATTCTTTGAACTATCAATGATCAATTCTTTTTCTATTTCATCCGAACTTGGCCAATACGGCCAAGAGTAAATAAGGTTTCAAGTTTCGGGCATACAAATCAAATAATTCAGCATTTGACAGATTCAATCTGTACAATTCGACAGGACTTAAACTAATAGGAAATGGAAGGGGCGTTTAACAACATCAGACAGGCCATCACAGGAGGACTATCATGTCTGGGCGTGAACGAGTCACACGCAAGTTGGATAAATCAAATACTAAAGCACAGGGTCGTAACGGCTTATCTGAGTGGCTATTGTACGCATTAGCTCAGTACTCAGGAAATGTCCTGAAAATTCTCTTTCTTCTCAAGTCCCTAGACATATTACGTAATAAAAGGGCACCAGCGAAATATGCTAGTTCCTGTCTAGTATAGATGCTTAAACTTTCGAGGAGGCAATCAGTACCTTCTGTATTTTTGCAAGTCTGCAACAAGTGCTGCCAAATTTTACTGGAACAACTTAGATGTTGCTTGTAATTTTCTCAATGCTAACATCGACTGCCTTTTGCTAAGAGTATCTGGGTGTGTAATGAAATCTCGGTTTTCAAAATCCCGTTTTGTCAAAACCCCGGTTTGTTTATAAAAAAATCCCCGATTTTTAGGAAATCCCGGTTTGAATTTTTAAAGTTTGACATGGTGACTCTTAAATGACTTTTTGACAAAATTCAAAAATGAGTTTGCGATAAAGTTCTAGAAAGTGACTAATAGGGATGGAAATTGGCCATTTCTTAACAGATTTTGTTAAGCGGTCAATAGAGATGGAACTAAGCCATTTCTAAAGCGATTTTGTTGAGATTCTACATGTGCAATGGAAATGGATTTCTAAAATAATTTTTTGATAAAGTTCTGAAATATGGCCATCTTAACCGATTATGTCGAAAATGAAGGATCTAAATGGGATTTTAAAATGATGTTTGATAAAGTTCTGGAATATTGTCATTATGAATGGAGCTAGGCCATTTCTTAATCGATTATGTTGAAATTCGTCACGTGCGATGGAAATGGGGTCTAAAATGATGTTTTGATAAAGCTGTGGAATATGGTCAATAGAGATGGAATTTGGTAATTTGTTAACCGATTATGTTTAAATTTGAAACGATCTAAATTTTTGATAAAGCGCTGCGTATCTGGACAAAAAGGGCGATATATTTCAGAACTTATTCAAAAAATCATTTTAGAATCATATTTAAATAGCCAACTTGTTTCACTAACGGCCATATTCTAGAACTTTAGCAAAAATCGTTTTAGAATCCCATTTAAACATTACTTGTAGAGTTTTTAACATAATCGGTAAAAAAAATGGTCAAGTTCCATCCCTATCGACCGTATTCTAGAACTGTATCAAAAAATTAGTTTTGAATTCGAATAATTCACTTAGAATAAAACTAGTAAAACTGATCCTTCATTCCCGACATGTTTTTGAACCCAGCTCTCCTGGAATTTTTTTTCTAAAGGCCCTCGGAGGGCTAAACGGAGGAGGAGGAGCGATGCAACTTCCCGCTTGCCAGCGAGAGTTATTGAGCCTCTACAATTCGGTATGATATCAAAGGGTAAAATCATGAAGGGTCAAATGTGTCGAAGGGCCGAATGTCTAGAAGGGCAACTTGTGTTGAAGGGCCAAATGTGTCAAAGGAGTTACTTTTCATGTTTGGAAATATAATTTTTTTAATTTGTTTTAAGGAATATTTCGTATTTTTTTATGAATTTGCTTGACACAATTTGCCTTCACCAAAATGTATCACTGACTGGATACTTGGAATTTTGACATTAGGCTTGGCTTGATACACCCGTATACCCTTCGTCAATGTAGCTAAATATTCAGGACTCTGCGTGGATAGTACGGAGGCTGAACTAAGCTGTTCTCGTTGCCCAAAACATTTTCAATTTTTGCGATCAACTACCTAATATCCGGAACTTTCAGTTCGTGGACAAGTTAAAGATGGGCACCTTCATATTGAACTTAAGAGGATCAGCAGCATACCGCCAAACAGTTCTAAGCGGACTGTAAGCGCAGATCCAAGGCCCGGACCGCTTACACACTTCGTAACCCTCAGCTGTAATGATACTGGCTGGACATCAGAAACGTTACGCTGATCGCCGATGAAGACTTCTGGAAACGGGAAATTTTATGCTTGTGTTCAGCGGTGGTTGAGAATCGAATTCCAGAATCGCGGCAGTCTACATCTACAATAGTAGTGTGGATAAAGGACCATCCACTAATCCACACTCGAAAGTTGCTCCGGCATTCGGATACTTCAAGAATGCCTTCGTAAGATAAGAGAATCGCTTTGAAAAATCAACGGAATATGATTACAACAACATGGACAGAAACCTATTAAGCTTAAGGATAATTCTAAGATGAAGGGCCCGAATGTTCCATTGTATGAGTATAATTCTTCTGAACCTGAGAATTACTATTCTAGTCCTTTCTTTCAGTACATGCCAATCCAAAAGAAGAGTGGCGTCTCGAATGCTACGAAACAGCAAGAGAGGACATACCTGGAGACTAATCGTGTATAAGATATAAGTGACTGGAGAATTCATTTAATCAATATTGAAAGCCATCAGTGAGAGTGCCAGCGAGGCTTATAGAAAGCATATAACAATACAGTGCAAGCTGAAATTATCAGTTGATATACTGACGCGATAATGAATGTTCAGATTGATAAAGTTGACACGGGAGATACAACCTTTGCAGACATATTGAACGCATTAAAAATTTTAGGTACATCGAAAATGAGCAATTCGCTTTACTAATTTCAAAACTAGATACTGAAATCGCACGACAGTTTTCAATTGAAAAGGCGCTGCGCATATATCAAACAATCAGGAAAGCTGACAGTCACAATAAATCTGCAATATTTTCGTGACATGAAATAATGGCAGACCTACCAAAGGAATTGGAAATATTCGTGGCAGCCAAGACTTAGTGAACTGGTTGGTTGCATCGATGGAGATATCACCCAAGCGTGTGAACTAAATTTCTAGGTCATCACCGTTGAACTTCACATATTTGATTGGCACTTTGTACAAATTGGTTGTGTTAACAAGGTTGGCTTTTGTCTCATTGTCGCCTTCGTTATCAGGACGACTCAAAATTAAAATTTAATTTTTGAAAACGTACGGTACTGAAAGAGTAGCGGTCAAAGTGTTGTTACGCCGCACGCGTTGATTTAAAATGTTCTTATTTGTAAAATAAATTAGACGGACTTGACCTATACCAACAAAAAAAGTGAAAAATGAATATTCATTTACCTTCTCCGATTTTCTGCTCTAGTTACGGGGACTGGTAAACGCTTGGATGCAGAAGACATGGTTTGTGCATCGAATCAAATTCATGCCTAATCAGCAGAGAAGAGTATACCAAAAATGTATCTGCAGTTTCAACATTTCGTCCGGTCTCGTATATATTTGAAATAAATCCTAAACCATGAATCAATAAAACGCCGAATGGATTTGCAAACACAATTAAAATCCGATGAAATACGGTTACATATGGCGTCATCGCAAACCCGTATTACAGTTATTTTGTTATTATCAAACTAAAAATACATTTTATTTACGATCATCACTCACATTCCAATTCGAAAATTTATCGTGGCAGCACATTAAACAGTTAATAAAATTGTGATAAAAAGTATGAAGCCAGTTCCAGTGAATAATTCGCCGGATTTATCCATGGTTGAAATAACCAAAAAATTATTAAACAACAAATTTCTGTCCGATATCCAGTTTATTGTGGGCGATCGAACAATTTACGCGCATTCTTTCGAATTGATGAAACGCAGCCGTGTATTCGAGGCGCAATTGGCAGCAACGTGGACCGAAAAAAAACTGATACCGCTCAATGTAGTGAAATACGAAGCTGTATACCAATTTCTTCGTTTTATTTATACGGATGAGTGCGCTCTCGATAATACCAACTGCCTCGATTTACTTAGGCTGGCTTTAATGTATAAAGTAATAAAATTAGAGAATATTGTGATCGACCATTTGTTGTGCGGGGCTCATGACATCTCGGTACTATTAAATTTTTTTGAATTCTGTGTTAAAGAGAATTACGCAATACCACTGGATCGGGTCACATTTATGATTGCGGCAAATTATAAACATGTTTTGATGTCACCATCGTTTGAAACAATAGAATCCGCCGCATTAGAATCAATTTTGAAATTGGATGTCATTCAACGTGGCGTGACTGAAATACAAATATTAAAAGGATTATTGCATTGGATCAAGCGGTTTTGTGCAGCTCGGGACCTTAAGGTGGCGGCACACGAAAATGAATTCCAAAAATATGTAAATCATATACGATTTTCAGCCATAACCGATAAAGAAATGTCTGAATGTATCCGGGCCAATGCTAATTTGTTTGCGGATCCCGAAATTCAGGTGTTTTATCAGAAAATTATTCGAAAGAAGATTGAAAAATCGAGGTATTCTTTGGGAATTTCAAAAGTGCGTAAAAATCTAACCGATCGTTTCCGCCCATTACTGTTTCCTGGGAACCCAAGTTTTAGAACAAAATTTTCTGTGTCTAAAGATCTGATACTAACCGGGATGATACTTGGCGGAAGCCTTGAGTATCCAAATATCCAGTTGGAAATTGCATCATCCAATAATTTTGAAAATGTATTAAAATTTAATATTCTGCAGCGGAATAATTTTGGGAATTGCTGTATCAGTCTAGGCGAATCAATAGAGCTGGAGCCTGGTTTGGAATATACAATCACCGTTACCTTTTTAATGGAGGGTGTTGAATCGTCACGTATCTTGTGTCATAATCGTGTTAATAAAATTCTGTTGATTGATAGCGATGCGTCTGAGTTCGTGAACATATTGGAGTATGGGCGGAATATGTTTAAATTACTTTTTAAAGCATTGTAAAATATTTTATCCAATAAAACTTTTCGTATAATTTTATTTCATAAAAATTTTCTCTGTTGTTATTTCAAATTAGCATTTTTTACTTATGGCTCAACCTGATTAACAGATAATGAGGAATTATTTATAGGTATTCTGTTTTGAAATTGCCACTAGTGTTGGTGCCTAACATAACATCACTTCTCAACCTAAAATACATAAATCAACCATAGACATAATAAATACTATATACATAGACCGGTAATGTGCATTTTCACCATATAAAATCGCATATTTCATGTGTGGACAGTTAGGACGGGATGCATATATAAAACTCTATTTATATCTATGTCTTTGATTTCCATAGTGCTGTTCACTGCAAAAAATGGTTGTCGTTGTAGAAATGTCAAATAGACATCGGTGTTATGGCTGGACCAGCGAACCAGTAACAACTACGTAAAAATGTCTTTTCGTTCAGTTTCGTTAAAATATGTCTATCACTTAACAGACCTAAAAATTGAGTGTAAACTGAAGGAAACGTCAAATACCAAATAAAAGCGTCCTCCATTTTTAAACGATCACGATTTTAAAATCACAAGGTAATTTAATGATGTATATTATATCTATCCAGTATAAAAATTCGTTTACGTAATGAAAATTAAATAAACAAAAAGTTGTGTTACAGCCGCACTACCAGTCAAATTTTCCGTAACAAAAAACTTTTGTCGTTTTCCGTATAAAGGTTTGACAAGTTGTGTTACTGATTCGCTGGTTCAGCTATTACGGTAGTAATTTTTATCGCAGTGAACGACATTTTAGTCATTTTATGTCATTCTGACAATTTTAAATTATATTCTTAATATATACCATGTTTCCATGTACCGAGTTAAAATGGGTTTAGGTTTCGTTGAGTTGAAAATTTGTTAGTGAACTCGTGCCGTTTCCATGAAACCGAGTTAAGTTGACAGCTATGTTAATATTTTTTTCGTAATTTAACTCATTTTCAAGATTTATTTTAAAATATTTTTATTCAAAATCTGTATTTTAATAGTTTACAATGAGCGTCATTTTAAAATACACATAAAAAACATTGACAGATAAAACCTAGCCCAACCACACTAGTTTCGTTGAGTTTATTTGGGTTTAACGAAACTCAACCCTAATCTGCGTTTCCATGCACGTAAACCCGAGTTAACATAGGTTAAATCTGTCATGGAAACATGATAATATATGTACTTGCGTGCCTGTATAACTCTCTCTATAATTATCAATAAAGAGTGAGAATAAAAAAATAATTATTTTTTCTATGACTGTGGACCATGGATAAACTAATAAATAATATTGCAAATATTCCAAAATTAAATATACAAATTAATTTTTTTTTTGTTGACCAAAATTGTTTTCTTCTTCAATTAATACTGAAATTCTTCATGCATTTTGAAAATGGCAAGAATGACAGCTATAACATTCATCAACAACACTCTCAACTGCAGTTAAAAATGTCGTTTGGTGTCGATAAGCAGTGATAACGATAAATATTCAAAAAAAGTAACTTTTTGTAACTTTTAGTTGCGCAGTGAACAGACTCCATATCATCCACAACTAAAACCCTTTCTTTCTCGTTGTTTGTCTTTCAAAATGAAATTATTGGAAAATTGTGATGAAATTTGTGTGTTTGTAATTAGTGTGTTACTAAAATAAAATGTATCGAAAAAACGTTGTGGATTATATGAATTATGCGCAATAAATTCCGCCAGTCCCGTACCAAAAACGTTTTCAGTTATGTATGTGAAAACAAAATGGCGCATTTTATTTTTTCCAATATTTTAAATATTTTAATAATATAATATGTATAAATATAGTTATATGTGCATTCTAGGGTTGATTATTTATATTGATAATTGTAAAATTAATTTACATATATTGTGGAAACAGTAAATAGTGCGGTTTTATGAATTATATGGAATAGTTGAATAGCTTTTCCGAAATAATTTTATTGTATAAATTCGATTAATTATTTTGTTTAATATTCATGAAGTTATATGGTTTAAAAAAGTATTCTACAATTCTTAGAAGTAACTAACCTCATTCACATTCGTTAATAAACATTCTTAATACAGTACTGAATTACTGATTATTTTTTATATATCTTTTTCACTGATGCCACACGGGGTATCACAGAAACCGTATTTTTCTTCGTTTCTTTCCCCGTTTACCTATGATACGGGTTTTAATTGTGACTTAAACAAATTTTCGGTGCAACCACACTAACACAAACATAAATGAAATAAAAAATATGCCAACGCCATTTTTAACTCATTTTAGTTTAAATTTTATTTTCGAGAGGGCAGAACAAAACAAAATAAAAGACATACATATACATTATCTATTACGACTAGTTGGCCTTGAAAGAATAATCAAAAAACCAAAAATCTTGTGTGAAATGGGGCTTTTTTTCATTGAAATTGACTCACTTGACATTTAGTTATTGTGAAAAAAAGCTTTTGTACACTCAACACGTAAACTTACAACTAAATCATTTTGCAATATTAAAATAAATAAATAAAAATAGTTTATAACTTTGATCACGATTCACGAGTGTTTTAATAGTTAATTACGTAATATAATTATACGTCTCAGGATTTCGAGGAAAGAAGATGGTGCTGTATACTCTACCATATATTATATCTTTATATATATAATTCTTCTGTACGTGTGTTTGTAATTGATCTCCTCCTAAACGGCTAAACTGATTTTAATGAAATTTTAGGTGTGTGTTTGAGTGGGTCCTTGGATGGTTTAGATTTACAATTGGACCTGGTAGGTGGTACTGCTTTCGGGTTCTAGGATTTTCTTTTTTTGTTTTTTGACGAAATATTTTTATATTTTTTTATTGTATTTTTCACATATCAGAGAAATATAACCCCAAAATTTCACAACCCCACCACACAAAAATTTTCTGTACGTGTGTATGTGACTGAACTTCTCCTAAACGGCTGAACCGATTTTAATGAAATTGTGTCTGTTTTTTAGAGTGGATCCTTGAATTGTTTAAAATTACAATTGGACCCGGTAGGTGGCACTGCATTCGGGTTCTAGGAAAATTTTATTCTATTTATTCTTCTTTTCTAATTTTTTTTTTGTTTAGATTTCTCTTATATCCAAACATATAATCCCAATTTCACCACACTCCCACTACCCCCAATCTTTATATATATAATTCTTCTGTACGTGTTTATCTAATTGAACTCCTCCTAAACGACTGGACTGATTTTAATAAAATTTCGTGTGTGTGTGTGTGTGTGTTTGAGTGGGTTCCTGGATGGTTAAGATTCACAATTGGACCCGCTAGGATGCACTACGATCGAGTTCTAGAAAAATTTTATTTGGTTTTTTTACAAAATTTTATTTTTATATTTTTTTTAAGATTTTTCAGAATATATAACCCCAAAATTTCACCAGCTCCCAATCTGTATATATATATATATATATATATATATATATATATATATATATATATATATATATATATATATATATAATTCTTCTGCACATAAGTATGTAGTTGAACTCCTTATAAACGGCGTACATTTGGGTGCATATTGAGTGCACTATTCATCGAATTAGCTTCGCATATTTTGACATTTTAATTTCTGTTCGCTTCCAATCCTCTGTTCGCTTTCGATATTTCATGCACATTTCCGTACATATTGAGTGCTTGACTAAAAATTTTTTTTGATAATTTTCCAAATAGCCGTTTTTGAGACAACAATTAATTTTGTAAAATTAAACAGGAAAAATATACAATTTGTGGGAAGGTAAGCTCTTCGAGCTATACACTGGAAAAAATTATTGGTAGGTAAACATCCCGATGCTTAACATATTTTTCAACCATAGTTATAGGCTGTTGTGGGACAACAATAAAATATTGCTAAATATTTCTCATTGTATGGTGTTATGCTTATTAATATTATCTTGTGAAAATATGGGTAAAATTCTAATATTTAAGGCATAGTTTCAAATTATTCATTACAGTTTTACAACAATTATGGGCTTAAATCCTATTTACATTATAGCATGCTTATACGGTATGGAATTTGGTACACATTCTACTACGAGAAATTTGCCATAAAAGTTGGTATACTAATTTTTTCCAGCGAAATTCCAATAACTTTTGAGCAATTTCCTTTCTATTTTTGATGGATACCAGATGGTTATTTTCTTCCTTTATTTGGAATTTTACCTATGTATTAGAAGATACATACTAAATCATCGGCGTACATCAATTTTGCACTAAGATTTATCTACACAATTTTTTAATATTTTCCTATTTGTATAAAATAAAACATTTATTGAAACTTTAGTTAATTAGCGTGCACGACTTAATGTTAGTAAAATCATTTTTTTGAATGGCGAAAATAACTAAAAATATTGTATGATCTACAATATCTTATTTATCTATAATTTATAGGCTTACGGCCAATGTACTTTTTTCTCAGTGTAAGTAACAAAGAATTATTTCGCACTGTATGGTATTTACGCTTCAATGATGGACAGTTTTCTTGGCATTCTTTCGCACATAGGGTTTAAATAATTCACAGGTTTCCATATCCAACTCAATATTTCCACGTTGTCTACAATATTTTATTACGGATGCAAATCCAAACATTAGGATAATCCATAGTATTTAAAAACCTGAGAAGTGATATTCAATTATAGATATCACGATTCCGCATATGCCTCTCCATAACACTATGTACATCATCAATTTCTTGAACCAGAGAATGTTCGGCCTCTGAAAATTTTTGTTCAGATTCGACTAATTATAATGCAGTGTGGGGGTATATTTTTTGCAATCACATTATTATACTTAAAACCAATCTAACGAAAAGTGTTGCCTCTTTCGCCAAATGTGCCAATGATAAACACCAAATGTCGTCTAACCATGACACGAGAATTAAACGGCGTAGGATAACGAGGAGTTGCTCTCATTTTTTGATTTTGCTTTGGGCAACAGCAAATCACATAATGACAAAACAAAAAGATCGAAATGTCAAACTCAATGTCAAATGTCACTTAGTATATAGTTCTTCAAAAAATTGGAATATCGAAAAAACGTTTGCTGAACCCGCCAGATCAGCCAACGTTCAGGCAGGACCAAGTCTGTCAGGTGCGCTAGTAGTATATATATACGCTACTAGGTGGACCAAAATTTATTTGACTATACCCTTTTTGAATTGGCCAAGTTCAGTGCACAATTATTTGTTCAGTGCAGAATTTTTTGTTTTGAGTGTTGAAATTGAAAATATTAGCAGTGTGAATGTGAAAATAACAACTAGTGTCAAACATCAAAACAATTTTGTTAAATTATTTCAATATATGTTTGCGTTATAATATCCACGAGTAAGTACATTTAAATAAAATTATAATGTTTATTACAAAAATTTATAAATATTTTCATTTTGTTGAATCCGAATACATACCTAACTTTTACTAAGAATACTCACGAAGTGTAATTCTGGTTCTGGGTGAGCAGCCGCCCGTTCCGACTATGGATTAGAGATAGGTTATTTATAGACCAGGATGAGGACTTGTACCATGACGTAATCATAATTTTTATTTATTAGCTTTGGATAAGAAGCTCCGTGGTGTTTTGCGTACGATTTGTGCCGTGAACACAAAGCTAATTTTGTTCAGTTCGATTTCTTCTGGCAGTAAGGTGCCCATAATACAGATTCTCCTATGTGTGGTATTAATGTGATGTGGTATAATTTGCCGTAGTGATTGAGTCGAGTTAATAAAATTTGAAGCGCTGGCCGGTGCCAATATACTCTAGCATACGCCGTAGATGGAAGCTTAAAATCGTCTTACTAAATTATTAAATAAATTTTACTTTTATGTATTAAATCGCGAGTAGTTTTGGAAATCTTCTAATGTCAAATTGTTTGACAATTACGAAAGAAAAAAATTAGTACACTGTTATAATTTTTGTTCGATTTTGAAATTTTTTTTCGAATTATGACACTATACTTTTTTTTAGCTAGCACCACTATATTCGATAAAAAACCGTCGAAATGTTTCCATACAAAAATCGAGTTTTGTATGTCCTTTCTGCTTGTTAATATTCTGTGACGTGGAAATACACGCATAGTCATTGGACGCCATCATTTTCGGGGATTTTGATATCAATTTCGACTGTGCTCCATGTTACACGCTGCTTTAAATACTGTTAAATGTTGCGTTATATTGTTGCGTTAAATTGTTGTGTTGATTACGTGACATGTTTACGTAAAAACAGATAAGGATTAAATTTAAAATCCGAATGTTTTTAAATTTACACCCCTATATTCCCCTAGTCGCATCACTTCAAGTGATGTGACTACTCATCTTCCTGTGGCCCTATTCTGGTTTTCCCCGGGAATAGGGAATTGGGAATTAGTGACGTATTTCTAGCAGTTGGGAATTATTTATTCCCCAAAGTGTATTCTGGCGCTTGGGAATTTTTTTTTATTGGGAAAAAATAATTCCATTTTATAGCAGTTTTGACGTTAATTTTTCCCAATTATTTTTTTAGGGAATTGTAATTCGTACTTTTTCGAATTTCTAAACATTATTTTTTGTAATAAATATATTTTGAAAATTAAATTAAACTTGTATTAAGGTCGCAACATGCGTTTTCGTTTTTAAAAAACAAAATAAAAAATTTTCCCCCCAAAATTTATTCCCAGTCTACCAGAATATACATTTGGGAACAGGGAATAAATATTTGGGAATTCCCTATTCCCTGGGAAAGCCAGAATAGGGCCACTGGTTACTAGTTCATTAAATCGAAACTTACAAAATAATTGTTGAATAAAGTCATTCTGGCTGTTTTTTAAATCTTAGTATGCTGCTTTATAAATATTTCCTTGCGACTGCTATCACCCCAAATGACAATTTCTATCACTTGAAATTTTGACGTGACAAATAAATAAAAAAAAATGCAGCAAGTGCAGCAAGCAGCTTGTGAACATGTTTCTGATAAGTCTGGTTGCTTTAACCTCTATCAAAGGTACGTGGCCCACTCATGTAATTAATGGGTTGAGCGGCAGGCCAACTACCTACTCTCACAAAAATCACGTTATGAACCCTACACAAAGGGCTCGGATACATTTATAGTACTCTTATCAACAACGACATCGAAAACTGTTCACGGGAATATGGAATATGACGTGTTCTAAGACTTTGAGATTTACTAAAACCTTTCGAACCAAGTGGAAATATATACTTTTGAGGTATTTGCAATACAAGAGCCCAGATGATTTATTCTGGGAGTTAATTCCATAAAACAACCAATAATTATACTCTCCACTACAGCAATAATGAGGAAAGAGGAAAATTATGATTCGGTTTCTCCTCCTCTTGCTAGAACAGCTGTTTATCATTTTATAATCCCATATATAACCAACGTGCCGAATTATCGGTTAAGTAATAGCCGTGTCCGGTTCTAGGTGGCCATATTAAAAAACTTCTTCTATAAAGAATCTCATTTCCATAAAGAAATCCAATCCCATCGTAATTCGTTAAAACTAACTGAGTTCCGTCCAAGGTGGCCATATTCCAGAATTTTTTCCAAAAATCATTTAAGAATCCCATTTCCATCCATCATATTCGGTTAAGAATTGATCAAGTTCCATCCCAGGTGGCCATATATACTAATTTCCTTTTTTACCTATTACCGACTGATCAGGATTACTATTCTCGGAGTGCAAGTTAACGTGGTCTTCAGTTAGTTAAGGGAAGGCGGCATACTTTGGTAAGATTCCTATTTGAGTGTAGCTAAACTGACTAGCCCATCTTGTCTCGGATGTAGATCGATCACTCTGGCTAATGGCCAATGCATAAGAGGTAATGTTCATTTTTGAGGACTACTAGATCTCGCACCTGGAGGTTAGGTTGTTCTTGTAAACATTTTGGCCTACGTTGTAATCGTGAGAGATAATCCGTGCCCCATTTTTTTCCAAAAGCTTTGACTAAGTAACTAATAGCTCTGTGGGGTCATAGGAAAAAAAATAATAGCATTTTCGCTGCTCTAAAAAAATGAAACCATGTTCGCAGCCCTGTCCACGGTTCGAAAGATGTTGTTTCATTGATTTGAGTCCGGCCTCTCATAAACCTCCAAAATGAGGACTTTCCGGGAGAAAGAAGTTTCAGTTGAACTGCTTTGTTGCTTGGCTTGGTTTTGGAAATTATTACTGGATCTTTTTCGTGAAACGGGAGGTTAGAACTGGTTAGTCGTCCAACTACTCGTAGTAGATCATTTCCGTCGATGAATGGATTCAATGTTAGTGTACTGCCTTTTGGAAAATTTTGGTTTTATTTTAATTGTGTGTGCGATTTTGATTATTGCTGTTAGCGTTGTCTTGAGTTGCTCTGAATTGAGCTGGAATGTATATGTAATTTAAGTCTTTGTATTCGAATCGAATGAGTCGTTGTAGCGCCGAGAAACAATTGGATTCAATCACTGCGTTCCAGGCTGCTTGCTTCTTTCAGTGCTTGAGCATCAATGTTTTTTGTTGGGTAGGTTGAACTTTTAATAAGTCGTTGTTGATATCGAAAGCGAGTACCACATTTTTTTTACTAGTTTTGGAAAAAGCAAAGCGGCATTCAGTTCTAATCTTGGCAGTGATATGGTTTGGTTTAGTGGTGCAACCTCGGCAGTATAATTCATGATACTTCATTTTTTATCTTGTTGTATACTACGGTGGCATATGCTTGATTAGAAGCGTCACAGAAGCCATGTAGTTCAATATTGCGCCGTTGTTGTAGTTGTAGTTCATCCAACCATGAATTATAATCTTATCTAACTGTTGCAATTCTAGTTTGTAGTTTAGCCATCTGTTTTCAAAAGTCAATGGTGCTAAACATTCTAGCGGATCGAAGAGCCTATAGACGATTCTGATAAAATCATTCTTTTAGATACTGTTTTGTTTGTATATATAGCACGAAAATTTTAAACTGAAACGAATCGTTCATGGAGTTGCAGAGTAACCCAAGTGTTTTGACTGTGCCATTAAATTCTATCCTGTGCAGTCCCGCTTCTTTTAGGTTTTCTGGAAGTTCTTCTAAAATTGCCTTTTCTTTGCTTGTCATGCTCCACCGTGTGACAGTTTTTGTTCTATAACTTGTCATTGGATTATTTGGATTTGATTGCCAAAGGATTCATTAAAAATCTAGATCTTCCCCCTCAACATTTTATTAATTACGATTATATAACGATGCTTCTCCCATCTCATCAATATTGCTGTTAGGTTGTTTTGTAAAGTTGGACCGACGAACATCATTTCGTTTAGGGACGTGCCCGTTGTTGTTTTACAGGAAACAACTACTCTCAACTTGCTAATTGTGCTGCCTTCTTTCATTACGGATTGATGTGGCATGTAGTAAAGACGAGAAGTCATGTAGTTAAGCTGAAGGAGCTACACGTTTGAAGGAGCTTGGGTTGGAATTGGTTCCTACTAAAACCTACTTGGCAGAACTTGCAGAGCGATTAGGTCTCTGATGATACCATCGATTGAAAGGGATCTGATCTGTGCAACAGATTTCTGGGAGACGTTCAGGATCTGACCCCGCTTGATCAAGACGAGTGAGCAATGCGTATAGTGGAGTGTATTCAGGATTTAGGAAAATATGATCCTAAAATACAACACGAGTTAAATAATCTTCAAAAGCTTGAGTTAGAGAAGGTAATACACGAATTACTAGTAACGTGCCCTGACCATCTGGGCTGTACAAGGTTGTTGCAACATGAAATCGAATAAAATCGACATCGGTAAAAACACGAGCACGCCCAATATTCCAAATGTGCAAAAAGAATTGAATTTCGAGTGGGATCGGATGATACGTTTCGGAGTCGTGGAACCGGCTGGTCCCGCTGAATGGGTATACCCTTTCGTGTGCGTGCTTTTCGAGTTTGGATCTCAGCGACGCCGTTTGGCAAATCATTGCATTCATCGTACCATTAAGAGGTCTATTCCAGTATAAACGCATGCCGTTCGGGCTGTGCAATGTGACCCAAACTCTTTACTGACTTATGGACAAGCTTCTCAGAGTAGATCTGGAGTCGAGGTGTGTACCTGGAAGACATAACCGGGATATCGTGGCGATATAATCGTGAAGTAGCAAAGCGGCTGCAGGGTTACATTCTAGACGAACATGGACTTAGAATCGATCCTGAAAAGATAACTGACATTTGGAATTTTGCGACATATACGATCAAAGATGTAAGGAGGCTCATGAGGGATGGCAGGTTGGTACAGGCGGATTATCCCTGATTTTTCTGCAGTGACTGTACTAATTAAAAACCTAATGAAGAAACATGCTGGGAAGAAGTTTGAATGGGCCACCGTTCCCTCAGTTAAACACCTTACTGGTGTCCGCTCCAATTTTGGTAAACCCAGATTTTACAAAGAAGTTCACGGCGCACACCGATGCCTCGGACATTGGAGTTGGTGCTGTGTTGACTATATGAGCCAGAAGCTGACATCGACGCAAAGGAAGTATCCGGCTACAGAACGGTAGTGTTCGGCGGTGGTGTTTGCTATTGAAAAATTTCGGCCGTATATCGATGGCGTGCCTTTTAAAGTGGTGACGAATGATGCTTCTTTCGTTCGTCTACAACAACATGAGTTTGAACTCCGAGACCGAAAAGGAAAACTAAATGTAGTGCCTGTTGCATTATCGCGGGCAGTAGAATGCATTCAAGTTGATGCCGATGCGCAGAAGGACCCTGTCAAGAGAAGCAGAATGGGGAACTTAAACAAGAGAAGCAGAATGGGAGAGTGTACAAATATTGTCAGACAGTTCAAGGTGACGGGACGCAGACGTATATGATAGAAAAGCAATCCTGAATGAGAACCACGATAGTGTTTTGGCTGCGCACCTTAGATTCTTTAGAACACCGCGTCGTATACAGGAGAATAGTTATTCGATGTCGGCCGACATTTGACATTACGGTAAAGGATGTGAGCAATGTCAATTAAATAAACCGAAGTGTGAGATTTCAAGGGTGCTCATTGGTGAACCAAGAGATCCGACGCATATATGAGAAATGATGCCGTAGAATATATAGGGCCATCGACGTGTTTTGAAATTTTGTGATGCTTAAATCCGTTAGAAATACTGAGTCAGTGTCGTTAATACGGAACCTGGAGGAAAATGTTTTCCTGGTATTCGGCGTACCATCTGTATTAATCTCGGACGACGGAAGCCAATTTACTACGAGAAAGTTTTAAGATTTCCTCCAGCGATACCATGGCGGCATTTGAAATAAAGCCTACGAAAATTATGCCAAGCGCTATAATTTACGTAGCCGTCCATTACAGTTTAGTGTAGGGGATTTCATGCTAAAGAAAAATTTCAAACTATCTAATGCCGCAGAAGGATACAACCCCAAATTTGATGCAGTTTATCATAAGCGTAAAATTAAATGAAAGAAGATGGGAATGAACACTTATGAGCTAGAAGATGAGGACGAGAAATCTTTAGGACGTTTTCACGCAAATGACCTAAGACGATTTTATCGTTTTCGTTCGTATTCAGGAATAGGTCGAGTTATAAAAAAAGAAATTTATTTTGAACGCAATTTGGAAATATTTTTTTACACTCGAGTGAACGTCATAACGTTTTCTTAACGAACATTTCTTTTATTTTGATTTTGTATAAAAAAAAATCGATTTCGCGACGATGAGTGTAGTGTAACGATTGCCTGATAGGGGTTGATGGGTAAACGTAGAGAGCGAATGGTAGCACGGGTTTGATCCAGCAGTCGCTAAGGTCTTAGAATTCCGATCCAACCTCAAAGACTCGTCTGTTGGCAAATAAATAAAGTCATTTTAACTCTCAGGATGTTAAACTGTCAACCTGACTAACAAATAATCAGCAATTAATTTATAGGGGATACGGTGTTCTGATTTGAAATTGACACACATAGCAAAACTTCTATTGTTGATTATATGAAAATTGAGGATCAAAATTAGGAATTTATCAAGCTGACTACCAAATAATGGGCATATCATTTATGGTAATAAAAAAAGGGGTGCACCCCTCTTTTAACTATTGAAAATTTTATAGGTGAGAAGAGATTCATTATGGATTACGACTCTTACTATGTCGATTTTGTCGGAGCGAGAGAAATATTTTGGCATATCATGTTGATAATGTGGGCGGAGCGGGGACGAATGCGGAGTTTAAGGCGTTTCAAAATAAAATCAATTTACATTTTTAATATATTATTTAATATTATATTTTCTGTTGCACACGACTCAATCAATCTTTCTTTTTGATCTTTTTTATTTTCATTACTTTAATTTTTTAACAATATTTATATTTATAATAAAAATAAAATAATGTATATGATTTATTTTTAAAATAATTATTATTAAAATTTTATATTAATTACAATTTGTATTTTAACTATTACTTAATGAATTTAGTTAACTAAAAAAAAACATAAAATGAAATAATAAATTTGGAAGTAACAATTTATATTTTATTATAATAATAATTATTATTATAGTTTTTTTTTAAATTTTATTAATTTATTTATAATAAAAATATATAATATATTTACAAAAACAAAATAATAATATATTTATAATTACACAACATATTTAGGACTATTTTTTTATAAGACTTAATTTTTATTGTATTGGTTTTGTAAAATTTATTTAATTAATTAAAAAATGGACCTATATAAAAATGAAATCAAGAAAATGTTATTTAAATTATTATTTTATTATTATTATTATTTAATATTATTATTGTTTTCTTGTAGCTTCTGGACTAGTTGTAAGAATTATATCGCCCGCATTTGATCGACTTCGATTCACTAGCAACGGTGTTTTAGGTTTTGGTAAATTCGTTAGCTTTATTTTGACACGGCCCGTTTCGGGCGAATATACCGGACTATATCGTGATGGATTTAGCAACGGTGATTTTGGTTTATTATCATCAGCATATTCGGGATCGGCCGATGGCTCGTTACTTGGTTTGGTTGGTGTTTCCGATGCTGGCGATTCAGCGGGTAAGAATACATCGTCGCTATTATCGGGCATACTAGTCGCCGGATGTATACCATTTGGTTGTTTGCTATCCGTTACATCATTTGGCACGGCTTCGTGTACGGGTGCGATTGGTACGTGTGTTCGGGCCGCTGGCACTGGTGGCTTATTTTCATCTTCTGGCTTATTTACATCGTTACCGTTCGGAAGATTATCGTTATTATTGTTATTGGGGTTTTCGGCGGTGTACGGTGATTTACCATTTGGCACTGTGGTTTCTTTACCTGGTTCTCCAGACGTTAGAAGAGGTTCGCGTATAATTTCATCGTCTGATTTTGGTTTGAATGAACTTAATTTTGGTGCATCGGCGGCATTTACCGGTTTCTCGATAGGTTTTTCACCCATAAGGGGCATGAATTCGGCCGGCTTACCCAAATTATTACGATCCATTGTTTTTAATTCTGTGCCACGATTAGCTAGCTCCGGGTCGTAGGTACGTTTTGAGGGTTGTTGTTTGCGTTTCATTGCGACAATAATCAATAGTGCAACAAATATTACTCCGATTACGATAAGCAGGATATATACACCGATATCGTTTGCCTCCTCCTTTTTGCCCTCTTCCGGTGTTTTTAGTATGCTACCTTGCACTACTTCATCGGTTCCAACGACCCCAGGTACTTTTTCCGTTTCTTCTTTAGGTGCTTCTTTTTTTTCGTTCTCCTGAGCTTTAGCCCGTTGTCGCACGAATGTTTCTTCCACCACCGGTGCTTGTGCCTCTTTCTCCTCGAAAATACCTGGTGGATCATATGAAATAGTACCATTATGCAGTGGCTGCTGTGTTGTACCAATAATAAGGATTCCACCGCCACTACCACTACCATCATCGTCATTAACGATTTCGGTTATACTAGGACCTGACCCCTCAAATCCGGATGCCTCTTCCTCGTCGTGATGTTCTTGAACGAGTTTAATACCTTTACCGGACGGTAATAATTCGTCTTTTATAATACTTAAATGAAGGTCATCGCCACTATTTTCCGCATACCCGGAACCATCATTATCAATTGCCGGACTATCACCGAGCATCATTTCATCATCATCACTTTCATTCCAAATATCAGCATTCGGTTTCGATTTTGGCTTATTACAAACTTCCGACTCTTTTACTTGGAGCCACGACCGGTCACGATACAGTTCCGGTGTGAAACACTGCACCGATTTATCGGACCATACATGATTCCGTTGCAACCAATTTCTTACCTGTATTGTTTCACAATTACAATCGATTGGATTACCGTTCAATTCCAATTTGCGTAATCGATTTAATCGCATCAAGTCTCTCGGCAAATGCGTAATCTGATTGTGGGACAAATCCAAGTTCTGAACTAGCAATGGAATTTTACTGATTTTGCCCGACACCAGCTTATTATTGCTTAAATTTAAATTTGTTATCCGTTTATTTAATTTATTGACTTCCGTCAATTGATTATAGGATAGATTTAAATCGGTTAAATTTTTAAAATTTTCTAAATTCGTTGTCATCTGGCCTAAATCCAAATCGGACAAATCGATTGCATTGAGTAATGATCGTTTTGCGAACGCTCCTTTCAGACCATTTAAACTCGTGCATTTCGCTTTATTGAATACAATGTTTGTGTCTTCGAGGTCTGTGCATGTGCAATGTTCAGGGCATTCTAATGATGTGGCGACTGTGACTAGATATAGCAGTAGAATATTTCTAACATATTTCGATGGCATTGTGATGTGTAATAATTATTTTTTTTTGCTTAAGTTTTGGGATGAGATGATCTGGAACTTGATCACTAATTGTTTGTCTTCCGTTTATACCGTTGGATGTATATTTCCCCTAGCTTCGTTTTGGTTTTAAGTTAAGGCCCTGAAAATAAAAAAAAAAATTTTTGGTTAAATTAGAATAATTCAAATTAAAATTAACATTAAGTGAATAATTGTTATTATACATCATTACAAACTATACGTCAGTTCACCAAACTCTTTTGGTTAAAGCAATAGGTTTAGTCACGGGTTTGAACATATGCCATGAGTATTTAAATTTTGTAATTTAATCAGTCGTCAAATAAATGGGCCGTAAGAATATACACTGGCATTGTCCAAGCAAAATCGTTGTCAACTTCAGTTGATTGTATTTCTCGAATTCTCTCGTTTTTGGTTTCGTCAAAATGTCAAATAAAATAATAAAAAATTTCTCGTATAGCTGTCAGTCAACAAGTGAAGAACGTGCGCGCGACAAAATTAAATCTTTCACAAATAATGAGCATTTTGTGAACCAACTCAAACAACCAATCGACACACTATTTTGGTTTTATAGTGATGGCCGAAATACAGAATGGAAAACAGCAAAAAACAAATTCGCTTCACAAATTTCATTTATCACCGAAGAAGCATCCAAGAACATCAAACAATCAACGAAGAAACCGCATATGGAGATTGTGGCTTGAACGATAAGCAGATCACGACTGCCATAAAATTAGTCACTTTTCGTGTAGGAGCACGTTTTTCATCAAATTTTTCCATGAAAATGAACAAGATTTGGCATTCAAAGATGGAACCATTCGAACAATCGATTGTGGACTGATCTGATTTACTAACCAACCAAATAAAACTGACATTGGGCTCTTTCAGGTCCCTTATCATTATTAGTGAAATCACCGCCGATTTGATTTGAAAATTTTATAGTGCTAAATATTTTCATAACGTTGGCCGCGATTTTACTCAACATGTTCCCAACTGTTGGGGTCCTGAAAGTGCCCACTCATTCTGAACAACGAAGTTATAAACGGAAATCAAGGCGAACCAATTACTCATCAATTGGATCTAGGATGTATTATATTTGGGAAGGCGCAAACCATGTTTACATTGGTAGACGAAGCGATTCTGGGAAGTGAAAGAAATACAACCAGAGAATTTAATGGCAGAAGAATCATCCTTAGAAAGAGGCCGCCAGACAAAGTTATAAAAGCTATATCTAAACCTTATCTGGCTATCAAGACATTACAGCAGCACAGCAAACGTTGAAAAGCTGAAGTTACCGATCGCGGCCAATGTAACAATGAGTGACTTCTAGATGACGTATTATCAGGAGGTAATATCATAAGAAGCGTAGTAAAAACCGGAGGGTTTAATCTAAGAAAATGGAATTATCCTCAACTCTTAAAAGCCGTCGATTCAGATTTGTAATTAACGACGATGCTGCGAAAACATTAGGATTTCTGTGGAGCCCTACCACAGACACCTTCGAGTTCAAAGTGAACCACAACGAAAAAAATGGGGTTATAATTGAAAAAAAAAACTTATCTAAATCATCCAAGTCATTCGAACCATTAGGATGGTTATCTCCACCCTTAATACAAGCCAAAATTTTAATGCAAACTCAGCACAGAGGCAAAGCTTTAAAAACGAAATCTACGATCTTATAAACCAGTAAGGAATGGCAAACACAAGTAACATTAAATCTCTGTCTTCTTTCCTACATGATGATGTGTTGTGGGTTGGTAGTCGAGTCTAAAACACAACCTTACACGGTCGAAATATAACACGACCTTTCATATCGAAATGCACAAGGTGTCATTGTTTCAATACTAAAGATAATGGAACCAGCTATGTGGATCACCCGGGAAGAGCATTTTTGAGAGTCGACTCTACGGGATCGATTCTGATTTGCTTTCTGATTTCGTTAAGGGTGTGCAAGTGACGCGCACGAAAATAGGAAAAATATTCTTGTATAATTTTTTTTGGGTATGGATTTTTTTTCTGGTTTGATCCGCAAATATTATGTTCTACGAGTGCCGTTATACATCGGCGGCGTACCGCTACGTGAAATCCGACATACGAGTGGCCAACGACGGCCTATCGAGGCGAGATAACGCCCAATACCTCATCCACGAGTGGCCAGGAGCCTTACCACCGACTCCGCCGGGATTCGTTGCAGGTTCGCTTTTACATTTTTTGTGCCAAAAAAATCGCAAAGCGAAAATTTAATCGCTTCAGGCGTAAATTTAAACAATTTGGTTACTTTGAAACGAACGACCTCATTTTCGATGACAAACAATGTTTTCAACGAGTAGTATTTTATGGCGAACAAACGAGCGAAAATAATTTTTGTGATGTAAAGATGTAAGTATTTCCTTCCGATATCTCATCCAACAAATTTTTAAACTTGACACCGAAATAACTATCTGAAACTAATATAATTATGTATTTGGACTAAAAATGTAAAATATATGTAAATGTTATTTTACTACCATCGTTTCTGGAAGAGAAAAATTAGTTCTAATTTTCCGAACAAATTCTCCTTTCGCTGGAGTTTTCCAAAAACTAATGAGCGATTGAATCCATGAAATGAATAAAATCTTTATGTTGATATAATTTAACCACAAACACTACATACTTGACAGTAAATTATAAGTTCAGTGTACGATAGCGTTGCATTTTTCGTGCTATGATTTCACTAAGCTAAGCGAAAATAAAAAAAAGCGAAAACCAACGAACGCTGGCGGAGTCGGTGGTAAGGCTCCAGTTGAGGCCATTCAAAGGTCACGTCTAGCAAACGCCGTACACCATTTTTGGTTAAAGACGGAGAGAAGCCCAACCCAGTTGAAACGGGTGGCCAACCGGACATTTGTAAATTTGTTGGTAACGGTGAAAGGTACTGCAACCCACGGGAGGCCTCATACAAAAGGTTAAAGGTACATTTCTTTTATTATTTCATTTTTATTATTTTTATTTAATTTTTTTTTTTTTTGGTTCAATTTAATTTAATTTTCATATTTCTAGTTTTATTATTTTTCACTTTCTATTAAAATTATTATATTGAAATCACGTGTCGAATCGCGCGCGTTCACGGGGTGCCCATTGGTTGAGTTTTCACACTCTTAATTTTCTTTGCGTTTTCCATTTCTATTTTTAATTTTCTTCATTCTCTAGTTTATTTCGCTTTGGCCACTGATTTTTGTCTTTTTTATAAAATGAATTACTAAATTTTCGGATGGGTGTGATGAGAGCGGGATTCTCATTTCGGTTCGGTTCCATAACTACAGGCTGGGCTTGTCGCTCCCCATCATTTCATTCCCTTGGCAGGACATCCACATAGTCGGAGTGGCGAGTCCACCATATGTGTCATCCATTCGGGGACGACCGTAAAATCCACCCGGTTGCCCTGTGGCACTTCGGTGGTCTGATGCTGTCAAAGTGTGAATTGTGGGGGATTAGCTGGAAGTTTCTCCGGGTGAAGAGAGCCCTGGTCTGTTGAAGAGATGTCCCTACCCTCTAATGCTGCTCCATTGTGGCTGAGCAGTGGCCTTTTGGTTAGGCGGGGGGATCTCTTCGGCAGACTGAGTACTTGTCACTCGAGGAGATCCGGTCGTCTCTGGGTAGGTACTCGGTTATTATTGTATTTACCACGTTCCTCGTTTCGTGCGACGATTTATGGGATCATTTAATTTAATTTCAGTTTTTAGTTTGCTTTATTTTATTTTATTCTGTTCCACGGTGTAGGCCAGGAGCACACAAGCCTCAACTTCCCTACGACCCAAACCCTGAGATCTAGTCAGCAAAATCGCCGTGAGTGAGGCCTCTGCGTGTTTAGTCGAAATGACTGAGGGTTGACTGCGAGTCATCCGTAACAAGGAGGACTACATTATTTCTTTAAAATGGCTGACTGCGGTCGTGTGGTGGAACAATATCCAGGGGGCCTATTATGAAATTCCGTGGCGGATATTCGTATTATGAAACATGTATTTTTACTGTAAAATTTGAAAGTTTATAAAATTTAAATTATTAAATTAAATTTAAAATTTATTAAAATTTTAAATAATTAAATAGCGTATAAAAAGTATGAACTACGATCTATTTTCCTTGCGTATACTACAATATCCGTCACCTAACTAGCAGTCGGATTTGACATTTGACTTTTGTCATACAATCCGCGTTACTCGGATTTTTATTTCATAATAGCAATTTCCGCGGCGGATCGTATTTTTTTAGTTTCATAATATGAATATCCGACGCGAGACGGATTTTACGACGTCGGAAAAGTTTCAGGTATAGATCAAAAGATAATCAAATGGCACTTGAGGATAATGGCAGCGATTTAAATGTTATGGCCAACAGTAAATATATTGGTATTGGGAGATCAAATTTCTGTAACCAGGCGATACAGGTGGTTGAATAAAGTGATTGTACGGGATCGGTTTCCATTACATTTTATCTAGCATCAAATCGATCAACTGAGTGCCATCTTGTTGAAACCAAAGGTTGTTCACATTCATAGCATCGATTTGAGGCCATAGAAAGTTGGTCAGCATAGCTCTGTAAGGGGTCATTGACGGTAATGGCGTTTCCAGCAGCGTTTTCGAACAAAAATGGGCCAATTATGCCACCACTCTAAAATCCATACCAAACAGTCACTCTTGGTGAATGTATTGGCTTCCGATCCCTAAACCCGGCAGTTCTGCTTGTTTACAAAGCCTCCGAAATGGAAAACTACTTCGTCTGAAAATATGATGTTTGAACTAAAATCGACGTCATTATGAAGCTGGTTATGGCGAATGGTCATTTGCTTTCAACTGCTGAGTCTTTTAGACCTGGTAGGTGAATAATCCGAGACCTTTGAGCAGCATTCTCCTTAGACTGGTGAAACTAATGGCCTGTTGCTGCCATCGGCGTTTAGTATACACATATGGACCACTGCCGCAATATTTTCGGGCGTGTGTACTGATCAAGTTCGGCAAACCACTCTATCCGATAATAATCTTTTCTCATGAACTTTCTTCACCAATTTTATTACAGCAGTTCCTCTTTCACGACCCCTATTTCTTTTCGAAATTCGTACGATTTCGGCTACTTTTCGGAATATCAGACTGACGAGTATTGCCTATGAGTATTGCCTATGAAGTAGACCTGGAATATGGAAAACTGGGACGGCACTAGGTGTTTCTGAACAAAATATAATGAAATTCTCTATGGTGAACGAAACGGGATTTTAAAATTATTTTTGGAAGAAGTTCTGGTATACGGCCAACTGATATGGAACTAAGTGATTTCTTAACCACTTATGATGAAATTGGGTATTATGAATGGAAATGGGATTCTAAATTATTTTTGAAAGGTAATTCAGGAATATGGCCTTGGGATGGAACTAGGTTATTTCTGAATATGTAGGTTATGCCATTTGGGCCATGGAATCGAACTAGGTTATTTCTGAACATGTAGAAAATAATTCTGGAATATGGCCACCTGGGCCAAAACTAGGTTATTTCTGAACAAATTCTGGTGAAATTTTTAATGATGGATGAAAGTGGGATTCTACAATGTTTTTCTAGAATAATCCCATCTGGACGAAAGCAAATTTTTTGCAGAGCAGATTATGGTGAAATTGCGTATTGGAATTGTATTTCATAATGTTTTTGAGATGAAGTTCTGGAATGTGACACACTGGGACGGAACTAAGCCATTTCTTAAACAATCATAACGTAATTGAGTATGGTGGATCGAAATGGGATTTTAAAATGACGTTTCAAAGAAGTTCTGGGATATGAGTAACTGGGACTAGGTTATACCTTAACCGTTTATGATGAAATTTGGTACGGAGGATGGAAATGGGATTCTAAAAGTCATTTTTGGAGAAGATTTAGCATTTAAATTATAAAAATATTTTAAAACTGATTTGTTAAATTTCTTAGTGATACATATATATGAAAAGGCGCGTTAGCGCCGCTATCGAGGCGCAAAGCACCAAGGAGTCAGTTGAATGCACAGCGCTCACTAGTCTGATGCGGCGCGAAGCGCCTTCGGTTTACTACTTATTTCATATAATCGAGTAGACAACTAAAAATTGTAGAACAGGCAACTCCCTTTCAATTCGCGATCAAAATAACATCTTAGGCATAAGTTATTCCTAGTGTTAACTAAACCTGCACAAATGTCGGTCTTCTAAATGCAAGCTCAACAACTGTCTTCCTGAATCAATTGGACGGGGATATATGATCAAGTTCAGGAATACAATCCTATATCGGATTGTTATCGTAACCATCGTTATTGGTATAGCATAATGTGTGTCACATTCACCACGCCTCAACAACACATAAAATGCGCATAAGGCTTAGCAAGTATTTATTGTCCTTACCACATAAATTGGTTGAAAAAAAATTAGATTTAGATCATGTACCCAATTAAACTGAACTGTCACGTGTCAATCAAAATCGAATAGTAAACCCCCCACAGTGTAATTCGAAACACGAAGGTACTAAACCAACGGCTCGCAGCAAATTTAATTTACATAAACCTCATTATGGACGAATATTGTCGTCGGAAGTCATATATTTTTACTTTTATTGTTCTTGAATGGCTAATTTCATTTTCATTTCAATTATATTTGTCGGTCATGACGCGGCATTATGGTAATTCTTGTGTAATAGTTTTTTACCAAATTGATGACTGCATTATCTAATCTAAATTTAAATCAAAATATAAAATAATCTTTTGAGTTGAATTTTCCATATAGACATGGTGCCATTTATGGGTTTTGACATTTTTGGGGAAGTCTATAAATTTGGTTGCCGGAACGATTTAAGGGTTTGATTTATTAGATGTGTGACAGCAAATCACAATTCTAGTCTAGAATAGAGCGTATCAAGGTAAAATGCTGAAGAAATAATTCAAGTAACCGATTTAATATTAAAGAGTCGTTTCAGGTTGGTTTAAACATTATGTGTTCATGCGGTAAATGTATTTTGGTGTCCACAGATAAATTTATAGGAATAAGGCACGAATACCCTGAAGCGTCATTAGATCAACTACTGAACGAGTATTGTTCACTGTTATGACCGATGAATCGAGTAGGGCGAGTTCTAAAAAAATCTCCAACAACAATTCCCAAGTAAACTATTCTCTGCAACTAGGCCCGTGGTGCTACGCAATACATTTATAAATAATCAGCGACTAGACTTACTCGCCTGTATGGCAGCTTTCAAAAGGTTCGTCGCTGACAGATCATATCTATTTAGACAATGGAACAAACTTCGTCGAAACCCGATCAATATTAGAAAAGGAAAGGCTTGCGTCAATAAAACCGGCAATTACGCAACTTCACGACATGTTCGCTGAGGACGGTTCGACATGACGGGGGCTTTGAAAGCAGCAGCATATAGTCAACGAAAAAATATCTCAACAGAATAATTGGAGAAACCATATTGACCAACGAGGAACTAGTATTAGCCACCGCTCACTCTCAACTTTTAAAAAATACTGAGGCAGAAATAATTCAACACTGGAGGATTTTCAACTATAATAAGGTTTATAAGAAGTTGAATTATCTCAACAATGATACCGGCTAATGGCTTTATCAATGCACCCGGTGATTTTAATATTGAACTTCAAGGAAGTGAAACAGACTTTAGTCGAAGCCATTTGGAAAGTCGCATTGAAGTTGTCAATGTCACCACTATTAACCGCGTTAATTGAGAGAAGAAATCACCAAACTAGATCCAACCTGATCAATTATTATATCAAGTGATGTTTTGCAGTGAGAAATCAGTGGGAAATGAAAAAACTGGAAAGGAATGAACCCGTTAATAGATATTTGCATAGAGGTTCCTGGACGGTGATACGTAGCACGGCTATTATAGCTCAGGGAGTTGGCCGTGGGGGAATTCCAGAAACATACCGCAAGTCTTGAATACACCGCATGAAAAGGAGTCAGCGAACGAAATAATTTCGCACCCAAGCATCAACTATACAGTGCAATGGCCGGAAAACCATGTTGACTTTCGCTGCAAAGCGTGAGGACGACTCATCCCTGACGAAGTGTCTCAATGCCGGGTAAAGTTATTTATCCTTTCGCATATAGGTAATAAGATATCTTGCTAGAGACAACACCCTAAGTTTCATATCGTATCCATCCCAAATGTTTTACAGGAAATTTGGTACTAATTTTCTGAAAATTTATTCGAAGGATCGCTCTGAGAAAAGGTTCGAATGAATACAGCTTGTCCAGGTTGGAACATATGTTGCCGAGTACGTAAATTATAACGCTGAGCATTTTTCTGAAGTGACACTTTCAAATAACGCAGGACTTTATCCCGAACCAAGTTCAATCGATCAGCGAAGTTTATAGTCGGACTCGTGTATGATCATGTGCTTGTGGTGAGTAAATAGGAGTACGAAACTTCCTGAAATAATTTAGATATAAATTGTTTTCCATTATTTGTTACTGCCTATTCAGGAACATAAAACATATTAAATAACTCGTATACGACGTACTGGCACAATGATGAGGCCGAAGCTTCCTTTATGGCTTTGAGTAACACGAATTTGGAATAATTACCGATTGACTTTCCATGCTATAAAACTGCCTCTGTAGACGTTCTAACGTTTCGATATGCCAATATTGGCGAAAGGTGGTGGAAGATGCGCCTGTTGAATAAGGGACTCGATTAAACCGTCAGGTATAACGAGTTTCCACGTCGGTCCGCATCTTCATAACGTAACCCGTAGGTGGGAGCAATAGATAGTTTGTCATCTTGAACTTGAAGGCTATGATTAGCTTGTGGTAATGCTTTAACAGCTCCCAGTTGTTTTGTATACGTATTAGGGCCATGTTGGGTTATTCCTATAAATGGGTCGGAGGAGGGGCTGTCGTTGAGTTTCATGTTTTCACAAAATGCTCATGACAAGGCGTAAGACAGCACATTTTGTAAGCCCCATCTGAGAATCAAACGACTAGAGCTTGAGGCTAGACCGTTCTGAGACATTAACCACTACAGGCTGGCACGGTTAGTGTAAATAGTGAATGAGTGACCTTTTTTTAAGCTGAAACTTTCAAATGTCCATCATCAAAATTTAATCTTTTCGGAGCGACATAGCTAATTAGTGCTAAAAATAGTACCCCTCCTCACCTTCTTGTAAGTGGAGCGGTGAGTAACTTTCAAATTGGAATAGGATTTTTTATTGCAGATTCGGATTCTTCTGCTACGTAGGATTTTTTTGATTCCTGATAGATGGCGCTGTAATAACGATATTAAATTAACATATGCAAACGATTTTGCAATACGTTTGAATTAAAATTAACACGATTTCAATGTAAATACTTGAAATTAGTCTTAAACAAATTGTATTTCTTAAATGAAGACAAAAAAAAAAATTAATAAATTTTTTTTTAATTGCTTCAAAGAGAAAGCCGTAGAATCCGTATCTGCAATAAAAAATAGAGGTTCCTATTTTAATTTCAAAGTTACACGCACCCCACCTACAAATAGGGGAGGAGGGGTACTAATTTTAGCACTAGTGTATGTCCCCCCGGAATGATTAATTTTTGATAATGGACATTTTTTCGTAGAGTGCTTATTTTCCGAGATATTCGATAGTTTCAGCTTAAAAAATTCCCCGGTTTTCACGGATTCAAAGGTGGACTTCGGACCAAATCGGATTACTTTTACACCTTCCTTCAAAACGTCAGTAATCGGTGCAAACAATATAGCGTAATTTTTAATGAAGAAACGATACCAGCCGCATATTCCTATAAATCGTCTTGAAATTGCTCGAACCTTTTCGGGTCAGTTTGGAGACGATCTAAACCGATAACATACCCAAGATACTTTGCTTTTTTTTTAAAGGAATTTGCTCTTACTAACTTTTATTGTGAGCTCTGCGTTCTTTAAACGAAAAGCAACTTCTTCCAACAAGCTTAGGTGCTCCTCGAATGTTGCCGATTTTACCAAAAGATCGTCCAAAATAAACGAAGATTCGATCATGCAGTTGACTCGGAATCACTTTGTGTATCAAGCGATACATCATCTGAGACGCGGGCCAACGGGATCCGCCGAGATATACCTGGTTTGGAACAATTCATCGATTAGTGGTGGTGGGTACGAGTGGAGAGCACTAACTGCTCTGATTTTCCTCTATTACCCCTATAGGGATACCCATATAGTAGGAAATTAGGGAAGTTCTTCCTAGGCTTAGTTTTGTGGAACAAGGAACAAGATTCAATTTTAGTTGCTGTTCTGACGAAAGGACGTAGTAGAAATTTGCGGCTGAATCAGGAGAAGTGGTGGAACGTAGAGAACATACTGACGGTGAAACACGAAACAAGTTTCAGAAGTTGATGCCTAGGTACAACGGTTTCTCGAGGCTTAGACCAATTCCGCCTAACCGTTGACTGTATTAATTTAGGGGGGATAGTTATGGAATTCGGATCCCATTAATTAAAACTTGCGAATTTGGTCTGGGATGCTGGGGGTAATAGTGATTATCAAATTAACAAATTCTACCTTTCCGTTTTTCCAAAAAAATTTATTGTTTATCATTGTCGTCGGAGTCGTAATTCTGCATCCGTGTTGCCCGCTTCCATTACTAATGTACTTTTCTGTAGTGGTCTGGGTATAGTCACTTACGGAGTTCCACTTTCCTTCTTGCAACATTTATGACATGCTGTATAAGATAGCGGAATTTTGACAGCGGAAAATAAGAGATTACACTATTCGACACAACTGGCAGCACTATCACTAAAGAGATTTTATTTTGTTGCCGAAATTTTTTATTCATTATGTATCACTTTTTTCACTAAATAAATCATCTCAGCGGAATAAAATATTAAAAGCGAAACTTAAATTCGCAAATTGATTGATCTCCGAAGTAAAGGTAAATGAAATCTTGAAATTAAAAAATATTCCTTCTTTCCGCCATTTCTTAATGAATTACGATGAAATTTGGATAGAAGTTTTAATCAGCGATTTTAAGGTAAGTTTTGGACAAAATTCTAGGATCTGTGTGTGCTGGACTAAACTTGGCCATTTCATAACCAATCCTTGTGCAAAGTGGTATCTGTACATTTTACACGATATAAATTTTGTAAAATTTGCATCCCATACAGGGACAATTCGGAAAAAATTTATGAAATACAATTTTCACTATAATTTTTTGATTTTCTCAATATCTCAAAAACTTCCACTAGTAACTAATACTTTCGGTTAACAAAACGGAATATTGTTAAATCTCAAAATTTCATTTACCGAGTTCCTTTACTTCGGAGATCAATCAATTTGCCACCGACCAAATGGCACAGTGGTTATAGCTTTGGCATTTGTCCCGATAGGAGCAGGATGCAAAAGTGAAATTTCATAACCGATTACGATCGGGGATGAAATGTAACACATCTATGACCCCCTGTCGGAGTGCAAAGCTCATGGGCCGACCCATCTTCCATGTCAATATAGGCTGGCATGGAGCTTGCAATGTGCAGATGGTTTTAAATCGGCCCTATAGCCGTACGTCTTCGATTTGGCAGGTAATGCGTAAAGGAAGACGGAAAAATAAACCGCGAAAGAGCAGGGAGTGCTTCGGTCCCAAAACAGATGGCATGGATTAAAACAAAAAAAAAAAAAAAAAAAAATCAATTTGCCATTTTAAGGATCATTTTTAATATTAAAATCCGTTGAGGTTTTATTTGGTGAAAAAAGTGATACATAATGAATAAAAAATTTCCGCTGGTAATTACATAACAAAATTAATTCTCTTTAGTGATAGTGTTGCCACTTGTGGCGAGTGGCGTATTCTCTTATTTTCCGCTGTCAAAATTCCGCTACCTTATACAGTATATTTATGACAAAGCCATCTAGTTGGAGGCAAATGGTTGTTGAAACCTTTAATTTAGACCGCAAAAGGTATGTTTGAAATATAACTTCCATGTTCGAGCTAAAAAACATTGCGGGACAAATTTTACTACGAAAACAGCTGCTGACTATGAAAATGCGAGATGGGGATAATATTAGTGATCATTTTATAAATTTTGACAAAAAAGATTCGTGATTTGAAATCAATTGGTGCAACAATGAAAAATATCGACGTCATTTGACATTTGTTGTAGAAGCTACGATAACTTGGTTACTGCGATCGAAACATTAAATCCAAATGATTTAACAGTGGAATTTGTCAAGAGTCGCCTGATTGATGAACATGAGAAACGAAACAATAGCTGCTCGAGTGGTAAATCAAACGAATCATATGCAATGCACATACGAAATCCAAACCTTGTGTGTTTTAAATGCGGTAAAAAAACACTTAAAGTCTATGTGATTCTCCAAATCTCTTAAGAATAAGGAAAAATTAAATGAAAATCGAGTAATACAAAAGACACAGCAGGAAACATAACCTCAACGAAATGAGAAACGAATCTCATATGCGCAGTGATGTGCATGATAAATTTGAGAAAGCGAATGCATGCAACCGAACCATTAATTACGAAGAGTGTATAAACAAAACGAGTGAAAGTATGGAACAAAATCGGGACGATGATTCAGCGTTGATTAAATCCATATTGAATTCTGGTGCCACGGAGCACATGGTAAACAGCAAACATTATTTCAGCGAAATAACGAATATGAATGAACTAACAATCCAGGTATAGCAAAGAAAAATCAACAGTTGAAATCGAAACAGCAAGGCAACATAAAAATTTAAAATTTTTTGAACGGCGAATTTAAAGCGAGAGTGATTAATGACGTGCTCTGCTGGTTAGTAATTTGGAACACAACTTACTTTCAATAAATGCTTTGACCAATCGGTGATTTGAAGTAAATTTTGTCAAAGATTGTGCGTACATTTCTTTCGGTAAGAAAGTACAATTTGTTGCAAACAAAAAAGGAATATTGTACGAGACAACATTTCATGTTGATTGTGATGTGTTTGCCATCTTTTCAAGTGAGCAACAATCGAATGTGTCCCAAAGCATGCTGCATTTTCGGCATGAAAAAGTTAATTTCAAGAAAAATGGTTTCTGGTTTGGAGCAAATAAAAATAAACACCGATTTGAAATTTTGTGAATCATGCGCCTATGGTAAACAAGCAAAAATTTCATTCCCACCGAATAAGCAATTACGATCGAGTCGAATTTTGGAATTAATCCACACAGACGTTTGTGGATCAATGAATGAACCAGCTTGGGATGGATCTCAATATTTTGTTACTTTTATTGATGATTTTACGCGAGCAACAATAGTCCTCTGTATTGAACAAAAAAGTGACATACTCGCCGGTTGTAAAATTTCAAAAGAGAAGGCTGACAATGGTGGCGAATACACATCGAACGAATTTAAAAAGTATTGCAAAGAAAAAGGAGTTCAGATCATATATGCGGTCCCATACAATCCTGAGATGAATTCTGTGCCGGAATTGAACTTTGCAAGAAAAACCTAGAACCATGTTGTTAGCGAGCGGAATAAAAGTACATTTCTGGAATGAGGCTGTAGTTGCGCAGCAAATTATTTAAAAATTCGATGTCCTACGCCAGCAGAACTTTGGTATGGTACGAAACCTGATTTATCAGACATTCGAATTCTTGGATCAATATGTTACAATCACATTCCCGCGGATTATCGTAAGAAATTGGATGCGAAATCTTCGAAGTGTATCAAGATTGGTTATGGAACATCTCATGATACATATAGATTATGGGATCAGGATGGAAATAAACTAGTTCTTGGTCGACATGTAACTTTTGATAACACTGGTGACATTGAACTAGATAAATCCAATCGAGAACGAAAGCCAGTTCAACATTATGGTGATTGGGAATACTCGGCACATTTTGTTCTGTCGCAGCTTAGGAGTACGTACAAAATGATCCAACTTCAATTAAAGAAGCGAAACAACAACCAGATTGGCCACAGTGGAAGGATGCAATCTATGAAGAATATGCATCCTTAATTAAAAACGATACATGGTCATTGTGTGATTTACCGAAAGGTCGAAAATTAATTTCGAATAGATGGGTTTTTAAACTGAAACACAAATCGAATGGTGATATAAATAAATACAAAGCCAGACTATAGTTGCTAGAGGGCTTACACAGGAAAGGGGCTTAGGTTATAATTAGACGTATTTACCAACTGCAAAACTGACAATATTTCGTGTATTATTGGTGATTGCGATACATTGTAATTATCGTGTACATCATATGGACGTCAAATTTGCATTTTTAAATGGAGAATTGAATGAGGAAATATTTATGAATCAACCAGAAGGATTCAATGATCGAACAACCAAAGTTTGCAAATTGAAGAAATCGTTGTATGGTTCAAAGCAGGCTTCTAGAATGTGGAACGAGCGATTTCATAATTTTATGAAAAGTATTGAGTTAAAAAGCTGATCGTTGTTAATATATGATGCATGCTATGTGTTGCTATACATTGATGACTTACTGATCTTGTGTATAGTGATACAAAAACGGTTATAAAAATTAAACAATTGTTGTTGAGAGAATTCGAGATGAAAGACCTAAGCAAGGCAGATACTTTTCTTGGAATTCATATTGAACAAGATGAAAATAATCATTCACAGATGTAAAATACAATTTCATTCGAGAATCAAATAGTGATTTCGAGCTGAAATACATTCGAATGGAAGATCAATTAGCTGATATTATGACGAAAAAAAATTTTTCTCGAATTAAATTCGAGTTAATTTAAAGTGTCATAAAAATTAAGAGGCTGTGTTGGTTTGAGTAATTTTTAATTCAACTTTGTCTTACTTCACTACTCGTCTAGTATCGTTTCGACAAACGTTTGATTTTTTTATTTTAAAATATCCTAGGGGACAACATTGATTCGGGATCAATTCGAGGTCTTCTCCAAATATCCCAAGCCGTACAGCTCGCAATCAGGTCGTTTATACAGTGAAACGGCCCGAAATCCATGTTGACTGTCATTGCAAAATCGACCCCTTATAATAAAAAAAAATAGTTTTTGTTGAATATTGACGTGATTCCATTTGGCGCACACCAATATATACCGATACCTTGCAAAATTTGTTTATTTTGATCGTTCTACATATATTGTGTCAAATTCATGTCATTGCAGTCCCATGTAATTTTTATAACAAACTAGGTAACCTCGTTTGTTCTCTAACTAACTATTTGTAAGTCTAATTCTACAAAGCTTTGTTGTAAAACGCGACAACCTTTCCTTTTCTACACAGAATTTTAGAATAAATGACTTTTGAATTAATATCGCATCGATAATTTCTACTTAATCCACGACAACAACAAAAATTTATAATAAGCTGATGCTAATTTAAACCAATATCGTATTTGTAGAGATTGAATCAAGGTAAGTTGCAGGTAAAATTAGGTGTTTATAGAAAGTATGGTATGGTACACGATAAATTAAATTAATCGTCCGCCAAATTACTGCCGCTGCCATAAAAAAAAAATTTGTGCACCACAAAAGTACTTTAAAAATAAATCACTCGTAATGTGTGTGAATAAACATTTCAATGTCACATCGAATTTTGGCAACTCCAAAACTAAATATGATTAAATTAAATTAAGCGCGATATAAAACAATCAAACACGTCTCGACTAAAACCACTAAATGGTACAAATCAAAATTGTCGCGTTTGTCATTTTGATTCAGCAAGTTATACGAACAATTTTCTTCTTCGTATTGTTTTTGTTAATTTCCCGCGTCTAACCATTAATTATGTCATTAAGCTGTTAAATCAGAAAATCACGAATCGCTTTGAGCAACACAATAAAATTTATTGATTGATAGCCAACAAGTCGCCATATCCAATTATAAATCGAATGCAAGGACTTGAAACAAATCTGTTCAGAATTATTAATTTTAAGTTCCCATAACACAGACATGCACACACACACACACAAATTATGTTGGCCGCCTAATTTAATTTAAATCTTTATTTTGTTATATGTTCAATTTTAATTAATTCAATTTTTATTGGGTGAGTTATACACGCCGACATTTTTTTTGTACACATTTAATGTTTGTTTTCAGCTTAACAATTTAATTAATTCTTACAATTTTTTATTTGAGTCAATTACATAATTACATCGTATAAGTGACATATTTAATTAATTAATTTGAATAATTGGTATATATAGAAAAAATTAAACAAATGCTTTTGATTTATTATGTAATGATTTTTATTGTGCGAACTCACAAGTACTTGAAAATGATTTGAACTATATGGGATTTCTGATTTGTAATTCGACAATATTGATGGCAAGCGTGTGTTTATGGCAGAACACTTTGGTATTTCTATTTTTTTAGAAAATATATTTCTTTAATAAAACATTTTTGGGCCGATCTTATCCCTAAACCAGCAAGCTGTTTGGACCATTTCAGTTAGTACTACGAAAATCAAAATTTTATAAGCTTCTTACAGGTAAACAACTGGCCCTTAAAATCATCTGATCGTAGCACTAATCGAAATGATTCAAACAGAATACAACGAAAGCTCTTACGTGCTCGCTGGTTGAGACTTAAACCCAAAAATTATTTAGTTTGATTTAATAATTAAAATATCGAATCACAAAACGCATTAGCGAATTACTGACTTGGTAAGCTCTAGCATAACTTCTGATAAAAGACGAGCTTGAAAAATGGCACTTGTGTCAGCTCCGTATCTTGCAGCATCCGCAAGATTTCGTGTTACCTGATTCACTACTTTATTTGTAGCGTATTAGGCTAGAATACGGTGCGAGCTGGCCGGGTTCAGGTGATAATCGTACCATGCCGATAACTGGTCAGGCTGGCGGTTCTGTAAAAAAAGCTTAGTTTCTACTCAGTTTCAGATGGACATTTGTTTCTCCGCTACTCGTGGGACAAAACATGGATGAAACTAATAATACAAAAAAAAGAAAAGTCCGGTGCTCTTAAAAACCCGGAAACTAATACTGATATATACTAATATTTTCGACCTGGTCTCTAAAGCACACGTAACTAATGTGATCTGCAAGACTTATGAGGAAAACGGGGAACAACATAGGAAAAACGGGACACAAATACGAACACGGCTGATTACTCAAATGCAATCTGTAGGGACATGAGCATGGAAAAGAGGCTGTAAAGCTCTAGCAAAGCTCAATAAGATTCCCTTTCAACGACTTAAAAGCTTATTGAAATGAAGCAGGAGGGTTCGTCTGGAGCCTCACTACACAAAAGGTAAATACCGGAGGAGGAATGGTTCCATCATTCCCAAGCAGCTTCCACTGCGCGATATTGTCCTAGTTCAAGAATCTTGAATGCTTGGCTGACTGAGTACTTGGACATAGACTGTTATTTTGGAAGGATGGCGGAGATTGATGAAGCACTGATATGAAATGAACAAGGTGAGTTACTCCTTGATATTATTCTTAGTGCCAACCTGTGAAATATTGGCTGTAAAGCAACGATTGTAACTAGGTATAGACAAGAAGTGACATTCCACTTGCCTCAGATACTATTATGCAATTCCAATTTGAATTGGAGACAATTTCTGGTTCCAAACCTCCCTGATTCAATACAAGAGCTTGCTGTCTAAGTGAACCAGCTGTCAAACACCTTTAAAAAGGCCATATTAAGTACGTGTCTTCCTAGTGTACCTCTGGGTAACCCTCAACCACCGTGGTGATCGAAAGTACTTCAAAACACTCGTAAAAAGTGCCGGAGGCTCTTTGGAAAAGCCAAACAAACCAAACTTGCTAAGGTCTGGGACTGCTACAAGGAACTCCTCCTCAACACATACAAATACAAATTAAAAAATGCTAAAACCAATACTCGGCGAGGCTATACTGGAGTAAAATATAGGACTCCACTGAGACATCTATAGGCTGCGAAATGTACTATCTCTAAGCCCCGCCATTCCTAATTTTCTCGAACAACCATAGATGGTTCTTGGATAGTAATAAGTGCAGAATTCGTGGAGCTACTACTGAAAAATCACTTTCCAGGTAGCTCCGAATCTGCGCCACAAAAGGCTTAGTGACAACAGAGTCGTCGGCGCTATAAATAGCTGTAAGCCTTATAAGTCGGCAGGACCAGACGGTAACATGTAACGAGCGTTCTATTTACGCGTTACGTGTACCGCCTGCACATTTTTTCCCCACTGTGTATTTATCATTGATTTGCGCCTAAACGATTGCAAGACAACTATTTATACCATTTAAATTGTTCTTACGCCTGCGATGTTGGCATAGTATACTCTCCGCGATTTGATGTTGTTGTAATGACTTGCATATTAGTATGTACTCGGTTCGAAAAAAAATCGGTAGCGGGTTTCATTTTTGTGTACGGATATTGATAGATAATTGTGGTGATGGTCATTTGATTCTGATTTTTTGAAAGAAGAGGTGCCAGCTTTCAACAATGAAGAATTTTAGTTTTAAATACGCTAGCAAAAAAAAAATATCGGACTATACATTTTTTTCTAAGTGGTGGTCAGTGGTTTATTTCGAGTTTTTTTTGTGCTTTTCGGTCACGCAAAATCTAAATTTTTTTTGTGTTGCGTTGGCCTGTACCATCCTCCAAAACATAAATAAATTGGGTGACGGTCTCTTTATCGTAAACAATTTATCGTGTTTCAATTTAACGTGAACATTTAATCGTAGAACAGTTTATCGTGGACACAATTTATCGTAGAACAGTTTTTCGTGGACAATTGATCGTAGAACGGTTTTATGCGTGGTATCAAAAAATTAGTGGGATTCTTTAATGATTTTTGGAAGAAGTTCTGGAATATTGCCATGTGGGACGGAACTCGGTAGTTTCTTAACCGATTATGATGGGATTGGGTGGGTATGTTGGATGGAAATGGGATTATTGAATGATTTTTGGAAGAAGTTCTGGAATATGGCCATGTGGGACGGAACTCGGTAGTTTCTTAATTGATTATGATGGGATTTGGTATGTTGGATGGAAATGGGATTATTGAATGATTTTGGGAAGAAGTTCTGAAATATGGCCATGTGGGACGGAACTCGGTAGTTTCTTAACCGATTATGATGGGATTGGGTATGTTGGATGGAAATGGGATTATTGAATGATTTTTGGAAGAAGTTCTGGAATATGGCCATGTGGTTCGGAACTCGGTAGTTTCTTAACCGATGAAAGATCCCGGTTCCTACGCCCCCCCCCCGAAATTAAAATCTAAAGAGCCCCGCAGGGCTACGGGGAGGAGCGTAGGTGTCATTAATAGATTCTATATAATCCGCTCCTACGTGCGCCACGCAGTGCGACATGTTTGAAGATCCCGGCTCCTACGCCCCCCGAAATTAAAATCTAAAGAGCCCCGCAGGGCTACGGGGAGGAGCGTAGGTGTCATTAATAGATTCTATATAATCTGCTCCTACGTGCGGCACGCAGTACGACTCCCACTCTCAATTTAATATATTCATAAAAAAATATTAAATTTAATTATTTTTAAATGAGATTCAATATTTTTTTATTAAATTTTTTTTAGCACGTCTTAACGTATTTTTTTTAAATTTTAGTTCGTTTTTATTCCAATAGATGGCGCTAGGTCCAAAATGCTAAGCAAAGGCACATTTTTAGTTATAAACGATTCCGCTCTTGGTCAAAGTGGCGCTACCGTCGCTCAGACTGTCAAAAAAATTTGACTGCGATACTAAAGCTGTTCCAAACTGTTATACGATAAATTGTCCACGATAAACTGTTCTACGGTAAATTGTTCTACGATAAATTGTTCTACGATAAATTGCTCACGATAAATTGTTCACGATAAACTGACAGTAAATCAAATAAATTACGTAAAAATTCGTGGGTGTGAACATCCAAAACCGTGTGTGCGTGGTATTTGTTTGGAATAAAGTTCTAGAAACGTGTGTGGAAGTGAGGTCTAGTTCGGCTACAAATAGACCCGGTTGCGAACCATTAAATGCAACACATTGAGAGCATCGTAACGGTACCGATAAAATTGAGTACGTTGGTGTAAAGGACCACCGTTGAATAATATTGTGCAATTAAGAAGCACATAAGAAAAAAAGACCTTTTGTCATTACATTGTGGGACAAAAATATTTAATGCAATTGGCGCGATCAAGATAGTGTGATTCATCAAAACACATTCGGAATTTAATATTATCAAACCGAGGTGCGTGTGTTCGTAGGGTGAAAATTACGGTAACTACACATAAGATGGCTAATTGCGTTTTTTGTGGTATTTAGAAACCTTGTGTCGCTCGAGCGTTTGGCAAGGTCAAGAACGGGGCGCGTAGCTGTGTGTGGTGAGAGCCTACGATCAACGACAGTTTTACAGGCAAGTTTACAGTTGTGCAGAAGCTATTTGACCTACACAGAAAACAACATCCCGAAACATTGTGTAGATCAACCGGTTGGCAGGGTTCGCACAAGGATGTGTGATACCGGTGGCGAGAGCGAGCAGACAACGGCAGATTTCCGGACCAGTTTTGGCTAAGTTCGAATTTTTGTATCAATTTTTCTTTCTTTATTTACTGTTTTATTTTTTTTGTACCTTTTATCTTCTGTTATTGATTTCCTTAGTGATTTTCTTTAAATATTTTTTTTTTGGATTGACTAGTGTAAATCTTAGCTTTCTCCTTCCAAACTTAATTTGTTTAATTTTTTACTTTTGCTCAAATTAACGAACTGCATTCCTAAAATCAATTAATTCTTGTTTTTTATTTCCCCGTATGTTTTCTCTTCTTGTTAGTTTTTTTTATTTTTGTTGAACGGGTCCTTCCAAGGTGTTTCGAAACATCTCACGAGTGTACCACCTACGACTTAAGACCCTTTACCGATGAGCTAGTGGCATTCCAAAATGAGTTTGTACACTTGGCGGGACAACTTCGACTCCAATAATTGAAAAATACGACCATCTTTCTTACTTTTGGCAACGGCATCTGCGAACCCGGTGTCGTTACAAACAAACGACTGGTCTAACCTTACCCTGGCTATGTAATATTAATACCTAACGCAGGAAAAGCTCTCGCTGCAGTCCCAAATATCTTAGACCTGATTGACCCAAATAGGATATCGAAATCCTAACATGCATATTGCAAGGGGACATTTCTTCACAATGTTATCCACTATTGCTCATGATAACTCGGGCTTCAATGGGATACTCTATGATAACTTTTCTGAAAATAGAGGAGGTCTTTGACGTTAGACCTAAACAATCACGCAGGCCTTCTCCTTTCTGTGCGTGGATGAGTCACTTAGGAGCTGGGTAGTTTAAGTTCTTAAAAGCAGGGTCGTATACCGGCCAGCCTGGATGGGTCCTCCATAATAACATAGATTTGTGAGTAGAAATCTTATTTGGAATTTGGTCATAATTGACCTGTAACTAAACCTGCAGGATGCGGCTTTAAGATGGTTGCTTAGGCGGTATTGTTGTGATTGTTGTGTTTGATAAATGCATCTTAAGAGAACGCATGTAACGTGCGCTAAGCAATCTTCCCAATTGGACTAACAGTTGCAGTTTGAATATGATTCCACTCAAAACCGATTTGAACCTTTTCTCCAGGAAATACAAACTTTCCTCAGATCGACCTCCTTGATACAGAACACTCATGTGTCCTTAGAAACAGGAACATCTGAAATTCTGACAAGTATACTAACTATCACGTCACCATCTTCTGATCAGAGGTTTAGGGTTAACATTCCCATCAGCGAGGACTGGTTGAGAGCAGCATTTCTGAATACTGAAGATCTTAATTTCTTCACTGATCCGTCAGAGATAGATGGGAAGATTGTGGTAGGGTTTTCTATGAAGAATAAAATGTAAACCTTTATTTTCAGCTCGAGGACTTTCAAGCTGAACTAATCGCGATCAAGAGAGCCGTTGATTGGCTTAAGTATCGTGTAAAATCTGCAAGAGATATTCGCGTTGTTATGAAGAGTAAGAGATCATGAGAGTCTCCTCACATGATTAAAATTAGCCTCATTTGATTTGCTCCTGTCCCTGTTTATCAGACTAAAATTCTTTCGTTGAAAGCTCAATATGGTTCGATGAGTAGAAGAGGAGAGAAAACAATGTGCCTCGACTACGGACTTGATTGTGTCTAAGCCAATCCATTAGGACAACCACTCTAACCTAACCTGCTAAGATAAAACTAGCTGGTTCAAGAAATTTTAACTTTGAGTCAGTTTTAACCAGAGTGCCAGTCTTCACATTTCCAGTTATACCCTAATGGAAGAACATGAAAACTCGTTTTGCCGTTCTTGACAGGTTTTCAAACCAGGTTGTTATGCGATTAGTTAAAAAAAACTAATGATGATTTTTTGCATTTTACCGAGAATAATTGAGTAAAGTTATGTTCAAACAGAAGCCTATCGTTAACCATCACAATTTCCAGAATCGGGAACTGAAATATTCAAAAATATTTTGTGCCCTGCGTTCCCTTACCATGGAGTGGTAATTAGTGGAGTGGACCACACTTATCTAGTGATAGTTCTGTAAAGAATATTTTTTAAGCGGTTAATGGTTACAGTTGATAAAGTTAAAGTAATAAATGGCCATTTATTTATTTTATTTATTAAAAAGTTGTTTGGCGGGAAAATACATAAAAAAGGTACGTTGGCATTCGGGCATCAAAATTGTAAAAATATTGTGTAGGGGAATTTTTTTCGAACAAACGTCAATAAGACGGGTTTTACAACAACATTTCTTTATATTTTTGTTTTGAAGTATCAAAGATCAAGTGTGTGAAGTTATCCCAGTTTTTCATCCCAGGAAAAATAAAAATGTTCATCAGGTAACACTAATTTCATCCCATCCCATAATTTTTAAAATCATCCCATCCCAAGATTTTTAAATCACACAATTATTTAGGAATGTGATATTTGTTAAAAGTAGTGAAAATTTTAGATTACCGCTAAGCTCATTTGCATATGGCCTTCCATATGAAATTTGAAGATAAAACTCAATAAAAAAATGAATAATTCTCCCAAACCTAGAGATTGCCTAAAGATTTTGACTTTTGATTTTGAATCGTCATGATGTCCACTAACTCTGTTAAAAATTCTGATATCAGCCGTATGTTAGGATTTTCGCTATATGCTCATTTGCATATGGCCCTCCATATGAAATTTGAAGAAAAAACTCAATAAAAAAATGAATAATTCTCTCAAACCTAGAGATTGCCTTGACTTTTGATTTTGACTCGTCATTATGTCCACTAACTCTGATAAAATTTGGATATCAGCCGTATTTTAGGATTTTCGCTATATGCTCATTTGCATATGGCCCTCCACATGAAATTTGAAGAAAAACTCAATAAAAAAATTAATAATTCTCTCGTGGCAAATTTTTCGTTGGTTTAGGATATATACGTATGTCAAAATTACTGAAAAGGTCTTAAACAATCTTAGTGTTCACTCATGTAGGTTAGGTTAGAGTGGCTGCTATCGCACACTTAGGCCAATAGTGGCCCATTGTGATCACAGGATCCTATCTCCCCTTTACTCCCGCTGAAACCATCCAGAGCTCCTTATGTAGCGTAAAATATCTCGCACTCCACAGCCCGCGAGCTCCTAAAGGCTGTCCATACCGTACACCCCTAAATACTTATGCCTTCTGCATGATAGTGCCGGACACGAGCATAGAAAGTGATCTAATGTCTCTTCCTCTTCTTCGTCCAAACAACTTCTGCAAAAGTCATTCGTCTGTAGACCCAGCTTTCTCGCATGTTCCCCAAAAAGGCAGTGCCCTGTCAGTATCCCTACGACCAATCCTACCTCTCGTTTTCCCAGGGATACTAGTGCTTTAGAGCGCCGTAGGTCCAGTTTCGGCCGAACCTGTTTTGCTACCCTGCACGTGAGGGTATTGGTCCACCTCTCGTTTGTCAAGGCGATTGCATTTTTACTGAGCACCAATTTGAGCGCTGCTATAGCGCCTCCCCGGACCTGCTCTTTTCGGCTGCATCTGGAGAGTCGTACCGTACCTAGCTAGTTCGTCTGCCCTGCAGTTTCCCGTGACGTCCGAGTGACCAGGGACCCAGATTATCTGGATACTGAAATTCTCACTCATCTCGTTAAGAGATGATCGGCAATCCACGGCCACCCGTGACTTCAGACAAACCGCCTCCGGTGACCTGACCGGCACCTGACTGTCCACATAAATTGCGATATCCCTCACGGATACCACGTTATGCTTCAAGCATGTCCCGACTTCGCCTATCGCCACCACTTCAGCCTCCGTCCGTGAAAAATTGCAGTGCCTCGTTTTCCAGTATTGATCCGTTCCTCCAAGATTCTCTCGAAGGACAGATTGTCCGGAAACCAACTCATGTACAAGGAGATAAAAAATATCCGGGTTTTTTGAGCTACGAACCGAGCGCACCCTATAAATCGGTATATTTTTAACTCAACTTTGTTTTGGATTTTTTTGGGTGTTTTGATTGAACAGATGTGTTTTGTTTTGAAAAACTTAATAGCCGGCAAATTGAGCATCGGTATATTTTTCAGTTACATCAATGCGGTAATGCGTGAATTCCACAGTAAAACAATTTTTTTCAGTAAAATTAAAACGAGATAAAAATATACATCTTTTACTTGTTAGAAAGAGACAAAAAAAATTCAGTAAAATTTACTGGGGAAAATATTGCCAAAAAAGGTATGAAACTCAATACTTTTTATGGCAACATTTGTTTGTCTTTGTCACTCTAACGTAGTTTTAGAAAAAAATTGTTTCACTGTGGAATCCACGCATAGTTCTCAATCTTTGGGTGAATTTCTTTAAATGCCATTAAAAACATTTCATCATCTGAGTCAGAGTCCCTTGTTTAAATCATAAAAATTTTCGTTAATGTTTTATTAAAATTCAAATAACACTTTAGGAAATATAACACTTTATATTAAATTCACTTGTAAAGGAAATTTACGTTTAAAAAACTAAACCGTTAATTTTATATGCCGAGCCAAAAATGAACGCGTTCAGTCGTGCAATAAAAAAAATTGGAATATTTTACTGAAGCGAAGTTAGGCGTACTATATTTTATATCAGAAAACCTTCAGTGAACACACGGAATGTAACAAAATAAGTTGAAGCACGTTAGTACCCAGAACTACGGTTGTGGCGCTAAAAGCAAATACATTTACCTCATTCACTGATTTAGCGCGGGTGGCCAATATATCTTTTGCTTTATTTTTAAATATATTTCTACACCAAACAGTCTACCATTCAAACAAATGTTGTTATATTTGAAGACCTTGCGTATGAACAAGGCCCCATCTAAATTTTTGACGATAGACGGAATTCTTTACAACTATAAAATAGTAAATTTATTGCGTAACCATACATAATGTGATAATGATACGATGTGATTAAAACTGGCACACATGATTTATAACTAAGCATATACCTATAATTTAGTTTGGCAGATTGATTTACTGATATATACAATTAAATTACGAATTATAAACTATTTATGTACGTAGCGAATGAATGATAACGCGAGTGATAAGAATATTTAATGTAAATATTATGCTCAAGTAAAAAATTGCCCTTTTGACGTTACTTTATACTTAGATGATCTTTCGATAATGTCTGTATACTTTCACCAGTTTTCACAGTTACTACGAGTGCATACATGATTCATACATGTATTTTGAGTTCAATGACAAGACGAGAGATTATTATACAAACTTCGTTTATGATAATTTGTCAACGAAAAATACTCTTGAAAATTATTTGTATATCCGTTAAACGTCAAAAAAAAAATAAAATTTGCAAGTCGAAGCGAAAATCTTTTTGATATAAATTGAAAATTTATATATTCTGGCGCTGGTCAATAAACTAAATTTTAGTTTGCACTTACAAAATGAACTAACATTAAAATAAATACATTTTTAATTAGCGCATATGATTTAATGGCGTGTCTATACGGGGTGAACGCCCTTCTACGGGTTGACTTTAATTATCGCACGATTTTATAAACTCGTGTTACATACGCGCATATCATGTATACGTTTTTTTGTATTAAGTGCAAGTGTCATCATATTTATGTAGCGTGATGTGATATACGTTATATAGTTTTGTATAACAAAATGCATTGTTCGCGTCATCTTATCTCGTGTCCCATAATTAAAATATAGAACAACTTTGATAAAAATCTTAGAAATTGTTTTAACAAATGTGATAATTTTTTTTTAGATTTGGTATCTTCCGCATAAAAAATAATCGTGCCGTGTTCGAAGCCAAAACATTTTAATCATTTCTTACACAATTTGTTATCACCACCTAATCGTAAACAGCAATTTCAATGTCATAAATTTGACGTTACCTTATAATCAAACACATTTTTGTTTAAGTAATTTGTGATAGCTTAACGTATCTCAAAAGGTATCTGGTATGACGTGTGCGTTTATTACCGCAGTTTGATGTATACTCGTATAAGGCGTGCCACAATCTAATCAAGTTGTTTTTATAAATGTTTAACATTTAACAGATTTGCATATCAACATATCAAAACTGTGGTTGCCGAACAAAAATGTATGGCGCTATGGAAATGCCCAAAATGATAGTTACCTGAAAATAGAAAAACATAAAAAATCGAAATTAGACTAAAATCGGATACAAAATAGGTATTCCACGTTTAACGCGGTTTCATTATAAATACAATAAATTAAATTAATTTTTGAAAAACATGCTCAGTTCAGACGTTCGAATGATCGGAATAGTAAATAAAACTTTTTGTCGTCTTTCAAAAACCAGTATTTCAGATTGCTCGAAAGTTATCTCTCATCAACCGACAGTTACTCTGAAAATATACCGAAATGGTTCAAACGAAAGTTTTCGTCGGAGCTACACTTTAACAAATTTCTAATAAAATATTATGTGGGGAGCATCCCTAACATGAGGCCGGCTACCCGTCGAACGAGGGGGTCAAGGGTTTATATAGATCCCGCCATTCAAGTATGCCAAGATGATATCACCAATGAAGTCAGCATGATTGGGGGGGAGAATGTTAGAACGCGAAGATTTGAGACTGAATCAAATAACGGAAAATTATGATGACGCCACTATTGGTAGTTTGAGGCAGTTGCCACCAGTTAGAGCCACTTCCATTTGAAAGCGAAAAATATAGCGGATCGATGGTCAGCAGTTATGGAAGGAAATTGTGTTTTATGAATTGACTGAAGCTATGAGGCAGGAGAATGCTGAATTCTCATCATTATTAACAAAGATTGGCAATGAAGATCGGTTGGATGAGGAAAAGTTGCAACTGATTGAGTCGAGATCGGGAAGCTAAAGAGAAAATTCACAAACTCAGCACGATTGACACAGCAACGTTACCATACGAAATTATTTCCGTTCTAGATAAACCATACTTGATAACCACAAACATCGTCTTTGCTGATAGTTTAGTCAATAGCGCGGTAGGAAAATTGGCACACGTTGAACTGGGTGATCAAAATAGCGGTTCTACGGGGTTGGTTGCTCTTTCCGAACGTAGTCGGTGCCAAAACACGTGGAAAAATGGTTGTCTATGCAAATGAATAATTACTATAGCAGAGGTTGCTATAAATTGTAGATCCGCAACAGTTCCTCTCAATCAAAATAAATTGCTACATGTTAAAAGAAACCATTTTCCACTAAAACTAGCCCGTTCACAATTCACAAATAACTTCCAAGGCCTTCCTGGGCCGAAAATAGCGATTCATGTTTTGAGATGTTGAATGTTTACTAACTGGCCAGCACCACTTGCATGTTAAAATTTGAGTAAATGACCAACTTCCAAAATCTGAGGTTAAGTTAAATAAAAATTTGTACCTCTTAAGAACTTCCTAGGTTGGAAAGAGCTGTTTTGTATTGGGAATGAAAAGAGCAAACTATGGTGGCTTCTCAGTACCAGGTACAATCTTCCAGCTCATTGGGCCATTTACTCATTTGAACAAAAGGCTGGTGCTGGCCATTTGGACAAAATACACCCTATCACGTACCATCTCAAAACATCAATCGCTATTTCCAGCCTAGGACTGTCTTGGATGTCATAGACAATTTTGATATGAATTTATATGGGACCATATCAAAACTGGAAGGTTATATGACGTTCCTGGGTCATGCTTGCAAATTGATATAAATGGAGTATCTCAGTAAAAATTAATTATTCTTGATTGTAATTTCAATTCGGACATGATTTCTGCTTAAATTTCAGAAAACTAACTAAGTCTTGTTGAAAATTTAATCTTTAAATTTATTTCAATTTACAAAAAAAATTGATACTTTGTAAATGCTAAACTTTTCAAAACCATCGTAAACCTGGTTCTGGAAAACCTGGAGGCTGGTACTTCCGGTACACAGATTTTCACCAAACTATGCACCCCAGTTACTGGGAAAGAGTCAAATATTAAGTTTGATTCCGAAAACTCAATCCGACTGGACTGTACAGTGGCGAATTTTGGTGATATAAAGTTGTTTCTTATCAAAACTCAATTTCCGGCAATTTTTAAAAAATTAACTGAACTCATTTTGTTTGAAACTAAATTTACAATATATATATTTTTTTATTCTTTTTTTCGTGAATGGTATGTACTTTTCAAAATATTTAGCAAAACAACTGTGAAGCCGGTGGAAGCTGTCACTTCCGATGGACTGATTTCCCCAAAAAATCACTGGGGTCTCCCAATTTATGAGAAAAGGTTTAGTATAAAGTTTCACTTCGATCCTAGACTGACTCCATCTGTGCTATAGACACGCTGCAGACGGAGACACTCACACGCACACACAGACATTATTTAAATACTCCTTTTTTGACTTCGGCGACATAGCGAATGGTAAATCTGCAAAAAATGTTTTTTAACACAAATTTTCCCATACAAATTTTGGCCGACATCGGTAGCTTCTCCGTATAAACTTTCTCGTTTTTTTCAAAAATTTTGAAAAGTACAGGGTGTTCCAAAATTAATCACCCATTTGTTTTTGATATATTTTGATTTTCTTTAATTTTTTTTTCAAATTATTTCTAATTACCTCAAAAAGTTTTAAAATAAATCGATTTACACCTCAGCAATGAACCCTGATTTTGAAACTCATTTCGATTTAAAGCTCACAAGACCGATTTGAGTTTGTGAAATTCGGTACCTCAATTAGTTTAAGACGATTTGATTACGGTTAAAGACGACTTGAAATGATTTTAGACAATTTCAAATCAAAACGAATTGATTGCGATTTTCGAGCGATTTGAGACAATTTGCTAAGATTTGAAGCAATTTGAAACGATTTAATTACGATTTGTAGTGATTTGATTACGATTTGATCCGATTTGGGACAGTTCGGAATGATTTATTTACTATTAGAGACGATGTGAGTACGACTAGAGACTATTTGATAGGTTTGGAACGATTTAAAGTCAATTTGATAAGACGTGCGACGATTTTGAAATTGAGACAATTTGAATCGATTTAATTACGTTTTGAGACGAGGTGATTACGATTTGACATAATTTGGAACGATTTGGGATGATTTGATTACAATTTGTAGCGATTTGAATACGATGTCAGGCAGTTTGGAAAGATTTGAAATGATTAGGGACGATTTGGAAAGGTTTGAGAATGGCTTATTACAATTTGCGAAAATTTAAAACGATTTGACTCCAATTTGAGATTGTTTGATTACGATTTATGACGATTTGATTACAACTGGAGGCGGTTTGATACATTTTGAGTCGAGGTGATAATGATTTGGAATGGTTTGGAACGATTTGATTATGCTTTATAGCGGTTTGATTAGTAAAATTTAAACAATTTTCCATAATTTGAAACATATTGGAACGATTACGATTACGATTTGCGAATTGAGACACTTTATGATGATTTGATTACGTTTTGAAACTATTTTTACGACGATTGGAAACGATTTCATTACGATCAATCTCAGAATGCTATATGAAGCGATTTTGGAAGATTTTGCTGATGATCTGAGACTTGCGGTTTGGAATGGTTTGGAATACTTCCATTACGATTTGAGGTGTTTTGGGACTACAATTTGAGATGGTTTGATTTCGATTTATGACTCTTTCATTACGGTTTAAAACGAAAGGATTACGCTTTGGAACGATTTGAGACGATTTCATTACGTTTTGAGTCGAAGTTAGAGATTACGACTTAGAATGATTTGATTTTAAGCTGAGACGATTTAAACTAATTTGATTATGATTTGGAGTAAACTGATTACGGTTTGATACAATTTGAGACAGCTTAGAACGATTTCATTACGATTTGAGACTAGTAGGTACGGTTTGGAACGATTTGATAAAATTTCAGACGATTTTGGAAGATTTAGAACGATATGATTCAAATTTGACACGGTTTGATTACGATTTATGATGATTTGATTACGATTGGAGATGGTTTGATACGTTTTGAGACTAGATGATTACGATTTAGAATGAGTTAGAGCGATTTTATTATGACTTGGAGCGATTTGATTGTTAATTTGATTACGATTTGAGACAATTTGCTAAGATTTGGAATGATTTGATTACGATTTGGAATGATTTGCAGCGATTTAATTACCAATTTAAACGATTTCATACGATTCGGAACGTATTCATTACGATTTGAGACGATGTGGACGTGGGTACGAGTTGGTTTATACAAATTTGATTATTTTTAAGTCGATTTGTCGAGGTTATTACGATTTGAGACAATTTGCCACGGTTTGGAACGATTTGATTACGATTTGTATGACTTGATTACGATTACGAATCGCTTCAGATTTGATTGCCAATTGAAAAGGTTAAGGACAGTTCGGAACGATATCATTGCGATTTGGGACGATATCATTAGAATTTGAGGCTATTTGATACTGTTTGGAATGATTTTGTTACGATTTATGTTAATTTCGATTTGAAAAGATGTGGGACACTTAGGAAAGAATTGGAAAGCTTTGAGTCGATTTAAAACAATTTGGAGTCGTAATTAAGTTGGAGCGGTTTGAATACGGTTTGAGTCAGTTTGGAACAATTTAATTATGGTTTTTGGAAGTTGTGAGACGATTTTCAAAAATTGAAACGATATGAGACAATATGAAACAATAATTTGATTGCGATTTAAGACGATTAGATTACGATTGGAGACGATTTGCGATCAATTTGAGACTATATTTGATATGGTTAACTATGATTTGAGACGATTCGAAATTATTACGATTCTGTAAAATTTAGAACGATTTGAAACAAATTTGAGACGATTTATCACGATTTGATTACGACTGGAGACGGTTTGATTCTTTTTGAATCGAGGTGATTACGATTTGGAATGATTTGAAACGATTGGATTATGACTGCTAAGCGGTTTGATTAGTATTTGAAACAATTTTGCATGATTAGAAAGATTTAGGAACGATTTGATTGCAAATTGGGAAGGATTTGAAATGTTTTGATTACAATTACATAATGATGGAAACATGATTGGCGGTTTGAGGAAAGATTTGATTACATTTTAAGACGAGGTGATTACGATTTAGAATTGGATGAGACATTTTGGTATGATTTGAAGCAATTTGGAACGTTATGATTACATTTTGAAACGATTTGAGACAATTTAGAATAGTCTCATTACGATTTGTCCCGACTTGATTAGGGTTTACGACTATTTGGTACGATTTGGAACGATTCAATTACAATTTAATAAAATGTGGGACGAGTTTGGAAGATTTAGAATAATTTGATTGGAATTTGAGACGGTTTGATTTTTTTTTACGATTTATGACGATTTGATTACGATTGGGGGCGATTCGATACGTTTTACGGCGAGGTAATTACGATTTAGAATGTTTTAGACCGATTTGATTATGACTTGGAGCGGTTTGAGACAATTTCTAAGATTTGGAACGATTTGATTGCGATTTGGGATACTTTGATTAAGATTTGCAGTAATTTGATTACGACGAGGTGATTTCGATCTAGAATGAATCTGGAAAGATTTGATTAAGACTTGGAGCGATTTGAGACAATTTGGTATGATTTGAAGCAATTTGGAACCATTTCTTACAATTTGGAATGATTCAATCGTAATCAAGTTGGAGCAATTCGAGAACGATGTGAATCAGTTTTGAATGATTTTATTATGGTTATCGAAAGTTGTGAGGCAATTTTAAAAATTAAACAATTTGGGAAGATTTTATTACGACTTGAGCAAATATGGGACAATTTTGAAAGGTTTCGTACTATTTGAGACGATTATAATGATTTAACAATGATTTGATTAATTTGATTACGATTTGATTAGTTTGGAACAATTACCTTTTTATGATTACGGTCGAGACGATTTGATATATATAATTGCGATTTGAGATGATTTGATTCCGATCTAAAACGAGTTGATTGCGATTTGGTGGCGATTTGATTTTGAGACGAGGTAACTATGATTTAGAATTATTTGGTTGTGATTTGAAACAATTTTTTGCAATTTAAATCAATTTCGAATGATTTAATAACGGATTGAAACGACTTCGAACAACTTGATTACAATTTGATTACGGTTTAAAACGATTTGAGATAATTTGGAATGATCTCATGACGATTTGTGTCGATATGAATTCATTTTGTGACTATTTGGTACGGTTTGTGAGATGATTTTGAAATATTTAGAACGATTTGATTCAAGTTTGAGACGGTTTAATTATAATTTATTACGATTGGATGGATATGATTTTGGATACGATTTGATATGTTTAGGAAAAAGGTGATTACGGGTTGATTAGAGCAATTTGACTTATAGCCGTTTGATTAGTATTTGAAACAATGGAACGATATGATTACCTTTTGAAACGATTTAAGACAATTTGGAATAATCTCATTACGATTTGCCCCGACTTGATTACGATTTACGACTATTTGGTACGATTTGGAACGATTTAATTACAATTTAATAAAATGTGGGACGAGTTTGAAAGATTTAGAATAATTTGATTGGAATTTGAGACGGTTTGATTACGATTTATGACGATTTGATTACGATTGGGGGCGATCCGATACGTTTTAGGGCGAGGTAATTACGATTTAGAATGTTTTAGACCGATTTGATTATGACTTGGAGCGGTTTGAGACAATTTCTAAAATTTATAACGATTTGATTACGACGAGGTCATTTCGATTTAGAAGAATCTGGAAAGATTTGATTAAGACTTGGAGAAATTTGAGATAATTTGGTATGATTTGAAGCAATTTGGAACGATTTGGGGTGATTTAATCGTAATAAAGTTGGAGCAATTTGAGTACGATGTGAAACAGTTTTGAATGATTTTATTATGGTTATCGGAAGTTGTGAGGCGATTTTAAAATTGAAACAATTTGGAAAGGACGACTTGAGCAAATATGGGACAATTTTGAAAGGTTTGGTACGATTTGAGACGATTACGATTGGACATGGTTTCAAATATTTGAGATAGTTTGGAACGATTAACTTTTTAGAATAAAGATTTGAGACTATTTGATTTGGTTAATTGCGATTTGAGACGGTTCGAAGCAATTTGGTTTCGATTTAAAACGAGTTTATTACGGGTTGGAACGATTTGATTACGTTTTGAGACGAGGTGATTACGATCTAAATTTTTTGTTGTTGTGATTTCAGACAATTTGGCGCAATTTAAAGTAATTTAGAATGAAGTTGATTACGGTTTGAAACGATTTCGAATGATTTGATTGATCTCATGGCGATTTGTGTCTATGATTAGATTTTGTGACTATTTGGTACGACTTGGGACAGCTACGACTTAATAAAATGTCAGACGATTTTGAAATATTTAGAACGATTTGATTCCAGTTTGAAACGGTTTGATTACAGTTTATTACGATTGGAAGGATACGATTTTGGATATGATTTGATATGTTTTGGGACGAGGTCATTACGGGTTAATTAGAACAGTTTAACTATTTTTTGAACAATTTGGTATAATTTGAAGCATTTTGGAACGATTTTCAGAGTCTGTAAAATAATAATTCAACGTCGACTGCGATATTTTGAAAATTGACTACCCGACGATACCAGTCACGGTCAAAATTACAGCAATTCAAAACTAAAAAAAAGCTTAATTTAAAATAAAATTACCTAAATTGTTTACGGAATTAGCTCGTAACATTAAAAAATCTGAGTAGGTCCACCTTCATTGATGCTCTCAAATCTGTTTAAATAATGGGGCTCCAATTTCGATTACGATGAAAGCACCCATTTTGCGACTCAGGGTGGATATTTGAAGCGGCAAAAAACTGCTGATGTAGGACATGGATTATCCAAACCATTAAACTCATTGGAGGCAATGTGCTGTGGATTGAGATAGATGAAGACCAATTTTGCGGATAGAAAATCCTTAGCAAATTATATAATTTGAGCTCCTTTTTGAGATTTCACTTTTAGTCAGACACTGCGATAAAGTAACGGTGCTTCATTTTTCGGCTGTAAAATTCAGGTAAATGTAGGTAAAGAAATCATTATGGCGGTATTATTAGGTTATCTGCTGATAATCAGAGATGACAGGAACGTGTACTTCCTCTATAATTTTTAAATATTTTGATGTATATAAATAAATAGCCCTAATCATAACGACAACAAAAATAAAGATCAAATTCGTTTTCTATTCAAATCGTAACATGGTATACAATCGTAAAAATAGATCAAAACGTATACAAATTCAATTATAGAAACAATTGAAGATTTATAGAAAACTTAAGTCTAAGACAGTTTGTGGAGGTGGCTTTATAATGTGCTATTGTCCCGATTTGCTATTATACTCGAATGTCTACACGACTTGTAGTACTTTTGTTATGTTATAAAATAGATAAAAATCAAACCGGAAGACACAAATCTTATTCTATTATAATCTGGTTTGTTTTGTGTAAACAGCACACTAAAAAAAATTGGATAAATGCGCAAGTTACTTAAACGCAATTTTTGGTATCTCGCAAGATTTTCGTTCCGCCTGATTACCATTATAGGGTTTTACGGAAAAGATGATTATGCGCGCACTACTTCACGCAGTTTTACACACAACATGTTTTTGGTGTATTTATCATATATAATAAAAGTGAAAACTTTGATTTTTTTTTTGCATAGATATTATGTTACTAGAGTGGAAATTAAGTAAAGTGATATAATTAGCATGTTGACTAAAAATAGTTATTATAGAAAAACGAGTATGCAAAAACAAAGTCGTCTGTATACATGTTATTATCACAATGTGACTCGGACCTAATCATATGGTAACGAAACATATATTTACATACAAGTAATTATGATAATTATGTTTGATTTCATTAAATTGCTTTTTAACACTTGTGCTGAAAAGTATTGCTAAAGTGCTAAAGTATTAACCTGTTATGTAAAGTAAATTATGAGCAAATAATTTTGCGGCAGAAATGTTATATTTGACGTATGATCTAATTAAAAATTTATAATTTGCTAATTTATCTAAAACGTTTTCAATATTTAGCATCATTCGAAACGAGATTGAAAGATATCATTACCATAACCAAGTAAGCATTCTTTGGTTTAGTATTATCTGGGTGATCACATGGGAACATCATATAGGAGAAAGTGAAAAAAAAGTGTGGAACGAAACCGCCTCCCGACATACTAAGCCTGGTGATGTGAAGCTGACGGGCGAATATTGTTACGGGCGTTCGATACGGATTCGTAACGGTAAATAAAACACTTCGAGTTTTAGCTTACAAACTTTATTTACCAACACCTTCACTGTTTAAATTACAACTGTGTCTGCATTCCAAATTGGATATCCTTCCAAATACTTGAGCATCACTATACTCGCAACTGTAATTCAGTTGCACGTAGTTTTATTCGGGAACATTTTACGTCATCAATTCCTCTCTCTTGATGAGTAACACCGTTGTTAATTTTAGAATTTTCTATGATGGCTTTCGCCGCCATTTAGAATTGCTTTTGTTATTTTCATATTTTTTCACCTCCACATGGAATTCCATTCTAAAATCCAATTCGGAAATCAGTATTGGAGTTTAATCCGGTAACATCGTCGCATAACTAGAATAATAATTGCTCAATACAATTATTGTCCGACGTTCGATTCAAACTAACGACCTTTGGAATTATAACACTTGGTTGGCTCGACCACCATGTTTTATGTACAGGGTGATTTTTTTAATAAATACGAGGCTTTTATCTCGGAAACGGTGCAACTTAGAAGAAAATTACGTATAATAAAATTTGTTCAGTGTCGAGGGGGATTTTGAATGACCTTGAAACTCATAGCATTGGAGATATTGACGAAAGTTATTTTTTTTTTAATTTATAATTTTTTTTTTCGAAAAGTGTATGTTTTCAGAGAAATAAGCAAACAAATTTGTTTAACTTCTAAGCTAACACTGTTCCGTATTAACAAGAGATAAAAAGAAACAAAATCAAATCTTCTTTGACTTATTAAGCAAATTTTTAATTTAGATACTGCTAAGTCAAACAAAAATTGATATAATTTATTTGTATTTCTCGGTGCAATGAAACAGTGTTAGAACTTAAAGAAAATGGTTGGCTTATGTTTCTGAAACCATACACTTTTCGAAAAATTTTGTATGAACAAAAAATATTTTTTTTTTGCTGTATAGGTTCTAATTTAATAAAACTAACTTTCGTCAATATCTAAAATTCTAATGAGTTTCAAGGTCATTCGAGATTCGTTTTCTTGACCTTGTGAACCACACTAATAAACGATTTAGTGACTATCCTGTGTTGAAAAAGAATTAAAAATGATTAAAAAATGTATTGCACACGAAACCATGAAAAATTGATGCTAGGCTAGCTTACAGGATCTGGTTTTGCCATAGACTTTTATTTGACCCATACTTATATCTTATATGGGGAAGAACCGAAACTTATATTTTATCTGTTGCAGGTTTATTTTAAGTTTCTAAATTATTGGGAACTATATTTTTATGTACCGTATAAATTAATAGAATCCATTTTTGTTTTTCTTGAATATTTAATGCTTTATGTTAGTTATAATTATTTTAACTGCGTATTTTTACTATCTAGAAGTGCAGAAAAAAGAACTGAGGAACGAAGATTTTCCGAAACTAGTTTTCATAATTTATAAATTTTAATATTTGTTAAAAATATAGTTTTTTTTAAAATTACTGATTTTTAAAAAATGTATTTAAATTGATTGTTGTTTTTTAAAATAATTATAAAGTATAAATAAAAGAAAAATAATTGATAGATATTAAAAAACTTTTCCGAAAGCAACCTTGGAGCCTAAAGGAAGGAGTAGTTAATTTAAATTAAAGTTCAAAACGCCGAGTATAACAATTTTGCTGGTCGAGAGTTTATTATCATTAAGATAAGAACGAATGTAATTTGTTTTTGAATTGAGAATATTTCAACTGGTACAGCTATTTTAATGGTAATACATCCATCCTTTTACTACAATCAATTTTTATAAGTTGTTTTTGAATTTTGGTTATAGCTGAAAATGTATCACTCAAAGAAATATTGCCAAGGAGATTTATCAATTTCTGAAGTATGTACCTTACTTTTCATTTATCCAGAAGAAATACGGCATTGGTTAAATCTTAAACAATAAGTCAAATTAAACTAAACTTTCTTAAAAAGTAATCACTCCAAAAATAGGAGTTAGTAGGTGTAGTTATGTTAAACGTTGAGTTTGAACTCAGCTGCCGCCTTTGACACCCGTGAAACCGCGTTGCTAATTAATTTTGGATTGACAATAACGTCGCAATCATTTTTAAAACATTAACTGCATCTTGCCCTGAATCAGAAAATAAAAGCAGTTGCAGTCAAGAGGTGCCATCTAAAACGCTAAGATGACTAATGCTGCACCAGTATTTGCAATACACCCATTTCACACTGTGCTTCTTTGAAGCAGCTTCTTCTTCGTGTCTTTCCCCGTTTACCTATGAAACCGGTTATAATTGCGACTAGTGAAGGGCAAACCGGGTTTTCTAGTAACCGAAAAACCGGTTTTTTGTTATTTTACATCACTGAAAACTCGATTTTAATATCCTTGAAAACCGGTTTTATTAATTTTTTACAAAAACTTTATTCGATTATTCTATTTTTTTTCGTTTTCCTTATTTTAACTTGTGTGTCTGGGTAAATCGATAAATCCCCGATTCTATTCTATTTATGATTTCTCCACGAAATGTTAGTCAAATCTCGAGAGAAAAATGGTCAAGTGACGAAATCCAAAACATGTTCGAAAGTTATTAAATGTATCGACTGGTGTACTTCATTCGCATTTGTGAACAGCACACAAAATTACTGCTATCAAAAGAGGATTTGAAGATTGTGGTGGAAGCGGCCACCAACCGAATTCACTTCTCCGGATGTTGTTATATGAAGGTCCTGAAATGATCTTGGAATTCTTATTTACTCAAATAAAAATGAAGCCATTTTTTTCTAAGGGCAGGACAACGATAGCTCCACCTCCGCGAACATGCTTTCTTAGAAACTACATACAATGAACCGTGTATTTTAAAAGTGGCATAAGTCACTTTTTCCAAAAATCAAGAACCGTCAGAAATAGATAAAAAATTCATTTTAACTAAGAGCTCAGAGAGAAGGTCGAAGTTTGCTTTTCTACAATTAAATATCATAGAATCTTCGACCATAATATCATTATCAGCGGCATCATTATCATCAACAAAAGTCATCGATATCGGTGATACTCGTCTACCACACATACAGGAAGATTTGATCGACTAACAAACGAGTTGCTAACAACCGATGTGAAAATAAAATCCAATTGCTTAGCACCTTTATTGAACACCGTACTAATCTGTTGCAAGTCGCGTGAATTGCCCCTATCGTTGAGAAGATGCCATGGACAGCAGAAACTTCAGTTGCTTCTTTGTACCAATCGTCTTCAGTCGCTATCCATTTGATATTATGCATGTTAAAGACACATAGAAGAATGATACTGTTTCTATCTCGCCTATTGCTTTGGTGAACGGTAATTTTGCGTAGATTGGTCGCTTGGGCGGGACATGAATGTAGAGATATCTAGATTTAAACATTGGAAGGAGTTGTAATGATTGACCTTTTAAATCGGTGCGATTTAATCTTTAAATTCGATTTAATCAAGTAAATTAATAATCATGTTTATTTAATGGTTGATAAATAATTTTGTGAATAATCCAGGAAAAAATTAAATAGACTGTACGAAATATGTACAATAAAATGTTTGAAAATATTGAATTTTCAAAAACAGATTGATAACCGTATACACGATTGCTTAAGTTGTTAAAATGAGAAATCAAAAATATAAGGTTGGGGAAAAAGAAATCCATTACTTTTATGTTTATTTCAGGCTTTCACCTAAAATGGCTAAAATCATTCGTTTTGTCTCAAATATGCGGCGTTTTTGCCATAACTCGTTGCCATTTAGAAGGCAGTCTCATTATGCCGCTTTTCCAAAACGCCTTGAGATAGACAGTTTAACAAGCCTCTCTTGAGGCCATTTTCGCCTGGTGTCAGGTCCGAGCTATAAGATGGATGCGTGATGGATGTGTAAGGCCTATCGTTATCCTGATGGAACACGAGACCTCTCCTATTAGCTAATTTTATCGATTGCTGCCTTCAGTTGGTCCTTCAGAAATGGTTCGATCTTCAGCTCTATGGGCGAAGCTACGGCAGCTTGCATGCTGGTCTACTTCGATAATTTCCAGGATTTTATCAAAATTTTTGTCAATGAGACTTCCTTTGCGTGGTGCATGTTTGATATCGAAATTACCGGAACGGAATCGACGAAATCAAAATTGCGCGTGATTTGCTGTGGCAGTATCGGGACCATAGACACTATTCACAATTCCAGCCGCTTGATTTGCGTTTTCGCTTTTATCGAAGCAAAATTGTAAAATTAGTGAATTTTCTCATTGTTTACCTCCATCCTTGACACGCTACCTCTCACAACTGAATAGAACAATCACAACAATGGCAAAATATTTTTTTAGTACATGAATCCCCTTTTGCAACGAGTATAAGTATGGCCTAATGCGACAAATACATCACGAGAAAGCCATCTAGCGAAAAAATAATGTACTTGTTTTTCTCCAAACCTTTATTTTTAAATCATCATAAGTAATTAGCGTAATGATTTTTTTTTACTTTCATATAAATTCACGCTGAGACGTCAGCTGATTAGAGGTTAAAAATATGGCTGTAAATTTCTGATTTTTCAATTACCAACAAAACAAAATATTTTCTTACGTTTTGATTATATTTAGTAAATTGAAATAATGTTGTTGAAGTCACATAATTGACTAATTGTATTTAATCCCTTAAATTGTCTTCTTTAGATTAAGGGACGGTCGGTATGATTGCGACATGTTAGGTAAGTCGGTTCTGTTATCCTGTTCCATCAGTTTCTATTCCTTCTTCATTTACAAGTTTGAAATTTCTGTGGTCTACTACGCACTCCTGAATATTTCAGGAGTGGTGTTAGTGTTCACTTATTTCGTAATTTTTCTAAGATTATTTGCAGTATTCTCAGGGATATACCGAAAATGGTGTAAAATACGAGAATTGTTATTATAACTGTCAAACTTATGGTAATATTCACAATATCATAGTAAGCATCAAGGGAATCAAACACCGGTGTACCACTGGTAACGGTCAGCTTTATTACAGTTCCCAGCCTGCCACTGTAAAACGCATCAAGACAAATTGAAAGAAATGTAATACCAGCAAAATAAAAGAAACCGGCACAATAAACAGATTCTGTTCAAGTTTTCAAGCTCACCCCCAAAACAAGGAAGAAGGTATTTGTGCAGAACAACAGTGGAAAGAAATCAAGGAAAAGCCTATATCGAAACAGCAATCACTTGTTTGTCTCTAAAATGCGTGGTAAGTAAAAGTTGTGCAATATCGTTACATGTTGCGATCGAAAATAGCGTAGACTATTGATTTTTGGGTAAACAATGTCGGCAGTTGGTTTAATATGTGATAATTTGTAGACAATGTAGATTATTGTTTTGCTATTGTTTTCCAATCGGTTCTTTTAGTACGACGACGCCATGCTACCCATTTTTCAGTTTTTAATAAGGTTTTCCCATAAATGGAACTTGCGCCCCAAACAGGTGAGATTAGTACGTTTAACTTAAATTGTCAAATCTAATTTTACAGTATTTTTACAGCAGTATTACATAATATTACTGAATAAATGGGAAATTTCTTTTAACAGGTGTCGTTGACGTTTCGTTTTGGTGAAATATTTTTTAAACTTTTTTATTTTGAAATTGATTTTTTTATTTTGAGACATAGAAATGCAGGCAAATAAAAATCCACCAGTTCCAATTTCCTTCGGTAATTCAAATTAAAACTTTTATTAAATAAAGTTTAGTAGAATATACCACAGCTTTTACATTAATCTTCCGGCTAAATTTGCCATTATAATTTCGGTATCTTTTTATTCGGCGTCTCCTTAAATTTATTAGGTCGGTCCAGTACTTATAAAAATTTGGGTTCAAATTTGTCAAGTAAGTCCTGAACATTTTGCTAATAGAAATAGAAAAATTTGACACTGCCGACTTATTGTTTACATTTTCTACATTGTGTTAATTAAATACGGCACAACACTGGTGATTATCACAAAAAATCTAAAATCTACTACTATTTTACTATCTAGTAAGTTACTCTCCTATAATTTTATTGAGTTCTATTGAAATTTTTCAAAGTTGAAATTTAGACGAGGAGAAACTTAACAAAACTGAGTTTGTGGTCTTTAACTTAGAAAACGCTACAACGAACGGACATCCAAATATTAGTGTTTTCGGATTGTGAAGACCTGAGCTCAGTGATGGGTAAAGTTATGAGACATGGTATTCAACAATGGTAAAAAAAATCGAAGAATTAAATATTGGCTTATACTGTATAATTTGTATAAAATAACTCAAGAACAAATGCGTATATATGCAAATAACCCGTAAACCAAACACCCACGAGTTAAACAATTTCTCTATATTTTCAAGTTCAACACATTGACCATGAAATTATTTACTTCCGGTCACCAACATTATTATTATTTTTTTAAAATAAAATTAATGGTTTTTAAATTTCACAACGACACTAAATTCCGAAAACTCTTATAGCACTTATACATTACTCGTCATCACTGATAAACAAACTTTACTTTTATCAAATTGTCTGTAACTTAAACTTTTGTTATACATACATCACAAACACATATCAACTGATAAGAAGAATAAAATCAACCCGTATTATTTGAGTTACTTCTTATAATCATTAATCATTTTCTTAAATAAATTGATGCAAATTACCGACGGTGACACTGAATTATAAAATCAAACATATAATATTACATAAAACTTATTTATAAATAGTGAAGCACAATTTATTCTGACATTCGATTTATATATTGATATATTTGAAAATTTTCAAAAATTTGATATTAATTTAAAATGATGATACGGTGCCTGAGTGTCCGGAATGTGAAGGTTAAGATGTTATTGTTTTATCGGTATATCGCATACCTTAAATAAATTATTCACTATTTAAATATTACATTAGCACTAGGACACAATATATCACAGATATTTACAATAAATATTTTGAACCGAATCGGTTGAATACTAAAAATTAACTATTTTTTAGCCTCACTTTAGACAGTGTTGCGTTTTTGTACAATTGTGAACTTATTATGGGGATTTTCCAACTTTCATCGGAATTTTGTGTGTAGTGTATATATGGTTATCAATGTACTGAGTATTTGCATACAATAATTTTACTTTTATACGTCCTTCAAATATTTCAGTTCCTCATATAGTGCGAGTACAAGGCTTTATTACTCACCACAGCAAATCTTAGCGAAGTAAAAGAATTCGTCGTTGTTGATCAATCGCAAAGTTTCTTAAACTTTATTGTTGAACAAATTGTATGTTTGTTTATTAAGGTGTATCATTGTGATTAGATGATTCATGAAAAAAACTAATCTTGTTCATGACAAAATAAATTGATTTGTTTGAAATTAAAATCTAAGATTATAATGATAAAAGTGCCTGGTGGCATGCCATACAAAAACAGTAAATAACGAGATCATAAAATCCTCAGAGAAGTATTTCCGAATTGTCTACATCTTGGTTTCGAAAATAGTGTAGACAATTGATTTTTGAGTAGACAATGTCGACAATTCGTAGAGTATGTCGAATATTCGTAAACAATGTAGATTATTGGTTTTTTGTCGTATTTCTGCATTTTTCAGTACGAGGTTGTCTACTCACAATTTTCCAGTTCAAATTGCGAAATTCAAATATTGTGAAAGTTATACTTCAATTTTTACAAATTAAATAGGTGAAATGAAATCTCCATCGATGTGACAACAATTGCCTTTTTCAGGAGAACCATGAAACTGATAAAATTTAGTTCGCCCGGCACTAGAATGACTGTGAATGACTTATACTGTAATTAAGAAGAATTTTATAATTGTCCGTGAATTAAATTTATTCAAGAATTTTTTCGGCTTTTCGGACAAAATTTTATTTTAATGGACACCCGTACAATGTTTACGACTATTTTAGTCGCAGAAAAACAAAGAGGCCATTTACTAACAATATTTCTACCACAAAAGTTAATGAATAGATTTAGTGATATATAATTCGATAAATCGATATGTTCTTGTTTTGTATTATCGGTGCAAAGCAAGAGTTGGATTTTTGCAGGTTGGTCGTTGCAACCTGATGAGTAGACAAACTTTTTATCAGTACGAAACCAAGGTGCCAAGAAGCTACCTAAGGGGTTCTCAGTTTTGTAAGGGTTTGTGTATCTTTGTGTACACAAGTGCCCTGGGGTTAAAGGTTTGGGAGAGGGGAGTGCATTTTTTCTACTTTTGTGGTAGAAATATTGTTAGTAAATGACCTCTTTGTTTTTCTGCGACTAAAATAGTCGTAAACATTGTACGGGTGTCCATTAAAACAATATTTTGTCTGAAAAGTCGAAAAAATTCTATACTAATCAGAACTGTTTTTTTTTTTGTTTAGATTTTCACGGGAGGTTCAACACACATGTCCGATTCATCTCTCCCGAGTATGTGAGATTACAGATTTTAAATCCTGGAGATGGTTATATTTTTGGGTAATCCGTCAGTACAACAAGTGCTTGTGGATGTTTGTTCAACTGTGGATAATCTAAAATAGGGGCCACATTTTTGGGTCTCATTTTAGAGGTCCTGAAATAAATCAATATGCAACTATGTACGGAACCGCATTCCATTTGAGTTTGCTCTTTTGTAAGACATATTTGTGTTATTAGAATGGAGTGCATGTTAACGAGGTTTAGTAGAGCATTTGCAAAAAAAAAAAATATTGCGATTTTGTAATGTACAACCATCTGAAATATTGGAGGGTATTTTATAAAGCAATGCCTTCCAAGATAGTGTATAACGCAAGAAACAAATGTGGAGGCTGATAGTTTACAACCCTCGATAACCTTCTGGTCACATCCTCCACTCTGGTCGAACATTTTGAATTATTAAAACAGGTCGCTGGATATCTGACGGACGCTGGTTTAACAATTAATTTAACCAAAAGTAAGTTTGTGGTGAAAGAAGTCGACTATTTAGGTTATATTGTGGGTGATGGCCGCCTCCTTACAAACCCAGATAAATGTAAAGCTATTCTGGAGTACCCTATTCCGAAAACGACGAAACAGATTAGACGTTTTCTGGGAATGTGCGGATGGTACCGCCGCTTCATTCCAAATTTCGCCTCTTTAGCTTCTTCTCTCACCGATCTTACTGGTAAAAATACTAAGGTATGTTGGTCTGCAGCTGCTGATTCTTTTTTTAACGCTCTCAAAACCGCCTTGTCAACTGCCCCAGTTTTGACACATCCTGATTATTCTAAACCCTTTTTTATTCAGTGCGATGCCAGTGCCGTTGGGGTCAGTAGTGTCTTATTTCAGGTGGACGCCAAGGGGGTGGAGCGGCCTATTGTGTTTTATTCACATAAGCTCAATGCGGCGCAGCGAAACTACTCGGTGACCGAGCTGGAATGCTACGCTGCCGGTTAATGAGTCAAAAAGACCTCTCCGGACGTTTGGCGAGATGGAGTCTTAAACTCCAAGCCCTGGATTTTCAGATTGGATACCGAAAAGGTTCAGTTAACGTGGTACCTGATGCGCTGTCTCGAGCTTTTCCGGATGAATCTTCTCCTTGTGAGGATGATTCTGGTAGTAAGAGCACGGCTGATCCTGGTGTCAAATTTGGAGATCCAGCCTTGTCGAGTAAAAATATCGAACCTTCCGTGGATGCGATAGTACCTTCGGCAGTCCCTATATTACACGTTGATCAAAATTCGGTTGCGTTCCAAGATCCAGAATACGTCGATCAGATCGAAAAAATCCGTAAATTAAAAGATTGTTCGCACAGCTACAAGATTCAAGATGATAAACTGTTAATATCCCTTTCGTTCGGTTTTAAATACACGGAAACTAGTTATTCCGAATTCCTTAACACAATCGCTTATCGAACAGGCTCACGTCCCTCCCACTTCAGCTAGACGGCAGCAAAACTCTCGAGCGCCTTCAGCGTCAATTTTACTGGCCTCAGATGGCAAAACAAGTTAAAGAATACGTTGCTGGCTGTACTAAATGTAAAATGAACAAGGCTGTCAATTTCTCTACACAACCAGCCATGGGAACTCAGGTTACGTCAACTCGCCCGTTCAAAAATTATATGTCGATTTTATGGGTATCTACGTTCAAAACTCGGTAATACCTGCATCGTTATCGTCTTGGATCATTATTCCAAATTTGTAGTTGTAAAACCCTTACGCGAAGCATCTTCGCTTTTGAAAATGAAATATTCCTGTTGTTCTCGCTCGGTACCTGAAGTCATTACTTCTGACAATGGGAAGCAATTTACCTCGAACTTATTTAAAGATTTGTTGTCTAAATACGGTGTAACACATATTCGTACGCCGGTGTATTCGCCCCAAAGCAACGCATCAGAGCGTGTCAATAGAACTTTGATTGCGAGCATTCGATCATATTTGAGCGATCACGATCATAATTTGTGGGACAAAAATTAGCAAGAAATTGCGGCTTCTTTACGTAATGCCATTCATGATACTTTACATTACTCCTCTCATTATGTCGCGTTCGGTCAACATATGTCGATGCACGGTTCAGATTACTCATTGCCACGATTACTCGATGAACATGATCCCCCAGCGAAGTCCAAGTATGGGCTAAGCCAGATCGAGTTAATCTCCTAAAGGATCGTAACTTACATTATTTACGCGTAGCACACGAAAAGGGGGCTCAACATTACAATTTACGTAGTACTAAGCGTTCTTTCCGAATTGGACAACCCGTTTTTATACGATCTTTTGCGTTGAGCGACGCATCGAACATATTTTCCGCGAAATTAGCTGGAAAATTCAAACCCGCGGTTATTTCTGGTAAAGTAGGTCAGGTTGCTTACTCCGTACGAGATTTGAGTGGCAAAAACTTAGGTGCTTATCATATTAAAGACATTCGTGTCTAATCATCTCTTGCACATTGTTTGTTTTAGGCCCGGCTTATAAGACATCTCAGGGTGTGGGACGTTTCCACGTTTGTTACGACCGTTTTGTCGGTAACAATTTCTTTCCTCACAAAAAGAAAAATTCGGTGATATAATGATACGTGTCATTTTACCTATAACACCCCTATCTGTGGCGTATTTTGTCTCGTTTTTATTCAATTTTGTGCCTGGGATAAATTTTAGCTAAGTTTTTTTCCCCTTGCGAGGTTGCTAGTCTTGCATTGATTAGAATTGTGACGGAGCGAGACCAATGTGGATCGAGTGTGTGAAAGGTAAAAGCATTCCATAAGAATGTTTTTTCTTATATATAGACAGAGAAGAGAAAAGATTCTTCTGGAATGTTTTGCGCGTTATGTGGCGTACGAAAATTTTTTTGATATAGGCAGTCGAGTAGTAATTTTTGTGAAAAAAATGTTTCGAGCCAGTTTTTGGAAATTTATAAGAAAAAGTCTTGTTTGTAATTTCGAGAATTAGAGTCTGGTTTGGAATTTTGAGAAATATTAAAGTCGAGTTTTGGTTTTTATAAAAAAAATCTAGTTTTGGAATTGAAAACGGTCGGGGTGTACAAGTTATTATACCGACGCGTCGGTATAATAACTTGTCGCGAGGTCACTCGATGACTAGCACTGTTGGAAATTGTGAAGTTATGACTTCAACATTGCGTTGACCTTATCATTTGAAGGCTTCTTTCGTACGCTATCCATACTTTCAACATGGTTATTCCTGATTTTTATTTTCATACTCAATACATGTCCGAACCATCTTAGGAGTGAATAGGCTGAGATTTTTGACTTTTAGAAATTCTGTGAATGCGTGAATTCCAAGACATTGCTTCTGGTTTTCACTGCACATTTCTTTATAAAATCCATATAATTGATTTAAAGCCACGAAATGTTGGTCAAGGTTTAATTTGTTTGTGTTGTTTCTGACATAATGGGAAAGTTATTTTGGCAAGCCAAAAATTTGATCAAGAACTTTTTTTCTCCAAGATTTGACACGAGCGTTCCTGTATATTTGCGTTTTTCGTTTTTCTGAATTTGGAATTATTCGATAAATAAAACAATTCTCTGGTGTGCCTTTATATTTTATGTTTTTATATTTTTATTTTTCGACGTTTCGGACACAATTTGTGTTCAAAGAAAGACGCAGCTGAAACAACTAAGGATTAGTTTTATGACCAACAACCAGCCATGATATCATAATAGGCTTGAAAAATTGAAACAGACCCACCTGATCAATGGGTAAACAAGCGTTATAGACTTTGGGCGTAATAGTAATGGAGAACGACTCATCGACTTCTGCGTCAGAACAACGAACTAAATAGATCACGTAATGATCAACAAGAAACGTCATTACATGATGTAAGGGCAATGAGTGGTGCAAACATTCACATTGACCATTAGCTGGTAATATCACAATACAAAATTAAGCTTGTTGTAAAACGCATCAAGAAAAATCAGAACATCCTACGACAATTTAGATGCAAACCCTGCATCTATGTAAAATTTGGATGGAAATTGAAGAACGCCGACAACTCAGGTTACAAATTTGCCATAAATATATGCCAAGCGAAATCAAGAAAATGGCCGTAGGCAATACTCTTAAAATATTCTCAACGCAGCAGAAAGGACTGCATCAATCCGAAACATGCCCGTACTACATCAATAAGTACGAAATGCGATATTCTACCAATAAAGGATGCATCTGGTCAAATCTTAACACAGGCGAATCACAATTGAAGAGATGGAAGGAATATTTCGTTCCAACATCACCAACGATACACAAATCTTCGAATCTACAACTGGCGCTAACAACGAAACATCCATCCATCTACGGAGCGGGAAGTCCATAGTAAAGCGGGAAGTTAGTGGTGTCATTGCTGAGTGAAGTGTGGAATTCCGGTACAATACCCATGAAAGGTGATCTAAGAGAATGCAATTGGCAGGATATATCCATCTTCAACATAAACCGTAAAGGTGTTAGCTAGCCATCCTACATAAAATTTTATCAACAGTCTACCCGAAATTAAGAAAGGAGCGAACTGGCTCCGAGCAGCGTGAAGTAAAGTGAATCATACTGCCACAGCCAAGAAGTAAGACAATCATTCATACTCTGATACTGTTAAAGTTAGCGAAGTCGCTCCAGCCGAAAATGTCGACAATGCAGATACATCTATATTAAGTAAAATGCACCAAGCGAAACATGTCGATAATGCAGGTTCGGCTGTAACAACTAAAATTGTCAGCCGAAAATGCCGGCACCTGTAAACGTCGGCAGACTTGTATACATAGTCGACCGAAAATGTCGATAAAGCAGATAAATAATTTTGGTGTTAAACAGTTTACTTATGAAATCAAAAATGTTTTTTTGTTCCATTAACGAATACCAGTCAAAATTAATTTATTAAATTTATTAAATGTACATATTAAAATATATTCAATGAGAAGTCTTAATAATGTTTACACCTGGGAAAATTTCAGGCCAACTTTCATGTGAGAAATCCGGGGAAACTCGGAATATTTCGCACACTTAAAATTTGAAAATTTCTAAAAATTGACCGTTTAAACTGTCATGGCTGGAAATAGAGTAGGATTCTTAACTTATTTGTCTTTATGAGAAACGGTTGTAAGCCTGCCGCTGAACATGCTAGTTATGTGTGTGGATCACACACAAAGAATAATCGTATGGCATCCAGTTTTACCGTTAGCACATTTATATAGCGAGCCGCTTGCTACAAGATAGATACGATCTTCAGCCTCTCCTAACCTGAAAAAAATATTTTCCGGCATAAAATTGTATCTGCATTATCAACATTATTCGGCCGCCATTTAATCTTGGTTATATTTAATCTGCATTATCGGAATTATTCGGCTGGGTATTTCTATGGATTTTGTTAACCATATATATTTTATTCAACCGATTGTTTTAGAAATCTCCAAATGAAAATTCACCTGAAATTTTTTCGAGGTTTGAATATCATTAATACCTCACATTTGAATCTATTTCCAGCCATGACCCTTTAAACGGTCAATTTTTGAGAAATTCTCAAATTTCGTATGCGATATATTCAATCGAGATGTCCCGTACTTTCCACATGGACCTGACATTTTTTAAAACGATAATTATTAGAAGGCACTTTTTAAAATATTCACCAAACATGTACAGCTAATACAGCACTCAGAGATATTTGGTTTGGTATATTAGTTTTAATTGTTTCGAATGAAAAATTGTTATTTTAAATTTTTTAGTTTGTTTTTAGGAAGAACAAAATAAAAATTTCTAATATAAATAATTACTTTCCGGCATAAACTGTGTATCTGCATAATCGACATTTTTTTAGTTTAGGAGGTTTCCAACAAAAATGGGCTGCCATTTTTGTTTGGTTAGTTTGAATCTGCGTTATCGACATTTTTCGGATGGAGTTGGCTAATTTTAATATAGTCATACTTCTGGCCACTTCAGCCTAGTAGTATTATATACTGAGCCTTCATACTGAAAACTTTTTTGTGCTTTCCCATTTTATTGCGTGGTTATGATGTTGAACACTGTAGTCGGTACACTAACATTCTGATACCGCTTGGTTTGGTTTAAAATTTTAACAGTATATAAGCATTATTATGAGTAAGCGAGTGGGTTAAGTTTTTAAATGGAAAGAAAGAATGAATCCCATCTTGAAATGGTTCCATTTATAAAGGAATCATGGAATTTTGATGATTACTAAGCCAAATAAAAATTTTCGACATTGTCTACATTGTCGACACCTGTTTTGAATTTTCGACATTGTCTACACGTGTAGAATATTAAATATCTACGCGGTGTAGACAATATGGTACAACACTTTCAGTATGAAATAGAGGGGTGGATATTTTGGTGTTGCATTTAACCACCGACTTTAAATGTGAATTTTGCAATAAATTACTGCCGTTGGGGTTTTGGCATTTGTTATGAGATCAACAATCATAAGCGAATGTTTTTTAACTTGTGTTTGTTTGTTCGCATCAGATTCATTGTACGGTTATCACACACCAATACAGCGCTTTTCGTGAGAGTTATTCAGATTTGAAAAGTAAGTCGTAGTTGACATCAAGAAAAGTCTACAAAAGTCGATTTGAGAACATACAAAAAATTAAATACACAGAAAACATATATTTTTAATACGTTACAGAACATTTTATTAAGTTTCTTTCGAAAATTTCTAAATTTCTTGTAATTTACAGATCGTACGATTTGGACCAATTTGGTAAAATGATTTAGATAGATATTGACAGATTTTTACTGTATGCTAATTATTTGGACGTGATGGTACAACTAGGAATACGGAGTAGTAAATCTTTCGGCTATAAAATATTGGGATAGCAAATACACTATCTGCATTACCATCTTTCGACTGCACAACTCCCCCTTTTTTATGAATTTTTCCGTATAAACAACAGTTGGCTGGGACGATCAATAGATTCATTTTTATTGCCTCTGTTTTGTCTCTCATTCTTTCTTTTTGCCTTTTTTCTACTATATATAACTAATTGTTTATTTTTACAAATCAGTAGATACTCTTGATGATGACCTAACAAATCAAAATCGACCGAGTGATTTTTTAAACTTTTTGAACAAAATTTTTTTTATTAAAATATTCAAAAATCTAACTTTTGCAAAATAAAATAACAAGTGTATAATCAAATGTGTTTATTAAGTGTACCCCTCTAGTATAATATCAAAAAAAAATTAACACTCTGTTAAAAATTAGAACTTTATGGTTGCTATGCTTGTACTAATAACGCAGATGTCGGTTTACCAAATTTCCGGTGGAAGCTGAAATCTTTCAGCTTCTGTATTGCTGCACTGGCTAGTAAACAGTATGAGTACAAAGTGCATAGCGGTTAAGAGCCAAAAATTACCCATTTGTTGCGTAATGAAGAACTAATGAGTACTAAATAATATCGCGCTGGCGCTGGAGGCGCATCATACGAAAGGTCTTGGAAACGCAACAATTTTGATATCAGTACTTCGGTTTACAAATCTACCATTTTGGCACTGGAGTTAAATTTTCCGTATGTAATAGAAAACTTACGTGCGACATATCATGGAGAAGTTGTCGAAGAAGGTCACAAATTTGCCTAAAACACCTTAGTATTCAAAACAACCACCATGGCACTGGAGGCAGATACATTTTCAGTACTTTTAGAAGTCTATTTTGGAAATAATTCCTAACAATATTTTTGTATTATAGAAGGTACTTAGTTATAGTTCAAAGTATCGATCGTTCAATGGCTTTTCTGTAATCATGCTGGTGCTGTTCTCCAATCTGATGTTAACATACCGCCAGAAAACCCAAAATTGCAAATCTGCCGAAATTTTCACTGAAAAATAATTACTGGAAAGAATACTAGAAGAAATATTTTCCAATAACAAAAACCGATCGTGATGAGTTCTATTACGGGAAAATTCATTTAGGAGGTCGTCCGACTGAGGCGCGCACCATTACTTATTTTTTTTCGGCGGGAATGTGCTAAAAATTGGTGAATGGAAGATTTTAAATCCCAGGATTGATGTTGAGGAGAGCTAACTTCCCAAAAATACGTCTAGTGGAACATTCAAATTTTGTTCCAATTTTTAAAAAAAGATTATAACTTGAACTATTTTGATAAAAATTAGTGAGGATGATTTTCGAATAGCAGGAATCAATTCCGATGGGGATCAATTCATGGGAGTCTCTAGTAAGGGTTTGGGGCTTACTGTTATAATGTCTCATGGGCTTAAACTATTTTGATCAAATATCGCGGGTTTTGGCTTTAGTCAACTGCGATTTGTCCTGATATCGGTAAAACCCATTCAGAAGGTCGTCCAGCGAGACCCGGGTCATAATCACGTCATATATGTAAAAAAAATTAAACTGCGTGGGTTTACAAATTTTTAAATTTTGTAACTAACACGAAAAAAATGTTAGCAATATTGCAGATGGGCGGACTAAAAATTATGATGGGCAAAATACAATTTAAATCTGGGCGGCGGCCCGTGTGCCCAGCTTAGCGGGAATGTTGGTAGTAATAAGTGATTTTTCAACGTAAGGGGTTGAAATTCAGATTACACGGGAAAATGGGAATGTAATATAAATTTTGGACATGTCTTTGGAAAATTGTCAATTTAAATTAACCTAAGTAATTTCTGGACCGATTGGGACAAAACTCTGTATGTATGTTAAACAAAGGATTCCAAAATGAGTTTCGGATGTAGCTCTGGAAAATGAGTAAGTTGAACAGAACTAAGTCATTGACCACATAACATAAGAATTGGTATTAAACTAACGTTTCCAAAAAATATTTATAATCGACAAACACATTACGCACCTTTTACTAAGCAAACTTAGTTTAGCTTATTGTAGTATTCACCTGATACACTCCAATTTATTTTTTTTTATAATGAATTGCGATAATCCAATATTCTTATATTCCACTTTCTACCAAAAAAGGCAAAAAAATAAAAATTTAACTATTACATAATTATTTAAACAATAAATAAAGCGATAAAATATTTAACTTGTGATTTTTATCTATTTGCTGTAATAATAAAATTTTCAGAATTGTATACCCCAACAACAATGTTGCGTATTAACACAAAATTATCTAATTTATCAATTTACGATAAATTTAATTCATAACCTAATTGCCCTGTTTATACATCGGATTAATACAAAAAAAAAATTTTTATCTAAGCTTTAAAATAAATTTAGATAATATCCATTATTATATCCGTGTAAAAATTACAAAAAAAAATGTGTACGCGCACTTTTCGAGATATGATAAAAAATTACAATAAACATTGTTTGTCTGGATACGGGCACTGCACTTGCGATATGAGTCCATTTCCTTTTGCAATGCCAGTAATTATTTTTTTTATCGTATAGGTTCTGGCGAAATGGATATTATAAATAAGTAAATGTTTACATTTTAAATGCGAATGCGATAAAATGGACTCCGATAAAACCCCCACTACTCCTTTCCAAAAGTCAATATATTTTCGAATCAAGGGTCAAACACGAGTCGTCAATCACCACCAACAAGTTATAAAATGCTGTAGTGGTATCTCGAACTCAGCTTAGTGCTCTTTTATATCTGAGAAAAACAGGTATTTGTGTGGTAGTAAGACTTCATAAAACAAGACTGTCGACACAGCAAATAAGGGATGCAATACCGTGACCCAAAATCTGGTGGCGGTTCGGTGTAATAAATTATTACCCGCAGTAAAATCGACCATCACCTCACATATTTGAAACCCATACCGTCTGAAGCCAATTGATGATCTGTCCTGTCTATGGCCCATAAAGAACACCCTAAAAATATTAAAGATGGAAAACCCGATCTGCACATCACGTATTTGAATCCCGTCAGGCACAAATTTCATTAAATCTGGCAAAAAAATAATTAATTTTACACCAAAATAAGGTTGACCAGCCCTCTATAAGACTCATAAAGAAACCGCTTGACCCAAATGACGATTTAATGTAATAAATTATTAAAGGTGGAAAAAACGACATTTACGCTAATTTCGTCTAATCTCACACAACAATTTAGATTAAATAAAAAAATTAAAAATAAATTCGTGGAAAAGGAGTTTTTTATGGTGGCCTTGGCATATACCAAGGCCATCATAAAAATCTGTGTCTGGAACTTTTGACTTCTGTAGAACAAAATTTCCCAGTAAAATTTTGTGCAAAAACTGTTGCAGGTTTTTGCTTGTTACTCATATGGTCGAACCCAGAGACCAACCATTTGGCATTTTTGTCTTCACATACCAGGACATTGGTAGTTTGATTTCGACCTAATAAAACACGGAATTTTCTAATACTGGAGACTTACTCGTCGTTACTCAGACGCTTCAAAATGTCAAAAACGCGCTTACGAGTATACCCAAGATAAGCTCACTATATGGATTCACGTTTTTAAAATTTCTTGAACTTTCGAATTTGTATTTATTTTTTTTTATTTCTTTCATTTTTTGTGAAACAATAAAAATTTAAAACATTAAAATTAAGAAAAACGTGCAGTTATTGTTTCAAAATGTCAAAATGGTAACAAAAATAAAAGAAAAACTGATTAATTATTTCATAAAATTTCTGTAAGATGTCACTTAACGAAAAGTTAAATCAACTTTTTCCTATCACGTCTGAGTCGCGCCGAGTATACCTTCAGGGTAATTGATAAAATTCGGTGACCAAACTACAAAAAATATTGAAAATACTTTGAACTTAAATACAAAGTATAATCACAATGCTTTAGCGAATTATTATATTTCGCTGCACATTTGTTAACGCATACATATGACTTCTATGTGCAATATTTGGTTATTCTGTCGCACAGACACAGTTTTCACATCGAGGTGAGGTTATCTCTTATTAGCACCTGTCGCTCAGAGTAACTCAAAACTTCCTATGGTATTTTTGTATTAAACTGCATGCATGCCAAAGCCATCACAAAAACAATTTCTATATATGAAACTTTTAACTTCTGTCGAACTCAAAATTTGTTTTCATTTTCGTATCACGTCCAAATAATATCAATACGCAGCAAAAATCTGTCAATAGGTATATAATTTTATCAAATTGGTTCAAGTCCTATGACATGTAAATTCCAATAAATTTAGAAAATTTTGAAACTACACTAATAAAATGTTCTGTATCTTTTGAGTACTCACTTTCCCATCAAGATAGGTCGTGATCCTAGGTAAGCCCAGGCGGAATTTACGACGAATCTTTCGGCTATAAAATATTTTTTCGGCTGGGATAGCAAATATCTGCATTACCATCTTTCGATTGAAATTTCCGGGAAGTGAAACAATCGATAATGCAGATAAAAAAATTATATATTAAACTGAAATATCCTAGCCGAAAGGTGACTAACCAATTCAATTTAACCGATATTAATTTATTGTTTTATATCATTCTTATTTAATTTATTAAAACTTAACGTTAAAAGTGTTATGTTTGGAAAAGGTATCGTTTGAAGAGGTTTGGAAGAGATTTGTAAGCGGTAAAATCTGTTACATACAGCCGAAAATTGCCGATAAAGAAGTTTACAAATTTTCAAGCTTTAAATGGATTGTAATTGTCGTTAAAGTGGTTTGGAATTCAAGTTTATGCAAGACATACACCAACCTGGCTAAGCTAATTCGAAGGGCCGCGACGAATAGGCGTGAAATTTTGATTTTCCCCATTTTTCATCGGTAAAATCGTTCGTTATCCTTGATTTTGGCATGTAGACACCAATCTGACTTTGCCGATTCGATATCCCATGACCATAGGAAGATTTTGATTATAGGTTAGAGGTGGGTCTGATGGGGTTATAGGGATGAAATGGCATATCTGCTTCAAACAGCCGAAAGTAGTCGATAAAGAAGATGGAAAATTATCAAGCATCGTCAAGAATCGTTCGTCATTCGAGCTTTTGGAATATAGACACCAATCTGTCTATGCTGTACTGAATCAGCATAGACAGATGGCTATGACACTAGGTAGATTTTGATTATAGGTTAGGGGTGAGTCTGATGGAGTTATAGAGGTGAAATTTTGATTTTCCCCATTTTTTATCGATAAAATCGTTCGTCATTCGTGATTTTAGCATACAGACACCAATCGTGACTGCATCTCATGTCTATTGTATACATGTCTGTTATTGACATTTTCTTTTAGAAAATTGATGACTCATTTGTAATTTTTAAATCTGTGTTGCTGGCATTTTTCGGTTTGAATATTGAAGTTAATTTTTTTTTTGCGATGTAATATGCATTATCGACGTTTTAAAATATTTTCGGCTGAGATAACAAAATTAATATCTGCATTACCATATTTAGGCTGGGATAGAAAATACACTATCTGCATTACCATCTTTAGGCTAACTTTAACAGTATGTGAGTCTGATGGGGCTATAGGAGTGAAATTTTGATTATCCCCATTTTTCATCGATAAAATCGTTCGTTATTCGTGATTTTGACATATTCGATATTCGATGGGTCTGATCAGGTTATAGTAGTGAAATATTGATTTTCTCAATTTTTCATCGATGAAATCTATCTATGGTCATGGGCTATCGAATCGGCATAGTCAGATTTGTGTCTATATGTTAAAACCACGAATGACGAACGATTTTATCGATGAAAAATGGGGAAAATCAAAATTTCCCCCCTATAACCTCGTGAGACCCACCCCTAAGCTATAATCACAAATCACAATATACCCATGATTTTGAGCTATCGAATAGACAGTCAGATTGGTGTCTATCTGGCAACGGAACAGTTCATCAAGTCATAGTTCATCAAATTGGCACAGTCCGAAAGGAGTTCGTCTGCCAAATTCTTGATATACAAACCTTTTATCAGCTAAACGTGACTGCGTTGCATGGCTATTGTATATATGTCTGTTATTGACATTTTCTTTTAGAAAACTGAACATTCATTTGTCTCTTTTAAATCTGAATTGCCGGCATTTTTCGGTTGGATAGTGAAGTTAATCTTCTTTATCAACACAACCAATCGCTACAATCTGCATTGTCGGCATTTTAAAATATTTCATAGCAAAATTAATATCTGCATTACCACCTTTCGGCTGGGTATCAAAGCCACTATCTGCATTACCATCTTTAGGCTGGGATAGCAAAGCCATTATCTGCTATACCATTTTTGGGCTGGAAACTTTCGGCTAACGTGAACAGTATAAATTTTCGACTAACTTCCCACATTTAACGATTTTGCACTATTTACCCATGACATACGAAGTATGTTCAAGAAGCAACGGGAATTTTCGTTTTTAGAAATACATTGGTCTACATAAATGTTATTCTCTTTACAAAATTCATCATTAAATATTATACAAGTATGGTATCGCTTTTTCCGTTTCCCGAAATCCTTCTAATACTCAATCTTTGAGAAGCTTTTAACTCTGTCAGCGATGCATTTTAATCTCATCTGTGACTGTAAAATGACGGCCTTTTACGGTCATCATTATTTTCGGAACCAGAAAAAAGTCACACGGGGCCAGGAAAGTAGTTCTCCATCGAAACAATTTTGGGACAAATTTCGCTGACACAGGTTTGATTCCCAAAACATTTAAAATGGTATAGCATGTGCCAATTGATTTGCCGACATCATCATCATCAGCCAGACTTTTCTGATTGTTATTCGATGACCGTCCATATAATCAATCCTCTCACTGTTCCACGTTTTCATCAGTTGGGGCGTGCTTGGGCGTATTAAACGTCCATTTTCAACATCTAATAGTGCGTTCATGACATAGGAAATAAATATTTGCATACTCGCTAACGAACTCAAAACCAATCAAATTATTTGAAATGCTTTATACCACGCCTACTAGTTCCGAACTCGAGTTGAAATTTTTTAACTTTGTTGTTGTTTTAATACATTTTGTGTGTTACCATGGAATTTTTTCCGAACTTACTCACTATGTCATGAACGCACTATAAAAGGCTTTCTTCGAATCGTTTATTCATCCTTGTTTTAATCAAAGCAGACTCACGAAAAGCAGTATTTAAAATGGGTGAGTTTTTTGTTTTGATGTTTTGTGTGTGTATGTTTTTGCCAAATCACGTCTGTCGATGTCAATTGTTCTCAGTTAACATTGCCGTTTTATCATGGAAAGATACAACAAATTATTGAATTTTATTGTCAAAATTCGTGTTCAGTGAAAAACCTGTACCGCGCACTTCGGCCATTTTATGGTACGTTAAATGGGTACGTTAATAAGTAAAATTGCCACAATTGGTGTGATGAGCAACCTCAGGCAGTGCAAGAACTGTCAATACACCTAGAAAAAAAACTTTATTTGGTATGGTTTATAAGCCGGTAGAATAATCGGTTCGTATTTTTTCAAAGATGACTATGGCTGTACTGTTTACCGTCAATGACGCTCGCGATCATTAGCGAGATGCCAGCCGAAATGCTCGAAAAAGTGGTAAAAAATTTGGCATCTTGCAACTGAAGTACTAATACCAAAATTGTTGCGTTTTATCTTTCATGTGATGTGTCACATGATTATATCGGAATAAAAAAATGTATCTGCCTCTAGCCCTGGCGATAGTGCTTAGTACTAATGGGCTTCGTTTAAAATTATGACTTTCCACAGATCTTTTCAATGAAGTACGATACCTACATAAGAATAAGAAAAAAAATGTAAATAGTACCAGAGGCGGAGTGGTGGCTTTTAGTACAGAGGTGTTTTAACGCTGTTAGTAGGCAGCTGACGTGAAATGAAATTTTCGCTGGTCTCCAAAATTAAGCAGATAAATATTCCATGAAAAATTAGTTTGAAAAATTTCGTAAAATTTTAACGCAGTCTAAATATTCGAAATTCACAAAATTTTCAATCGCCATATTTAAAAACACTTGATACACAGCGCAACAACAAAGTGAAAATTGTGCAGAGTTAAACAGAGACATCTATATCTGAACATACCAATTTCACTAGCTAAACTGCGTACCGCAAAATAAAATTAAGCAGCGGAATTTTCACATTCGTCATCGCTTGTGTTATTTTTGTATGAAAAATTTCACTTCACGGAAGCTGCGAACTAGGCATAACAAGTAAAATTCTATAATAACAGCTATATTTTATAATAATGAATAACTCCAACCAGCGCTAAACTGGTATAGATTTATCAACTAAAATGGTTCTGTCTAATGATAAATTACTGCCAGATTCAGGACATTTTAAACGATATACTGCACGAGTATATAAAAATAATAAAAGTGACTGTAGAGTGATATGGTGTTGTTGGGTAGATCTTCCTATAACACGTACCCGACCCCATTGACGTATAGACCCCAAAAACTATGGATTCTCATAAACAGAAGATGATTGAGGAAAAAAATTCAAGGTGCATAAACTCATCGGATGAGATATCATCGGTACAGACATCCAAACGGACGAATAATTTTTTTTTTGCATTTTAGAGCTCACTGACCTTGAACCGGCATTGAGGCCGTTTTATCGTTAATATGGTTACGGATGTAGCTATACCGAATTAAGTAGTGGGTTGAGGTTCAAAAGGGAATAGGGAACTGGGGACAGAATTTATATGTACAATAATTTCTATCTGAACATTTTTTTCCTACTGAGGTAAAAAGCTGGTATTAATTTTTTTGAACACAAAACTAAATTGGGAATAATTTTCTCTGCCAATTTAAGGTCGGTATCCAGCTCGCTCTAAGATAAATTTTACATACAAATTTGATGTAAAATTTAGCTAGCGAAATAACAAAAAATATTTAGCTCACGATTTCACAGATGCGGTACGCAGCTGACGTGAAAAGTTTGTAGTTATCTCATTCACATATAAACTGCGCTAGTGAATACTCTACAAACGTTTTCGTAGCAATTTATCTGCCCTAGAACAATAAAATTAAGAAAAATTTGGACAACAAAATGTGAAAATTTATTTTTTTTAAAGTGGATGAAAAAAAAATAAATTTCTAGACTATGAAAATAGTTTCGAACTTAATTTTTGTTTCTTATAGGACAAATAAAACAAACGTCAAAATTTATCTCTATGCATAAACTTTTTAGCTTACTAATTTATCTGTAATTTAGTGGAGGCTTGTGGAGACCGCGTAAAAAATTTATCTTAGCGCGGGCTGGATACTTAGCTTTATATATGGAAAAATTATTCCCAATTTACATCAAACTTTTCTCCTCAGTAGGCCGGAAAAAAATATTTGAACAGAAATCACATATAAATTATTTCCCCAATTCCCTATTGCCGGGGAATTCCAGAAAAGTGCCACTGGTCGGACTCTTTTATAAAATGAACTGTGGACCGACGATTTTTGGAGTAATAAATTCAATTATGCCTTTTGCCCGCATAGAAGTTTCATGAAACTGGCCCAGTATAAAGATGTTAGTGTGCCACATCTAAAAAAAACATTTGTCTAATTTGACACATTTATAGAATGGGCTGTGGAAGCGACTGAGTATCAAAAGATTGAGTAACATTAATTTTCGGAACAAAATTCAATTGCGCTGCTTGAACTCATAGAAGTTTCATCTGATGCAATTTCAGGGCTGCTAGTGAACTTTCTCTATAGCTAACTCTAATGGACTAAATTTATTTTCTGAACTGGGAGTTTTCTGCCATTATACTTTTTCCTGGGATGAAATATTCTGCGATACTAAAATTTATGAGCTGACAATAATATCCTGGGATGAAAAACTGTCGTGATAGTTTAGTATTGCCATCGCCATTTGTGGAATGAAAGCTGAGCTAACTTTATATATATGTGGCTTAATGGGTAATTCTTCCGCATTTAATGCCGAACTTTGGTGGGGCAAGTGTCGTCACGTTTATCTTGTTGTACGACTCTTGATTTGGGAAAAATTATTGAAAATTAAAGCATTTAGATGAATCATGAACTCAGTATTTGACTATGTGTGCTATACGAGTGAGCTGCGGTTTTCGTGTAGAGACAAAAAGCAAACATACCAGAGAAAATTTAGTGATATGAGACATGAAATACTGACTAAATGGCAGCAACAATTTATCAGAAAAAGGAAGATGAACACCTCTTATATTCAATGGATGTGTATGGTTAAACCGAGTTCGTGATATGGAACGTTTCTGTGCATTTTTACAAAGTTTTCGATACGATAATTCGTACGATTGGCCGTGCTGTATTAGTAATGCGGAGAATGCAAATCATTTTATTTTCACATGTTCAGCGATTTGGTTTAAGACGAAGCTGGGATCACCGAATAAAGAAACGAGATCTGGCAACACGGTAAAAAATACGCATCCAATTAAAACCGAACGGTTGTTTTGACGGGACTTATGGGCGATAAAAAGGAGGTGATTATTAACCGGTGAAGTTCGTATGTTTCGAAAGTATTTCATCTTAAGATGAAAAAAGGCGTCTGTTGTTTAATGTATACGATAGATAACTGGTGTGAAGTACTTAACGTTAATAAAAAGTGTAGCTACACATTTTGAACGAAAAGTGTAGACTCAAAAAGTGTAGCTGCAAAAAAAATTGGGATTCGAAATACATGGTTTAATTAAAATAATAAGTTTTTATATACCTTCTTTATAAAAAAAAATATTAAAGTCAGAAAATTTGAGTGTCTAGTGTTCTCCACTTGTGATGGTAAAAAATGACTGTGCATTATTAATTCAAAAAAAAAAACGAAATCATGAGTACCAAGTGTGAAATTTACTGCTCTCAACTTGGTATGGTGTCTGCAATTTCGTGGGACCTTATTTGGGGTCAAATTTATTTCATTCTTTAACAAGTCAAAAATTTATCGAATGAGTGCCAAGTGTGGGATTTAGTGTTCTCAACTTGCTATGGTGTCTGGAATTTGTATAAAAAGATTTCGAAAAAAATAATTCCAAGCTCTTTTGGAGCTACACTTTTTGATAACTTGTGTTCCAACACTTTTTGAGTCACTACACCTTTCGGTAAAATGTGTAGCTACACTTTTTATTAATGTTAAATACTTCACGCCGGTCGATAGTTAATTTTAGGTGCCTCACTTTGAGTCTAAGTGGCCTTTAAAATATAGTTTTGTAGGATCATTGCTATAGTTTTCAGAAGCTAAACAGAGAATTCAGAGCGAGGTAGTAAATCGTCTTAATCTAATATAATTTGCTCACCAAATCACCACCATTGTTTAAATCGCCGAACGTACCTGTAAATATAAAAAAAACACATTTTAGACAAATGAATTGTTAAAAGCATTCGTATTTAGGAAAACCTGATTTTCTCAAGGGGGTTTTAATTATGAATACGATGTCAAATTATATTGCATTAATCATATTTTGTGATATCGCATTGCAACATCCACTTCACTTCCACTTCAAAATTACAGAAACAATGTAAGTATATATAGTTTTGGTATATACGAGTAAAGATTCTTTGTTCTTGTTACAAAAGACGTTATCAATAGTTTTATAAATTAAATGAAAAGAACATTAAAATCTCGCTTACTTACAAAATGAATTACAAACCGACCAAAAAATTAACTAAACGCAGGCTTATCTCTTGCACCAATTTGATAAGAAACTCATTTCAATTTCAGTGTGAGAAACAATTTTTAATGTTGTCATCAAAAAAAAAACGTGCTACTTAAGTAATTTATTAGATTACTGTACTTCCAACGTCTCATACGCGTACTCATTTTAATTTAATAGGAAATTTCAAAACTAAACAAAAAAAAAAAAAAATCTGCAACTTTGTTGCATTTGTGTAATTAAGTGTGTGTGTGTGCGTACTTAATTAATTTTCCCCGTTGAACGAGAAAATTGCAAAACAACTTAGATCTAAGACAAGGTCACGTCATAATATAACGATCAAATGAGTATATAGGAAATGTATAATTTGCATAGTATTAAGCGTTATTTGAATTATGTGTATAAAGATTTATGGCCTGTATATAATGGCCTATAATACCAAAAAACCCATAATGAATTGGAAGCGGTAGATTTATTGCTATCCAATTAAGCGCTCGGAGGTTCTTATATATGCCATAAAGGGGATGAAGAAATCGCGCATTTATCGTCATTCCCTTTTACACATACGATATACATATTGAATGTGTATCGTTGTTCATTTTCACGTATACACATGGCAAAGTACTTAAGATAATAAATTTAAATTAAAAATAAGAAATATTTGTGTCAATTTATAATACTCGTAGTAAAGAAGGTTGTGCTTAAACAATACAAAATTATACAAATAATAAAGAGACATTATAAGATGCTTTAATATTTTAAAGTTTATAGTGTCGAGGTTCATATCATGTTTCGCGAGTTCATTTTATGCAAACGTCATTAAAATTCATTGAATATCGCACGAGAAATGCAAAATGACGTAACTCACCCGTCGATGGATGGTTTAAACTTTTAAAGCGTTAAACAATGTGTGGTGAGCCAGCAGAATTTACATGATTAAGTTGTTATCGATATAATGCGCACACAAATCGGTTAATTTAATTTATAGAAAAACTTGTTGGTGGAGGGGGTGGGGGGGTATTAACCACGGTTAATCAATAAATCTTAGCGCCATTTATTAAATTTTTTGATTGTGTGGAAAATGAATAATTGGTTTGATTTTTTGTTATTCGTAGGCTTTGTGTAAATTAACCCTTTTATGTTCTAAATGGGCAAAACAAGATGTACTTTACAGACGGAATGGGCGTGAGTCGTGTCAAACAGTTATGGTATTTTTCTGCAGTACTGTTTGATATTTCATAATGGAAATACTTGGCCCCGCGTCTATACAAATTAATGTGTTTCGTGCGCTTAGAGCAACTTATGGTCCACATTATCAACCTTATTGGATAATTCGCGACCAAATAGACCACATCCAGCACGTAATGAAGAAAATATAGCGGCGGTAGCTGAGAGTGTATACGCGATTGTCGTGATGAATCGATTCGGCGCCGTTCTCAACAGCTTGGCTTGTCGTATGCAAAAAACTTGGCGTATTTTACGTAAGGATCTTTATTTAAAAGGATACAAAATTCAACTCGTGCAAGGATTGAAGACGGCCGATCTTTCAAATCGTCACCGTTTCAGTTTTTGAGCTCTTGAAAAGCTTAAAGAAGATCCATTGTTTTCGACCAAAATTTTGTTCAGCGATGGGGCGCATTTCTGGCTTAATGGCTATACGTTAATAAGCAAAATTACCGTATTTGGGCTGAAGAGCAACCCGAAGAGGTTCAAGAGCTACCACTATATCCATACAAAACATCGGTTCGGTATTGTTTATGGGCTGGTGGAATCATCGGTCTACATTTTTTCAAAAATGAGGACGACCGGAATGTAACTGTGAATGGCGCTCACTATCGCGCCCAATCAATGCTCGAACGCGTCATCGAAAATTAGAACTTCAGAATGGACCATGTTAGCTGCAGTTTCGGGTAACATTTGAAAGAAATAATCTTTAAAAAATATATATAAAAATTGGTTCTTTTTTGTGATAATAAAGATTGACGAAAAAATTGATTTTTCTTTATTTTTGAAAAAGTACCTCAAAATGAACCATTCATTAGTAAGGGGCTCAAATACTCAAAACCTACCACTTCTTTGAGAAATCTTTCTGAAACCGGAAACTATAAAAAAATGCAATTCCATGTATGATAGTTGTCTGCGTTTCTTACTCTCTACTAGCCTAGATTTTTCAGAGAACCGTTACGTTTTGGTTTATTGATACCCTTTGCTTTCTGAAAAATAGCCATTCCAGGTGTGGTAGTTCTTTTAATAAAAAGGATTTTAATGAAAATTCAAGGTTTTTTTCAATTATTGCACTCTAAGCTCAGAATTATCGAAAAACACTCTCAAAATTATTCAACAATCTTCCACGACAATTTGCCTTTCTGCTAGAAATACTTTCAACTCTGTTTCATCTCTATTACTTTCGATTCAGCCCTGTTGTTCTAGTATCAAAAATGAAGAGACTAGACATAAATTTCGATAAATTATCGGAAAGAGTGATGTTAAATTATCCCAGCATAGATTTGAAAATATTGTCATAGCTACTTAGTTTTTGAATATAACTTTAACTCTGATTCATACACTGTTATTCGTTAATAATTTGCAAGGCAGTTTAAATTTAATTTGCCGTAGTGTTAGCATGTGTTTATATTTCAAAATTGCCAACATTTCGGCAAATTGAATTGAAAAGTAATTTTAATAATTTCAAACATATTTAGGATTTAGGAAAAACTTCATATTGTTATATAGTCCCAAATATTTGTTATTGTATTTTAGGATAGATTAGGGGCGGTATTATGTTGTACCATCATTTCGAATCGAAATTCGAAAAAGTCGAATGGCGGTATGTTGTATCATTTTCGAACCGCGATAAATGATAAAGTTTCATCATTTAAAACCAAAGTAATAATAAATGTAGCTGGCATTTCATTCTAGAAAAAGAATTGCAAGATTAAAAAACGATAAAAGCCGAAAATTATACAACTTTCACTTTTTCGATTCGATTTTTTTCGAATTTCGACTTTTTCGATTCGAAATGATGGTACAACATACCGCCCTAGGGCATATTTTACGTAAATCTTCACAACGGGTATAGCTCACATCACCGACAATGATTTTCCCGAAAGTAATTTTGGGCGGCAGACCAAATTAGTCGACACACTTAAATCGACGACAAGCCACGTTGCCAACATTAACATTGTTGTTCAGGACGTATTTTTTTATGAGAATGACACTCAGGTCGAATCTATAAGTTGAAATCTGTTTCCGTCGCTGCCGCTTGGAGGCGCATACTCGTCTACGAGTACTATTTTCTTGTTACTTCTGTGGCCCTATTCTGGCTTTCTCAGGGAATAGGGAATTGGGGAAATATTTTGCTGTAATTACAAATTGCAATAATTCCCAAATATTTATTCCCCGTTCCCAAATGTATATTCTGATAGACTGGGAATAATTTTTGGGGGAAAAATTTTTTATTTTGTTTTTTATAAACTAAAACGCATGTTGCGACCTTAATATAAGTTTAATTTATTTTTCAAAATATATTTATTACAAAAAATAATGCTTAGAAATTCGAAAAAGTACGCATTACAATTCCCTAAAAAAATAATTGGGAAAAATTAACGTCAAAACTGCTATAAAATGGAATTATTTTTTCCCAATAAAAAAAATTCCCAAGCGCCAGAATACACTTTGGGGAATAAATAATTCCCAACTGCTAGAAATACGTCACTAATTCCCAATTCCCTATTCCTGGGGAAAACCAGAGTAGGGCCACTGGTGTTGATGGTGTTCTATGGTGTTACTATATAACGCCAGTTAATGGTTGTTGTATAGTCGGTGGTGGTAAATTATGTAGTATAGATGATGATGATGTCACATCACTGTTACTATTTTCTTAAGATAATGAACTTGACGGTATACTTGTTTTATTCAAAAATATGGACGGTTCTTGTGGTAATTGATACTTTCGTAGACATTTTTGACCGCGCTAAATAATGAAATATTTTGAATTCTTCTTAAGCACTTTAAATTGGTCTTCATATGGTTGAGACAGAGATAATCGCAGTGCGTCCACCCGTAGAAAAACATGCATACTATTCCATTTAGAAGAAGAAGAAGAAATAATAATAGAATTTCCATTTTCGGACGTTTACATTTTAATTCTAGCATAGACCTGCCTGTGTCTATATTCCGAAATTTCCAGGATTCGCTGTACAGTACTTCCATTAACGAACTGTTTTGTTATAATAATGAAAAATTAATGGGGCATCTTGACGATCCGCATGTGGGGTATTTTACGAAATTTGACATTTTCATTTATTGCATTACGTAGGCGGCTATGTGCCAAAATCTCCAGGAATCGCTGCACAGAATTTGTATTTACAGAAATTTTTATTATAATTATGTTAAAATTAATGAGCCAAGGTGGAACACCCTGATGATTCATAGATATATATTTTATTGCAATATGCAGGTGTCTATGTGCTAGGATTCGCTCCATAGAATTTTCATATCCGGATTTTTGCATGATAATTAAGATAAAATAAACAGGCCTAGGTAAGGCACCGCATATACGTTTGGGGTATTTACTCAAAATTTGACAGTTTTATTTATGCACTATATGTAATAGGCGGCTGTGTACCAACATTTCCAACATAGTAAAGGAGTCAGAGCAAAGGCATGTTTTAGGAGTATTCCTGGATGTATCTGGAGCTTTCGATAATTTGGATAATTTGTGGTGGCCTACTATATTGAAAGAGTTAAGAATAATGGACTGTGCATTTAATCTTTATTTGATCATGAGCAGCTACTTTGCCGGCAGATCAGCTACCGTTGTGTCAAACCATAGGAATCTTTCTAAAAGCTTAAATAAAAGTTGTCCACAAACCTCAATCTTGCACCCGCAACTCTGTAACATAGTCTTTAAGAGTAGTATGATGTGCTGAAGTAGCATTCGCGAACGATGGCTCTTTATCGGCAATTCAAGGCTGAGTATTCAGTAGAAAGCGCATCTCAGAGCTATCTACCTCCGTTATGATAAAATTCAAAGGTTCACTTGACATTAGGAAACCACTTTTGGTTACTGTGAGGATAATATAGATGGTATCATCTGCAAAGTGGTTTGGAGTTGAACATAATAAAAGTTTCCGTGTAACGTCGAACGCGCAGAAAGACGCCAACAGGTTTTCTTTGTAATGAAATATTAGCTAGAGGAAGGTGGTGAAATCCCACCCAACAAAATACCTTGGCTAACATATGAGGAGGAGCGGATAGAATAAACTGATATCATCGAAGAACATTAATAAGCTAACAAAGGGCGATTTTCCTTGGTATAACTAAATCGAATAGGACAGTTTCAACCGTAGCGGTTAATGTCCTAGCTGGAGCCATTCCATTCCAAAAATTTAACCTACATTGTTTCAAGGAATTATCACGCCTACTTGGTATCAACTATTTAAAAACTATGAGCTACTTCTACATCCGCAAGGCGACGAAATCAATCTACAAAATGGTCAGAAATATTGCCCACCATTTTACCAGGAATCCGACCAATTTATAAAGAAGATCTTGAATCAACACAAGCAGAATTGGCATTTATGTTAAAATATTGAGATTACCAGGTGAATTATTTATATCAAGCAAAAACATTTTGCAATCCGAATTTGTGGATGGATTTCCACACGCAATGCGGCAATTATAGCCAGTTCCAGCATCAAATCACAATACGAAGGAAAATGTATTTACCCGCAAAGATATTTAATATAATCTACCTTTTATTATTTACATATGATTTGATTTTGATTTCTGAAAAAATTAATTTCTCGTATTTGCGACTGAAATTGTTAGAAGAAAGCTGTTCTTACTGAATACATAACTGTTTTTAAGATTTCAAGAGATAATATCCGTCTGAAGCGGCGCCATTTAAAAACAAATTCAAAAATTAAAATGTCAAATTTCTTTCGAATACAAAATACCCACCGAACCAACAAATGTAATGATAAAAATGTTTTTCCCTATTACCCGTTTATTTAACTCTATTTTACGTTCATGGAAACAAGTATTGACATTTAAATAAAATTATTGTTTACGTTCTCTGCACATAAATACTGTTAAAGTTCGCCGAAAGCTTCCAGCCGAAAGATAATGCAGATAGTGTCTTGAGTACAGCAAAAATCCGTCATGAACTCGAATTTAGGAGAATTTAGGATCGAATTACATCATTCGGGTGAAGGAGAAATTATTTCAGTTTACATGAATTTAAAAATCGATAGGGGCGAGAGTATAAAAAGAGTTTAAAAATAGTCAAGACACTATCTGCATTATCTTTCGGCTAGAATCTTTCGGCTAACTTTAACAAGGTCATACAATCCAGCAGTATAGCAAAAAATAACACACAAAGTTAGAAAAACATCCCATCAACACACTAGCTCGCGAAATATAATGGAGGCCTAGATATTGGCTCCTTAAAATAACAGATCCTTTAGAGCTCTGTATCTGTAAAATTTCCGATATGTACTAAAATGGTATTCATAACACGTAGCTCGAATTTATAAACGTAATATTTGTTTTGTAATTTTGCAGCACCAAATTTGATGACGTAAAGTCAAGATTTCGATAGCGAATAACTCAAAAAAATTGTAATTTTCTAAAAGGGTTTTCGCATACATATGTTGTTACTACTAGCAACTTTATACCAACAAAAGTTGAAGTTATAATGCCAACGTAGTTTTTGAGGTTTTAGATAAAATTTATTTATTTAAGATTTATTACTTTTTTTTAGATGTGCCTAAATGTTGATCATACAGTTATTACACGTACAGTCGAAACAAATAGTATGTCTGCGTTATACACAGAAAATATATTGTTCTTAAGGTACACCAACAAATGTCGCCAACTGTACTATTTATTTTTTTTGACAGCTGTATTCTTATTTTAGTTATTTCTTAATTAATTTACCAAAAATTGAATATTTTTATGATGGTGCCGCCATAGAATTTGATAGATCATTTTAAAATAACATACAATTTGGTTACAGCGACACATTTATTACGTTTGCAGCGGCGAAAAGCAATTTTTATAAACTTGCAGCTATAAAACTTTTACATTTTCAGAATCAGGCCATTAGTCTTAAGAAATTGTGTTTAGTTAGGTTGTAAGATTTAAAAGAAGCTTGTAAATTTCCGAAGATTCATGAACAAAGCATAATTGGCCAAAGATCGCTGAGGATTGGGTACTAGTTATTTTCGTTTTGTTATTCCTACGTAATGATTTATTGCGAAAACTCGTTAAAAACTTATCTTTCCGCATTAACGGGATCGTTTTATCAAGTGGGCACTATTAAATGATACTCAAACTAACGAGAATGGATACAGGCTCAGTACAGGCGATTAAGTAAATCTGCAACTATATAAATAAATGAAATGACTAGCCTATCTACAACATCCGACAGCAATGTGATGCCAATACTGACACCAGAGATGAGGTGCTGTTATAGCGGATCGATACGTTAGCAGTAACAAAGCAGCGTGGCGGATTTTGGGTTTGCCACTGCCCAATCATGAATGGGTTTACTTTAACGGAGATTATTGTATTTTATAAATATAGCAGCGATACCACCTATAAGATTACTCTTACAGCGTTCTCCTACTTTGCTAAAATGGACCACTTACAAAGCCTCGGGCAAAGAGTGGAAGCGACAGTTAAATGGACACCGATCCAGGGCTGGCCAGTTATGAAGGAGGAGGACGCTCTCGGTCGCAAATACACCACATCCTATTATTTAAGGGTGCTGCTAAATATAATACGAGGACCCGCTAGATTTCTGAATCTGAAAAGGTGTTGCGACTCCCTGGTCGTAACATTAATTTGATTACTGTTACGTTTTCAAATTTTTTATTTCTCTTTGAAAGTTTGAAAAATTCATTTTACTGATGGCTTTGCCATCTGTGTTATGTCCTTGGTATTACATTCTTTTTGTGATTTGGGCACAGTATTCTGTATTACATAAACGTCAATTGATTTTGAGAGCGAGATCAATGTGTACCCCTTGTTCGTGTGTGCGAGCGACTAAGTATAGAAGATTTTTGTTATGTTTTGTTATTTTGGTGCGGGCAGCTGATGCGGGTGAGATGGAGTATGCAAGTAACCCGCACGAAAACACAACAAAAATATTCTTCTATATTTTGGTGTGGTGCGAGAAATTTTTTGGTTTTGATAGACAGAGTCACTAATTCAGTTAAAAAAAAGGGAAAATAATAATTATAAAAGTCCAGTTTTTAAATGATTAAAATTAGAGTCGAGGTGGATGATAAAATATTAAGATCCATGTGTGTAATTATATAATAACCGATTTTGTTTTGAGGAAAACATTTTATTTTCGGCGTCTGGTCGTTTGATTTTAGTTTAAAATAAAATTATCATTTGACAGGTCAGCTTAATATGAGAAAAGTTTTATTTATATTCAAAAATCTGAGTTATATTTCACCTATTATTAGATTATTGGGTAAAAGTGTGAATATATATTATGAAGTGTGGTATAGTGGATAATAATAAAAATATCGTATTTAAGACACCGCAATAAACAGGCCGGCCAATTGAGGCTCTCTTCAGCAGACTGGGTATTTGCCACCCGGGAAGTTCTAGACACAACCGGTTATGATTAATTTATTACGTTTCCTCAAGTTTCGTTTGATAAATTCTGGTCGACTTAATTTAATTTCAGTTCATATTATTATTTGCTTTTGATTTTGATTTTTTTCTGTTCCACGGTGTAGGCCAGAACCACGCAAGCCTCTAATTCCCCCACGACCCATGCCATTGCCCTGAGATCTAGCCGGCAAAACATCACCATGAGAGAGACCTCTGCGGTGCTTAGTTGAAAACTGTGGGTTGGCTGCGGGCGATCCTTAACAACGGTTTTGCAGACAAGAGCTTGCAACATTCAGGGAAACCTGTCAGAAAATGGTGTTAGTAGAGAACGACAATCACTGGAATGTCACGATGCGAGAGGCAGCGCAATTGTCGAAAATAAGAACTATTCGGTTTATCCAGCTCACTTTAGCTACGGGACAAGTACAAAGTTGCCTTATCCGAGAATACTTCGCATAGATTTCAAGGGACGAATCAAGCCATCAATGATCTTTGCTTCAATAAAGCACTGATGCTCATTGAAGACAAAATTATAACCATAACCGTAAAACAGTTGGCCAACTTTGGACTGCCTATATACCAGAGCGTAGTGGCGAGCTTTTGCGCGATTTGGCCAGGGAGCTGAACTATGATACCCCATTTTGGACGTTCACGTGACTGAAACTGTACTGTGGCTGCTGCCAGAGAAAATAGAAGCTTGCACAAATTATTAGAACAAATTGAGAATTGCAAAAGTGTTTTTTTCGATCTTGACACACGGTATGGGGGGGGGGGGGGGGGGGGGGGAGGGGTGAAGCGAGTTCAGGCAAAACTTTTTTTGTACAACTTAATAAAAATTTTCGTTCAATTTGCTTCAGGGACATTCAGTTTTTAAATTACCTCTCAACTTGGCGAGTAAAGAAGCCCTTCCGTGTAATATAAATAAGAGCAGCGCCCTCTTGCTGCAGTGCAAGTGTGGGACGAATGTACAATGTAGCAAAAATGGGCGATAAAGGCGTTTGATGGGAGCCTGCAGGACATCTGCGGTACCCGAACGCTGATGGAGGGCGTGGTTATGCTACTTGCGTACAACAAGCCTTCCAAGATTACAAAGAAACATTCATCATGATAATTGGTTGTGCGGAAGAACCATACTTGCACCCAAAAACGAGTGCGAGTTCTAAAAGTAATAAAAAAATCCTGAAAAAAATACTCTGCACGGTTTCATCAGTTTACAGCTCAATCGACAAAGTCATATTGCCCGATAACGTCACGAGTTGTCCTATCGAGTTTTAGAACTCTTTGGAGCTATCTGAGATGCTGTCTCATAGACTCGAATTCAAAGTTCGTATATGCCGGTTTTACTGATGTGTAACCTGAACGCACCGAGAGTATGCAATGGCAAGAGGTTTAGTGTCATTGAACTCGGGAGGCACTTAGTGAACGCTGTGTAAGTTAGGCTACTTTTAAAGCATTGTAATAAAACAGAGTTCTGGCAAAAAAAAATCCGGCTGTACATGGCCGGCAGATCGTTACCTTTAATATTTCTAAAGATTACTTATAAATTATGTTCTTTTTAATGGACTATTTTATGGACTGCTTAATGGACACTTTCACACAAAGTTTGATTGAAAGGTCAAATGAATATTAAAATGCAGTTTGAACATGCCCCTAGCAAAAGTTCCAATAAAATCCGGAAGGGTTAACATTAACAGAAATGTTAATTTTGACAAGCGAGCACTAAAATTGACTAAAGTTCGAAATTTTGTAAAATGTATTGAGAAGGAAGGCGGAATTTTTCGTGTGCGCCAAGAGTCTAATATTGCACTGAGTTTGATTCATTAAATTAACCCTTGACGAAAATTCAACTTATCGCAAACAATAATGTCTGTCGGTAACTGTCCAGTTAATAAATAAATATGTATAAATAATGCTGCACGTTACAATCAAATCAAAAATAAAATATTGATGTTTTCACGAAGTTCACGATAACAAACGCCCTCTTATCATCTTAAGTACACTTAAGTAAACAACATACACTATTTTCTTGACTCATCGCTCATACAAAACCGTGTTGATTGTTCTATATATAAATTAAATGCGTGTGCGCACGTTCAATTAACTTATGCCTCTTTACAATTCACATTACAATCACAATACTTAATAAAACGAAAGTAAGCAGCGAGCGACACACATTTTGTCTAAATGTAAATAAATTTGCATACTCAATATTATTTCAATTTTCAATTGAGACAGAAAATTAAATTGAAATGAATCAAAATTAAATTATATAAAACAGAACAGGAGGATTGATTTTGTGCGCTCGAATGCGGAATGCGACGACCACGATAAAACCACGGTAAAACTATCGCGATCGATCGACATTGAGAAAATATGTTAAAACCATAAATCAATAAAAATTTTAGGTTTATCGATTTTGTTTGTATAGTGCGTATCTATCAGCGATAGTAATTACACGTCACTGATTAGTGATCGTATGTTTGATAAGTTCCCGAAAATATTTAGTTTTTATTTAATGGGCGTAATAAGATATGATCAAGCAATTTCATCGTAAACGGAATGTCTAATTTGTTTTTTCTAGGTTTTGCTCAAGGCTTTGACTTGATCGCGACTCACACATCGGTCGACAAGTGAATGGTCAACTTAATGACATGCCGTGGTTAGTTGTACACAACATTATGTGTGACAAAATATAAATTATGTCATGGGCATATCATTAAAACGGTGGGTTTCTATTGGCCCCGCACAAAACTAATATGAATCATATGATCATTAATTTAAATGTAATGCACATTAAAACCACAACCGATTCTTATAATCAATTCAAGATCATATTAATATATGTATGAGATAATTCAAAGATCACGATCACATATAAATCTAAAGGTACGTACGTATATGATATAAATTGCGATCATACCGTGTGCAAAGATCATTGCGAGATCTGTGTGTAAATAAAAACACGTCATTGTAATTATTTAACGTTATGATGATCATACCGATTTGTGTATAGTAAACGTGCCATTGAATTACTGTCATATCAAAATCATGCATATTTTAGCGCCACTATTTTTGGCGATCTTATATATATAATCTCCCGGCGGGACATATCAATCAATAAATATATAGATCAGTGTTAGATGATCTACAATCCTAAGTCGAATTGGATGATCACCAAAAAAAAAAATTAAAAAAAAAAAAAACAAAAATTGCGATCTTTAAAGGCGACACACCACACAGAAAACCAGTAATTAACTCACCTATTTATGTAGTGTTAAGATCTTGTATAATTGATTGATATCAACTTATTCGGCGGACTGTAATCAAATAGAAACAAAAATTAAATTAGATTTTAAAATAAATTGCACAAAAAAAGTTTTAAATCACAACGTAAATTCTAAAGCCAAAATTAAAAAAAAAAGAAATGCAATAAAATTTAAAAACAACAACAATGTAGAATGATTAAATAATCGTACGATCATTTTGACAGTGTGCCAGCCGCGAAAATTTTTAATTCAAGAAATTGTTTTCTTTCACTTGGTACCATTTATTTTTAGATAACAAAAAAAAAAACATTTGTTACATTGGTAGTGGTCATGATATTGTGATCGCCTCAAGCCATAATCGACATATAGGTTATATCCCTGTATACGATCGCGCATTGTCATGTACACACATCACTTTATACAGGGAGCAATTATCTGTTATAATTACATCCTTTCAACTACTTGTTGTACTTATAGATATAATATTAAAATTACCGTTCATAATTATAATTTAGTTCTAACAAGAGTTTCTCTATATAGATGAACTTGATCTTCGATCTCAAATATATAAATAATGTTGCAACAATGCGCACATACAAAATATCTAATGATCAAAACAGATATATTTTTTTTATGCAGACTTTTGCACTATTTTTTAGTGCTACAATTTTTTTTTTAAATATATGTATTATAGGAACGTGTTTTCGGTCGATTCAATGATCATACATAGTTTCAAATCAACTGTGTATATATAGTCTTGGCTTGCAGCATCATGTTGTAAATCAAATTAAGAAGCAAAAAATAATATATAAAGTGAAAGAAAATTTTATACTTTCTTAATTTTTTGTCTTCCTTATTATTTTTTTTTTTTGCAGTGTTGTTGTTGGTTCGTGGTCTATATGTGTATCATATAATTATGTCAAGTTTAACTTTATATATAAATAAAATTAAAATATTTGCGTGTTTTTTTTAAATGGCGAACTTTTAGAAATTGTTATCGCCATTTACATTGCAGGTCATTTTTGCGTTTCCAGATCATTTTTGCGTTTCCAAAATTTATTTGTTTGTGTTATGTGGATCAGGCACAAGGCATACAGCTGTTTAATAAATCATTTCGTTATTAGTAGGCCTGAAAACCACTATGTGGATTTTTTTATTATACACTGGCTGAATTACCTCGGCGTTGCACAGGGGGAAATTAGAATTATTTCGCAGAAAAGTGACCACATATTAATGTTTTTTTGAAGCGATTTGCCTTTAAGATAAATGTCTCTTTACAGGCAAATCGTTCTTTACTAAGGGGATTTTAATGAAAATGATGACGTCACTCTATGTCGGCGGTTCATCATGTAATAACCAGGTGGCAGGTTGATTTTAAAAATGAAATTTACAGTACAAAAAATATTTAGGCGCAATTATTTCATCGAAGCGGAAGGTTATGCGTTTTTTAGTATTTTTGTCTAGTTTTCTCGAGTTTATGTTTCTCCGTTTCTCGATCTCTCAATAAAAAAAAACAATTCTATTTGAATTTTTTAGTGTCACGAATATTTATTGAAGCTGAATAATGTGCGTTTCGTAATTTTTTGCACATGAAAGTTAGCAATATGCTATTGGCCCATTCCACACGCGCGGCTTCTGGCTTCAAAATAAGTCGTCATAGATTTGTTATTACTAGTTTAAAACCTTATTTTATATTTAGACACAACATTTTTTTGTATTTTATTCTGCTCTCTCGAAAATAAAATTTAAACGAAAATCTACATGTCAAAAATAGCTTTGAAATATTTTTTATTTCATTTCTTTTGTGTTAGTTCGGCTTCACCGAAAAAACTATGGTGAAAGATGAGTCTCAATTAAAACAGATTTTATACGTAAAAGATGAAAGAGACGAAGGTGGAGTCGCTTCTTTGAAGCCGTGTGTGGAACGGCGGATTCACGTCAAATGCTGTATCAAACTCGAAAACCCGATCATCACGAAAATAGAGACACTAGCTACACCAAAACCGGAAAAAGATTTAGTAGACATCAGCAGGCTCCCGGATTGCGTGGAGCAACTGAAAATCTTCGATGAAAATCCGACGCAGTACATATCCTGGTTTCACAATGTCAATGAATATATTTGCAATATATTTTCTCAATATTTTAATGGACTATGAAATCGTAAAAAACTAACCAACCATATTGTAATTGTAAATTAATAAAGAAAAGAAAAAAAGCAAAAAGAAAAAGGAAAAAAACCATTGTACCGATCAATATTTCAAAGTATGAGGTAGAAAATTAGAGGAAGGGTCGATGCAGCCTTAATATCATACAATATATTGAGCGATGATTGGGCATCTATAAAAAATGCTTATTTCTTCATTACGCCGGCAAGAGGGACCTCAGAGCTCTGGAGCATCAACTAAGCAACATATGGCAAAGGAACACGAGCATAGATAAATTCTATGCTAACATCAACCATCAGTTTTTAACTGATCGTTAACAAAATTAAAACAGAAATTACTCCACAGAGATTCAACCGAGGTACTGATAGAAACATTTCAAAATCGCGCATTAGATGTGTACATTCCGATCAGAACGTACCACGGAAAAAACCAGAGGACTTACCACTTAGAAACCGAAGAAGAAGAAGAAATATATAATCATATAATTAACGAGAATTCGGGTGTGGACATATGCGATCAGGAGAACGAACAGAAGGGTGAAAAGATCGAAATAAATTTTATGATGGGTGCCTCTCTAGCGACAGAAAAATGACTAACGGCCGGTTAGTTGTGCGCCGGTTAAACGTTCTAAGGCGGTGATACATGTACAGATTTTGCCTTTAAGGCATAAAAATTATGCGCGCTGATTGTTTAAAATTCGGCCATCTTGAACCGCCTTATAGGCAAAAATTTTAAATTGGACATTTTTCAATTTTGTATAAGGAAAATTTTTTGTCTTAAAGGCAAAATCTGTACATGTATCACAGCCTTTAGAAGAAAACCTACGCAAACTTGATTAAAAATATTTTATTCCGTGAGTGTACTTCATTCATTAACTTCCCTGGAATAATGGGGGACGATACGCTAAAAGAACTAGGAGCCATAATCGACAGAAAAAACAACACACTAATTCTAACATTAAAAATAAAGATGATACTGAAGGAAAAGCAGTTATCACAAGTCAACAGTCCAAACATCCAGTACAATCATCTCTCGGAAGGATCTATGCAAAAAGTCCAGAGTATACTGGCAAAATTCGAAAAATTATTCGGACCAGTCACGAACCACTATACGATCGACACAGATTTTAGGATCACTACGGAAGAACCTATTTATTCCAAATCCTATCCGTACCGAGTAAGCAAAAGGAGTGAGGTAAAAAACCAAATCGAACAACTACTAAAAGAGGGCATCATGAGATCTACCAGAAGCCCAAAGAATTCTCCAATCTGGGTAGTGGGAAAAAAGTTAGATGCCTTCGATGAAAAAAAAAAAAATAATAACGATGGTCATTGATTTTAAAAGACTCAACACGGTAACAATATCAAACGCTTACCCGTTTCCGGATATATCGAACACATTTGGAGGAATTACAGAGGATATTTTAATAAAACAGTTTCTCAAGAACGAGACCGAATTCCTTGGTTACATTATAACGTTACATAATAAGTTTGTGTAATTCAAAAAATAAAGATTCCAGAGAACTTAAAATATTTAAAATCATTTCTCAGACTCACGTCTTTACTAGAAGCGCTTCATAAAAGATTTCGCCAAACTAGCCAAACCTCTCACAAATCTCTCAAGATGTGAAAATACGCAAATCAAAGCAAACACATCGAAAAAGTCAAAATAAACCTCTCAGAGAAAGAGATATCCAAGCATTTCAACAACTCAAGGACTTATTGTTATCAACAAAAATACTCATCTTCCCTAATTTCGAGATGCAATTCATATTAACAACGCACACGTCGAACACTGCAATTGGGGCAGTATTGTCACAGGCCGGAAAAATTATGCAGTAAATGAAAAGGAGATCCTTATAATTCAAGCCGGAACCATACCCTCTACCGTCAAACTACCTATGGCAGAAGTAGCATGATTCATTGTGCACTATATGATTTTTCAGCCGGAACTTTATAAATCCAGTATTATATGATTTTTTGGTGGAACCTTATAATTCCACCCGGGAAAGATGGTATGGTTATGTACAGCCAAACTAACTATGCCACAAGTGGCACAATGGATTGTGTATCATTGTGCACTATATGATTTTTCAGCCGGAACCTTATAATTCCAGCCGGAACGACGATTTGCAAAATGGCGAGACCAACACCAGCACTTCACGAAAAATGCTTTTATTTAATTAACACTTTTAGCAGATCAGGAGTTATAATGTGCCCAAAAAATTCCAGCTGAAATTTTTGCTAGTTCACAATCAACCATGCTTATTGTTTATTGCTCCGAATGGTTCACAGTTGGTTTTGCGGTAGTATGGTTCAGGCTGGCTTTAACAGGTTCCGGATGGAATTATAAGATTCCGGCTGAAAAAGCATATATTGCACAATGATGCACAACCATTGTGCTACTTGTGCCTTAGTTATAGTTTGGCTGTATATAACCATACCATCGTTTCCGGCTGGAATTTTAAGGTTCCACCGAAAAATCAAATAATATAAGGTTTTTCCAAAAAATCGTTTATTGCTGGATTTATAAGGTTCCGGCTGAAAAATTATATAGTGCACAATGATGCACAATGTGCCGTGCTACTTGTGTCTTATAGTTGGTTTGGCTGTAGTGTGGTGCTGGCTGGCATTATCAGGTTCCGGCCGGAATTATAAGGTTCAGGCTGGAAAATTATATAGTGCACAACGATGCACAATGCATCGTGCTTTTGCCATGGTTAGTTTAGCTGTATAGGTTTAGGTTTAGTTTAGGTTGTTAGTTTAGTTCCGGTTGAAATTGTAAGGTTTTTGAGAAAAATCGTATATTGCTGGATTAAAAAGATTCCGGCTGAAAAATTATATAGTGCACAATGATACACAATACATCGTGCTACTTGTGCTACAGTTGGTTTGACTGTAGTATGGTTCTAGCTGGCTTTATCAGGTTCCAGCTGGAATTATAAGGTTCCGGATGGAAAAGCATATAGTGCACCATAATGCAAAATGCGTCGTGGTACTTGTGCCATAGTTGGTTTGATTCCGGCTGGCGGCACGGACACATTTAATAGACTTAGCTAAGGTGCCGTACTCAACCTTAATATGTGCTTTAAATGTTTTCTACAGTAACGGAGTTTGAGAACTCAATTTGTAAGATCATTCTCATGTTGGATGTTTGAATGTAAATGTTATAAAGAATCTGGACGTCCAAATCGTTGTACATACGTTTTCTCATTCTGAGCGTATATTCAGTCATATGTCTTGGACTTCCATATACGTAGCTGGTATTATGGCCAATTCCACAATGTCAGCAATATTTCCATCATTTGCTATTTCGTGCATGAATATCGGAATGAACGTTTATTTGACTTAAATCATTTAAAAGAGGTCGACTTTCGATTTTAACGTACATATCATTCATCGTTGATATACGGACGGTACTTCAGCATGTTATTTAATTCTTGGGCTCTAATCATAATACGATACGTTATCGCAGCACCTGTTGCTTGATTATTTTGCATGCGTTAAAATGATATCCGTCTTCTCCTTGCCACACTACTCAAAAAAAATTGGGAGTCGTTACACAAACCGTCAAATGCAATCAACGAGCTGCAGAATTCTACAATGGTATAGAATACCAATAATCGTATAAATCGTTTGATCAGTTTGCCATAGAGTTGAACATTTACTTAAAATTAACTTTTACCGGAACGCACAGTCAATGATTTACATTTAATGCATGTACATTAAATTGTATGCAACTCACAAAAGTAATAAAAAAAAATCTTAAATCGTATGACCAAATTAAGTCATGTACCAAGTCATTGACTCATACGCGCATTTCATAATGAAAAATGCAACAAAAACGAAATCGTCAATAACCATTACCAAAATTTTATACAGTAAACCTAACCTACACCAAACTTGTAGGTGTACTAACACACCAGATTATACCGCACCATTCATCCGACCATATATCTTTTAAATTGTAACAAATCATAGATCTAAAAATAAATATTTTCTAAATTGTAAAAATTTTGTCGAAAGACATAACCTTCAAAAAGCAGCACACGTGACCCCGAATCTCACGGTAAAGAGTATTTTAACATTTTCAATCACATTATGTTCAAAGTTAACTCGAATAATGTGTGCCGAGCCGGTTGGTGTGTTCAAGTTCATAATGATGAAAAATGTAGGCTAACCGCGCTCTAACCATTTATCTCACTCTCGTTATATAAACGTAATGTTTGTTTAAAAAATATAAAATAAAAATGTCGCACAAACATCTCGGTGCGCGGCAGCCAAAAAAAAAATGTAAATAAAAATTATTACTATTTTTAATTTCGTCTAGAGGCCGCGCAATAAAAATATTTGTTTTTTGTCATGTAAAATTACTTAACGATCTGTGAACGTGTACGGCGGGTGCATTCACTCGATGTGCGTACACAAAAAAGTAAAAGTGTTTTGTGACAAACTGTTTACTTGTGGTGAGCCAGCATGCATGCATTTCCACCCACAACTTAATAAATTTATACAAAAATTGTATCGCAACAGTAATCTCATATCGCACACATTTCATTGTGTTCTGTACACAAAACTTCCTACACTTTTTTGTGTACCAGAAATAAAGTAAAAAAAAAAAAAAATCGCAAAAGAAATTAACACACGCAAAAGTGATATATGTAAGAAGTGGTTGAGGAAGATGATGATATATTTTTGAAATGCATCAAATCGGTGTGTGAAGGTTACGAGAACGTCGAGCTGAAATTGGATGTGGACGCGATGCGATAATTTAAAATCAATTAGCTGGGCGTTAATTTGGTTCTACATACTTATTCGGGTGAGATGTACATCAACGACTTTAGTTTTATATCGTATCTGTAACATTATACTGGTTGATGTGTTAATTATATTCATGAATATATAATTTGGTGTAGTAATGTTTTGACGGATTATTAAATTATCAGCGGTTTTATTTTAGGTCATAAATGTCTGCCCTACTAGTTTAGAGTGCATTTTCATTATTAAAACCGGATGTTTAAATTTGGTACACATATATAACTTTCTTTTTCACTAAAAGTGCCTGTTGAAGTGTCGGTGGTCGGAGGTTCACAAATGAGACGATTTACGGGGAAACGCTGAAATAATTTCCTTTCCATAGACTGAATGGTATGCCATATCCTACTCTGATTTGGATAGAAATATCGGTATGATATCAAAGGGCCGAATGTCGAAGGGCCGAATTTCAAAGGGCCGAATGTGTCGAAGGGCCGAATGTCGAAGGGCCGAATGTCGAAGGGCCGAATGTCGAAGGGCCGAATGTGTCGAAGGGTTGAATGTTTCGAAGGGCCGAATGTCGAAGGGCCGAATGTGTCGAAGGGCCGAATGGGTCGAAGGGCCGAATTTTTATTTTTATTTTATTTTGTTTTTAGAAATATATTTTTTTTGTTTTTTTATTTAATTTAATTATTTTTTTTACATAACCCTATTTCAAACAAAATAAATTGGCACTATTTAAGTCCAAACCACACAAATGTGTGGGTAAATAATCATAGTTTGTAACGGCGTTTTTGATAAAAAATTTGTGTAAGATGAAATTTTTTTAAAAAATTTCCTTTGTAGGATTGTGTATCTATCGTTTTTAGGAAGTGCAAGTCAAAATTTCGAGAAAATTATCACATTGAATGCACAAATGCGTAAGTTGGGTCAAAACACATACAAAAATTAATTTTTGACATGGTACTTTTACAATACCCACACAATTGTGTTAACGGGCAGGAAAAGAGATATATCTATTGGTGGCGCATGACAAAATTTCCCTTCATCAAAATGTACCGCTGACTGGATTCGTGATGAAAAATAGTAAAATACATAAATTCTTAAAAAATTCATTTATGTTTAATAAAAAAAAATTTACAAAATATTCAATAAAACAACAAATTTAAAAGATTGTATTTCTAAAAACAAAAAAAAAAAGAAATCGGCCCTTCAACCCATTCAGCCCTTCGACATTCGGCCCTTCGACACATTCGGCCCTTCGACATTCGGCCCTTCGGCCTATTCGGCCCTTCGACCCATTCGGCCCTTCGACCTATTCGGCCCTTCGACATTCGGCACTTTGTACCCATTCCGAAATATCGTGTAAATTTTTTTTTACAATAATTAAACAATGTGAAACGACTAGGAACTAGCATCAAATCTTACGTAGTTGTGGAATATTACGGTTCTAGGAACTTATAACGGTTTTTAATTTATGAAGTAAAAGAAGTACAAAATTGATTGCGGAAGGTGCTTGAAATCGCAGAAATAAAACTCCCGGATTATCACAATACCGGAATTTAAAAAAATTCCGGAAATCAAAATCCCGAAAACCAAAAATTGTGGTATCATAATCGCGGATTTTAGAATTCCGGAAATCAAAATCCTGGAACTGGCCGCTTCTGCAAGAACTTATTTTATTTTTAAAATGATTTTTATAAATAGGACATTAGTGAAAATTGCCATTTTCGCGTAAATTTGAAAAAAATTGATGAAAACCAATTTTGTTACAAATTCAATTTAGAATCTTCTCGTTCTTAATTGATATTTTTGTAAATGCTATGTTTTATTAAAATTTGCATAAAAATCGAGAAAGTTCTTATGAAAGCCGTCACTCCCTGTGAACCGATTTTCAGCAAATTTTAAAAACTTAAATTCAATTGGTTAATTAATTTGGGCTATGAAGAGGTGTAACGACGCCAGCGCTGCCTTTGACGAGCACCTCGAGTTGGTGAAAGAAGTCACGCGTTTGCTAAAACTCGCTGGTTTGACAATTAATGTTACTGGGGCTAACTTCACACAAGAGATAGGGGGATATAATTATGATAGTGTTGCCTGATTAATATTTTTAACATCGAAGATGTTTTGGGGTCGCATTATATAGAAAAATGCAATGAAATTTTGTCCCAAGAATATGCAAAGAAATACAAGAAACAACATAATAAAGTAAATACGAGAGAACCAAAACACACTTTATTTAAGCATTAACAGAATTTCATAGCCGAAAATCAATTTTTGGGCTCAAACTTTTTTATTTTTTATTTTGAGGTCTATATAAATACAAGTACTCTAGCCCAAAATAAATCAGTAGGCTAAAGCTTTTTTATTTAGGCATCAAGCAAAATTTCAAGCTTCTTCTTTGATGTTTAAATTTTTAGCCATAGGCTGAAACTTGAGATTTTTTAATTTCGGGAATAGAATCCGGGGATAACTTCACATACGTATATAGATCGACAAACGGCCGAATTTCATCGAATTGGCCAAGTCTTGGCCTATTGAACGAACTCGATTATTTCCTAAACGGCTATAGTTAAATAATAAGTGAATAATTCAGGATTTAGATTATGACGCGATTTGGGAAATTTCCGAATTTCATTAACAAATGAATATTTGAATCCCACATAATTTGAATCGGCTCACTCAGGGAATACCAGCCAAAAGCAATAGGAGTCTCAGACATAAAATTTTGGATACAAATATATCGGAGTGAAGCAAAATAACAAAATATACACTGTTGCCTATAAGTAGAATTGAAAAAACACTCAAATATTGAACTCCAATGTTTGAGCTCCAATATTATATTAGCTGATCGAAGTGGTTCTGAACTAGTAATTGATGTAAGAAACCAATCTTATTTATCTACATGCTCGGAAATCTCTCAGATTTCTGTTATTCGAGACAGAGCATCATTGAGTGTAATATGAAAATTCTTCAACATTTGAAATTATTTATCTCGCCCCCCTCGGTTTCTTACATCAATTACTAGTTCAGAACCACTTCGATCAGCTCTGTGCGATTCGTAGTGTGTTTTGTTGTAAAAAAAATCATTTTATAAAATTCACTCAAAACTTTTTACTAAAATTAAATGTTTGCTACTTACAGTGATCGCGTCTGTGCAATCCGTAGGGGCAGAGGTAGAAAATTTCAAATGTTTAAGAATTTTCCTATTACAGTGATGTTCTGTTTCGAACAACAAAAATCTCAGAGATTTCCCATGTGGATAAATAAGATTTGTTTCTTACATCAATTACTAGTTCAGAACCACTTCGATCATCTCATGTTTAAGAATTTCAAATTATACTCAATGATGTTCTGTCTCGAATAACAAAAATCTCAGAAATTTCCGAGCATGTGGATAAATAAGTTTGGATTCTTACATCAAATACTAGTTCAGAACCAGTTCGATCATCTCTGTGCGATCCGTTGTGTGTTTGTTGTAAAATAAATTTATTTTATAAAATTCACTCAAAACTTTTCACTCCGATTGACAAATATTATAATTAAAGGCGATGTAATTTTTTCAAATACAGTCATACCTGTTTTTCCAAAAAAGGTTCTTCCAAAATTTCAATCAAATTAGAACATAATTGAATGTGATTAATCTAATCAGTTAATTGACGTTGGCCATTTTGTTTTTTCGATTTTTGATATTGCAACACATTGCGTAAGTATTGTGTCAGTTGCGTAATGTTTTGAGTTATTTTCTACATGGACATTTTTTTATGCGGTCCCTATTCACCGCATAAAAAGCAAACTATTTAAATGTGTTTCGAAAACTATTTTTTATATTACCTATTCGTAAAGTTTCGGAAGATTTTTATTATACGGTTACTATTACCGCACAAAAACAGGTTTGACTGTACTTCTATCGGACCTGCAGATACAAATGCAGTGAAAAATGTGTAGCAAACAGAGACATATATATTCTAATACGAAAAATACCAATTTCACTAGTTAAACTGCGTACCGCAAAATAACGTTCAGCGGTGAAATATTCACTTACGTGTTCACGTGTGTAATTTTTATACGTAAAATTCCATTTCACATCAACTGCGTACTAGACATAAACAGAAACACGTCCACTAAAATTTCTGTTATATGTTTGAACTCAACAAATTTGTTTTGGACTGAATTGCCTCAGAATACTGGTGGATTTTACATTTTCGCCGAAACATATTCCAAAATATTATTACTAGTTCACTTCAAGTAACAATATTCCCTATGAAATCCAACAATTTCTAATAGTTTAATTTGAGTACACTTTTCTTCTAACTAAACTTCACAGTATGCATTCGAGAAAATTGCACTAAACCGGAATTTCCGGGGTGATTCATTACCCAAACTAATTATTTATAAAAATGCTGGCCATATAAAATATGACGTAAAATTCTAGTTTAATTACTGAAATCAGATAAGAGCAAATTTTTCATTATGGCTAAAGAATTTCATCAGCTTGTACACAAAATCGATATGCAATGAACAAAGGAAATAGAAATTTCAAAAAAATTATTCGAAATATTCACCCACCACATTACGGTATATATAAATCGCCCGCGAACCATAAAAAATATATATAACTATCGCACACATTACGACAATTAAAGCATTGCGTCAGGTCACTAAAATGTGCCAATAAAATTGCATATTAAACAAAAAAATTTTTAATTCACGCCAACATTTTTCATGTAGGAATAAAAAAATTTTTTTTCGCAACAATAACATCGAATTAAATTGTTTTGACGGTTGCAAATTTTTATATTTTTTTTATTTTGGGCATCTTAGTAAAGTTCAAACACATTGAATGGCATGCAATAAGATTTGCTCATAAAATGTTGATCTATAAACAACATTAGGCACAATTACGCAATCACTTTAAGAAAATCATCAACATCATCTTGAGAGGTAAAAAATTTTGACCAAATTAAAATTTTTTTATTATGCGCGGCAAAGGTCAATTCTATATAAGCTGCTGAATTCATGTAACGTCTATTCCAACTGTGGACGAGAGCACATAAAGTTATTAAATTTGGATTTTTATGCTAAAACTGTGTTAGTACATTGGATCACATTTTGAGTTTTTTTTTTTTATATAAAGTGTAGCAAACTGAATGCAATAAAAGGCAATTAGGTTAAGCGGCTAGAACAGTTTTTCTCGTATTAAGAGCATTAACGTTAATTTTTTGTAGTCTGGTATTTCTTGATCTTAACTCGTGCATACCTTGGTTGTACATGATTTTTGCCTCTCCTCTTGGATTCAATTTGAATTACTTTAGTTTTCAATTTGCATACAGTATTGGAAATAATTATATATCATTTAAATGATTTTATGATTTACTTCATAAAAATACCACGCAGCGTACCGCAGTGTCAAATCCCTGTTTTGTATTTCTTTTGTTTACTCAACTTGACCAAGTAAACAAACAGGCAAATGACACAACCATATGAAAATTGGCATTTTATACTAGCAGTCTGAGATCGCAACAAAAATGATAATTCAAATTTATTGTTATTTTGTGCAAAGTGCCAGTCCGGGATGCGTTGCACCTGTTTGTTTTGTAAATTTAAATATTTACGTCTTCTATTTTTGCGATTGGACGCACATTTTTATCCTAAATGTTCATACATAAATTCTCGGCAAGTGTAAAGTATTGAACAATTTTTCAACAAGTTCACCAAGAAAATTTTTGGAAAGTGTAAACATTTTAGAAAGTGTAAATGAAATTAATGGGTTATCCAATTCGAGGTTTTCTAAAATCTGCATTAGTGCCACATATTTTTCTGATAGTGGATCAACTTTCTGTAGTACATTCTTTTCCCGCTGGCGTCACTTAAACATCAAAAAAAAAATTCAGAAACAAAAAAGTTTACAAAACCACAGTTTTTATTTGATAGAAGATAATGCAGCTTATAAAAAGGATTATATTTTAAAGGCACACTCTTCTAGATCGTATTTAAAATGAAAGTTGAACAAAAGAACTCTTGGCTTCTTTTAAATTAATTTTTTGGTGGGTGCGCATACGATTTCACTACAAAACACTAAAAGTGCAATAAATTTTGCACCATCAACAATTCGAATTTTTTTTAACTTGGTTGTTTTTGTTGGAAAGGAGCTCCCCTATTACCCTGCTTCGTTTGATCTGCCAATTTTGGGACACCCTATATATCGAATACATAATTAATAAATTAAACCTTGTGGCAGTTAATTTTCAAAATTGATGTTATCTCATCACAATTGTTGAATTCCTAAAAGATGAAGCACTTGTTACAAGCAATCCATACTAAGGGCGGTATACAACCGGGGCGGTATACAGCAAGCAGCGCGGCAGCTTGTTTCGTTCTAGACAGAAAACGAATTATGTTTATTTTATTGAGGTTATGATTAGCTGCGAAGAATAGATTTTTGGTGCTGCTCGATGTGGAACCTATTGGTGCCGTGACAGAGCCAACTTCGTTCAATGTATTACCAAAGAGAATAAGACTTATATAGAGAGTTATTTTGTATGAACCGAAAATGTATGTAAAAATTGAATTGAACATTTTCTAGTCATAAAAAATTGTATCTATAAAATTTGATAACGAAGGATTTTGATACGCCCTCGATTGTACACGAAATTAATTTTGATATGTGATCCTTACGAGGATTGGCTGAAAAGAAGCACTCGTCAACAAAAGTGGGCGGGGGGGAAGGGGTGTATTTCCGCATGCGTTGAAAGGTACTCACCGAAATATCAGCCTTTTTGAACGCGCAGTTGTTTAACAATCGTTTGAGTGAGTCGATGTGAGTGTTTTGTGAAAATGAAAAAATCGAGTGTCCGGCAAGATTCAACTTCAATAATATGTTACGATAAAAAAAATCAAAGTCCATAAGGCACCCATAATGATTGAAAACAGCGTTACATTGTCGGATCCCGTAACCTGCGAAGCGTGGAACACACACAAAGTTAGAAAGGATATCTGCTGTGCAGCCCACAAAGTCGTCTTCTATCCAGCCTCACGAAATTTTAGGTAGAATAAAATCGCCTGCAACCAATACCTAGTCACATTCCTCATATAACGTTAGAACTACATTGGCAACGAATTGAATGACACCCTGGTACACGTCACCGATTCTTCCATAACGTATGTAAATTCTAATAATAAATAGCCAGAACGAGACACATTTGACCTTGAATATAATAGACTCACCATAAATAAGCACAGTGAAGATTGACTTGATCAAATTTAAGCAAGGTACTGGGAGCATGGGAACAGATGAGACATCAGCAGTGAGGATATATTGAATCTCATCCAGTTCAGGAGCAGAATGCGTAATATTACAAGTTAGCAGGTTGGACTTCTTCGAAATCCACTAAGCTACTTTTTGAAAACTATCATTGATATTTCTAGTAAGCACCGTAACTTGCTGAGACAGGAGAAACAGTTGCTCTTTAAATAAAACAACTTTATCGACGCACTAACATCAGAATCATGCTGGCAATCGTAGCACACACAAATTTTACTTATGGGCTTCTATCAACAGTTTGCTCCACAAGCTTTTCAACCCAGACGCAGACTTTATAGATTTGCTATACTTGTTCGACATTGCGAAATTTATGATAGTCCAAAACAAAATTATTAAACCCGGTAGGTATGAAGCTTCGCTAGTGTAGAGTTTCAAATAATCGTGCAAATTTTTTTTTCCGAAATTCTCCACAAATAAATAAGCGGCAACTTTGATAGCGGATTTATTTTTCCATGAGACTACAGAATTACAGAATTTTTATTTCAATTCGATCGCAGATTTCTAGATAACGGTTAATAGCACTATCCAAACATTAACGATTATCAATGCACAAAAATCACAATAAATTTGTCTTCCGCCTCATTCAAATGAGTCAAACAAATCTACAATAAACCAATCCAGTAAAATACTGATTGTAACCTTTAAGTCGGTCTCTACAAAATAAGTCTTAAATTGGGCCGCAACGATTCATGTGCAAATCTCGAAAGGTCAAGCAGCTTAATCATTCTGAAAGCATCTGTTTGACGTGTGTAAAAGGAAAACAGACAAGTCAGTCTTTTAAACAATTCGAAACACATACCAAAGAAGTTCTGGAATTTGTTCATTCCGATTTGCATGATTTTCTAACATTTATTGACGATTTTTCTCACAAACTGTTTGTGTTTTTGTTAAAATAAAAATCCGCAGCCGCAGCAAAGTTCGTGGAATTCAAGAATTTGGTGGCGAACTGGGAATACTATCAAATGTTTGCGAACCGAATATTGAGGCGAATAAATTAACCAGACCACAGTTCCATATACGCTGGAACAAAATGGGATCGCTGAAAGATTGAATCGATATGAATGCTTTTTAATGCCGGATTAGGTAAGGAGTTCTAGGCGGCGGAAACTTACCTCATAGACGAAGTATTACATTTCACGTAAGACTCGAAGAAATCTAGACGGTACGAAAACTTGAAGCTTAAATAGGTTTTACTACTAGACGGTAACTTTAGTAACTAAACGACTACCAGTATGCAACTCAACTAAAGATTTTTCGGAGTTTGAACAAAAAAAAAACACAAACAAACCACATTTGTCTCAACAACACAACAGAAGTAGAGTAAGTAAATGTTACACTGAAAAGCCATCTAACGGAAAAACCACGACATGATCGATAGAAAGTTATACCTGTTGGCATTATAGTGTTTATAATTTATTTTTTTACTAAAATAAATTTATTGTCAACCTAACCTTAAAATTAAATTCAATGTGTACAATTATACATTTTTACTTAGCCCATTCCCACCTACCTAATAAATAAACTCCATGTTTGAATATCACACAACATTACAATCGGTTCTAATATGAGAAATTTAATTCAGTAACAGATACCTGCACTTCAGTTCGCGCTAGTCTCCCTGATCCCATAAGTGAATCTATTGGAAGTATTTTCATGCCTCTCCAAATTCAATGTTGTCCAATAGGACTATTACCCAGAGTCGATCTTAGTACCGCGGGCAAATATTTGTGAATACCGCACTCATCTTAATATCCAGAGATCGAGAACAATCTCGAGTGAAGTAGTCTGTGTTGTATGAGTAGCCAAAAGTTTCCAACCAAAGCATTCTCTCTAACTTTGACGAGGGTTTTCTGTCAGTCCTGGTTCTAAATTTAGGGTACCACATAAAGACAGCAAACTAAACAATGGGCCTGAGTATTGCGACGCCACGCAGTATACTGTTTTTTTATTTGAATTATTTTCAAACGTTACTTGCTTTCTTCCATTTATCTTCAATGAGTTATTGCCATAGGTAAGCGTTATCCAGGCCCCTTCGCAGGATGGGCGATGAATTATAGGGAAATTTAAATTTCCCCAAGTCATGACAAGTTATTTTCACGGTCTGGTCTCATAGGACGTGGCCGCCAGCATATACTTGACAGTATAATCGGTGATCATTTAAGTAGACTAGCAATGAATTGAGGACAAGGCACTACAGAAGAGGAGTCACATATCCCCGCTATGTGATCGCTTCGGAGTAGTTACAATATTCGTTTGGAGTTTTCTGACTGGTTCTGCATGTTTTTTGCCTAATTCCGTTTTATATTTCGGCATAGTCTCCTTTAAGTCGTTACTTTTTTAACCTGCACTTCCTTTCGCGTTATGCAAATACCTATCGTACGAGCCAAAGTTTGAGCTAAGGAAACTGGGATAAATCGCTCTAGTCAGATCTGATCTATACGCGGGCTGGTCAATCAAATGGCGAAATTGAGCTGCCAATGCGGTGCTTTCCTGACAGTCTAATAACGATGCATGGTATGACCCCGTTCTTACTGGATTGCACGTTTTTCTATGTAATCGATGAAAAAAATTTCCAGACTATCCCAAAAACAGTCACCATCAACCTCCCGGCTTTAAGAAATCGTCTTTGCTCTATTTAAATTCTACCGCTTATCTTTTACGATGGAAAATGATAGAACAGAGTGCCTTTAAACAATTACCATGAATTTACTCCAAATAGCAAGGTATGGTTAAAGGTGGTATGAAGAGTTTGTGGCGATGGATTTATGGGTTTTCTCATTTTATATTTTGATGACCAACTGGCAAAATCTTGATCGCCAGACTATTTTATCTTTATAAAACCAGAAATTTTGAAATTTTACTCCAGCTTTTCCTCAGATCACTTCCAGCCATACCATGAAATTTAGCGTAAGTTCATTCTTAATCGAATACATTAAACTGGCAAAATTTGAACGCGGAACTATTGTTTGATCAAAAAATGAGAAAATAGTAAATTTCAATCCTTCTAATCTTATTTTTGGCTGGGTTACCAAAGGAGAGGTAAGATCCTGGAACCAATGTGGAAGACAAGATAAGGAATGCATCTAACATGTGGAATGCATATATAGTGACATGTTTGAGAAGTAGTTTATATGGTTTACGTAGTTCTGTGTTCATTCCAATTTCCGTGTAGGAGCCTGGGAAAATTCGGTTATAAAATGAACCTCTACAGCGACAGGTTTTAAAAGTTTATTTTAAGGAATTTTAAAATTTTGTAAGCGCGATACATTCAAACGAATTTTTGTGGATTCTCAACATAAAAATTGACCTAATGGTTTCCCAAACATGCATTCGACATCCTACCTTCACAAATTTTTGATACATCACCTAAAAATTTGGTTTGCTATTCCCGTTTACATTGTTTCGGATGAAAATTTTTTATTTGAATATTTTTATTTGATCGGTGTACGTTGGTATACTGCTCGGTTTCTTTTTAACAAATCAATAAATTACAAAAAAGCAACCTTCCCGAAGTACTCGACTAAGTCGCTAATCTCCGATTTTAAACAGAGGTTCATTATCATCATCATCATCATGATTAAAGTGTAAAGGAATATACTTTATTATCTTTATGATAAGTGATATTTTTGAATTCCAACCATAATTTTCCGGGATTGCACCTAATAAGATTGACGCCTACTGTCAAGATTGGGAAACATTTTTTAAGTCAGCATAGAAACCGTCACTTTGAATTATAACACCAACTTCTTGTATGAAACTCGGTGGGTGTGTTACGAAATCCCGGTTTTCAAAATCCTGGTTTTTTTCATAAATCCCGGTTTTTAGAATTCCGGTTTTCAAAATCCTGGTTTTCAAAATCCCGGTTCTCAAAATCCTGGTTTTGTATAAAAAAAATCCCGATTTTTAGGAAATCCTGGTTTGAATTTTTAAAATTTGGCATGTGAGAAAATTGGACTAATATATGATTTTTCGACAAAATTCAAAAATGAATTTGCGTTAAAGTTGTAGAAAATGGCTAATAGGGATGGAATTTGGCCATTTCTTATCAGATTTTGTTGAAATTCTACACGTGCGATGGAAATGGGATTCTAAAATGATTTTTCGATAAAGCGGTCAATAGAGATGGAACTATGCCATTTCAAATCCGATTTTGTTGAAATTCTACACTAAAAATGTGATTTTGATAAAGTTCTGGAATAAGGCGGATAGGGATGAAACCTGGAAAATTTTTTAATCGATTATGCCGAAAATCGAAGTGGGATCTAAATGGGATTTAAGTTCTGGAATATTATCTTTAGGGATGGAACTAGGCCATTTGTTAATCGATTATTCGTCACGTGCGTATACCGTATTTTTATGTTAAAATATTGTTAGTACGGCCGGCTAATTCGGACCGAAAAAATGTAAAAAAAATAAAAAGTAGTTTTTTTCAAACTCAAGACTTTAGAACTAGAAGAAAAGGAGGCCGGGATTCTAAAAACCGAGATTTCGTAGTACACCCAAACTGGGTAGTATTACAACTTCATAAATAAAAATCGTTCCACTTATTTCCCTGACTATATACATATATATTCCATATCTCGATTAAGAAGACATCTAAAAACATGATCCCGACTACTTTATTAATTAAGAACGCGATATACGATTTACCGCAAAATAATTATTTTGAAACGATTTTGATGCCTTTCTACATGTTGCATTGATTAGCATATACACATTTATTACCCATCAACGAACATGCCAAAATGTCATTTTTAATAATAAATATAAATTCATGGTATACAGTCTCCATATAGCTAAGATGATATACGACCGTACAATAATGTTGTTTTAGTATGATTGTTGCTGATTGAGGTGATTAAATTGAAAATAAATCAAAAAAGATATTCCGCATACGCGCATAAAAAGAAACCAGTGGCTTAACGGTATACGTCATAATATATACGTTCTGTCTAAAAACAGCAATATAAAGTCGTCTCGTTTCTTAATTAAGAAACCAGTATAATATACATATACAGTGCTAATTTATAAGCTCAACAAAGTTTTCATGTACGCAAAGATTCGTCAACGAAATTAATTTTAAATTTTAGCTTTGTTCTTACCTAACTAAGTGAATATCTAAGATAAGCGGATTCTTTTTAGCAAAATAAATTATCGTTTAGTTGTAAATTTGTTACGAGTGCCATTTTAAGTGGAATCTACGTCACTATTAAAGTAAACATAATTTCCTTGTAATTTGAAATAAGTGGCGGCCTTTATCTGTTCGAAGAACACGAATGAGTATTTTATATAAGAGGATAGTCGCCAGTAAGCATACTTAGTATATCAGAACAGATTCAGTAATTTATATGAGGTAAGCACAAATAATTTTAAAAGTTACTTACACATCTTAAATACAATCTAAGCATTTACATCAAATTGCGAATCACACTCGTATGTACTTTACCTAAAAATAGAAAGAAAATGCAAAATTATAAGTAGTGTTAAATAAAAGTATTTTAGTAAGGCGCCCTCAGCCAAAGCCGTCCCCTGTCGAATACGTACTTAAAAATCGACAACCATCTATTAAGTGTAATGTGATGTGTCTAGTCGGTTCGATAATGATTTGTAAGTGCGAAGGTAAACATAACTACATATTAAGCCAAAAGTGCATCATGTCAGATAATTGTAAAGTGTACAAAGGTTTATAAACCGGCAATTCTGGATGTACTACATTTTATAATACATTTTGTACAAAGTGTTTGATTTAAGATTAGAATAATCGTTGTAAACATTGAGGTGATATGTCAAGTCTAATGACAGCAAATTATATGTATAATTATATGTCACTGTTTACTTTAATGGCTGCTTTTATCATATTCGTTAGAATGGGTATTTCCTTTAAAATCTTAAAAATATTTGTACTTTGATCCTGAGAAATGATGACTGGTCGCTTCAGGTAGAACAATCAACACAGAGCGTAAGAGAACCACAACCCCAGCGACCTGATCAATTATGCACGGGCCTAGTGAAGGTACATAAAAACGTATCATTATTACCGAAAGAGAGACCACTGCCACCAGTTAATATACACCCAACGTAATCAACTAAGAAAAACTGTAGGAAAATCAACCAATCCATAAAGTGTTAGTGAAAATGAAACAACTAAAAAAATAGTGAAGCTAATCCCAAACGATAAATATAAACTGCAGTGAATAATAACGTTTGCAAAGTGAATGGGTTGGTCCAGAATTGTAGGTTTTTCAAATGCAATCACAGCTCAAAACATTAATTGGTTCAAAAAACAATTGAGGAAATTAGCCAGAAAGGATTCATTCAGAATCCTCATTCCAAGGTTGGCCTCCCATTTTCCATGCTAATATTTGACAATGCTGAGCATTGATAGGGTATATGGAATCAAAACAATCCTTAATATGACAGTTAAGTTTGAGGCATTAAAAAAGAATACAGGCGTATAACCACACACGCAGATACTATAATAGGTACCCAAGATGCGTAAAGTGCGCTGGGGAACATCGATCAAAACCAAGCAACAAAAGTAAGAACGATATCGATGAGCCAAGATAAATAAATAACAGATGCGATAAGTAAAACTAGAGAAGTCATTGACTACCTTAATTCTAGTCCATACAAACTTAACAACAAAAAATAATGACATACTGTTTAAGAATTGCTACCAGGAATGCAAATGGCCTTTCGCAACGCATTTCAAAATTAGAAGTATTTTTAAACATAAAAAAAAATTGGTATATGCCTAATCTCAGAAACTTATTTTACACCAGAACCTGGGCCGCTATGCTTGAAATCGGTGGATATTTTCGTCGGCGGATTATAATTTGCATTAAAAATCTTTATATTATTCGAATTTTTCGCCGGCTACTTTAATCATTTTTTCAAATTTGCTTGAGAGTTTTCTATTATTTGAGGAAAGAAATTCGCATTGATTTACCCAGGCGGAATTTTTCACCGATTTTTGTTTAGTAGTGAAATAAATAATAGAAGACTTGCAAGCAATTTAAAAAAAAAAACGATTAAAGTAACCGGCGAAAAATTTGAATAATATAAAGATTTTTAATGCAAATTATAATCCACCGACGAAAATATCCACCGATTTCAAGAATAGCGGGCCTGGTATGCCAAAATATGTGGATACAAGGGCTATCAAACTCTACATCCAGCAGAAAGAGCTAGAGGCTGTACAGCAATCTTTATTAAGGATAATAGGTGTTTTGCTTTGGCAAAGTCCGCTTAGCTTTGAAAAATAAAATATTAGAGGCCAATTTTGGTTTTAGCAATATTTGCTTGAGAATTTCCCGTAACGGAAAATAAATGTTCATCAAAGTTGGCATATTTATCAGTAGAAATTAAAGTAGAGTTGGCTTTACTTCAACTAAAAAATAAGACTTTCATAAAACCAATTCAGATAAGAATAAGCATATTGCATTGGTTATTTACAACAACAATGACATTAAAACTCACCCCAATTGGTTGAAATTCATTTTTTAGCCTTACTGTTAACTATTGTCACTTATAAAATTGAATTAAATTGCTTTAATGAAAAACAATTGTAAAATTTCCTTATGCCGGGTTGTACAGCAAAACGACTAACGGCCAGTTAGTCGTGCGCCAGTTAAATATTTTATATGAAATCGGTTTTCGCATTCAGAAAAAAGTCAACGCAAACTTGATTAAATATATTTTATTCCATGAAAATATTTAATGATTAGTTAAAAAGTTATCCAATCAAAATTCGCCATTCAAATATTTATACGCAAGCTAAATATTTCCACGAGAAAAATATATATAATCAAGTTTGCGTTGACTTTTTTCTGAATGTGAAAACCGATTTCATGTCATTTTTCTGTGGAACTGGGCATACGGCAATTTTACAAGCGTTTTTCATTAAAGCAATTTAATTCAAATGGATTCATCTAAATCCAAAATGATATTAAATTTACGTAAATCCAATCCAATTTTTAGTACTAAAGCTTTGTACTAAAATATTAAAACTGATATTGCAAACTACAAAATCGACATAAATATTACTATGTTTTTAAAATAAAACTAAAATATTAATAAAATCTACTACGTGAAAATATACATAGAAAAAAATATTTATACTGGCAAACTTTGAAGCCGAAAACTAAATACGAAAATGGCTGTTCATTTGAAAAATTATAAATCCAAAACTAAATCCTAATCCACTTTTTCCAATGCAATGCAGCTGAGATACTGCTGACATAAAAGCCAACTATGATGAATAATTATTTTACTGGAAGTTTACAAGCAAATAATTGCTGAAACTAAAATTGGCCTCTAATATTAAAGCTAAGCGGGATTTGCCAAAGCAGAACACTAATAGCTGTTTGCAGCTCAATGAAGAATTAAAAATAGAGGAAGAAGTTATGCAAGTAGCTACACTGCATCTATATTGAAACCAAAAATAACAATAGCTATTATAGTATATCAGCGATTTACTGTCTACCCAGATATAACCCAAAAAACCCTGGAAATCAAATAGAACTACTCCCAAAGGAAGAGACCTATTTGAAGCAAGCAGGACATTAAAATGTAAGTTTCACTCCAGTAGAAAGCCAACCTGGTCTACGGACTAAAATAAAATTCCTGAACTTCTGGATTTCTATATACAGGGTGTCCCCGATTGGGATGCTAATCCGTTAAGGGGTGATTCCTTGGTTCATTCCATGAAAAAAATCGTATGGTAGGGGGGGGAGTCAATTTTTGATATCCTTTGAGATACAGGGTGTTTAAAAAATTTGGTTCGAGAAAAAAGCACAAGCGAATATTAAACTGTAACTTAAAAATATTTATCGGACGGGAATCAACAAAGCCTCATTTATCGGACGGCAACCAACAAAGCCTCATGTGACGGACAATTGAATAGGCTATATTTAAGATATTTTTAGCTATCTTGCATCTGTATCCATTTAAGAGCTATGACCTTTTAAAGTCTACAAAAAATAAAAAAGATTTTTTTCTTTATAAAACTGAGTTTTTCTCAAAAAAAAAATCGCCTAATAAAATTTTTTTTTTACCTAATTTTAATCCGCTATGATCTCCTCTACAATCCCCTAATCCGTTATTTGTAACACGTGCTATAGTTTTTTACTTATGAGATGAAGAATGGAAACACTACACACAAATTTTAGTGTAAAAATTGCAACATTTTTTTTCATCAGTAAAATAATAGGCGAAGAAATTGTTTTACACTACAATTTCTGTGTAGTGTTTTCATTTTTCATCTCATAAGTAAAAAACTATAGCACGTGGGTACAAATAACGGATTAGGGGATTGTAGAGGAGACCATAGCGGATTAAAATTAGGTAAAAAAAAAAAATTATTAGGCGATTTTTTTTGAGAAAAAATCAGTTTCATAAAAAAAATCTTTTTATTTTATTTTTTTTAACTTTAAAACATCATAGCTCTTAAATGGATACAGATGCAAGATAGCCAATTACCCAATAATATTTTATATATAGCTTATTCAATTGTCCGTCAAATAAGGCTTTGTTGGTTGCCTTTTTTCCCAAACCAAATTTTTTAAACACCCTGTATCTCAAAGGATATTGAAAATTGACCCCTCCCCCCCTCTACCAAACGATTTTTTTCATGAAATGAACCAAGGAATCACCCCTTAACGGATTAGCATCCCAATCGGGGACACCCTGTATAAAGAGATAACTCCAAAACTTACTGAGCAGTTGAAAATGATGAAAGGGCTATCATCAGACCATTCTCAACAAGTGACACGGTAATAAGGAAAGCAAGCCCTCCAAGACTAACAAATAACAAAACAAACTGGGAATGCTTTCCGCAGCTAGACGAAGAAAGTGTCAATCTACAAGTGCAGATCTCGAACGCTTACATGATAGAAGAAGAACTGGAAAGCCTCATTAAAAATATTCAAAAAACAGACTGGGAGAGTACTCCTGGCGCCCTATTCTGGTAATTCCCTGCAAATAGGCAGTTGAGGAAAGATTTTACACAGCTTTTATCTATAAATCTGTTTTTTCTGGCCTACTGAGAAAAAAAGTTTGATGTAAATTTTTAGAAATTGGGAACAATATTTCCATAGCGAAACCGGCAGGGAAAATTATTCCAAATTATATTTTGTTTTCAAAACAATTACCACTGAATTTTTACCGTAGTATGTCAGATAAAAATTATTTAAATAGAATCTGTATATAAATTCTTTACCCAATTCCCGGGGAATTACCAGAATTAAGCCACTAACCAGCAAGAAATATTACAAAAAAGTATACACTATGCAGTTGAAACGAGAGGCTTGGTTAACGAAAAAAGAAGAACGTCGTAAGGCTTGGCAGAAAACTAAAGTCACTGAAAACAAAACAATCCTAAACAACTTCTGCAACAAACTTATAAAGGTCAGTTGCTAGCCAATCTGACAGATAAACCTCAAAAAAAAAATCCCCTGCATACAACTTGATAGCGGGACAAATAATCAAAGCCATTCCCGAAAAAGCACTAAAACTACAGCACATAATCAATCATATCTTTAGACAAAGTTATGTTCCGAGGCAGTGGAAAGTAGCAGAAATCATAATGATTCGAAAGCCTAATAAACCGCTAAACGACAAAACATCGTATAGCTCAATTTCTTTGCTAACAACAACATTAACGATTTTCGAAAGACTGTTTCTCAAGAGGTGTAAGCCCATTATAGAGACCAGAAATCTTATACCAGCACATCAACAGGTACAATAGGATCACTGATAAAATTGAGAAGGTGCTGGAAAAAAAAGTATGTTCAGCAAAATTCTTAGACGGAGCCCAAGCAATGGTTAAGGTTTGATACCGTTGTCTGGAATTTATGCTCCAAAGAGATTTGCCAAAACAACATTGTGAACTGCTAAAGTCTTACTTCAAAGACCGTTACTTCCGGGTGAGACAGGAAGGGGAATACTCAAAATTAAAGAAAATGTTGGCAGGAGTTCCACAAGGGAGTGTTCTAGGCCCCGTACTATACCTCCTGTATAAAAATGAGCTACCAAACATAGAAGAAACTAGAATAGGAACGTTTGCTGATAAGACTGCTGTTCCGACCATAAGATGCTATTAATATAAAACACTAAACGAATCGAAATCAACACAAATAAACTTCCAACTAGGAAATTAGAATATAATCCGATTAGACTGAGTTCGCAACAAATTCCATATTCTGATAACGCTAAGCAACTCGCCATGGCGCTAGACTCTAGAGTCAGGTGGAAACCGCATGTTAAAATGAAATCGCAAGAGTTGAATTTAACATTCAGAAAAATGCACTTGCTTATTGGAAGAAACTCTGAACTGACAACGTAAAACAAACTAAACCCTCTCTGGACGTATGGTATTCAGCTTTGGGGCTGCACAAAGAAAACTACAGTTTAGACCATACAAACGCCATCGAGGCTTAAACATGGAATACGTTAGCGATGAAATACAAAAATTTACAATGAATATGTATATGAGAATGGGAAAAATATGTTTGTGTCCAGCGCTATAGCGGTAGTTCTGAGTACTAATGTGCTTTAGCCAAATAAGTTGACATTCTTTAAGACCTAATCCATGATATGCAATACGGCACGTATATGTTTCCTATATTAAACTAAGTTTTTTCACCAGCGCCATGACGTAGGATTTGTGTACTACAATATTCATAAAAAAATTGTTGCTTTTGTCAAGACTTTTCAAGTGATGTACCACATGATTGTATTGGAATAAGCTGAGTTCAGTGCCATAGCAATAGTTTTGAGTACTTCGTTGCTTTTGCTAACTTTATAACATTCGTTCAGCCATTTTCAACGATATAAGAAAAGTATGAACTCTAACAGAATCAAATAAGCGCTAAAACAGGCTCAAGCAAACATTGAAGCGATGAAAATCATGCGAAAAACGCTTTTAATTAAATTCATCGGATTGGCAAGTCAGTGCGGGAGTTCCCAGTTGTCAAAAATTTTACGGTATATTATGGATCTGAATGGTATATTTGAACAGAATAAGTCACGTTTCGATCTTCGGTATAAAATCAAGAAAATCAGTAAATAAGTCCGAAGATGCACGACAAAAGTTGCCTATTAAAGTTAGCCGACTCCAGCCGAAAAAAATGATAATGCAGATTATATAAAATATCGACAATGCAGATGCAAATTTATGCCGGAAGCCGGAAAGTAATTATTTATATTAGAAATTTTTATTTTGTTCTTCCTAAAAACCAACTAAAAAATTTAGAATAAGAAATTTTCATTCGAAACAATTAAAACTAATATACCAAACCACATTTCCCTAAGTGCTGTATTAGATATATGGGGAGCTAAGCCGTGAAATACATCTATAGTGACATGTTTGGAGAAAATTTTAAATGAAGTGGCATCTAATAATTATAATTTAAAAAACGTCAGAAAAACTCGATTGAATATATCGCACACACAAAATTTGAAAATTTCTAAAAATTGGCCGTTTAAAATGTCATGGCTGGAAAAAGATGCAATTGAAAGGTCTAAAAAAAATATTTTTTGACATAAAATATGTAGCTGCATTATCGACATTATCCGGCTGGGTATTTCTGTGGATATTTTAACCATTTTTTATGTTTTATTGAACCGAATTTTTGCGGACTCCCCATTAACTCTTCACATGGAAATTGACCTGAGATTTTTGAAGTTTTGCTTGTTTTTATTATAGATTTAATGCATTTAATAAAAAAGTTTAATTTTGAATAATATACGTTGATGAACCGAAATAAACATCTTTGATTTAAAAAGAAATTACTGCTAGTACTAAAATTATGTATCTGCTTTATCGACGTTTTCTAGCTGACTATTTATACGGATATGACTTGCCGACCTTTACAGGTGAATCATATAAGTAGTTTATGAACCTGAATTATCGACATTTTAAGGCTGATAAATTTTAGTTGCTAGAGCTGAATCTGTATTACGGACACTTTTCGGCTAGAGCGAATCGGCTATGAGCCAGCAAGCGATTCTATATTACTCGTACTTGTTAAGTCTCACACACTAGTCGTATTTCGAGTGAATGCGATGATATTCGAGCAGCGATAAAGGGTCAAACAAGAGTTCCGGCTCTTAAACTGAAGCAAAAACGAAATGATTCGCGTCGTCGAAGAAACACGATTAGTACTATAACTAACAGAAGCTAAACACAGCATTCGTTACTGCAACGATTAACAGAATTAAAGTTAAACTGCAACATGCGATAGTGGTTCGGACGGTAAATACTTTCGTGATTCATTTGAATCCTTGAGTGTAATCATCTATGACATATCTATATGTTATGTGTATATGTGTTTGTTACATATACAACAGCAAATTCTATCTTTACTTGGATCAGCAACAGCTACTACCCAGTTTCAGAGCTAAAACGGTGTGTTTAGAAATATTTTCCACCATTGCAAAATTCTTCAACCGTATGTTAGAGCTGACAGAACATCAAAAGTGTTGGTTCAGCAATTTTACACCAACTACATAACGAGCCCCGTGTGCAGGAAACTGCTCTCCTGAAAGGACTGATTCCAAAGAAGTGAATCATAAGCACGCGATCAAACTTCAAAATTTACTCGACAACTTCAACTAGAACGACCAGATTCGAAAGCTTCATAAGCCAGGACGTTGTTGAAACTATCGTTAGCGGCGATCAGGGATGGGCATGATTAGTCGGGAATATAAAACCTTTACCGCTATTAGAGAGGATACCGCAACCACAGTAATGACAAATTTGCAGTGTATTGCAAATTTCTGAAAGAATAAGATGAATTTTGTGGACAGCTAGTCATTGAAACTGTTCTTTCTTTCCAAATTTTTCATTTTGATATGTCATGAAGAATAAGACTTCTATTATAGTGCGAAAAACCGAGCAATAAAAGATTTTTCAACGTCTGTGATCGGTTTCGAACTATTCCATTCATCTACTCGACGCAGGCAAATGTTAGAGATACAAATTTATGTTCTCCAGATCGAATATTCGTTTCGAAATGACGTGATAAAAAATGGATGACGAACCTCCAGAATAAGTGATATAATACGCATGAAACACAAAAAGCTAGAATAATTTTAAATTAAATTGTAATTTCAATTCAAATTGGCATTCTAATAATATTTCGTATATTGTCATTCTGCCATTTTGTCATACTGCCTATGGATTCGGGCTTTAATGTTCACTTGCGTTGATCAAATACTTTCGACGATGATCATCATAAGTCCGCTGTGCATTAAACGTGAACGTGATTCCATTGCCATTACTTATAATCATTTTTGTCATTGTCGACATATTGTCTACATTCTCTACGTTGCCGACACTATGACACAACACTGCATATGCAACGTTATACGAGTGATACCTGTACACACATTCAAGCTGTTGTAATAAATTTTGAATAGTTCGCATATTTCACCGAACTTTAACAATCAGGTATTTGGTTTGCTTGAATATGCGTTAGATAATTAATTTCTATATTATATTACTACAATAATAATACAATTAATTATGATTGCATCCAGACATGATGAAATAAATAGAAAAAGTGAGTAATTTTCAAAGACTATTACGCAGAATTTCTGTACAGATGTTCAAATTAATATTGTGTGGAGTTTTGATGCGATAAGAGCATTATGCATAACGATTTTTTTCAATTCTTCCACACTTTCACTTAATAAGCGATTAAAATATTGATTCACGTGTACTTCATCGTAGTAGATCTTTATACTTTAAACTTTGACCTTCGCAATATTTTTAAATCATAATTATCACGTTATCCACCGGAAATGTACTGAATGAACTATCTGTTTACGTTACTTTAGGAAATTCCTTAATTGTTTTCAACTATAAAATTAGCATGGGAACGGAATTGATCTTCAGCAAGATTTTTTTGATTAATTTGCATCCGCCTTAATTCCGAAAAATTAACAGATGAACTTTAATTTCCATCGGTCTTAGATCAGTTAATACGGGAAAGCACTCATTTCATAATATTTTATATAACAAACGATAATATCTGCACGTGTCACGTGACACGGCACATAGTAAAATTAAAACTTATCATGCAAGCACATTGTTTGTAATCAGAACTAATATTTCCTTTTGAGCTTATAAAACAATTTCATAGTACAACGATTCTGCAATAAACTGTTTACATGTAAAATTTGCGTACCACAGTACTTTTTGCTTACATATATGCATGTCTAGAATTACGTACAAACATATATTTTATACAAACATAGACAATTCTAAGAAAATATTTAAATTGCAATTAACTGAACCGCGAACGACGAAAAAATTGCCCGTATCTTATCTCACACCTTTATTTATAGAACGATAAGACTTTTATATATTTGTCTCTTAGCATAATTATTATTTACAAAAAAAAAAAAAAAAATTATTTGGCTTTTTAGTCGTCGAGACAAATTTTTTTTTTGCCATATCGCTGCTAAATTGTACGCAACCAACAACTCGAATCTACACTTTCACCCTATAAATAAACGCGTTGTCGCGTATAATACAGAAATGGTTTACATTGATCAACAATTCAATTAAATGTCAGGTATCGCGATAATACATTAAGATGATTAACATTTTGATTGACTTTCATTCACAAGTTAGAAGTTATACTTTGTTTGTATATAGCGATGGAAACCCCTTTAACGGAAAGTTGATATGTTTTGATGTAATCGTGAGAAAATTTTGAGTTGTTGTTGTGCATATCTATGAAAAAGTGAAAATTGTTTAGTGTCGCATTGGTATGCTGGATGTTAATTTATCGCTTTTCATGCAACTAAAGTGTTGGCCAGGAATTTTATTAGTCGGCCGCCACTTTGTGTACAATAATAATACGACATGAGTCATTTCAAGATCATAATAAAATTTTCATTCGGTTATTTGCTAATGCAATTATAAATGAAAATAATTTTTTTAATTGAAATACAAAAATATATTAATGAAATAATTACTAATAAAATTATATTGTCTCATTAAACGGTAATAAATTATTCGTTTGGAATAGAGAAATAATTCGAGTAACGCTGTGATTAGTATCTCAACCATTTCATCTTGGTTAGACTGGATATGTTGAATATGCTATGGCCAACACCTGACATTCTTTTACCAGATCGTGAGCTACCAGCTTTTTACTAATCCTGTTGCTTTCGTCTTTAACCTGCTCGATACTAAAGTTAACATTTTTGTGGGTGATTTCAATCTCCCTGGTATATGCAACTTTTGAATGTTTTGAACCGCCCACATAGTATAGTCGCCAAAAAATTGTTTCGCCATCACAAGCGAGATTTGTAGATACAAACGATAGCAATTATTCCTAAAAACTAAATCGGACTCTGGTTACTCTAACCAATTATAAGATTTCAGTCGTCTGCCTGACAAACTCTACTGGAATTATGCAATCCAATCTTATCGCTGATTCTCAGAGTTCCTAGCGATTTATTAATTTGAAGAAAAACTCTGAGTCCGCTCTGATGTATAAAGATTATTGTTCCAATGATCTTAAAATCATAACAAATCATTTCGCTAACTTTTTCAGTCTAGCTTTTACAAGCAGCGCCTTTCAATCCGATAAGGATTATGAAAAATTGTGTTCAAACAACCTAGGATTTCCTTCAAATCGATTATGCTTACAGCGCTTTTCCAAAATTCGCTTTCGCTTGGAATATCTCCATGCATTTAGAAACGTTCTTTGTATAGTTCCGATCTATAAGAAAGGCTGCAAATCAGACTTTCGTAATTACAGACCAATTGTAAAATTATCTTGTTTTCCTAAGCTCTTTCAAAGATTCGTGTATGATTCTCTGTACTTTTAGTGTAAACCGTTGTTTTCTGCCAAACATTGAATACCATGGAGGCAAGGACTGAGTTTGAAATTATTTACACCAATTTTAGTAAAGCGTTTGACAGGATTTCTGGCTCTAGGCTTCCGACCCAAAATGCCCCTCTTGCCTAAAAGATCGTATATATCATGTGCTGTTCAGCCCATCAGTATCAGCTCATTTCTCAGCAACATCTAGAATGCCTCTAGGTAGCCATTTGGGCTGATTTTTTTCATCATGTCCATCAATAATGTTGAATTTTTGAAACTCCACTGACAAGCGCCTATTACAATCCGACCTCAACAACTTCTCCACAAGATGTGCAAAAACAACCTTGAGTTGAATATAGACAAATGCTAAACAATCACCTGCTGTCGAAAACGCACATTCTCGTGACTAATATATTAACAACGATGCCGTTACTAGAGCTTGTTCTGTTCGTGGTTTGGGTGTCATTTGTGGCAGAAAATTGAAAGCAAATTTAGAAAACTCTACGCTCGGTTTCATCATGCGTTGATCGAAAGAGATCGATGATCGTTATGTTATAAAGGTTCTTGACTTAACTTTCGTTCAAACTATGCTTGAGTATGCTAGTCAAGTGTGGTTGCCTTATCTTGAGGTTCGCGTAAAGAAGATTGAAGCAGTTCAATGTAGATTTTTTCGCTTTGCTTCCATACCAAGATCGTCTCAAATTAATTGACTTACAACCATTGAGCAAGTGCCGAATTATTTTAGACATGGTTTTCATTCACCAGCTATAAACCGGCCGTATCCCCTCTTCTGTTTTTTTAGAAAAGATTAATCTAAATATAAACTCGCGAGATTTGGGAGCGGTACCTAACTTTAGAATCGAATGTCATATTACGGATTACGGTAAGAATGAGCATGCCTTTAGAATGCTGCGCCTACGCTTTATTTGTTTTAATTTGTTTAATCTGTTTGTACTGAGCAGACTCAACTTCCGTTGTTCTTCCGTCCGGGATCATCATTGAGTATCGTTTTGCTTAGCTTAAGCAAAATAGATTTTTAAACTAATACAGGATATATTATTAGATTTTTAAACTAACACAGGAAGGAAACCCTCCAAGAACACGATTAATTAGTTCCGTGTTCTTTAAAACCGTGTTGTTCGACACTACATAAAAGAAAATAAAAAAAACGTTTTAACAAAATTAAAGAGAATACCGAAAATGGTGTTGTTTGAAACCGTGTAATTTGAGGAAATGGGTATCCGTGTTCTTCGAATACCGTGTTTTTGGAGGGTTGCCTGTACATATTTTGCCGCTTGTTAATTTTAAAATTTTTCTCTAATTTCACTAGTTAAGCAGTTCGATGTCCTTGTTTATAATTCACGTGAATTATACTCAAAAAAAAAATGCAGATGGATGGATTTGAAGTTTGTCCTAACTTGTCCTTAAACCAACGACAATATTTATAATTAAATTTAACAGTGTATTTTGTATACCACAATATCGCAATAAAAGTGCTTTGTCCTAAGATATTGGACTGGGTCTATTTAAAAACACCCATTCCAGCCGTAGAAACCTCTTAGAAATATTTTAGTACAAAGTACTTTAAATAAGCTAAACAACTATTTGATTATATTACACCCTGTGTTCCCCTAAATTTCGCAAAAAATTCATGTTTTTTATTTGGATTGGGTCTAGTACAAAGTGGAAATAACCATTTCAGCCCATTTTTGTTGTTGCTTTGGGACAATTTAGGACAAACTGCCCAAAAATACAGACGGATACTCTCCGCGCTTGGTTGTGAGGGAAATATTTGGATTTTTTAATTCTTTCTCGTTTTTTGTAAATGCTAAACTTTTTAACGTCAACGCAAAAACTGATAAAGCACCCTTTGATTCTGCCACTTCCAGTACACACAGTACTCCACAAAATATCACAAAAATCTCGGTCAAACCTTCTGTGGCACTATTCTGGGGTGGAATCATGAACGCCGGACGGAAAATTTAAAGGGTAGTGAAATTTTATATGGAAAACAGCAATAATTGTACCGGTTTTGTTCCATTGTTTCGCAAAAAAAAAACACAAATAGCAAGCCAGAAAAAAAATAATTCATTCGTCAGCTTTATAGCAATCGAACGAATTTGTAAGGTTTTTTTGAATCAACAGAATATAACCGGTAGAATTATTACTGCTTTCCATATAAAATTTCTCTACCGTCTAAAATTTCCGTGCGGCGTTCATGATTCCGCCCCTGGCTTTCCCTAGGAATAGGGTATCGGGAAAAATATTTTCATAGCATTTTTGTCGAAAGTATATTTTTCTGACCTACTGTTGGAATTAGTTTGGTGCAAATATTTTCGAAACAAAGTTGATATGGAAACTTTGGTACCACAAAATTTTTATATGGAAAAATAAATATTTATACCAAACAAATGCCAACAGTAGGCCAGAAAAATATAATTCAGTCAAAAATGCTCTGAAAATATTTTTCTCAATTACCAATTTTCAGGGAAAGTCAGACTAGTGTCACTGGACTGTAAAAATGCCGAATTTTGCTGAAGTTATTTTTTTTTTTATCAAAACTCGTCATTTCCGGTCAAATTTGAAAAATTATCTAAACAAACTCTGTTTGGAATTTAATAGCGCTTTGCTTTTAATCATTTTTTTCAGAAATGCTATATTTTTTAAAATATTTGTGAAACAAACGAAAAAGCTTCTAGAGAAGCTGCCACTTCTGGTGGACTAATTTCGACCAAAACTCACTGGAATCTCCTAATTTATGGAAAAGGTAAAGCATGAAGATCTCCTCGATCAATCAATCCGTCTGGACTGTAGATAATCAACAACAGTAGTCTGCAGGTCACCACACACAGATTTTTTAAAAACTATTTTTTTATACTTCGGTGATACAAAAGGATGGAAAATCTGCAAAAATCTCGAGGTCAAACTTTTTCATGATTACTATACTTTACTTGGTTTACGTTCATATCATTGTAAACATTTAATCGTAGAGCACATCATCTTAAATATTTATCCGTATAACCACATCATCGTATAAACACTAAATCTTAAGATCATTTAATCATAAGAACATTTACACCCCCATTCTGAACCACAGTCAAATAAGACAAATAATGGTCTGAGATAAAAATTTTTGAGTGTAGTCTTGATTATGACACTTTTCATATTCTACGCGTAGTTTTAGTTGGCATTGATTTAAAAAAAATGTCTTACGTAGAAATTGAAAGATTGGCAGTTGTAATCAAAATTAAATTATTTTAAAAATTAAAATAAACATTTTGTCTATTTTAAATTTTTGTATCTTATCAAAATAATAATTTGGTAATTTTTTTTACTGAAGACCCATTTGCTTGTTATTGTGTTATGATTTATAATTTGTGTTCTACCAAAAAAAAAATATTTATGCTGTGTAATGCAACATTACTTTATAATGTAATGTAGCCAATTTCATACATTTAACGAACGAAATTTATTAAATATTAACGTAATTACTTGAGAATAACTTGAGAGTTTCCACAACACAGTTTTAACCCCCAATTCTGATGTTCAGTCACAGACGTATTTTCTGTCTTAGCGGAAACTTCTGTCTTAACGAATACTGTAGAATTTAAATTCTTATTCTGCACTTAGACTGCGGTCCAATTCGTGAGTTATTTTATGGAGACTGACTTCTTTTAAAGTCTATAAAAGCCTCCTGTCGGTTAGACTTATTGTACACTTCTTGTACACTGTTTGACTTCTATGCGAGGCTTGCACCCAAACTGGTAATTCATCAAAATAATTCTAGCAAGTTTCCAATAAATCTAGCCGACAGGAGGCTTTTGTAGACTTTGAAATAAGTCAATCTCCACAAAATAAGTCACGAATTGAACCGCAGTCTTAGTCTTATCTGGCAGTAGTCTTAAAAAATTGTCTTCGTTAATATCAGCGAAATAGGTGGTCATTTCTAAGACCACCTATTTCGCTGATATTAACGAAGACAATTTTTTAAGACTACTGCCAGATAAGACTAATTATGACATTTCCAGTTTTTTTGACATTTAAACAGAGACATTGGGACGCTTTCAGGCCTGCCAACTGTTGGCGTCATGATTAGTAAACTCATGGCCAATTTGATTTGAAATTTTTATATAAATCAAAATTTACTTAACGTTGGTCGCAATTTTACTCAACATGTTGTCAACTGTTGGGGGACCTGAATGCGTCCAATAATTATACTTGAGACTGCGGTTCAATTCGTGACTTATTTTGTGGAGACTGACTTATTTGAAAGTCTACAAGAATTCTCCTGTCGAATAGAATTATTGGAAACTTGCTAGAATTACTTTGATGAGTTACTAGCTTGGGCGCAAGCCTTGCATAAAAAATAAAGAAATCTACAATAAGTCTAGCCAACAGGAGGCTTATTGTAGATTTTCAAATAAGTCAATCTCCACAAAATAAGTCACAAATTGAACCGCTGTCTGATTATTAAAAACATAAAAATTATTAATTTATATATAGCATAAATTTAAGTTTTTTTTTTAAATTTTGAATTGAATTATCGCTTATTGTTCATAAATTTGAAACAATATAGTGAAAATTTGGTTTTGATAGCTCTACAGAAGTTTTTGGAGAGTTTCTAATATATTATTTAAGACTACTGCTTTTAGAATTTCAATGAAGACTTTAGTCTTTAAAAGAAAAAGTCTTCACAAGAAATTCTTAGCTAAGATGGTCTTAGTAGTCTTATCGTCAGAATCGAGGGTAAAGCGCCTTTGCCAAAATACCAGCTTCCCAATGAAATTTCTGAGTATTGCACAATAAACATTCATAGGTGGCGGTAATATCAACAAAACAAGTTGTGCCTGACTATTCGAAATACTAAATTGTCGACTTTTCGTAGATAAATGAAATATTAAATTAAATTAAAATAATGGAAGATGATATGGAAGTTGCATTATTTGTAAATTTTATTATAAATTACGAACTGTTTAAAAATAAATAAATGTCACGTAAAAAGTTGTACAAATTTGTACACAATAGCACATTTGCATTAAACACCACATAATGACATTCGACAGCTTAATTGAAAAGATACCTCGCGTGGAGATTTTTCGTTTGTAACCTGGCGGCGAAGAGCGTAAAGTCACTTCAAAAAGTTTAGTTCATAATTTAGATGAAAAAAACGATCTGAGGCAAACAGCATTACTAGTCTTGAAGCCAAAATTGGAATGTTAGTCGTAAGACCAGTTTGTCGTAAAACCAGTTATTCATAAACCACATCATCGTATCGACGATTTTATAGGCTCCCAAACAATTTTCTTCATATTATTTTGGACATTTTACAGTTCATCTAAATAAAATTATATCGATATTTTGACTGCGGTCCAATTCGTGACTTGTTTGACTTTTATGAGCGGCTTGCACCCAATCTCGTAACTCATCAACATAATTCAAGTAAGATTCCAAAAAGTCTATTCGACAGGAAACTTATTGTAGACTTTCAAATAAGGCAGTCTTCACAAATTAATTCACGAATTGGGCCGCAATCTTTAAAACACGAATAAGAAATTTTTAAAACACGAATAAGATTACCAACCAAAAATTGTTTAAAAATGGGCGATTGAACCAGGTTTATAATTTTTTGCGAATCCGTCATAATAAAAACTAAAAAAATACTCCTGCCAAAATGGTATATTGTCCCTTACTCAATCAATTTTTTGCAAACTATTTCGTGTTTTGGTATTTTTCCGATTTTTTTGTCAAACATCATGTTTCTACTGAGATTTGATATCAAAACTCCATAATTTGTCCTGAAGGAATGGTATCAGATGATCCCTTAAATTTTCTAATTATATTTCGATGGTACAATTTCCATACGAAAATAATATAAGAGAATCGTTTGATCGTTTACTGTGCGTTTCATAAACAAAGTGTTCCAACAACCAGCCGATATACGTCGTAGAGGAAGGCCCCAAAGCATATTTTTAGTGGTTGGTTTTTAGTTAAAGCGAATTGTTCGAAATTTATTTATGGTAACTTGATTTTTAGGAACGTGAAAAATTATTTGAATTTTATGAAACGGTTTCGAGCGCATGCAACATATATACGGCTAGGCGGTGTTGGCTACATTGCACTAGGAATTTTGGGCGATATTACTTCATGAAGCCCACATGAAGTGTCAATGTTAGAATACGTCCATTATGAGCATGGCCAACCGTTATTAATTTTACTTTCTTTTACAAAGTAAAAGTAAGTAATAATCGTGAAAATTTTCGTCCTCAAGATTTTTGCAGATTTATGCACGATTTACATGTTCTAATTTTTTACAGAAAAATAGAGCTGCACGCAAATAATAAAAAGTTACTAGTTAAAAAGAGTGAGTCATATGTAAACTACATTTGCTCAAATTAAAAAGAAAAATCCAATTTTATTTTACTGGAATTTGTTTCGCGCTCCTCTCGCAAATGAAAATCGTAATATACTTAACCCTTCATTTTTTACTGGGTAAAAAATTTGGAACATGTAAATCGTGCATTACCATTCCAAAAAAATCGCTGTGCGTGCGTATTTTCACCAAAAAATTGCTGTGCGTGTGTATTCTCGTATTTTTTGGTTCCTTGCAAACTAAATCTCTGTTGGTCCTCTACAGCCCAAACGGATTGACTATCGGGATGAAAGTTCACACTTAAGCTTTTCCATAATTTCGGAGATACCAGTGAGTTTTGGAAGAAGTAGGTTCATTGGACGTGACAACTTCGGTAGGAGCTTTTTCGTTGTTTGTAAATATTTTGAAAATTTTAGTATTCACAAGATAAACGGTTATAAAGTAAAGATTGTAAATTCTATTTACAAGAATATCGGCGTGCATCACTTTTCCAAAATTTAAGTGGAAATGGCAATTAGCAAAAAACTGTTTTTCAACAAAAATTGGGCCCTGCACAGCCCGGTTTCATTGATCGGAATGAAACTTCATACTAAAGCTTTTCCATTACAGCTTCCATAGTAGTATTCTCGATTTTGCAAATGGGTTGAGATTTAAATAGCGTTTACGAAAAAAAGGACAACAAACAAAAAGATTAATAATTTCTAAACAAAATTAGTTCATATCAAGTTTTAATTTTACCGGGAACGGTGAGTTCGGAAAAAAATATTATTTTACCGAAATTCGCCATCTCTTAAGTCCAGGCGGATTGGTTATGAATAAAACCGTACTTAAATTACTTTCAGTTGTTGGGAGTGTTTGTGAAAATCTAAGTACTGAAAATATGGCAGCTTCCATGGGGGCTTTTCAATTTTTGCAATGACCTTGAAAGTTTAGCATTTAAGAAAAAATGACAAAGAATTAAAAGATTTAAATAAACTTGAAGATTAAATTATCAACATGGGTTGATTTTCTGAAATTTCAACAGGAATAACGACTTTTCGGTATACAAGACAGTTTTACCAAAATAACGGTAATTTGAATTTTTCTCTTTCGTAATCAAGTGTCGATCTCGAATAATCCATGTACATTCGTTCAGGTAAAAGAAAATTGAGTGTTGGTCTACATTTTTTTGTTGTCGTTGCAATTGTCGTGAACATATTGTTGGATGCTCTTCAGTATGTTGCAGTACGTTGCAAAGCACATACTCAAAGTCGAATTAATTCCCCAATTGATTATTTTGTTAAACCTAATCCACGAGCCGGCAATTCAACAAACTCAAAATGTTCTGTACAAATATATTTTTATGTGAATGGCGCCGACTAATTAAGAACATAAATTATATTTTACCAACAATTTTAATTTTGTCAACACTAAACCTAATTACGCTTAATGAAGTTAATTAGCTTGATAGTTAATTACTTTTTTTACTCATACACAGTCTTTTGTATATATACGGCGATGTTCTCGTGAGAAGTATGTGTAAACTAAAATTTGGCCGAATTTCTTAATCGCTATCGGAACTATTTAAATTAATTAAACATTATCGATTCACCTAATTTGGGGCGTGGTAATTTTTTCGAGTGAATTATTCGAAATTTTTCGTGAATAAAGTCTAGAAATTCACAGTCAGTTAGTTTACTAACGATGATATAATATAATCTTAAACGAATGATTTGTAATTCGTATATTTGTACTACACTAACCTTGATTATAAATTTCAACTTATCTGTTTCCAAATTGTGTGTTATGTGACAGAACAATTTTTTTTTTTTTTGTATAATGTTAAAGATAAGATGATTAATTATATATTCGGTGTGTATTTTATATATCCTTTTTCGATGTACTCGTTTTTATTTGTAATTTTTAATTAATAATCATTTTTCATTGCACTTGATAAATATTTAAACTTTTTTTGTAAAATTATCATTTTATACTTTTTTACAATTTTAACAGCACATTGTATATTACATAACTGGTACAAAAAATAATTTATTTTTTTCACTTAAAACAAGAAAAACTTTCCACCGCGTCGTTAAACGGAATATTAATTTACAAAACCAATATTTTATGCAAATTAAACTTTAAGCAAATATTTTTTTAAAAAAATGCGATCGATCTTAATTCAATTTTTCACTACCGCACACACACGATTTACACAGAAAATTGGTATAAATGAAAAATTTCACAAATTTTGCTGTAATCAAGTCCACCACACCTTTCTAAATATATATGACTTAGTGCTAGAGGTACACTTATTAGGCGCACACAAGTAATTGTAATACAATATTCTAAAAAAAAAAAAATTGATAAAAATATTATTTATTTTGTATATACCGAGTACGTATTCTACATATTTGTGCTTATATATTACACATACGATCGCGAACTCTTCATTTTTTTAAGTTCTCGTATATAAATAAAATAAAAATCGTTTATTTATTCTGATAAGAATATTATTCTACGCTGTTATCATACACGATTTCATGGAGAAATTCATCGAACACAAATAGTTCGGATTGTCTGGGTCTAAGTATCAGTGCTTTGAATCATCGCTTTAAAAAGTTTTCGATTGCTTTATCAGCTAACTGGTAAAACTTAATTTTCTTTTCAGATGCAAACATTAAGAGCGGGAATCTTTAGACACTGAATTTATGACGCCCCTAATAGATTACTAAAATGCTTTTTTCGGCTCATCCCTTCCAACTAAAGCGATGGGGTTTGCAGTTTTGGAAAAGTTAGCAGAATTCATATCACAAAATGATTTAGAAGCAATTGAAAAATAAAAGTTCGATTTTAAGCTACCTTGCAAGTGAAATGTTGGATAAAGGAAAAATAACTTCTCGCATGAACAGCTCGAATAGAGCAGTCCGATTTAGCATATTTTGAAAATATGTTTGCCATACCGAGAGAACATCAGCCACGTTTGTTCTCAGTTCTCAATCTGTATTTTTGATGGCTTCGTCTTTCGTACGAAATTTGGCGTAAAACAGTCTCTTGAGTTTTACTTTTCACTTGAAAGCTCATGTTTTCGATGAATTTTCTCATAAATTCGCGCCTCTTTCGGTCGGAAGAATTTGTTGTGACAGAGATATTCTGTCTGCGGGAGCTTCTAGTGTTTAGACTAACGCCTACTATATCTTTGTAACCCAATTTGCTCTCCCAGATATTACCCAGTAGACTTCCATGAAGCTGGGGCACTTCATCACACGAATTTTGCAAACAAAGTGCCTGCAACTAGTTACTATTTGGTCACAATTGTTTAATTATTTCCAGTAATTGGTCAGCGACATGGTTTTTTTTTAAATCGTTTTAAAAAATTTTAAGTTTATATAAAAGTGCTCGAAATAAAGCTAAAAGCTCGAAATGCCGTTAAATGGTCAACTTAACCCAGACTAGTATATTTACAGGTCTGGGTTAAGTCAACTGTTGAAATACATAGTTAAACAACAAACATTTATAATGTCGCGACAATCCAGCACAGCGTAGTCGACCTAACTGCTATGCATTTTGTGTGCTGTTGAGGCCCATCTCTTCTTTCAATTGTTCCACAACTGTACTTTGCATCAAATTGCATGATCTTGAAGATGTTCCTTTTTGTTGTCAGAAAAATGATGCCGAACTATTTTATTGTGACTGTCATGTGTTTAGTTGTTGTGTTGAATTTATTGATTGAAGGAAAATACCATTTAGTAATAGGATTCAGAATCTGATGCAACCTTGAAGAATGTTACTTGAAAAATTTCTGAAACATTTCTGGCCGACATCTTGAAATTATCCTACTCCTTGGTTAGTTCACCTTTTCCTTGATGATAAATTTCAGGGCCATCCTGAGTAATGCATTTATCATTGTAGCCTTGCTTTTTTGTAAGGTAAAGCTCGAAGGGCATTGCAAATTCTATCAAACTTCCGTTGAGTCTTAAGAACAATCCTCTTATCTTGTAAAGACGTTCTTGCAGTATATAATCCACACTCACTAAAATGCAGGACACATTTCCGTGAGCTCTTTTACATATTAAGATGTTCCAGTCGATAGACGCATGTACATGCTTAAACTTTGATGATTCAATATTAATATGCAGATCTTGAAGAACCTCTCAAGGGGTTCCTCAACTTACATTAAGTTTATTAGGCTCCAACTTTAAGATATATATATAGCAATTTATAGCTTAAAATTGCCTGATAAAATTTTTTTTTGGTCCATTCGTTTTAGATAAAGCATTCGGGTTTTCCATAGCAGAACCCAAATCAATAATCGGACCAAAACCGAAAATAGAACGAAAACAAGATCTATTGGCACACAAATAATTAAAGGCTCTTCAAATTTTGGGCTCCACTATCATTATGAGCCAAATATTAAATTTGTTGATTTAAAGCTAGCAGAACCCAAATCCAAAGTGCTAGGGGCAAAAATTCATTGGGAATTGAGAAACATCGCCATTTTAATATACGATCATCATTTATTTCTAAAATTAGACAAGTTTTAACAGTCCTTCATGAAACATATTGGATCGAAAAATTAAAACTGTTCTGATTTGCTTAAAATCAATTGTAACAAAAATACAACCCGGAAAATTCATATAACATGAAAATCGAAAATTTCCATTAAAAAATTCTTTACAAAATGCCTCAGTAAAATTTTCGGATTCTACAATGATTTTGTAAAAAATTTGTTATTGAAAATATCATGCTACAGTAAGTATTATTATATATTTTATACCAAAGGATTAATTTATCACCAGCGCCAAAGCCGTGAGTTTGTGAACTAAAGTGCTGACAATAAAATTGTTGTTTTCCCAAAACCTTTTAACCCTGAATAATTGATTCTCGCCTAGTTTTATTGAAATGAGCTAAATGTGATTGCTTCCAGCGCTACAACGTCAGTTTTGAGTACTAATTAGCTTCAACTTATTTTATGACATTCTTCAAGACCTTTGCAATGGTATAAAAAACGCTGAAATTGTGAACTATATTTCTGATAAAAAATTTTTCTTCGTCCAAAATGTTTTAAACGATATGCCACATGATCTAATCAGAATGAGAAGAAAGAATCTGTAATTAGCACCATATTGATAGTTTGGTGTGCTTGCTAAAATGGAGCTAAATTTACGGTTACTTCTCTTTTCAGCGGTATTCATCAAGTATATATTTAATAATAAGCGAAAAAATAAACTTGTATCGAAATTGATGTCTGATCAGAGCCTCCTAAATATAAGAGCCGTAAGATTCCGCCATTTTTTCCATGGGCTTTCCATCTTTTTGTACTTTTTCGTACCAACCAGTGTAATTCAATATTCAGGAAGAGCATATTTTAAAATTGAGTCATATCATGTTGAGTTAACGCAAAAACATTAAAATTAGTCTAACACAATTTTTTTTTTTGTAGAAACAAGAATTTATTTATATGTGTATTTACAGAAAATAAGAAATTAGTATAGTGTTCCATCAAAAATTTCAGCATTATTTTTCCAAAACAAACGTTCGTTAAAAATTGTTTTGGAGTAACAATGTATTATGAGGGTTATTGTGTTGTGGATTCTATTTCAACATTGTTGATGAACAAACGTCGGAAACTGTTTTTCCGTTACTTGTTAAAAATTTGATTTTTCATCGCCAAAAATTCGCAGCCTATATTGTTTCATCCTGTAGTATAAACAAAACAGAACTTCAAAAAATAAAAACATTATAATTTGATTCCGCAGTTACTAAACCAATCAAAAGATGTCACTAAGTGTAAATTGAATCGAAGTATTAAAACTCAAATTTTTGTTTAGAAAATTTAACAATTTAAAAAAGTATTATTTACGCCAACCGAATTATAAATAAAAATTATAATTGTTTCGAGTTTTATTAATTGTGTTAAATTATTATATTAAAGATTTCGCGCTTAACTTAATAATGATTTATTTCGTAAAAATTTCGTTTAATTATTTTATTCTTTTCTGTAATTTCAAGTAAATTTATTATAGAGACATCTGTAAACGAATTTTGAAATTACAGAAAGCTCGGTTTTGCAATCGCATAAAATTAAAGTTTACTACGTTTTGTTGTTTTTGTAATAATATTTAATTAACAAAATCAACGATGTCAACAACATTTCCAGTAAATAAATTTTGATGAAAAAATGTTATTATATGAATGACATGGTGATTCATAAAATCTAGTTTCAGCTCACATTTTCTCTCTTTAATTTTCATCCATCGTTTGTCTCGAAAATGCTGAAGTGCATGAGAAAAGAATTTACTAAACACGTTAAATTTTTATAAAACTAAATTTTAAATTGGATCCGCGGCAGCACCCTTTATTAACTTACTTTCCTAACCTACACAACTAAACGGAAAGCTAATTTTTATAGAAAATTTATAAGTTAATGCTCCGTTTTACTTTAAATTTAATAATTACTACATTATGATGGCTGATTTTCAAATATGTGTTCTCTGAATATTTTATTAAAAATATAAAATTAAAATTTAGATGATTTGTTTAATGTTTTATTCATAAATTTATGTTCAAAAATTTTCCAATTACCACGGTTTCTTATAGTAACTCAATAAAAGCTTCCCCTTTATTTATGTTCTTCTTTTAATATTACGGCTCTTTAAAATCATAGATGGCTCTGGTCTGATCCAGGAACTTTCAAACGATATACTATACGAATATATAGGAAAATGGTAATTTGGATTATTTCCTGTGGCAGTTACACGATCCTATGAAGGTACAGATCCCAAAAGCTTTTCAATTCTTACCATCCACGGATGGATCCATCCGTCCCGACATCCAGGTAAACGTACAAACTATTTCTTTGATTTTTTAGAATCAGCACCTTCAAAACGTCAACAAAAATGGTTTTGGGAAAGAAACTTTTCCCACCATTTTTTCTGGATCTCAATAACTTGGTCTTTCAGACCGAAGTTACATCGGACCATAAGGAAAATTAGAATGCAAAACCCCTAATTGCACGCCCTATTGTCTTTCAAAAAAATTTAGGCACAATATGGCCTATATAGGGTCTGCTAGTTTTAAATTAAACGATTTAAAGCTTAGCCAAGAACGAGTGTAGACTGAAATTTTTTAATGTGACATTTCATTATGCCATAATGAGCCTAAAATAATTTGTATGAAAATAGATCATGTTTTGCGTTCCAATTTTGGTTTTGGTCCGATTTATAATTTGGGTTCTGCTATTTTTAAATGAAATAACCTATAGCTTGCTTCAGAACGAGTACCGAACGAACTAACCAAATATCATCATAATGCGTTTAAAAATGGCGAAGAAATATTGGACGTTGTAAAATTTAAAAATTTCATATACCGTGTTTCTCTACTTCGGCGGTCAACCAATTTGTCAATTTAAGGGACGCTTTTTAAGATATTCTTATGAACTTGCACTTCCGAAATTTTTGCGAAACTACCGGACAGAATCTCTGAATAATTTCCTAATTACGAAATATTTACGCCACTAATGGAATATTCCCGAAATATTTCGACATTTATTTCCCCACTCTTATTTTACCAACACTATTATTTATTTATTCACTATTTATACCATTTACAATTTTTAATTACACCACTATTTTCACTTTACACCACTTCAAAATTATTCGAGAGAGCATTGCTAGTTTTGAAATTGATTTGTACCCTATTTTAAAAATAGAAGAATTAATGAATTATATCCACAGAATCGTTGTAAATGATCTCCAACTCGTCCTTGTACTTTTTTTTCATTTATTTACCATATGCAATCTGCTTTGGGGCTCGAGGCTCACCCAACTTGATAACGTACGGCACATTGCAAGCTCCATGCAAGCCTATACTGCCATAGAAGATGGGTTGGCCCTTGTACTTAGATTCTGCGATAATTGGGTTATTATTAGCAAAGTTAACTGTAGTCATCTTCTCGGGGACTTGGAGTATGTGAACATCGTCGGATATAATATTTCAAAGAGTTTGACTGAATACCGACCCAGGATGTACCGCACAAGTAAGTTATTTCTCCGTACACCTTCTTTTTCTAGGGTATAGTAAAATACGCCCGGCATGATATCCGGTCCGATTCTGAAGTTTGGTAATTAGAAATATATGTACATAAAAACGGATATTAGTGGTGCTTAGATACGAATACCTTCGATGTCACTGAGATGTGTAGTCGTCGGTCAACGGGGAAGCAAAGTAGATATTATATTACCCAAGAGGCCATGAGGGTAGAAAATATTTTCTACCCCCATGGGTAATATAATACACTCAGTGAAATCTTCAGAAATAACAGCGTGTTTCTATGTCGCAATGAAAACTAAAAAACATAGGAAATGGATAAATTGCCCAATTTGCTCGTTTGAGGGGCATCTCAAATGTAGATTTCGATTCAATGGACTTTTTCTTGAACATATCCGACGAGCTGCGAGCAATTATTTTCTTCGTCTTAGAGATTTTTGCAGATTTGCCATTCGGTACATCGCCGAAGCAAAAAAAAAGTAATTTTAAAAAATCTCTGTGTGTGTGTCTGTGCGTGTGTAGTGTCGTGCAGTCTAAATGTTGTTGGTTCTTTACACCTCAGACGGATTGACTGAACAAAATTAGTTTCGATCATTTTTAAATTTTACTGCAAATGGCGAGTATAGATAAAAAAAATTAATTTCACCGAAATTCGGCTTCTATCGTATAATTTGACAGATTCGTTTGGTTTGACCGGATTGACTATTCGGAATGAAACTTCGTAAGTAAACTTCTTCCAATATTTGGGCGATCAATGCGAAATTTGGTGAAAATCTGTCTACCGGAAGAGACAGCTGAGTTTTTTTAAAGTTTGCAATGAGGTTAAAAAGTTTAGTTTTACAGAAAAAAACAAAGAATACGTGAGGAATACGTGAATACAGTTTTTACTAAAAACTTTTTTGACAATTTTTGTTATTTTCGGTTAAATTTTGGAAAACTGACGTGGAAAGGTATTTATGCAAAATACATGCAAAAAACGAAAAAGCTTCTATTGAAGCTGTCATTTCCTGTGGGAAAACGAAAAAAAAACCTCATGGAATCTGTCACTTCCGGTGCAGCCAAAAATCAGTTGGATCTTCCAATTTATTGAAAAAGCTTAAGTATGACGTTTCACTTCGATCAGCCAATCCGTCTGGGCCGTCTAGGCAAGACACCACACGCGCACACACAGAGATTTTTTAAAAACCACTTTTTGAACTTCGGTTATATAGCAAACGATAAATCTGCAAAAATTTCGAGATCAAAATTTTTCACAATTACTCTACTTTATTGTACTTTATAAAGAAACTAAAAGCTGCATTCAAGAGGCCAGTGACGCAATTAATAACATTTGATTTTCGGCAAAAGTAATTCAATAAATCAAAATAAATTACTGAGCGAGGATATTATGAATTAAGACTGGGTTTGTTTGTAGGACGAATGTTAATTTTTCTTTTATCTTTATTTGTTCAAAATTGTTAACTTTTTGTTTTATTCGCCATAGTTCAGTAAAACACATATGGGATCCGTTCATAACTGCATATTTTAAAATTGCATTTCTCTAAACGCCATATTTAAAAACTGCATTAGGTACAAAATTGCATTTTTCAAAACTGCATTTTTCAAAACGGCATAAGGGTTAAAAGAGCATTTTTCAAAACGGCATTTTTCTAAACGACATATTTTAAAACGACATTTTTCAGAATGGCATTTTTTAAAACTGCATTTTTCAAAACGGCATAGGTACAAAATGGCATTTTTCAAAACGGCATTTTCCAAAATAGCATTTTTTAAAACTGCATTTTTCAAAACGGCATAGGTACAAAACTGCATTTTTCAAAACTGCACAAGACAGAATGAAATATTTTAATCGATTATGAATCTAGAATTATCTTTTCATTAATTTCTGGAATATGACCAACAGGTACGGTTATTTATTACACGATGAAATTTGAGATGAATGAAATTTTTGAACATTTGTGAACGATTCTTGGATTAAATTCTAGGATAAAGTCAAATGAAAAGGAACTTGACTATCTCTTAGTCGAGTAAGATTTAATTTCACATGTTTAGTATAGGTATGTTATAAGAAAGGACCTTCATGGGAATTAGAAATTATTTGAAGATTTAGTATGCATATAATATTCTCCTTCACCTAAATTTTTCTACCTATGTCGTTTCGAAAAATGAAATTTTGAAAAATGCCGTTTTGAAAAAATGTCTTTTTAAAAAATGTCGTTTTAAGAAATGCCGTTTTGTAAAATGCCGTTTTGTACCTATGTCGTTTTGAAACATGCAATTTTGAAAAACGCTGTTTTAAAAAATGCCATTTTGTAAAATGTCTTTTTAAAAAATGCAGTTTAGAAAAATGCCGTTTTGAAAAATGCAGTTTTGAAAAATGCCGTTTTGTACCTATGTCCTTTCGTACCTTATGCAGTTTTGAAATATGCAATTTTGATAAATGTCGTTTTAAAAAATGTCATTTTAAAATATGCAATTTCGACCTGGACCCAACACATATATGGGTTTGTAATATTTACTCGAATTGTTTTCGACATTTTAGGTTAGTTAGTTAAAAACACGTTAGCATGAATTTTGAACTAGAGTTTAGCTGTGAGTTCTTCTATAACTTAGTCTTGATTGAAGAAAACGATAGATTGAAGAATTGAATAAAAAAGGGTTAATTAAATTAACAAAATGTGAGTTCACAATTTCACAGTATATCGTACATAAAGCATTTGAATCACTAAACTTACAAAGACCCCCTTATTGATTTTTTTTTATGTTGACAAAACGCATATATACATTGGTGTACACCTCTTATCAATCTTATATAATTAGAACTTATCTAAATAATAACACAAAATGTTCCATTCTGTTTATTTTGTGATAACGTACAAGAGTCGGTCGGTTAGTAATTAGTGATTCGTATCGCCAATAATCAAACAAATTTTATGTAACGAACGACAACCTAACCGAAAAAAAATTAGTTAACATTTTAGATGTATATGTTAGGCACCGGAAGTGCACCACGCAATTACATCTGCTGCGGAACCAAGTTGCATATATACATATGTAGACCGACATATTGAACCGGATCGCAACAGCCAAAATTTATTCAGCTGTTACAATATATCGTTTATAATTCGCGAGTATGTTTATTCCGAATGTGTATACCGTGTTGTAAGTGTAATACACTTTTAAATAATTTTTTGTCTCCTTATCAATATTATCATTGACAAAACAACGACTTTTGTAATAAAAAATAAAAATGCTTAACCAAATACTAGAGTTCATCGTGAAATGATTTGGTGCAGCCAAATAAATGTTTTGTTTTGCATACCTTATATTGGGGCTGGTGGAGTGCTCAAGCCGCAAGTTCGTCACTATTATCTCGTTAGTCCATTTAAGCGCACACAGTTTAGTAGCAATTCCGATGGGTTAATTTTATTTGGTGTCAACTGTTGTTAACGTACCTGGAAATAAAAAAAAAGATAACAAAATTTTTTGGTTAAAATCAGTTTAATACAGTTATTTTTAGAATCGAATCAGTGAGTAACACATGTCTACGAAATGACATACATCACCTTCGTCATGTGACAACAGCAGTTAAATTCGGTCCGAAACTACTAGTAGTAAAGCTGGTTCGAAATTACTTTCTCGATATTTTGAAGGTCGTTGACCCAAAAATGCAAGTGCTATGGCCTGATATCTCATGAGGTAATCAGAACTTCGGGCTGGGAACTTGACAAATACGAAAAAAACGCAAAATGACTCACGCAAACATGCTCTTAATAATATACGATGAACATTGATTTTAAAATTTAGACCAGGGACCCTATTCTCAAGACCGTTGGAAATTTTCGTAATCGAAATACAATTTGCTATGCAATTCTTTATATTACTAACATTTTTCGTCGGCTACTTTAATCATCGTAATAGACATCACAATTTCAATAGTTTTGAAGTCGTCTGCCATCTGCTCTTGAAGAAGAATTTCCGCTTCGGACGTTTTTAAGATGTATGCCGCATGTTGTACAGGCATTTCAGCCGCTCTAGTGTCTTTTGTTTCTTTCGATTTCGCCGTAACTTGTCCAATAGATCTTTTTTCGTTGCGGCATTTTTAGTCATAATGAAATTAGGCTCACAAATACAAACAAAAGATTGACATATTTAAAAATTGAAGACACAAATCTAAACAGAATGTATATCAAGATGAATCCATATTTCACCTGCAAAATATTCACCAACAAATATTTTGTTCCCTTTAATCTCAAACATTTTATTTAACTTAAACTGAATAGCTACTTGTTAAAAGTTTCAATTTATTTGCTTATTTATTACACAGAATATTTACAAAATATGTCCACCTCGAATCGTGTCACTATGAAATATATTTGAACATGACATTACAAAAAACAAAAGAAAATTTTAAAACTAACTCGATTTTACGCGTATAAAATTTTGTATCAAAGGATATTTCTTGTAGAAGATTAAATTTAACTACATTATAACATGTTAGTACTTTTTTACCATGCACTATACTTTGATGGTAATAAAATTGGATCATATAACAAAAGAAAATCGTTTCAACATTAAATGAACAGAAAATGTGAAAAAAGCTTTTTTGACTTGTTTTGTTCTTCTGACATGAGTTTTTTTTTGCACCACGTTGAATGTTTCTCCATCTTGGTTGGGCCAATATTTATTTTATTTTCGGTATTAGATATAATGAGACAGTCACGGACGACTATTTGACATCATTTTTGATGTGTTTGTAAATATTTCCTGGTATACTAATACCAGATGGCATTACTTTACAATATTTTAAATCATCGAACGCCCAATAAATATCATTTTCCAAAGAGCGTTCAAATTACGTATGTTCAACTAGTAACAAATACAAGACGTAAGGTATGCCGAAAGAGTGTTTACAGGCAGGACTGTGGAAAATTCAAATAATGAATATTTAGAAAAAAAGAACAACTCGTATCACTATTGGAATTCTGCAGAAACTGTCAAAGATAACCATTCAACGGTTGACAAAAATATGATAACAATTCAAGAACAACGAACGAATCTGAAGCCACTGATGGAAAGAAAAACAATAAGAAGGTTAGCTACATTTTCAATCATGCCACGAGTCATGTCTAACTTTCAACTATAAGCATAAAAGCATTCGTGGAAAATAAATAACTCAAGCTTGTCCATAGTCTAAGCAACACATAAAATGGGTCCCACTTCAAACGCGATACGGTACAAAACGCGATATGGTACAAAACGCGATATTTCAAGACGTGATATTTCAAAATGCGATACGGTACAAAACGCGATATTTTAAATAAAACTATATAAAGAGGTTGCCCAATATACAGAGTATTTTTACCATTTTAAAAAAAATAAATTAATGAAATTTCAAGAGACTGAGTGAAAGTGTCCAATATACAGAAATGTCCAACATTGGAGGTTTTAATAAAATCAATTTTTTTATTCAATTTGCACCTGATATCAACTGACGGCCGAAAATTTTAACTGCGTGGATATACTTCCGAATAAGTCCTACCTCCAAAAATTCTGAAAATCGGTATTCTAAAGTATTTTAGTATGCTGATTACGAAAATGACCATGGAAATTTCCGCAAATGACCCCAAGTAGCTCTCAATGATCCCAAGTGGCCTTAAATGACCCCAAATGGTCTTAAATGACAATTAACCCAAACGCGAAAAAATATTTTCTTTTTTCCAAACACAAATGTTTTCAAGAATATTTTAAATCATTTTATACCTTAACATTGGTGCTACCACCCAAACCCCGGCTTTTATAAGAATTAAAAAATTTATAGTTATTTCAATTATTTTATTTCAATTTTTATTACAATCCACATAGGGTAAATTTAAATTTAGTTTGTAGGAATTTAAAAATCGATAGGAGTGGGAGTATAACAACGGGTTCGCCAGGCGGGTCGCTGCGCTCCAGTCGCTTCGCTCCTTAGTTACAAAAAATTTCAGCTTATGGGAATTATAAATCGATAAAAGCGGCAGTATATGACCGGGTTATATCAGGCGGATCGCTGCGATTCCGTCGCTTTGCAATATAAATTCTTGAAAAGAGTTGTTGAAAGTTTTGTACCATATCTCGTTTTGTCATATCACGTTTCGAAATATCGCGTTTTCAAATATCGCGTTTTGAACGGATCCCCCATAAAATAATTGACATGCACAACTGCGATTATCACAGAGCAAAACTCTAGGAAATTTAAAAAAGAACTTTTGGAATTGCAGATATACTTCCCCCACGAAAGCATGCGCTACTGAAGAAGAAAGGAGTGAACAACTGTCCCAAAATATTATCAAACAATGATGGCAGTTGTAAACATACCATTTAAGCGCGATTTCCACTGCAAAAAAGTTTTTCTCAGTCAAAAAAGCGAGACCAACCTATCGATTTGTCAAGTGTGGGAGAGAAACAAAAATTTTATCCAGTAAAATTTTACTGACTAAATTATTGTATTATGCGTGAATTCCATAATGAAACAATTTTTTCAGTAAAATTAACACGAGATGAAAATACAAATCCTTTACTTGTTAGAGAGAAACAAAAAAAATTTTCAGTAAAATTTACTGGCAGTAAGCGGGGAAAATGTCATAAAAAGTATGAAACTCAATACTTTTTATGGCAACATTTGTTTGTCTTTATCACTCTAACGTAATTTTAATATGTATACTCTCCTTTTTTCGGTTTCCCAGAATTTTTTACTGAAAAAATTTGTGTCACTCTGAAATCCACGCATTAGTACACTACTACTGCCATAAAAAATTGGAAAATATACACAACGGAGTACTTTTTATGGCAACATTCCAACACATCTACATAAATACTGTGTTGCAATATGAATAACATTCTCCCACACTACCATACTTTTTTTAATTATAGCTCATTATAGCCATTCGTGTTGTGTACTCTTCGGTATCAGACATCTTAAAACTAAATTTACAAGTAAAATTAAAATGCCAAAAATTAAAATAATCGATAGTAGTTGAGGTCACATAAATCACTAAAAATAATGAAATTTTTTGGTTAGGTTGTCAAATGTTTAACTATAAAAATTAGCTATAAAAAAAAATAAAAAGATGACTTACAAAAGATGGCAATGGCCAGATTCCCCCCAAACTGCAAAAACAACTCTTAAAAAACGATGGCTTAGCACCCCAATACAGAATCTATGTACATAGAAGAACTTATTTTGCTTAACCATTTGAAAATCCCAAGATGGATAGGTTTCATACTGTTCATAAATTTAGTTCATAAATTTAGTGACGCATTGGAGTAGTCATATGCCGCTCTTGTCTATCAACCATGTTTTCTTTTATTCATTCTGCAAAAAGAATAGAAGGAATAGAGTAGCGGTCACGTGACTTGAGGTCACGTGAGAATATTGTGGGGGAAATGTAATAAAATAACACAAAAGAATATATGGAATACTTTTTTGAGTTTTGACAGAACAATAAACGTATAAAAAATAACAATAAAAATTATTTAATTGGTTAACTAACTAAAAAAACTAAAAATAATTGCAATCACAATTTTAACGTACACGAAAAAAAAGAAAATAAGTTTGACGTTTGAAACAATCTTTGAATATTCTATTTATTCCTTCCTACCTTTTGGTATAGCAAAAACGGAATGCGTTCGGAATGTTCTATAAAAATAAAAGAAAGCAGAACAGAAGGAATAGGATATAAAGAATGAATAAAAGAATACATGGTAAAAGTAATCACTGGATAACAAGTTGACATCAGCCTCACAGCAGCCAAAACGAGAGGGGCGCCAACAAAACAAAAATTAACACGACCACGTTTAGAGTTAAACGGAACCATCCTAGTTGCGAAACTACTGCAAGAAGAAGGCAATTTATTATGGACTAACTATGGATATTACTCTTATGGATACCAGGTGATATTCAAAATTAAAATCTTAGATTGTCCACAGAGTGTTAAAAATCCAAAGCATGCGGCTGAACCACATCGTCAGGTATTAGCAACAAAGGATTCGATGAAACACCGTATCTGGTGGCCAGAACCACAATGGTTGAAAGACAACACAAATTATCATTCGACAGGGAAATACAAAGAATCTGAGGAACAGGCAGCTGGGGAACGCAGTTGTTTCAAAGCATAAATAAAGCCATTACAGAAGAAAAAGTCATTAGACAAAAGGGGCAAGTTACTACAATTAAATCCCTTTCTGGATCAACACGGGATTCTGTAAGTAGGTGGCCATCGGCTCAAAAGAGCAATATTCAACTACGCAAATACAAAACTACTTTAACTGAAGACGAGGATTGTGCAGTGACATGTACCGTGACAAAGCGACCAACTTCATTGGAGCGAACTACCAGCTAAAAATAACGCAACAATATGCGGAAGCGGATTTTAAAAAAATTGTGTCGGAACAGCTAGCTTTGGTATCCGGCCCAATGATATTTTCAACCACCAGCATTATCTCATTTTAGTGGATTATGGAAAGATGGCGTGAAACTAAGTAAAACTCATCTAAAGAAGATCTTGGGAACTCCAACCAATTAGAGGCAGTGTTAAATTTTAGGCCCTTTACTGCCCTCGCTTGACTAAAACGTGTAATGGTCATATTAATGTAAAATTTAGTAATTCAATTAAATTGATGACAAAACTATACATGACGGAAAGATAAATTATCACCACTTTTAACTACCCTATCCATGAAAGGTCGCCTGGTATGGTTCCCGCTGACAGGTACCACTGATATACAACATAATGCCTACTATCTAGGAAACAAGTCCCAAGACTTTTATGTTGAGGTCGAAGTGCCGAATGTCGAAGGGCCGAATTTCAAAGGGCCAAATGTGTCGAAGGGCCGAACGTGTTGAAGGGCCGAAAGAGTCAGTGGGTCGAACGGCCGTTTTTTTTATCTTTTTTTTGTTTTTAGAAATATATTTTTTTTATTTTTTTATTTAATTTTGCGCGTGACAAAATTTTCCTTCACCAACATGTATCGTTGACTGGATGCGTGGAATTTCATGAATATCAAAAGATGAAAAATAGTAAAATACATAAATTCATAAGAAATTCATTTTATGTTTAATAAAACAAAAAATTTACAAAACATTCCATAAAACAACATCTAAAAAATTATATTTCTAAAAACAAAAAAAAAATCTGTCCTTCGACCCATTCGGCCCTTCGATTTTCGACTCTTCGACATTATGCCTTTTGAAATTCAGCAGTTTGTACCCATTCCATATGAGTATGTCCCATTCAGTTTAGGCATGAGTTATTTATCTCATATGATATGATCTCATATGAAAACGGCATAACCACTACCAAAAATATAAACCACAAGACCATTCGGTTTTCCTTTTTTAAGAATACAAATTTTGGCGCTGTAAAGACCTGAGATAGCCTCTCTCACGGACGGGCTTGCGAACTATATTTTTTATAAAATGGTCTAAATCATCTGTGGCACTATTCTGGTAATTCCCCGGGAACAAGGAATTGGGGGAAGAATTTATATGCAATTTTTATTTAAACATTATTTTTTCTGGCATACTGAGGCAAAAAGTTAGTGTTAATTCTTTTGAAAACAAAATTAAATTTATTCCCAATTTATAAATATTTACATCAAGCTTTTCACCTCAGTAGGCCGGAAAAAAAATATTTGAACAGAAATTACAAATACATTCTTTCCTCAGTTCCATATTCCCAGGGAATTACCAGAATAGTGCCACTGGTATATTGAAATCAGGGAGATCGGTAACGGCATTTTTGATTCTTCGGAACCATCAATTTACATCAGAAAGTATGGGCCAATCCTACCATAAGGTTGGTTCTGACATTTTTTCATAGGTCGTCTTATCGATATTAAATGAGTTCTTTCAAAACCCATTAGGTTTCAGACGATCTTTAATTGACCCATTAAAAATACGAATCTATTGTGCCAATCTTATGGGTAACGAACTATCTACAGCTTTTTATCATTGATATTTTATTTATATCAAAATAAATTTCGATCCAAACCTTGAGTACAAGTTCAAGGGTGATACTGACGTAAGATGCTGCTAGTTGTGTTTTACGAGGTTAATCTTGCAGAATGAACACATAAATATAATTTTACTGGTGTATTGACCCTAAGTGACCTAACCCACAGCTGTTTAATAAATCAATACCTGGCTCAAAAGTCGAGGTGATAAAAAAATACAAATTGCATTAAAATTCCAAACTCATTAAACTCAAACAACTCAATTCACAAAAAACCATTCACCTCTAATTTTGCAATGTAAGAATACACAATAATGAAAAAACTAGTTATTAGTTCTGTGTAGAAACCGTAATTTAGATTTTGTTCATCAAGTTATAATTGCAAACTTCAAGAAGATATTTTTCAAATTTGCGCAGAATGCAAATATTACACAGAAGCGCCGTTCACCAACTAAACCGCGGAACTTAAGAAAGCACAATAAGATTTTTTGTATTATATTGTTATTGCTTGCTATTTTGCTCGCGGGACCCCTCTTAAACAACACTGATACATATACACAACCCAAATAGTAGAACTATTAGATTCAATTATTTATTTGATTTTTGTGCTGAGTCAATCAACTTAAAAAATTATTTTATCACCTTGAAATAATTTTTTTTCCGCGCTTCCGTGGTCTATTTGCGATGCCATTTATTCGACCGATTACCGTGTACTCCAAATATATAGTGGAGTCAAAAGGTTATGAAATATGTTGTATAAGCTATAGTTCCGCGATTATTAGTCCAAGACAGATTTTAATTGGATTCAAAAATGATGATTGGATTTTTTTATTGTATGTGGCAGGTTTATTATCTTGTCCTTTTATTATGTAATTGTTTTTATTACAAATATTTTTTTGTAAATGTTAAGATTACCTTTGGACACGCAAACGTCGCTAAGATTGAAATTGGATATCAATCTCGCGGATAAAAGAAATTATAGGAGGTACAAACGATCACAAAGCAATTATGTAGCAATCGCAGCGATCACATTTATATAAAATGCATAACATGTGACGAAGATCATGTAAGGTGGTTTTGGAAAAAAAAAAAAAAAAACAAAATTTAAAAAATCTGATAATCATCTCCCCGTACGTACATCATATACAACGTATACATAACGAGTATATATGATCATTGATCAACTTCAATATAATATCGTAAGATCGCATGCTAATAGTTAATTTCTTATATACACAATTTACAAAAATATAAACAATAAATACAAATAATAAAAAATTGGCGTGGACTTGCGGTGATGCGCGGCATGATTCTTAATTTATATTTTTTTTTCGTTCTTTCATAGTTGATTTAGTCGAGAAACGGAAAATAATAATTTTTATCTCTTAAAAATTATATAAAATTGAAATAAAACGGTTTCTTATGTATATTTCTGTTTAGGTTTTAGCATTTTAGATTTAGATTTAGACAGTCTAATGCTAATTTACTGTATTCGTATATATTGTTGAATTGTTTATTTGAATTGTAATGTACGATTAGTAAATTGATCGTAATTGCTTTGGATTTGCAACGCAAGCCGACCGTTACAATTTTAAATATCGTACGAGATCAAATTTGTTTCGTATATTCAAAAGTTTTGGATAAATAATTTACAAGCTGAATGCATATTATATATTAAATGGTATTACTGTGTTTCTATGAAGAACATATGATTCACACTTAAAAAAATGGTATATCATCCAAGTACGAAAACTCCACTTCCGCAGTCCAGAAGAATTGATAAGCTTCTCTCATAAATTAAAAGACAGCTAAATTTGAAAAATAGAATATTTTATTTTGTCGTCGAAACTACATTAAAGCCGGCTCACATATTACTAATTCTCAAAATTATAAAATAACATCATATTCTGAAAAGTCAGAGCTAAAAACTTTAATTTTAATGACCAACTTAAGTGCAGAAAAATGCTATTTTCGAGTGCCTCGCCTGCAAAATGAAATTTTGGAATCCATATTAAACGAATAACTGAGGATCTAACGTATAGGTTTACTAAAACGAATGTGAAGTCTTACGAAATAATCGTGCCGAAACATCAACTATTAAGAATGCACATACGAGCAATTGTTCTAGAATCGATCAATTGCTAAAAATGGGGCACCGCGCATATCTGGAACGTAAGCAGCATCTGTTCCTAAAACTCATTAGAAGTCTCCTCGGACCGGATAAATCACACGAAACAATACAATAGTCATCACGAGTACGGTCCTTATTTCCACGTTTAGACTGTGTTCCTGAGATCGATTTTTTCGATTAAATTGCCGACTAAACTAAATTAATGACTGATTCATATCATTCATTCAAAGGTGGCACTAGTATCTTTTAAATATGTTGTGACTCCGACTGTAACACCAGTTTATTATTATTAAAAATCAAGGAAATAGAAAAAATAAAATAAATATGATAAATTATAATCGAAATTTAAGAATGAGAGTATTTCCTTTTAGGCATTTTTACTCAAAAAATAATAAAAACAAAAAATGACAACTAAATAGTCAAGCAACCTCAGCAGAAGTCTAAATGATAAAACTTGGTGACTAATAGCATAACTAGTCGAAAAAATCGCTCACAGTCTTAATATAAATTCAAATGAAAATATTTTGATAAGGTGACATCCATGTCTGAGTAGGTGTACCACTACCATAAGTGACATTTGAACTTACACATGAAAAGGCCTACCATCATTTATAAAGGAAATTTCCTCGTTCAACCAGTTTGATTTATTCGATGAGTAATGTGAAAATCAAAATGCAACAAAAAATGTCAAAAAGAAAACAAAATTCAAGGGATAAAATTATTACCAATAAAAATCGTGTTCGCTCGCCTTTGCTATTGCTGGTTGTGTTGTTCAAGTTTGCTGTTGGTAGTTCGTGTCTGATTTGCTATTGCACAAGAGTCCCTGTAGTCTGCGATAGAAATTTAATGTAAAGCTGTAGTGATTGGAGCCGGATAGGGACCACAGTACAGGTGGTTACAAATAGTGGTACATTGCAATACCGCTACATTCGGGTTGCACGTTAGTCGAAAGGAGATTAAATCCAGCGTTTTATATGACAAAGATCTGCTCAACAGATTTATCAATCTGTGGTATTCTGATTACCTGGGAATAGGGAACTGAGAAAAGAATTTATATGTAATTTCTGTTAAAATATTTTTTTCCGGCCTACTGAGGAGAAAAGTTTGATGTAAATATTTATAAATTGGGAATAACTTTTCCATAGCTAAATTGGTAGGGAAAATTATTCCCAATTTTATTTTGTTTTCAAAAAAATTAACACAAGCTTTTTATCTCAGTATGCCAGAAACAAAATGTTTAAATAAAAATTACAAATTCTTTCCCCAATTCCCTATTCCCGAGGAATTACCAGAGCAGTGCCATTGGAGGCAGCCATACTGGAAACAGACGGAGAAGAACCTCAAATTGGTGAATTCAAAGATGAATATATCTGTCAGCAATATCCAAGTTGAACAGTGCGCTACGCAAACTACAAGCGGTACCATATGAAGGATCAATAGCCGGCATCAATGAAGAAAGACTTAATTACACCATGCAGTAACCGATTAATATATTCGTAGTCAAGTCGATATTCATACGTTTTCTGGTGATCCAACGGAAATCCATAGTTTCATGGATCTATTCAACGCTCTTGTTCATAATTTGAAAATGTAAACGCAGTCATAAAACATTTAAATCTATTACCATATCTACCAATCCAGATGATTCAAAATCCAAGTTCTTTTCAATATACTGGGTGATTTTTTTAAGCTGAAACATTCAAATATCTCGGAAAATAAGCACTCTCCCAAAAAAATGTCCATGGGAGGACATACATTTGTGCTAAAATTAGTACTCCTCCTCCGCTTCTTCTAGGTGAGGCGGGGAGTAACTTTGAAATTAAAATAGGAACCCTTATTTTTTATTGCAGATTCGGATTCTAAGGCTGAAAGTACGTAGGATTTCATTGAATCATTAAAAAAAAATTATTTAATTTTTTTTTCCCTAACCCAAGAAATACAATTTGTTTAAAACTAATTTCAAGTACTTGCTTTAGAGCGGTGGAATTTTTTATAGAAATGTCAATCGAAAAAAAAAATCTAAACAAGATCATGCGCATGCGTCTCGCCTACTAATACAAACAAGATGCTCAATAATCTATTTTTCCGGTTTGCTCACCTCGCCCTTGTCGCTTTTCGGACAAAATGTGCACACAGGTTCAGAGGACAACTTGTCTCCTGTAATTTTAAGCAACAGCACACCAAAACAAATTTTGAAACGTTGTAGCCACCCATCACTTAGATGGAAAGTGCTTTTATTTTCTTTTATTTGTCCAAGTAAAAGTTTAGCCTTTTCTTTAAGCTAATCGCCACTTAAAGGGACCAACAATATAATTTCTTCTCCAGTTTTGGATATCCTGACATTTTAAGGGTTCTTCGCTTACCAAGCCCCAAAGGTGTATAAAATTTCATCAATTTTGTTGAGGAGCGTAGGTGTCATTAATAGATTCTATATAATCCGCTCCTACGTGCGACTCCCACTCTCAATTTAATATATTCATAAAAAAATATTAAATTTCATTTATTTTTAAATGAGATTCAATATTTTTTATTAAATTTTTTTAGCACGTCTTAACGTATTTTTTAAAATTTTAGTTGGTTTTTATTCCAATAGATGGCGCTAGGCCCAAAATGCTAAGCAAAGGCACATTTTAGTTATAAACAATTCCGCTCTTGGTCAAAGTGGCGCTACCGTCGCTCAGACTGTCAAAAAATTTGGCTGCAATACTAAAGCTGTTCCAAACTGTTATACGATAAATTGTCCACGATAAACTGTTATACGATAAATTGCCCACGATAAACTGTTCTTCGATAAATTGTTCCACGATAAATTGTTTCCACGATAAATTGTAATACGATAAATTGTTCTACGATAAATTGCTCACGATAAATTGTTCACGATAAACTTAACAGTAAATCTTAAAAATCAGCTCCAAAACAAAGGTCGCATCTTTAAGGATCATGAGTTTGCCAAAACAGAACTTCTGAGGCCTGAACTTCTACCTAGCTAGACATATATTCAGTCGATCATTAACGAGAGCCAGGATTAAACCAACACGCCGACTCTTAAATAGTTTAGCTGTTTAGTCAACCGAGAAGATGGAGAACATTTGTCACCAATAGAGTTGGAAAAATTGTCAGCCTATTTAAGAAAATTTCTAACATCAGATTCCTTCACTATTCAGCCCAGTGGATTGAGCGACTCGTGGTTGTATCCTTGGATGAATTGCAAAAGCATCCGTTTTGATGGACTAGACTGAGCTGCTTAAGTCAACCATAGTAACCATGACAAGTAGAAACCCCAGCTAAGATTTCTAGTAACAACGCAATGCATGGCAAAAGGGGGCCGAAATAGAAGGACGACATGACTGAAATTATGAAATTTGATACGCATCAAATTTCGACGTTAATATAACGGATCAAAGATTGCAAATTACGGCCACATATTGAAAAACAAATTATGAGAAACCCGTCACTGGAACGTGTAAATATATCGGTTCCGGTTACCTGTGTTGGAATACTAGATTGTGGCGAGGGTTCATTCAGAGTTCATACAATTTGAAAGTCTAGAAACCAAATCGTACCTGTGTGATTTTGTATGCATGTTGAACACGAGCTGTTCGCTAAAACGCTTTGTATTTTGTGATAACGGGAACAATTTTCGTGGGCGCTGTCAACTTTTTAATGAAAATGCACACATTTTGGGAAAATCATCACTCAACAATTGCCAATAAATTGATGGACGATTGAGTTGAATTCGAATTTAACCTCCCTCGGCGCTCCTCACATGAGTAATTATGGGAATCAGCACATTGACTAGCCAAAATTCATCCACATCATGCCATTGGAGGGCAAATTCTCAGAACCCAGAAATTTAGCACAGTAACGTGGCACTCACACCTTCACATTTTATTTACGTACGTTATGTACCTGGCATATTGTTGAAAAAATAGTCCAACCAATACAATTTAAAACAGGCCTAGCTGTCGAAGTAAGAGCACTTGCGCTAGAAACGCTATTGAATATTAGAAACCTGGATAAAATAACTACTGAAAAAGAAGTTTTCAATTACTTACTGTATTGAAATCGATTAGAAGAACTTTTGGTAACACTCAAGCCGCTGTATAGTGAGTCTTTCAATTGAAGGGACTAGGGACGTGATAAAGGCCGGTAAAATGAAAACGGCTGTTTAAACTGCTTTAAATATTTAGAATAGTCACTTCGGTCGATCGTGTCAGTGATAAAGATTACTCCACATTGTGCTGTTTCCCAGGGATCATAACGACCAACATTATGTTAATTGATAGGGACACGACCAGATGCTATAAACAAGAATCAGGTAGTAGAAGGAAGTATCCGGCAATAAGTGCCCGGTTTTAAACTGACGTTAGTGGTGTGATTAAAAATAAGTGAACGGTTAGGGATCATAATGGGAAAATTATTGTGGGAATGTTTCTGATAATTTCGGTGAAATAAAGAAATTTTAGGAATAACCTGGAAGCGGAGTAAATTATAGGCTTTATTCTTATAACCGTCAAATTTATAACTTTATTCACAATCCGGTGATACGAATCGGATTTGACAGGGCAAAAACGAAACAATTGGTGACAGTCGTGAGATTGTGAATATCAGATGGGTGTAAAATATTTGACGATTGCGGAGCTAAAATTCCAATTGAAGCAGCGGCATTTATCGGGATGGTGACAAAAATGAATTAATATTACGACTACGTAAGGCTACGGAGAAGCATGGGTTGGTCCCGGATAATTATGAGTTCGAAATAAAAAAAACGTTAAAAAAACGGAGTCAAACTATTTAGGATTTTGGATGCTCAGATGTTCTGGTCAGAACATATAGAGAGTGATGGAGTCGTACACTTATTAGGATCAGATGGTAGTCCATTGGCTAGGGCATTGAAAAGTAGAGTGGACGAGATACCGGCGAAGCCGAGTGAAAATTGGAGATGGTTCACTAGTTAAGACTGCTAGAGCAGCAAGTGTAATCGAAAGCGGTGATTGGCGATTCACAGAGTAAGCTGACCCGCGCAGCCGATATGTGTATTATAACAGTTCGTTGACAGAAGCGAGATTTGTGTAGGTTATAAACATCGGAAAGGGATCCTGCACAATCATCACGAAGGATTAACATTGGTTTTGAAAATAGGGGAGTACCGCCAGTTAGGCGCCAGAGGGCAATGGTGAGTAAGAGCCACATAGAGAGCGAACGATATGAAGGACGGCTCATGGAAAATATGCATTAACGGTCAGGAATTTTAAATTCGCTTAGATTCGAGAGGTTCAGACGAACGCGGAAAAGATCACCGATCAAATGCTGGTTAAGGAGCGCATTCACAAACAATGAGAGCGTTGACTTTTTTCGAGGATGATAACACGAATAAGTCGTGTCGAGTGAAATTTTAAAGCGCGGCGGAGCGGATTGTTATCAAGGGTAAGGTGGAGGTGGAACGGATCGTAAATCGTGCCGCAAGGCTTGATGGCGTCAAAAAGCGGTGGCAAGAAAGCAGTTGAATTTATTGGCGTTGTGCGAACTGAACTGCTGAGATGGTGGTTTGGATCCTTTACGTGACAAATAGGCATAGGGAGTGGGTAATGTCACGATCCCGCCTATTGATCTGGGTGGCTTAGATTCCGCGGCGATTGGTTACTTGCACGAAATATTAATTTAGTGTAAATTGTGAATGAGTCTTTAGAGTGTCTTAGTTAAGCCGTTATTGCTCGATAGAATGAAAGCGAAAATGAGTGTTGGGAAAATTATAAGTGGTGTTAAAGTGAAATAATTGGTGTCATTCAAGTGTATTCGGTAATACTTCCGGTATTTCGGGAATATTCCGGAAGTGGTGTAAATTACAGAAATTGTTGATGTAGGTAACCGTTAAATTCTGTAACGGTATTCACAATCTAGGGATATGAATCGGATTTGACAGGGAAAATTCGTAATATTACCGTCAATTAAAATTAATGATTGTTGGATGATTCTAATGCAACGATAAAAAAATTAAATCAATAAACTTGGTACGGGGAGCTTGGGACATGCTTTCGGCAGTTTTATTTTCTTCATAATAAATGACCGTCAATGAAGAAAATTAGAATCAAACATTTTGTGCGGGGCTATGTGCTGTGGCCAATTTTATTTCTGTTATAATAAATAACCATGGTGAATTTTACATAGGCGTGGTGAATAAAATTTGAATATTTTAAGGACCTTCATATCCATACCTATCCATCGACTCGCTACTGAGCCTTTAGGATACCTAGAAGTAAATTTATTTAAACTAGATTTCGTAGCATTAAAACTTTGTTATTAAATACGGAACGACTTTTAAAATAATAAGCGTCAAATAAAATGACTTTTTGGTCGAATGACTACTAGACGATTCTGTATCGAGAAAAATATAAAAAAAATTGTAATTTTCATTTGGGATTTTGGATACGGGTTCAATCAAATAATTTTAACTGTCCGTCAATGACCTTGAAACTTTTCAGGAGAAGAAATTTAAAATTTTCAAAAGTGGGATACTGGAGCTACAATGGAGCTATTAAATTTGTAACAAACTTGGTGGACTAAATATTTAGTCTTTTTTAACTTGTCTCAGTAATCAAAGGATCTAGTTGATAAAACTCAGCATCGAATTGAGAAAAGTTAATGGTAGTTGCTTCCTTGGGTGGCTTATTCCTTCTTATTCAGGAAACGGAAAAGATATTGTTTGTTAATTATTTGCTTGAAGAAGAGAAATTTAATGACTTCGTATATTGTCTGTGACCCGCAAAAACATTTTAATTACCTTTCATAAGAATGTTTAAATAATTTTCGATTTTTTTTTTTTATTTCCATTGCGATTTAGTTTCCATGATTAAATCAAAATACCGATTGGCATAAATGGAACAAGGCAAATTAAAAAAAATCGTAAAGCAACCTTACAAATTCGCAAATACATATATTATAATTCCTACACCCAAGTTCAAAAGATTATAATGAATATGGCATAAGAATTGATTTATGACGTCACATATTGATCGGTATGCAAACATTTCAGTATACATTTAAAAATAATTGGAACAGATTTATATTTTATAAGTAGCATTTCACTATTAATTAAGTTGGGAAATTTAACAAGAAAATTAATTTAAGTGTTTAAACTCAACTCGCAAAGTGTAGACTCAATTTCCAGTGATTTCCGGTCAAATTTAAATAAAAGGTTAATATTTCTGCTACAATTAGCAGTTACGATGAAATCGTTCGTTCAACTCAACATTTAAACTGCTCATTGCAATAAATATATTAAAAATGTTGGCCAATTGTGTTGCATCAGTCACCCGCATACACAAATTGGGTACGGGTCTTACCGATAATGTGCTTGGACCTCTGAATGAGGCAGCAGAATGGTGTTATTCCTATAATAGAAGTCAACCGGAATATATCAGAAATGTCAAGAGTACTTCTAAACAGCTGAAAATAATGTTTTGAGGCGGTAGTGTCAACGTTCAAGGCGTAGAGACATTGAATATTTTCGAAAAGCCCCAGTGCTCGAATGCAGCTCAAACGCACTATAAAGTCGGGCAACCGGAAATATTTTAGTGAAATGTGCGAATAAGTTATTTCGGGTGGAAAGCTTTCAATGGATCTCACTGTATAATATGCCCTAATCATATTAGAGCTTGCCTGAGGTTTGTATACAAACTACCATCGTTAAAAGGTTCATTATTAAGACAAAATTATAAAATCTTCTATAGTATGTCGACTAGTTTAAGCACACATGTGCAACCTGGTATAGGTAACAATCCATTTACTTTATAAATTCAATAATGAAACTGAACATCAACAAAAACCTAAAATGTATACGTACAGAAATCCTATTTAATTTCACATACTTATGTTGCTGTAAAAAAAAGCTTTATTTTTATTTATTTATGTCTTATATAACAAAAAAATATTCTTAGAAATTACCTCAAAATATTACTCAATATGAAAGTCGGTTTACGATTTATATGTAGTTTGTGTGTGTGTAAATTTTACGTTAAAAAGGGAGTAAATCGCGTTGAAGAAGAAATACAACATGCTGACTTCGAGAATCTCTGAAGCATTTCTACCTTACAAGATTGATGAAATCAATATTCATGTAACGTACATTTGAAGATCAAATTTGATATTTGAAAGAAATTCGAAAGTCGGCTGACACGTCGAGTTTTCTCAAACACCAAAATCCTTGAAAATTATAAAAGTATAAGCCAATTATATAATTGGTCATGGTTATTGATTTTAATTTTCACCTAAAATCTAAATTATTGACATCATTTTCAGCCTGTCGACGTGATTCAAAATTTTTAAGTGTATATGCAAATATACACGACAACAAGGGGTTATTTTATTTAGTTTAACTTGTAAACGTGACCAAATACGTAACTATAGTCGTAGAAATGGTTATTCCGAGAAAATGTTATTCACAAAAATTTTTGCTTTTAGTGTACTTCTTGTATATTTTTTGCCAAGTCACTACGTCAATTATTACAATTCGCATTTTGCTCATGTTTGAATAAATATTGCAAGGTGTTCTAATTTCAAAATAAATCGCACAATATAAAATTGGACGGTGGATCATGGTTCAGATGTACACTGAGTATAAAATATAATATTGTGAGGCTGCATAACCAGCAATAAATAGTGATCCGAACTTTACACAACCCATTCATGGAACAATTATTCCGATAGAAAGTCTATTATTTCCAAGAGGATGTTATTTATTTACTACTCAATGGGGAGGAGTCTTTTAATAATCCGGATTATAGTGTCGATGTTTTGAATTTGGCAAAAACAAATTCAAATCTCAGGAAACAATTAATGGAATTGTACACACGGATTCTCGATGATTCCAAGAATCCTAATGTTCTTGTGATGATGGTTTGGTTTCTGGACTGGATGCAGTTTACCTAGTTTACCTAATTACTTCTAGTGGTTTGCTGGCACTAAGATGCACATCATACATTTTAGGGTAGCTCAAATATAAACCGCAAGGGATTAATTACATGTTTCCCTCAGGCCGCAGATTTAACGCGTTTAACGTAAACCTTAAAATATCGCCTCTTAATCCTTACTGTAACGAAAATTTGGATTCGCATTAAGCGGGATACGTTCAACTGACGACAAGGAATTGTAAACTTTTAGTAGTGTTGCTTTGGCAAAGTCTGCTTAGCTTACAACAACAATTCCATTGTAGAAAACCGAAGTGGTTCACCGAATGTAAACCAAAAAAATTTAGTTTTAAGAAAATAAACCAGTTTACCATTTTATAGTTATGGTGTTCACCGCAAGGCGGCCATTTTTTATTTTTTTTTTTATATTAAAATGCCTCGCAAAATTAAACCGAAAGCTGCTGCTTTGTGATATTGAAGTAAAACCCGCTTAGTTTTACCAAAGAAACACACCTTTTGTCTTCTCCGCCTTTGATTAAGTAAACGACTCGAAACAGGCCTTTTTGTGTTTTATGCCTAGTACGCAGCTGAAGTGAAATGGGATTTTACATATCAAAATGACACAAACGAAAATGAAAATTTCACCACTGAATTTTATTTTAGCTAGTGAAATTGGTATCTATTGTGCTAGAATATAGATGTCACTGTTAAACACTACACATTTTTCACTGCGTTGTTATCTGCAGGCACGATAAAAGTAAGCTAAAGTTTTGACATTTACAGCAAAAATTATTTTTATTGGTTGTTAAACAAATTGTCATAAAAAATATTTTGAAATGAAGTTATAAAAAAATAATAATTTTCTTGGAATAATTTATCTGGTTAATTTTGGAGACAAATTTAATTGTCGTTAGCTGCGTACTAGCTTTAAGCTTAAAACGAAAGGGAAGCTGCTAAAGGACCTTTAAGAAGGATTCACTTTTGTGAAAAAAACTAACAGTCGTTCTTTCTGGGTTACTACTTCTGTTTGTGCACTTTTCCGGGTGCGATATTATCCAGATCTATTTTGATTTTGTTGTTTAGGAAGAATTTTATGCCACTGGAGTTTCTTCTCTTGCGTTGCCTCTAATTAGGGATCACTTACTCTAGCATTCTAGCAACGTGCTTTGCTTTTGTGACTTTCCTACAATCTGGTAAGAGAGATCGATTCTTCTTTAAACTAACCAAAAAGCTTCTCGTCCTATTAAACCTCAAGTTTTCTGAAGCTCTTGAGAGCTTGGTAGAATGCAGGATGTTTACAGAATCAGTAAATCGTATAAAAAATAATTAACTATTTCTGATCTATACATAACCGCTTATCTTGAACACATTTTTGATTACTTGATGTGCCATTTAGGGGCATTGAAGATTACCAAAAATATCGTCATTGCGGCGTAAAACTAAAATTTATCGTTTGACATAATTTTTGATTGATAAAAATTGCAATTTTTAATATTTCTAAAATAAATTCTGTATTTCCAGACTCATTTCAAGACTAATCTTAGTAATCATGTATTAATACCCCAATTTTATGGTTCTTAACATCTTGATGCAAAAAGTTTTCGCTGTTTAGAGGGTGTCAAGTTGTGGATAACTGCAACAAGAAACTTTTGAATTTCAAAATGAAGCTTTGCATTTGTGCTAATTAGTGCTAAGGGGAGATAATTAGTACTAATCCAGGAGCCGTAAAAAGGGGGGAAGGACGAAACAAATAAAATCCGATTTCTAGAAAAAACTAGAAATAAATTTAACCTAATTTTAACACTTTAAAAAGGCGGTTAAGCTGACAAAATTTGTACTTGAGGAAAAACAAAGTAAACCCCTGAAAGATACTATAATAAACAAACAAAATACAAAATACAGCCATTTTATCAATTCCGAGCTTGAAAGGTTGGATAAATTAAAGTGGGACTACCAGGCCGAAAAATAAAATAAAAGCTAAGCCTAACACAGCACAACGTATATTTTAACAGAAGAAGATGTTCGATATTTATCACGTCATGACCACGAGAGGAAAGGACAAAATTATTGGATTTTTCATAGATTGCACGTGGCATTACGAATGAGCTTTGAAGCTCAAAATCCAGGTTTCCAAGAATCCTAATGTTGAAAGTTATCGATTGGGTTCAAGGAAGTTATACCTCCTTGATGGTTTGGTTTCTGGACTGGATGCAACGAAGGCCTAATCTGTTACTCGACACCCTCAAAGTTTTCAAAATCATTCAAAATGTTGGCCACAGCATCAGTTTACCTAAGTACCTCTAGTGGTTTGCTGCGACTAAAATGTGTATCATACATTTTAGCGTAGCTCAAATATAAACAGCAAGCCCCTACGAAGTGATTAATTAAATGTTTTCCTCAGACCACAGGTTTATCGCGTTTAACGTAAACCTTAAAACATCGCCTCTTAACCCTTACTGCAATGAAAAGGTAAACAATTTAGATTCCCATTAAACGGGATACGTACAACTGTTGGCAAAGAATTGCAACCTTTGTCTTTGACGCGTTTGATTAAATAAAAGACTCGAAACAGGTATTTTTATGAAGAATTTTATAATCGTTCGTGAATTTAATTTGTTCAATAATTTTTTTCGGCTTTTTGGACAAAATATTATTTTCATAGTCGTAGTTAAGCTAAAATTTGATTTAGCGAAAAGTCTCCAGCATACTCACGCTCGTTGCAATGGAGACCATCTTCTTTTTAAATAAACATGGGCCATAAGAAATTATTATCAGATTTTGACGTTATCAATCGAGACCACTTCTAAACTGGTCACGGTAAACATTTTGTAAGCTGTCTCTACTCTAAGAATAGAATCAAGATCATGTGGAGGGAGCCGATCAATTGTGGTATTGATCAAAATGTTATAGCTGATCTTTCAGCCAAAATGGATTCTTCTCTCCATTGAAGCTGAACCAGCACCTCCTTTTAGTTTTAATAATAACACGACATCTTTCAAACTACGTTCATTATCAAGCTTAGTGCAATTTGTTTACTTCTTCTACCTCCTAGAACGGCAAATATCTTATTGGCAAACTAATATAACGATAAATAAGTAAATTTTATTTTTGAAAAATACCAGCTCACAGTTCTAGTTTTCACAGGTCACGACAATTTATAAACTTCACTTTTAACACAATTGACCTTCAAACAGGTCAATTGTGTTCACTGTCTTGCATTGAGCTTTGAAAGTTTGCCAGAGCATTACAGCGCCTTAGTGGAATGCTAAACAGACCAATCGAAGTCCTCATCGTAAAATTCTTATTATCTGGGTAGTTATTATTAACCGATATTTTCTACTTATTTTGAAAACAACATCTTCCAAAATTTTTTAGTTTCTTTAACTTTTATAAGATTTTAATGATTTCTCAAAAATTCCAGTGTCTAACTTAAGAAAAAAAGGTATTCAATCAATAAAACAGTCCTATCATGAAAGAAAACAGAGAAATAACAGAAATTTGTTAAGCTCTACAAAACTTGGGGTAACCCATAGACCCACAAATATTATTCTCAGGATATCACAAAACAGTACATGGTATAGAACAAGACCAGCCAATTTGGTGTCAATGGCGACCTGAAGAGACTTTTCAACCGTTACCGAAACAAGCAGCAAATGAAAATTCAACAGTCGTAAACAAAATAGATGATCTTCACATAAGACATGTGACTTTATTGGAACTAAAGATGAAATCAATAATAAGTACCAGAAAAGCTCAAGGTTATGACTTAGTTATTGAGCAAATTGTGAAAGCTATTGTGGGAGCCAAGAAAGGTTTGCGGAAATTAGTTTTAATAATTAATGCAGCCTTCGCACTAAAATGTTTATGTGTGGAACATTGAAGGTGGATGAAGTAATTATGATCGATATATAAACCAAGAAAACCGACAAATAATAAAAAAATATTATAGACTGATTTCCCTACCAGCCTTATCAGAAATACTTGAAAAACTGTTCCTGAAGAGCTTCAAACCCACAATAGAAGAGCTACAATAGAAGACAGATGCTTAATTCCACCATACCAATTTGGGTTTAGAGAAATTACTCTACAGTTGAACAACTTCATAGTCACTGTTGTCATTGAGGATTCAGAGATATGCTCGAGTATTTTCTTAGTTTCGTAGAGCTTTCGACAAAGTTTGGTACCAATGGATTCAATTTTATCAAATTCTTGAATTCTACATTGCTGATCGACACTTTTAACAGCACTGGATTCCCAAGGTTCTTAGACCAAATGTCATAAGCAAATACAGCGAAATATCTTAGTATCACTCCTAATGCTAAGCTAAAATGAAAAAAGCAAATCAAGAAGAAAAATTAAGTGTTAAACATGAAATATAGGAAAATGTACTGAGCCTTGGGTAAAAATTGCTTCTTTACAGTCAAATGCTAGACCTATTGTATACAACTATGTCAAGAAGGCCAATGTACAAATGATACAATGCTTCAGTAATAAAGTGCTGCGTGGGATTGTTAGTTCCCTATGGCATATTACAACCTTCGTAGGGACTTTAAATTTTATCTCGACATGAAAATGCAGACATACGTCATATATTGGACAACACCAATGAAGTGACAAAACTCCAAGGGCAGAAACCGGTGGAGCTGGGTAGTTCTAATTAGAATTGATGTTTTTGTAAAAGGAGTAGAAGAAAAAATGAAAAGTAGAAAAAATGCACTCCCCTCTATTTTAACCCTAGGGCACTTGTGTACACAAAGATACACAAACCCTCACAAAAATGAGAACTCCCTTAGGTAGCTTCTTGGCAGCTTGGTTTCGAACTGATAAAAAGTTGGTCTACTCATCAGGTTGCAATGACCAAACTGCAAAAATCCAACTCTTGCTTTGTACTGACATTACAAAACAATAACTTATCGATTTAGCGAATTATATCACCAAATCAGAAGTTTCAGGGAATTCTCACTATGCATATGCAACAACAGCATTTTTTTAAATTTTGTCCGATTAAACCGAAAGTTAAATCTTAAAAAAAAAAAAAAATAATGTCACGTACGATTATCTCATTTTTCGTTTCCTGTCTCAGAAGTTGGGCCATCATCCCGCACTTGGGTAGCTGCAGCAGGGACAGGTTCGAATTTCAAAATGAAACTTTGTAAACCGATTACCGATTAAGACTAATTTGTGCCAATTGGTGCTCATGGGAAAAGATTAGTGCTAAGTAGTCCCGAAACCGAGGAAACACGAAAATAAAATTTGGCAACGAACTAGGAATATGTAATCAGAAGCGCCAAATTCTTTGGCATCTGGAACACTTTATAACAAAAAATAGTTCATTCAACGCTCTTTGTTTGTTTTTCCTCAATTTAGTTGCCTTTCTATAATGTTAGTGTTGGGCTTAAATATTTTTAGGTTTTCTCTAGAAATCAGGGTTTTTATCGTTTTAAGGAGAAATTTAAAATTTTATTTCCATTTTCTAGGACTAAGTTTTTACAGTTAGCGTATATAAATGGTTACGAATTTGTCTCTACACAAGTATACCACATAGACCACAAAGTAGAATATTCGCGAACACAACTACGTGAAAGTGATTTACAATTGCAATACACAGCCAGATGCAATAAAAAGGATAATCTCGAACAGCGATAGACAAGTACATAAACGCGAGCAAATATGGCAAATATGGGACACAGAGACAATTGTAATTTAACCAGTGAACAGTGCAAGTCAACAGTGCAAAAAGTAGAACGCTCGGAATTAGTTCTTCCTGATTCGCATCACAACAGGTTATACTTCTGATCAAATACTGCTGGAATTATTTCATCTAGTTTACTTTTCGCTCTCATTAAAAACAGTTGAAGAAATTTCCAAAAACAGTGTGAAAGAAGAAGACAACAATATAAAACCAATTCCAGCGAGAATTGAATATACAGGGTTTGCACTTCAATTTTACTATTTTGCAAATGATATTCAATTTTTTTAGTTCATTTACAATTTTTTCAAGTCAACCACAATCTTTTATACTTCATTGTCAATTTTTTCTAAATCAACCACAATTCTTTGCAAAGCAAATTCGCGTTTTTTCAATTAAATTTTAAATAAATTCAAATATTTAAAAAAAAAATTGAAGTTTTAATATTTCATGGTCGTTCATTTTTACAATTCAAAATCAACAAAACAAATTCAGTGCTCACAATTCTTAACCGATTATGGTGGGATTAGGTATGTTGGATGGAAACAGGATTTTTAAATAATTTTTGGAAGAAGTTCTGGAATGTGGATGTCTGATGCGGAACTCGGCCTATTTTTAACCGATTATGATGGGTTGGGGTTGAATATGTGGTTTTGGAAAGGGAAAGTTGTTGGAAGAAGTTTTGGAAAAGGCCACCTCGAACTCGGCCATTCTTAACCAGATTATAATGTGATTGAGTTTGTTGCATGAAAATGGGATTCTTAAATGATTTATGAAAGAAGTTTTGGAATATGGCCACTTTGGATAGAATTCGGGCAGTTTTTAACCGATTACGATGGGATTGGATAAGAAATCACCGAGTTCCGTCCCAGATGACCAGCGCTAGATAATGCGCTAGATACTGCACTATTCCAGAACTTCTTCCAAAAACCATTTAAGAATTCTATTTCTATACAACATACCCAATCTCGTAATATCGGTTAAGAATTGGAAACACTAAATTTGTTTTGCAAAAAATTGATTTTGAATTGTAAAAATTTAAGACCTTGAAATATTAAAACTTGAATTTTTTTAAAAATATTTGAATTTATTCAAAATTTAATTGAAAAAACACAAATTTGCTTTGCAAAAAATTGTGGTTGACTTATAAAAACTTGTAAATGAGCTATAAAAAATTGAATATCATTTGCAAAATTGTGAATTTGAAGTGCAAAACCTATACCAGGTGAGTTTTTTAAGCTGAAACTTTCAAATATCTCGGAAAATGAGCACTCTACGATAAAAATGACCTTAATCAAAATTAAATCATTCTGGAGGGGAAATACATTAGTGCTAAAATTAGGACCCCCCGCCCCTGTTTGTAAGGGGGATGGGGGGCAACTTGGAAACTAAGATAGGAACCCCTATTTTTTATTGCAGATTCGGATTCTACGGCTAAAAGTACGTAGGATTTCCTTGAAACATTTTTTCGATTCATGATAGATGGCGCTGTAATAGGCGATATTAAATTTTTTTCGATTTTTCCTACTGAGAACATTATGCATACGATTCTGCAATATGGTTTCATTAAAATTAACACGTTTTCAATGTTAATACTTGAAATTAGTTTTAAACAAATTGTATTTCTTAAATTTAAAAAAAAAGTACTTTTAGCGTAACACAGGAACAACGACGTGGACATCATCTTTCAATTAAATTAAGTTCATTTTGATGGCCTTCGACTACAATGCATTTATTAATCCGCATTTCAAATGAATGTACACCGGCAACCATTGAAATCACGATCAAGTACTTCACGTGCTACCGACGAATAGTGTGCTCGAGATCCATCATATTGAAACCACATGTTCTGTCGCAATTCTATGCTCAAGTTTTCAAATAATGTTGGCAGTATTTTTCAAAATGTCTTGGTATATTTACTCATTAAAGTTGCCTTCAATAATATGGGAGCCGATGAGTTGGTTGCAAATTATTCCACACCACACGTTGACAGTCCAAGGGCGCTGATATTCAACTTGGCGAAGCTAGTGTGGATTTTCAACACTCCAGTAATGCATGTTGTGTCGATTAATCGTTCCATGGTTTGTAAAAGACGACTCATCGGAGAACAATACATAGCGAAAAAAATTGAGATTATGATGTATTTGTTCTACTGCCAACTGACAATATGTTATCCGATTTTCAAGATCTGTGTACTTATATGAAGATTATAAGCTACTGCAGCCAATACAGCAATTTCGTTATTTTTCTCAGTGACTGTTGCTCGACTGGTCCTTTTCTTCGGTCAAACACTTCCATCAGCAGTGAATTATTTGATAGTCCGGTAAAATGAAGCACGTGACCGAATCCTATCTGGAAAACGCGAAGCGTAGAGATTGACCGCATTTAAATACGTACAGTTAAATACTCCATTTTGAATTGTTATAGCCTTACGCAAACAGGTCTTATTGTTTTCGAAATAATCTTTGAACTGAATCGATATTTTTAAAACAAAAAACATCATTTATTTAAAAACAAATTTAGTCGCATGTTCCTATGCAAAATCATCGCTGTCGTTGTTCCTGTGTTACGCTAAAAGTACTTTTTTTTTAAATTTAAGAAATACAATTTGTTTAAAACTAATTCCAAGTATTTACATTGAAAACGCGTTCATTTTAATGCAAACATATTGCAGAATCGTATGCATAATGTTCTCAGTAGGAGAAATCGAAAAAAATTTAATATCGCCTATTACAGCGCCATCTATCATGAATCGAAAAAATGTTTCAAGGAAATCCTACGTACTGTTAGCCGTAGAATCCGAATCTGCAATAAAAAATAGGGGTTCTTATCTTAGTTTCCAAGTTGTCCCCCACCCCCTTACAAACAGGGGCGGGGGGTTCTAATTTTAGCACTAATGTATTTCCCCTCCAGAATGATTTAATTTTGATTATGGTCATTTTTTTCGTAGAGGGCTTATTTTCCGAGATATTTGAAAGTTTCAGCTTAAAAAATTCACCCGGTATATCACTTTCCGTATAGTTCTACAGATTTTTACGAAGTGGGTTCTGTTAACTTTTAATTAAGCTAGCGTAACCCATTGTTGTTGAGGATTGAGCAAATCTTTATTATAGAGGACGCATGGAGCATGCATATCCAGAAGTAGGCTAGTAGAAACTACAAAGTACACTTAAATCGATCTTCGCACTCAAAAATATTGCGAGGAAGTTCTTGTTGCACTTTGACATTTATCCACTTTAACAATTCCATTATTAAAATGTATTCAAACTAAATGTAAAACGTGTTTCATACGTTAAGACATCAGTCCAACGGACTCTTAATGTAGAATCGCGCGCACTTTTAAAAGTAACCTTTGCTTGGCAACGATTTACCAGAATTTGTCAACCGCTAATTGTATCAAAATATAAAATCTTGTTTCACCAAGGCTACACATAGTTGTCGTTAATCAAGTACACGTTAGGTGGCTTGATATCTCGTATACACCTAATTTCATCAGTTTCTTAAAATAAATAAGAAAAATCTCAATACAAACAACGATATACTTATCCCTCGTTTAATTATAATTTAAATTAATTTTTTTTTAGTAAATTTTAATTACAAATAAAATGTTTAGTTTCATACATAAAAGGTACATAATATCATGTACAGATACGTTTTCGGCCGCGGACGTAATTCGTGTGTAATGTGCTGTATACCAATATTTGCGTAAACGATTACGATATTATGACATAAAACTATTCAAATCGTGCGTCTAAAACTGAATTATGAGTATATGATAATGGACCGGAATGTTGTTGTTGTTGTTGTTGTTGTCTATTTCTAAGTATTTAATAATAGGTAATGTAACGACTTAATTTATTACTTGGGCTACGAAATTGGCATTGGACTTAGATTTACACGTAATAACACTTTACGATCAGTTTAAATCTTATTTGTAGATTTTCTAATTTTTCATTCATAACATTCGAATTGTATATGCAAGCATTTTAGTATTTTGAAATATTAGGAAATACGATGCGATTTGATAAACATTTTTTTTTTTGGCAAAATTTCAACCGAATGTCGAAGCCGTACTTCCCATAACCATGTGCGATATCATCGTGTGTTTTATAAACCGCGATTGCGACCTAAATTAAATCACAGTCATATTTTATATTTTATTATGGAAGTGGTTACAAAATAATATTCACCAAAAATACAAAAGAAAAAATGTTTCTTGAATTGTGTGGTGTCTGCGCGCGGTATCTCGCCTCAACCTCATATTCAATTATATAATCGAGTGTATGGTGTATAGTGTGCGCACGTACACGTACATCAAATTGTTGTTGGTTTTTATCAAACCTTCAATTTTATATATGAGAAGCTGTAATAAAAATACGATTTATGTTGGGATAATTACATAACATTACCGCGGTTTTGTTTGTTTGTTTGTACTGCAAGTGATCATAATAATAATAACAGTATTCGATCTTAATCGTGGCGCACTGTATGTGATTATTACAATAAATTTGAGATGGTAATGCATTGGACCAATCAGATAATTACAGGTAAAATGAGGAATAATATAAGGAAGTGCCATTGCTAGATATATTTGTAGCGTACTGAATTCACCGGTGTGAAGATTAAACATTTATGTGCTAAGAAAGGTGTAGAATTACTTAAAACAAATATGGGGAATTATTTCTCCTACTGTAAATTGAATTTATTAATTTTGAAAAGTGAAACCTGCGTCTTGTCGATGTTTAAGGGTCGTTAATACCTAATTCTGGAGATGGCTCCACAAATCTGATTGTACCGGAATTTTGGGGAAAATTTCAAGAATTTTTAGTGATAAGCGGTGTATCACTGCTTTTGCGGAGCCTTCTCTAGCAGTATGAGTTATTGGCAATTAAACATCTACAAGACCTGGTTTACACTTTTTACGTTATTACACTGAAGCTCGAAGTGATATGCCGCTATCACTAAAAATTCTCAAAAATCTCCCTGAAATGCCGGTACGCTCAGATTTGTGCAGCCATCTCTAGAACTAAATGTTAATAGCCCTTTTACATTTTTAATTTTCATAGGTTACCCAAAGGTCACATCAAATCACTTAATTCGAAATATTCATTATTTTGTAAATTTTTCTTCGGCAAGGTTATAAAATTATGCCCCGTGATCATGACATCGACCAGTGGTTACCATGACATCTTGTTGTGACCAGGGCCTATTGAGTCGTACTAGGCACAAGCGAATTTAAGAGTCCATCTTAATTCGAATTATTTATTATTTTGTAAATTTCTCTTGGAAAGGGTTTTAAAATTATGATCTATGGTCATGATATGGACCAGTGGTTATCATAACATCTTGATGTGACCAAGGTCTATCTGGTCGTATACGCCACTGCACATAAATACTATCTCTATTTAGGTACCGACAGAAAAGAGTTCATTCGAATCAACCTATTTTTGCAATTTAGTTTATTTACTGAATCTTTCCTCGAAAATAACAATGTTACCAAATCTTGACCACTAAGGTGATTATGTAAATCTGCGGGAGCGAATTTATTTGTTATCAATAAATACAATTATAATTTTAGGTATATCTTCTAGATTTCTCGCCAGTAAATTCGGATGAGATGCCAGTTTTCCTGAACAGCTGACCTGCATCTTTTGTAATTCGTATTTGACAGTTAGGATGTTAAGATCCATATATTTTTGTTTTTTACGAACCAGGATGCTCCTGTAAGCATTATGAAAATTTTAGACGGTGTTCGTTGGACAATGGCAATATTTGAATATTACCATAATTGGCACTCATATGACCAAATTGGTTTAATCACTGTATTATACAGAAGAAGTTTGTATTCTAGGTCAATGGTTGAATATTTCCCCATCAACCAGTGCATTTTATTCACTTTTAATTTGATATGGTCTCGTTACAATTCAATATATGTTTTCGCCAAGTTAACCGCCGGTCTAGATGGACGCCTATCTAGGTATCTTGCTCCATTTACTCGAGCGATTTGTATTCCGTGCATTGTGACAGGCGGACACGTAAGCTTCAGATTTCGATGTCATAGATTCAGAGGTATAGTATTTGACATAATATCTTTGACATCGGTGCACTTGCTCAATGGTTCCGTGTTCGGCTCTGAAACCAAATTGATTGAAATCAATAATTGCTTTTTCGAATACATTCGAGATGATTGATAGTAAGTAGGCTTATTGATCTATATAACCAGGCTATGGTAGGATGTATGCCAGGCTTCGGGATCATTTTTACAGATGACAATTTCCGGCACTCAGGGATATATCCTGATTCATAAAGTGAATTGATTATTTGAACCAGTCGTCCAAAGGCACACTCAGGCAGTTCTTTAAGCATTTAACCTGCGTAATTCGATCATAACCATCCATGGGCTTTCATTAATTGAATTTGGTGTGCAATAATAAACTTTTTGAGTGGTTTTTTATCTTGAATTTCCTCTCAGGTTTATTCGCGGCGTTTGAACCACCGATGAACCAACGTTTGGAGTGAATACGCTTTCATGGTGATTAGCGAAGGCAATAGCTTTTCTCGCTTCTATCCCACTCACCGTTAGAAAGGCAAATTGACGGGACGATTTCTTTTCTGCTCTTCAGAAGACGAAAGCGCCTGCCACTTCGGATGAATTCGAATGATCAACGATGCGGAGGAGCGAAATGAAAATGAGTGCTTGCGTTTTTCTTACAAGTTGCTGCTCGTTGAATTTGACTTTTTTTCACTTCACCATACGGTTCTGAGTCTTCGGATAACATTTCGCAGTTCATCACTTTATTAATTATTTGGATGCCTTCTAAACCTTCAAATATAGAAGAATTTTTAAAGCAGAAGACCAAATGGAGATGAGGACTGCCACAATTTTTGAACTCAATTATCCACGAAAAGTCGTTAACTTTTCGTGGATAAATCGTAAATTTAGTGTGGTATGGATGCCAATGTATACAGTATACTACTACCTCGTATAAAATCTTAAAATATGAACTTGCTTATAGTCATAGAAAACTTGGGCCAAAAGAAACAAAAATCTGAGTCTATTTTGCCAAAATCTTGGTGATTTTCGATCAACCAAATTTCTTAGTTAAAAATCGAACAAGATCTTAGTTGAATAAAATTTTAATTTAAAATAACCAAATCCTGGTTATTTAATTTTTAACTTAGTTAATATAACCAAAAACATATGGTTAATTTAATCGATAGAAATGAAAAATAATTGGTAACAGTGAAGTGACTAACTATTTTGTTAAATAAACCCAGGGAAAAATTTTTTTTACTAGTTTAATTCTATCAAATTTTCTTAGTAAATGTAACAAAAATAGCGGTAAATGTTGCAAACGTTTAAGGTAGAACATATTACATCAAGGTGGGGTTACCATTACCAAACCAACACGTTTTGGAAGTTTGATTTCGAATAATGAAACATTGAATTCTTTATATTAAAAAATTCGGTTGTCTCATCAGACTCCAGTGATCAAACTACAAAAGTAATGAAAATACTTTGAACTTACATACAAAGTATAATCACAATGCTTTAGCGAATTTTATTGATTCTCTAGAATTTAAGTCTTAGTTTATATGACAAAACTTATAGGTCAAAATAACTAATTAAGATAAACCAAAATAGTTGGTTAGTTATAACAAGAATATTGTTCACGTAACAAAATTTTTTTTGGTTAAATTAAACAAAACTACGTACCAACTTCCTGGTAACTCAAATTTCACTCACTTTTTGTAGTAACCAAGTAATAAAATACCAATTTTCTAAATTAAACAAGAGATTTGGTTTATCTAGCTCAGAATTTTGTGTTAAAACATCCAAATTAGTTTAACTAAGTATTTGGTAGTAATCTTTTTTATGAGTGATAGTGCATATCTCTCATCGGCTCCATTTTGTTTTTGAGTGAATCTCATTATGGCCAATAACATAGCATCACTGAGATTGCACCAAAGTGTACTCACGTAGAAGTTGTTCCTAAGGGTTTGACATATCGAACAAAGAAAGTTTCGTCTCACTATGGGCTTGTTCAGTAAAGAGTTTTCGAGTAAAACCATAGGCTCCTTTTGATTTTGAGTGAATTCCATTCAAGTCAACAACAAAACATCACCAAGATTGCACCGAAATTAGAGCATATTTTTGACTCAAATTAATGAGATAATACGTAAAATATCTCGAGTTAGTAGCTAAAATAAAAAATTTGGAATTATTTAATAATTTTAATTGAAAAATAATAAATTTTCTGTTTAGCCGTTTTCTAGAAACGATTTTTGCTCTGAGGCCCTGTCTCAAACACCGACTTATTTGCTTTTACCGACTTATTCAAATAAGTCTGCTATCGAGGTGACTTATTTTGAAAGCAGAAAACTTATTTGATCATGAAAACATGAGAAATACATTTGATCGTGTAAACATGAAAAATTCAACAAATTATCAAATATTATTAATAACTTTCAAACATTAGTGATATTCCATTTAATTAATAACTATTAATACCACAATGTCTTATTAAATTAAATTAAATTGAATTTGAGTGAATTTTATTTCGGCCAATAAAAGGAAGTAGCTTCAGCTAAATGTTAGTAGAATGGAAGGGCATCGATCCGATGAGAGTTTTGCTCTAAAACCACACACACACATGGAGGAATTCTGGTGCAAACCCTGAGATACGAGTAGCTGGCCTAAATAGGATTCACTCAAAACTCGAACTCAGGAAGTTTATAGTGAAACGTTCGAATTGGGTTTGATCGATCAAAACGGTAACGATGATCAAACGGTATAAAGTACATCACTGTAATGTCTTGTTAATAGCCTAAATGGATTTTACTCAAAATCAAAAGAAGCCGATGATAGCTTTACTCAAAAAAATCGTGCTGAGCAAAACCACATCGGAGTGAAATATACTTCGATTGATAGGTCAAACTAGTAGAGGCTATTTCTATATGGTGATATTTTGTTACAATCCCTGTGATATTTTGTTATTGGCTATAATGCGATAGATTCACTCAATGAACTAGCTCTACGTTAAACAGCGAATGAAGATCTATCGACACCTCCTGATTTTTGAGTGAATCATATTTAGACCAATAACAAGATATGAACCCACAACCAAAATGAACCCACGTATAAATTTTCCCTACAGGTTTAACTTATCGAACAAAGAATGTTTCGTTTCAATGTGGATTTGTCCAGTACGAATTTTTTGAGTAAAACCATATAGGCTCCTTGTTATTTTGATTGAATTTCAATTAAGGTCAACAACAATACACCATAGAGATAGGTCTGGCCTTATGCGCATAGGTCTGGCCAGACCTTATTCGATTTTAATTGCAATTAAAATATATTTCTAATTAAGCAAGCGACTTGAATTTTCGTGTATCTACCTAAAAAATTTTAGCAATCGATCTATGACGAGGACGAAAAAATTTTTCACAAGCACATTTACAAGGATATTTTGATGCACACATCATACCTCATGAGCTTGCGGCCACAATATACATTTTATATGAAAGATGAGACATTTTTCGCTTTCTTAATATTTGCCAATGATGATGCCGAAGAGAAAATTCAGTCTAAAACTTAACAAGGAAGTGTCGCTGAAGATTATTTCTATGGGTAAAGATGATACAAAATGGAATAAAAATGAAGCATATGCCGCCAACACAATGTTTTCAAAAATGGGATGTAGGTTATCCCGATAAAACACAAAAAATTCCAAAGTTGTTTGGCTGCTGGTGTTTCACACATGTAACATGCGCAAATTAGACGATTTGTTGGGTACCCGTACATATTCAGAGCAGCTATGCCCTCATACTAAATTACGTGCATTGACACGATTTATTAGGTTTGATGATGGGCGAACACGTCCTTACCGTTTGTAAAGTGACAAAGCCGCACCATTTACAATTGATGAACAGCTTTTTCCGTATCGCGGCAAATCTAAATTCACTCAATATATACGTCGAAACCAGCGAAATATGGCATGAAAATTTTGTAGTCTTGCAATTCAAAAACAAAATATCCATTGCACGAAAAATTATATACGAGAAGAAGAAGCTGACCGTGAGGTGAATCAAGGCGAACATGTTATGTATTCCTGATGAAATGAGAAAGCATGCCCATTGTCCTCTTCTTTCATCTTATTTTGGATTTCATGACGATTTGGTTTCAATTTGCAGCTATACGTGCCAAAAAAGAATAAATGTGTGAACTTACTTTCCGCTGTGCAGTGTACACTACACAACATTTTGTCAAGGCCAAGCAACTCGAACCTCAGTAATTTGGTCGATCTGGTGGTTATTTACTACGATCACTAAATTTAGTAACTTGCTATTAAAATTGTTGAAGTTGGTATAGTGACACATACACAAAAATTTGTACCGAAAGCGTAAACATTTTATTATATCATCTCCCATTTTCAGTGCTACAGCCATGCGTAGAAATACTAGAAGCTAGCCGTCAATCAATAACAAATCAAAATTAAATTGTTTAAACAGATAATTCAGAATATTCAAAAAAATTGAAAAAATTTGATAAAAATTTATATTTGTTGAATGTCGAAAACTCGAAAAGCGTTCACACTAGAGCATAATGCCGCGCAAATTCCTTTTATGTTTGTCAAAAAACCGACAATTGTTGGATTGTATGCGTTGTATGTGGCATACATTTATATGCTGCTGTAATGTGCCGCACACGTCCAAACTTACTAATTTGCGGCGAAAATATTTACGCCAAATGCGTTCGGCGCAAATTTTTGTATATGTGAGCCGACCCTAAGAGGTTAATTATTTTGGCTCCTAGCACAGTACGGTTACATAGAAAAATTATAACATGATTACTTGTTGCTGTAATCCCTAAACAAATAAATGTTTTTAATAATTTTGCGTTGTTCCTAGATTAGTTTTTAGATTTAAAGTTAAAACATCTCGGAAAATTCAAAACAACAAACAATTTTATGCGACTCGAAATTTTTCGATCCCAGTAGTTAGTTGCGATAGCCGGGTACTTAATTTCAGGCATACAGGAGAACAGGCCCTATGCCATATATTTTATGAATTTTGAATGCAGATAAGTAAAATTTGTACAACAGTTTGAAAGCGGGCTACTGAGGGTTAATGTCTCATGAGAGGCGATATTCCGTTGCGATTTGTCATTAAATCATTTGTCATCATCATTTTGATTTATCATTAAACCAAGCATTACCCAAACGAGGAATGAGGGTTTACAATGGCACACACACACACACATCCAAATTTCTCAAGTAACATCGAATGCTACGATTGGCGCAGTGTCAATGTTTTTCTTGTAACTCTCTTAATAATATTTAGAACCAGCGAGTATGGGTAACTGCAGCACGGAAACTTTCGATTTTTAAAATGAAACTTTGAATACCGATTAAGCCCAATTTGTGCTAATTAGTGCTCACGGGAAAAAATTAGTGCTAGTCCAGGAGCCGGAAAAACGGGAAAAGAAAATTTCCATTTTCGCGTGAAAGATGAAAAAAAATAAAACCCAATTTCTAGAAAAAACCAGAAATAATTTAAGCCTAATTTTAAAACTTCACAAAAGCGGCTACTCCGGCGAAATTTGTGCTTATCATAGAAATATGATTTTCATAAATTTTCATTCATAAATAGAGGGAAAACAAACTGGCCCTAAAAGATAATATATTGAACATTCAAAATACAGAGGTATACCGTTCAATAATATTTTTGTTGAACAACAAATTAAAAAATAGAAATATCTTATTCTAAAACCAAAGACTGAGCAATTCAGATATCATATTCTTGTCACGTTCATTGCCATCCGAAAAATATAGTGGCTGAATTTGTGCTAATCCAGAATTGGCTCAATTCCATTGAATAACAACGACTGTTGAATGGAAGAATTTCTGACAAAAAGTATTCTACAATCCAATGAAGTTGGCTCTTCTGATTGCAAATTCCTATCAAGTATGTTCATTGTCACCCGAAAACTATAATGGCTGAATTTGTGCTAATCCAGAATTGGCCCAATTCCGTTGAACAACAACGATCGTTGAATTAACAAATTTTCTTACAAAAACTGTTCTACAAACCAATGAAGTTGGCATTTCTGATTGCATATTTCTATCAGGAATATTCATCACTACCCGAAAAATATATTAGCCGAATTTGTACTAATCCAGAATTGGTAGAAATCGGCGTGTAGAACACTTTTCAGAAAATTGTTCCATTCAACGGCCTTTGTTATTTAATGGAATTGGGCTGATTCTGGATTAGTATAAATTCAGCCACTATATTTTTCGGGTGGCAATGAACATGCGTGACAAGAATATGATATCTGAATTGCTCAGTCTTTGGTTTTAGAATAAGATATTTCTATTTTTTAATTTGTTGTTCAACAAAAATATTATTGAACGGTATACCTCTGTATTTTGAATGTTCAATATATTATCTTTTAGGGCCAGTTTGTTTTCCCTCTATTTATGAATGAAAATTTATGAAAATCATATTTCTATGATAAGCACAAATTTCGCCGGAGTAGCCGCTTTTGTGAAGTTTTAAAATTAGGCTTAAATTATTTCTGGTTTTTTCTAGAAATTGGGTTTTATATTTTCATCTTTCAGGCGAAATTTGAAATTTTCTTTTCCCGTTTTTCCGGCTCCTGGACTAGCACTAATTTTTTCCCGTGAGCACTAATTAGCACAAATTGGGCTTAATCGGTATTCAAATTCCGTGCTGCAGTTACCCACACAACCAGCGGCACTCAACAGTTAAAATCCACTGCTTGGTGGAAATCCACTAATTTTAAAAGAGGTTGTTGGATGTTAATGGTTAAGAAAATTATAATCCCGTAGAATCCAATGAACATGATCGAGATTGTGCCGTGTCAGCGAGTATGAATGCAAAAATTTACAGTGTACAACTGGTCAGATTAGCAAGCAAAGGTGTCGCTACACATCCAATGTATTGTTGTTAATACCAATTTTACGTGTATTTTTTCTATAATTTCTCTTAAGCGTACCATTTCCGTAAGTCGACCAAGCAATCCATTTTTTTGTGGTCTACTTAGACAGGTGTTACTGTATATTTTGACGAAAACAGAAGTTGAAAATATGTATATCATTCAATAACTACTAACGTGAATTACAAGTAGTTGTCGATTTGTCTACGATTAGTCGACGTTGTTTACTAGTAGTAGACGAATTGTCGACGCGATCACGTAAAAATTAATAGATCACGCGTAGATGATGTATAGATGAAGGGAAAATCTTAACTCAATTAATTACGCTATACTTTAACATAACTTCGGTTCTAAGTGAAGAATTTAAATTTACACGGTAAATGAAAGTGAATATGATTTTTTTAAATTGCTTGTTATGTATTATCTATTCGAGAAATTAGCTTAAATTCAATCCTTTCCTAAGACATTAAAGTGATAGGGATCAGTGTCAATTACACGAAAAAGTAGAATATCCTCAGAAAACTATTTTCATCCAGTCACAACCTAAACCAGTTGCTTATGGGGTGTCCAAAAATACGTTCAATCAACATATAAAACTCAAATCTTCAACATTTTAGGACAGCATACAAACTAACATCGATCAATTTGTTTATCAAGGCACGAACACGTATTCTGCTTGTTTGTTTATATTGTGCCATTTGTCTGGGAACCGTAACATATTAAAATATTTTTTTGTTACACAAATCACTGTGTATTATATAAAATGCTGAGTAGGTGGCTCTCGAATGTATATTTGGTTGTTTTACCAAAAATATCAAGTATCGCGATCACGTCACACAGCATGTTTGCCAAAATTACCGGCAGGCAGTCGCGATTTTATGCATTTTTTTGTGAAATCGAAACCCAAATTTTATGGTATTGAGCTATCTAAGGTTATAAAGCTTATTGTGTATACTTTCAACAACAATCTTATTTGATTTGGTAAATTAATCTTTTATAATATAGACATTGGTACGGTATATATGTAGGTGACATATTTAATTGTGCGCGCCATTTGTGCAACAAACCAATAAAATCAATCGAGTGTTAAATATGCAGCGAGGTTGTATTGATTTAATTCGCTCCATATTCACTTTCCCTAATAAAAATATACGTTCGAATTCGGTTCAACGACCTACATATATTGCAAATTGTTTTATAAATTAATTGAAACTAAATTAAATTGACATTTTACATCAACACTAATAATCGATCATGTCGCGAGACGATTATTTATATAAAAAAAGCTGGATCGCACAAAAGAAAATGGTACGCAGACCGCGCACCAATAAAAGGAAATAAAATCAATCGTTTGCGTAATTGATTATTTCGTTTGTTGGTCTGCCGAGATAATTACATACATATATAAAAATTTTGGGTTTCACCGCAATACGATTTTTTCAAAGCGATATACATATTTACATACCCAAGCCATACGTAAGAATATTATGTGACATTGAAAATAAAATCCGACCTTCTATTGTACTTAATACTGCTGTGTTCGCGATTCTACAAAATCATTAACTATTATGTATACATAAAAATATGTATAATTTATAAAATGACAATTGTTTTGTACATAGACTTAATGTTTTATGAGCTAAATTGTCTTATGTACGTTTATCTAAGAATTGAAATATATAGGACGAGATAAATTTTAATTTGATTTGATTGAAACTTTTTATGTGATGCAGGGCATAGGCGCCCGAAGGGAACGAAAAGGAGCTTTGTGTTTACTAAAAGTTTTGCGATACGAATTGCCTACCCGCAAAAAGCAACATTTTCAACTTCAGACTCCAAGGACATAAATTTGTTCATAAGGTTTACTGGAAATTTATTGACAATGCCGCTTAGTGTAAAGGACCGTACAAACACTAAGTAACCAGTCACGAAACTTCTGTGTATACTATTTATTCGCGGCATAATTACCCGATCCGAGTTTCAAACAACATGTCTATTGATAAGGTGAGGGGAAGGCACTCTTAAACAGTAATTTTCGCAATTGATGGCCCAAATAAAACCAAATACAGCTCCAACTACAACAGTTTAGGTTTAAATTATTTATCGTTACTAAAAAATTACTTAAGAAACCAAGCAGGAAATGAAAATTTTTAATTTCACCGAAAATTTTGCAAATAATTATTTTAAACTAAATACATGTGAGCGCTAGTCACAAAGGTATGATTAGCTTGAAATACAGTAGTGGTCAGATAAATGTTACCATCTAAAAAATTTTGATGTTTCGAAAAAAAAATCAATTTTTAACCATTTATTCAATCGAGTTTCTGTAATAATAGACGGAATACTAAATTACTAAAATGGAAAGGAAACTAATTATGGAAAAAAGGATATTGAACAAGAAATATTTATTTAAATTAAAATCAAGTAATTCATTACAATAACTATTAGTAAAAATGAAAACAATTTTTTAAAACTTTCGAATAGTTGCAAGTATGACCATTGAGAAGTATTTTAATATTTGGTGTGCCTTCCCCGGGCTTTAATGGCGGCTGAAATCCTTTCGGGCATGGAGTTAATAAGATTTCTGCAATATTCCACCGATGTCTCGTTTTCCTCGCTTCAATTAGTGCTTGCTTTAATTATAATTTTGTTTTTGGGGTTTTCCTATTGACCCGCTTCTTAGAAATTGGCTATCGGGTTCAAATCGGGACTGTTTTCTGGCCACCTCAATTTTTCCATACCTATTTATTGGACATGATACACATACACTAAATAAAAAAATAATAACTTCCTTTTTGGCTCGATGGTATGGAGCAGAATCATCTTGGAAAATCGGGTTAATGGTTATTGGAAACAGCCTTTCAATTGAGGGATTCAAAAAAATTTTTAAGATGTCAATATACCCGTTAGCGTTTAATGTTCCATTAATAAACGCCAAGTCTCCACATTCATAGTAGCTGATGCATCCCCAGACCATAAAACTTGTTGGAAATTTATTTCTCGTTATTATAGTGTCCAGGGGCGGTATGTTGTACCATGACTTCGAATCGAAAAAAGTCGGATTCGAAAAAAGTCGAATCGAAAAAATGAAAATTGTATCATTTTTGCTTTTCAAAAATGATACAAAATACCGCCATTCGACTTTTTCCGAATTTCGATTCAAAGTGATGGTACAACATACCGCCCCATATGTAAATCTTCATTTACGTTTCGGCGCACGTATCTGATACCATCCGATTGGTTTATCCTAATTTTAGACTCATATGAGAAAATGACTTTCTCCAAGTCATTTACAGATCAATTCCGGTATTTTTTTGCAAAATCGAGCCGCGCAATTTGCATTTTTTTTTTTTATCAAACACGGTTTCTTCCTTGGCCTTCGCCCATTGAAACCCATTTGTTGCAATCTTCTACGAACTGTTCTTGCGCTAATATTTATTCCAAAACGTTCTCTTACCTCATATCTTAATTCATTAGAAGTAGAAAATCTGTTTGTCAAACACATGTTTTTTATTTTTCTGTCTATCCGCAGGGTTCTCTTTTTGTTTGATTTTCCTGTTTCCGCGGCTCTTTCTGTTGTACTTGTAATAGCAAATTTTTTTAATAATTTCAAAACCGAAACGTGACTACATCCCACTTTATTTGCTATGTATCTTGCAGAAAGATTTCCCTCTCGCAGAGCTAAGATTACGCTTTTTGCTCAGAGTTTAATTTTCTCATTGTTTTCGTACTACACTTGCGCAGTTTTGATCACAACTGATGAAATTTCAGAGCAAAACTAAATATATTTTTTGATCCCGTTACTCCTAAGTTTATAAAAACAAAGTATGCACAAAAAAACTAAGGTAACTTTGAAACATTTCGACAAAAATGCATTTGTATGAAAAACTTTGAATATTTTTCGTATGGTAACATTTATCTGACCACTACTGTATGTATAATGCGTCAACAGTGTAATGATCCAGGAGTTATTAAAGCAAATTCCTGTGAAATGTATTAGCCCATTTAAATATGAGCCTCTATAGTGGCAATCACAACAGTAGGATTATCTTAATATTTTTACTGTCAAAACGTATAGTACCGTTACATCCAAAATCGAAGTGGTTTCAAATTCCCAAAACCTTCCTTCATGTCTTTTAGGAAACACTTTTAATGGATGTGAATATTTTACTTTTAAATTTGTAGTTCTCCTCAAAAATGGCTAAATTTCTAATTTGACAGAGTGTGCTGTTTGAAATGGTTTTTTGAAATGGCATTCGATGTGGAGGGGAATATGGAAATATGAAAAGCAATTGTAAACGGCAATTGTATTGGAATCATCAACGGCGTTAATAATCATACCATGGGAATTAATGAAATAGAATGTTCGCGAATAGAACTGCCAGCATGTGACAATTGCAATACGCATACATCGCCAGATGCAACAAATGGAATATTCCCAAATAATCTATATACAAGCGTGAGCATTTTGGGACGCAGAGACAGTTGTAATTTAACCAGCGACTTATGGGCCTATTCCACTACAACAGAGTTTTGTTTTGCGGAAAATTAGAACGAGATAAAAATATAGATTCTCTCTGTGTGTGAGCGAAACATCAGTATTTTTTTTCTGAGAATTTTTGTTGTTGTTGAGTTGGCTGCCATAATTATAAATAAAAAATATCAAACAAAGTATTTTTTATGGCAACCAAACTGAAAAAATTCCCCCACTCTCAGCAAACTTTTATTTTTTTGATATTTATATGGTGAGTAGCTACATAAATTTTTTGTGCTTGGTGATGGTTTTTTGTGAATGATTTTTTATGTTTTCCCCTCACATATTTTATAGTAGAACATTTTTTAGATATTTTCGTAAATTAATCAAAATAATAAAACAACATATTTTTTGCTCATCTTCTCAAAAATGGTATACATTTTTTTATTAATTTTTGCGATATAAAATAATTGTCAATTTTTAAAAATAAACATTTTTAGTTATTTATTTCAAAAAAGTAAGGTTAGTTTTTGTTGATTTCAAAATTTCCCCAATTTTTTCAACCATAAAATAAAAATGTTGTGTCTCAGTCGCTCTAATGTAAATTTTAATTCTTGTCTTTGTCACATTCTCAGCAAAATTTTTGTAAAATTTTTCTGATTTCAGGTGGAATAGTACCATTAACAAGAGAGTAAAAGTGAAGAGTAAAAGTGAAACGTAATAAAGAATCAAATTAGTGAATTGATGAAGAAATTAAAGGGGTTGGTAAATTAAGTTTGCAACTTAAAACGCTGATTGTTTTATTTGCAAAATCATGTACGAATCGATATCGAGACTGTAGAGCGCTATGGAAGAGGATGCGGAACCAGGAGGGTGTAGATTCTGACAAGCGTCACGACGTCAGAACCAACAGGGATGCCGCCAGTGCCCTAACCGATGAGAAATAAGTCCGGCCTTGCGAAGAAAGAGTAAACATGAGGAAACTTGGGCGATGGATCAAAGAGAAGTAATCCGTTTCTGTATAGCCGGCTACTTTTGATCAAAAGAAACCATCCTTTGTCACGAGACAGACATATGATGCAGGCACTCATACTTCAACTACTGGGAATGGACGCTAAATTCGATCAACTCCGCGCAGAGCAAGGCAACTAATTAGACCAGCATGGTTTGAAAATATACAAAAAAATCGAACAGCATATCGCCCAATTGGACTACGAATAGAGCAAGACGATCTGCGTAAACAGCAGAACGTGCGTGCAGATTGAAAAACTCGAGCAAATCCAGCATATCCAATATATTAAAATTAAAGCGTTTAGAGAAGAAATAAGGTCTCTTGAGGAAAAGTGGATAGCCGGCTGAAGGAATTTGAAGATCAAGTCCGGCAGGAGCGAGAAAATAAAATTATGCATGTGGAGTCGCACTTTGCAACACATACCTCGCAACCTATTGGAAATGGCCACCTATATAAAACGTTTTCAGCAGAGCCACTTGCCAGAAGCTCAAGCGGAATTTTAAAACCTCTGGCATTCGATGGCAAGACCTTATGGATTAATTATGGCAATTACGGAGCTTCAATGTTGCAAGTAAACACACGATAAAATGATCGTAATATCATGTGCGATTATTTGGAATTCAACAAATGACGGAATTCGAATTTAATTATTTGTGATCTTTGAGGTAATTCATAATATGGCAGTTGATTTTGGACACTAGTACTTTGGAATATGACGATTGTTTAAAGTATGAGAGATATCCACTCATGTTTTTAATTGAAATAATATTGTATGGCATTGAGTATGTCATAACGTCGGTCAAATGCCTGCTGCGGTTTTGCTTGGGGACATTATTCGGGAGGACCAATTTTCGATTTTGTCACATAAATCTGTCTGAATTTGCTGGAAGGCGTTCGTTATGTTGAAATCTATGATTTAAAATAGCCCCCAAAGGAAGAAGTCTAAAGACGTCAAATCGCACAATCACAGTGGCTAATTCACGGCGTCGCAACACGAGATAACCATGCCCTCAAATCGCCGTCTTATTGGAATTACATGTTGCCGATGTCCATATCACCCAGTTTAGGTCACAACAAGTTGCTTATCATCAATCTGTAACGCAATCTGTAAATGATTTGCATGTAAATATAGTCATGCTAAAACATGCCTTAACACGCCAAGCGTTACATTACTTTATGGATTTTGAAGAACTGAGCGGAATAAATTGCTCCATTCCTATGAAGATAACCGAACAGACTAAAATGTAGACGTGGGTCTACGTTATCGCAAAACTTTCGCTTGATATGACCATTATACACACAATTTGCCAGTTCGGCTGGTATATTGGCCAAAACTCCCAAGAAATGGATTGATCCATGCTGTAAATCTCTGTAGCGCTGAAGCCACGAACTAAGTAGGCTGCTTTAATGCTGCAAACATTTAAGCCGCTTCGCCGAGTAACGGTCGAGTTCTTTTAATGAGGCAAAATATCGAACCCACTAATGCCCGGCACATATGCAACGAGAAATGGAATAAAAATAAACCAGCAATACATTTTAGCCAAATTTAGGTAAAAGTGTGAAGGTTGATGCAATCAAATGAAATACTCATGAAAAAATATTTTGAATGAATAAATGAAATGTAGCTCAACAAACTTGATTCAAATTTAAACAGATGGTCTATTTTTTAAATCAACCCGATCAAGCAGAGTTACCCTGAGTATTGTACACCGAGCAAATCTTGTGCAGAGCCAAATGAACCGAGTATGCATGGCATAAGTATAGTCCAAAATTAAAATCGCAGTGTGCAGAGTAAAATTACTCAGGTTGAATAAATGATAGAGAGATTTTTTTAGACGGCTTTTGTATAAAACGCATTTTGATAATTACTCGATCAATCGAAATCAATACGACGTTCAAGAGGTACAAAAAATAAAATATTCTCTATGAAATTTAAAACTTTTTCAACATTCAACGATCAATTTATACAGCAAACTGTATCAAATTAAATTTATTTAATATTTTATGGGAAAACCTTGAATTGCCAATTAGTACGAATTTGGTTTTTATATGAGATTGGTGAAGTCTAAGAATTATATATAGACAGACAGATGCAATCCACGTAAAAATCACTTACTACTTTTTTTACAACAAGTCTATTTATTGAAAGTGTTATATTTGATCTAATTCGTGACGAAAGATGTTGCCATATGAGCATTGATCTGACTATACCTGTCAGCTATATCACGGCTTAAAATATAAAATATGATGTGAGGTGGGTATGAGCCTGATAGAGTTATGGCAGTGAAAGTTTTAATTTTTTGATATTTTTGGATGGACATCGATCAAGTTTGCATGTAAATATATGTATCTCCTCAAAACGGATGGTTAATATTGAGGATTTTCGGATTTGGTGTTGACACTGTATGTGTTGCCCTATTTCCAGAGTAAAAAATTCCATTTTTGTTATGCTATTTGGACAAATGTCGCCCGATCTTTTAGCGAAATTGAATTAAACTAATCGAGACCAGTTAAGGACTTCTTTACTTATTCTTCTTTATCCCTAACAGTACAAGTATTTAATTATAAATTACTAGTGAAGCAAATTTAACAAAAATTAATAAATTTAAATTGTAAATTTATAATCTGGATTTGTGACCTATCATATAAACCAATAAAATACATTGGATTCAGCCATTTACGTATTGGTCTAACTTCACCCAGAAATTTTTTCGGTGACAATCTGCTACTAACTTCAGTTTTCACAGATTCTCTCTATCTGTGTCTCTTTCTTTCTCTCTCTAGCTTTCACATCCCATGAAGGGATTTTGCCGCCTGCACTATAGTTATCCCTCCGTCTCGATTCATCGCTCTCGTCCTCCAGTTTCGACATCCTATAATATGCGTAGGTCTTCTTCTACGACGCATACCGGCTGGTTGTTGATGAAACCTTTATTAATCATCCGTTGTTGTGGTGATCTTGCAACGTTGCCGAGCCATCTAACTCGATTGAATTGGTTGAATCCGATGATATCGCTACCTACGAGATGTTGCTTTACACCAATGCCTCATTGTGCACTGCTTCGATTTGCGAGTCTGTGTTCATTATTTTTTGATAGTGAAAATGTTCACTTTGGGTTTGTTTTCACTCGATTTGCGTTTTTTCGAAAAATTTTATTGCAAAGGAAAATAAAGATAAATCGGTAATTCCCCTTTAAATTACTCATAAGTACACACATACATAATTATACCATCGAAAGTTGTTTGCTTGTTTTAGCAAGCGTTATGTTGGTATACAATTTTTGATAATTTTTAAAATAATTGATTAATAAGTTTAGTTAAATTTGAATTTATGGCCCTTTTCCAATTACTGACTTATTTGTGGACACCGACTTATTCAAATAAGTCACCTCGCGAGGAGACTTATTTGAATAAGTATGTCTACACAGAAATGTCTCCAAAAATATGTCTTGACTAAATGTAATACATGCAGTTTTTTTTTTCAAATCTAGTAGCAACGACCAATATGTCAAGAAAATTTTTTCTTCCATATAATAGAAATTGCGTTTTGTTTTTTTTTTTGTTATTACGTCACAAATAAGTCGGTACAATGAATTGGAACAAATTGACTGACTTATTCAAGATGGCGTCAAATAAGTCAATAAGTTTGAAATAAGTCGGTAATTGGAAAAGGGTCTATGTATATTTAATTAAGTGGATAGTAGTTTGTGTTTAAACGAGCTTAAACGATTTACTATTGATTTCCACCGAACATGATTGCAAATACATATATGTAAAGGGAAATTTTTGTATCATGTTCCATCTTTCAAAACTAAATCTCAAGAATTCATTGGTTGTTTTTTTACCAAAAATTGAATTGAATACCAATTTCAATTCCTTCTTCAAGTGAAATGCCACTAATGTTTCTTTTCAAAAGATAAACAAGTTTCTGTGTTTATTGCAGGGTTGAAAATTTCCCTTTATAAATTTAGGAAATTTTTTAGGCAAAAGTTGAACGGCCGATTATTTGGTTTGCAAATCGCTTTGTAATTTTTTATGTGTGTGTGTATACGGCATCATTTTTAATGCATGTTATCGAAGAAATCAGATGGAATATCGGATGGAAACGCACACCTAGCTTTTTTAATTAAAGCTGCTGCGAATACCTCATGAAGTACTGGTTCTAAAACATGGACTCGAATCAAAAATCCTTTGATAATGGAAATGGAATGTTTACTTACCAACTGAATTGAAATTCGTGCTCAACGAAAAATGCTTTTAAGTCAAAACATTTTACAGGCAAAAGGTAAAAGTTTATATGATGATTTGGCTAGAAAATTAACGAAATGAATCAAAATTTGAAAAGTTTGAGGCTAGTCGAAAATGGTTTCAACGGTTAAAACCCCGGTAAACTTTCACAATATTTCAAAAAGGAGAATCTGATAGCACAGATTTTAATGGTGCTGATCACTTTAAAGACGAATTAATACGTTTAATCCTTACAGAGGTTACATCGCCACGCAGATGTTCAACGCTGAGCTGATGAGACTGGTTTGTTTTGAAAGCAACTACTATAACTAGGGCTTTAATTTCAAGGACTGCAAAATCGGTTCAAGCCTATAAAGTTTTTAAAGAACGGCTTACCCTACTACTTGGGAGTAACGCACATGGAGATTTTAAATTCAAGACTCTGGTAATTTATCATTCGGAAAATCTAAGAGCATTGAAACATATCTCGAAAAATAATCTTCTGGTCTATTGGTGAGCCACTAAGAAAGCATGCTGCATTCCAGCGATAGAAAAGTATTGCAAGCAAGAAAACATTAACTTTAAAGTCCTAGTACTGCTCGATAACGCTACCGGATATCCGATTTACGGATTTTACCGAATACAACCTCCTATTTAAGGCGTCCCATTCAAGCAACTTCTTGATGCCATCGACTCAAACGAAGACATTACAATCAAAAAGTTTTGGAAAAACGATAATATCGAGAACGCTGTGGATTACATAACTTTTTCTTGGGATGAAGTAAAGCCTGGCTGTTTGAAAGGCATTTGGAAAATATTATGGCCAGGGTGTCGGAATAAGGGTGCACCAAAAATAGAGATTGATGAAACAACATTTTCGTGCAATTTTTTTACAACATTCAACGTGGATTAACTCAACAACAATACTTTGATAAACTTAATTCAACTTTTGGCGATGAACCACCATCAAGGACTAGCGTTTATCGATAGTTTAAAAATCCAATCGTGCCCGCAGTTCTCTCAACGACGAATTTTGTGAAGGTCATCCAAAATCGGTTGTTCTTCCGTAAAACATTGACGCCGTGCATGAATTGTTACTGCAAGATTGTTATGTGACTCATCGTGAGATTGAAGCATCATTGAGTCAGTATACATTCATAGTAGTTGGACCAGGATACATTCAATGCTGCATGATGCATGAACAGTTCGGTCGAAATAAATGCTCAAAAAATGTGAAAATCATGACTATAACATCGTGACAGGTGGCGAATCTTGGATCTATGCGTATGAGCCCAAAACCAAAAAGCAATCGACAGTATGGGTGTTCCAATATGAACCAAATCCAACCAAAGTGGTTCACGCACACACGCCCATTTGTTTGCCAGAAGTCTTCGGCGTAATAAGGAAAGCCAACCGCCGACAACGGATCATTCTCCACCACTATAATGCAAACTCTCACATATCACATCGAACTAATGACTCCTTTTTATTCCCGCAAATCAAAAATAAACTGCGAGGTCAACGTTTTGCGACACCAGAAGAAGATGCGTTGATGTACCTAAATCAGAGTGGAAAAAGTGTTTCGAAAATTGATTCAAAGGCATGTAAAACGATAGCGAAACGCAATGAAGCGCTATAAGAGGTCATCTTTCTAACACCCAAATGCGGCACGTTCACTCCTTAATTTGAGTGCCGATCATTTTATAAACCGATTAATCTCGTTTCCGCGAGATTATTTCTCAAGAGGTAATAAAATATTTTGAAATCAATATATTTGTATAATTATCCGTTTAAGTCGGAAGATAGATACCTACATACAATCATAACCATCTTAGACCATCTAAAAACCTAAAATATATAACGAATTTTAGTTCATGGTTAAAGAGTTTTCTAAATTTTAGGGGGTAGGCATGCTCTCAAATTTATGCATATTGTTATATATTCAAAAACACTCGGACTTGCATTCAAACACCGATTTGCTTGTTTCAAACTCTTTTAAATTTCTAAAAATAATAGAAATTTTATCAGCAGGTGCCTAATTGTCGCTATATAACGAACCTAAGATGTTATAATAAACAAAGAAGATTTATTTCGTCTACTACCATCTTGACCTCTTGCTCTTTTTACATTAAAAATTACATAAAATCAAATTTTTTCATATCGCACAATTCAACATAATAATAAAACTTTCACACCATACTGAACAAGCACACAACATAAAAATTCCCATAATATGTAATTACGTTTATAACTATGAGCAACGAACAATTTCATGGCATTCACACTAATTAAAACCAGTAAAAACAACAACACGAAAAACAAAAAATTTTGGAACAGAAAATTAAAACATCTTAGACCACAAAAACCATATCTTTCACTCATCGCGTCGCCGGTGAACCAGCACAAGATATAAAAAAAAAAAACGTCAAGTAATTTTATTTACCACATAAAATACCGGCAAAAGTAAATTAACAACAACATTAAAACGTAAGATCATCTGCATCCAGAACTATATCGTCTTTACATACGATGCTTTTCATCTTGATCTCATAAACACTTGATTAAATTTAATCTTTTTTCAATTTTGTTATTTTTAAGCAAATCGAGCACCTTCCTACCACTCGCTCCTATAATACATAACACAAAACTATTTAAATTTTCTTATTTATCTTAACTTATGTGTATATAACACACGAGACTATATAACAACAACAATAAAAATAAAATAAAATCATCATTAATCTCACCTAAGAATTTATAAAGGTCATTCCCATTTATTATTAAAAGAAGTTGTTGAATTAGAAAATTAATTTAGTTTTTCCCTTGATAAGATCTTGCGCGCACTTCTTTCGAATATCAATAAACCACCAACCGGCTTAAACGTTTTTCTTCACTAAAGCGTGTATCGTAAATAGACCGGGGGCAGACACAAGAAAAAAAAATTATTTTTTTTTATCACAAATTTTTCTTAATTTTTACTTAATTTTATTGACACTAAACTCGATTAATTAAATTAATTTTGCATCCACAAACTAATTAATTTTATTTTTATTTGGATCCACTTGTGTGTGTTTGTGTGCCTTAAATTTTTCATTCACTATTTTCTTAATCTTAATTTTTGTATAAACTTTTAATTAATTTTCTTAATTTAATTAAACACAACCATATATAATATTTTTTTTTAAATCACAATATTTGCACAAAATTTATTTTTAAAACACTATATTTATTAATTATATATGTTATATAAATCAATCGCGAACAAACGGAAATTAATTAAATAATAATTAATTAATGGAAAACAAGAAAATTATAAATTAAAAAATTTTACGACAAAAAAATAAAAAAAAAATTTCTTTACAAAAAAAAGTTATTAAATCGATTTGTTTTGAATTGATCGCGAGTTTCCGAGAGACTTGTTAGTTGAAAAATTCAAAATAGTCAATTCACTTAATTTTTTTTTATTTTATTTTGTTTTTAAGTGAAGTTTGTATTATTGTAAAAAAAAACTACAAAAAAAAAATCGTATACGAAACATTTTGGATTGAAACATTTATATGGTTAAATGTTAGTACATTGTATACAAACGGCGCGTAACATAAAACGTGAGATATAAACAAACGTGGTTTCTATAAGTTTTTTAGGTTTAGCAAATTATTATTTGTGACATTGAAATTAGGTAAATTTGTAAAATGTGCAAGCCATAAGAATGAATGATTAAATTATAGGAAAAATATCATTTAAATTATTAAACTAATTAGAGCTCTCGCGGTTTCTACCTTTGCAGTATTCTCACTCCATTAGTGGTGTCCAACGTACAACGGATATCTGCATTTTCATATAGAAATAATTGACGGTGGGTCTTTCACAATCGCACGCAGCATTTTATTTTGGAAACATTGTACATTCATTTTATTACATTGGTCTTCTTAGCAGAACCCCAAAGTGGGATACCATAGGTCAATCCAGGTTTTGGCATTTGACTGTACAGAAGCAATTTGTTATGAATTGAGATCTCAAAATGTCTACCCATGATCCAGTACATTTTCCTATATTTGATGGTTAACTCTTCTTTTATCTTCTTGATGTGCTCTTTCCATCTTAGCTTAGCATCGAGGGTCATGCCAAGATATTTAGCTTCATTTGCTTGTGGAATTTGGTTTTTAATTAAAAACCACGGGAATTCAGTTTATATTTTGGAACAGGAGTCTGATGCCAGATTTTAGTAGGTTTCCGTTTCTCTCTAACTAGTTCTCTGACCTTTAGAGGATAATTCTGTTTCCTTATGGTGCCGGTATGATGAGTAGGTGGCCTTTCCTAAGCTGCCTGTTGGGTTATATTATTGAATGCTTCTAATTCATCTTCCAGCTGCATCTCTGTTCTAATTGGTTCGCAATGTTTGTTCTTGAATAAATCCGAATTGGTTTTATTGTTTGTTAATTTAGGCGATAAGTTATCTTTTTTCATTATCATTGAACACAAAAATCTCCCAGAGATCATGATCAAAGCTGAGTGGTCAGATGAAAGTCCGTCACTATTTTCAATGCAGTACTCTAAAACTCCGTTTATTACTACTTTAAGTCAAGAAGATCTGGTATTTTACATATGTCAGTAAAGGTGTCTTTTCCTCTCGATGTTGTGAACATACATCACCAATAGTTGTGCAAGAAGTAAGACCGACAGAGTATCAAGAATGGCTTCATTTTGCCATTTCGCTTTGAGGAAAATTTGAAGAAAATTTTCATTTCCAATGTGATGACGTCCACTTTCAATAAAATAGCTTCGCAAACAATCAAAACTGTAGGTTTTGAGCAACAGAAAACCCAAATAGATTCAACAGTGATAATTTCACCTACTTATATGTACTGTTTGGTGCGAAGTCGTCCGAAAGGACCTTTGGTGCCCAATATCGGACGCTGTTAGAAAATTTGTTAAGGCCAGCTGTGCAAACTCTATAATTCAAGGGACATAATGGCCCTGTTGCAAGGCATCTGTGGTGAGCAAATAATTTCGAAAACTTAATAAAAACCTTTTATTAAAAACTTGTTTTTTATTTCATAAAAATTAGATTTTTGAATATTTTAATTAAAAAGTTTGTTTCGACTTGTTAGGTCACCATCAGGGGAATCTACTGATTTGTAAAAGTAAACATTTTGTTATATATAGCGGAAAGAGCAAAAAATAAATAAAAGGAAGGACGAAAAATAGGCAATAAAAATTAATCTATTGATCATCCCAACCTATTGTTAGTCCTTCGGAAAAATTAATAAAAAAAGGGGGAGGAGGATAGCAGGTAGGCGATTAGTCATCGACTGAGTACCAAAATTCAAGGTATATTGAAGTGCATTTAATTGCCCGACGTATTAGTCAAATTATTGCGAACGTAAGAATAGAAAAAGACGAGGTCTGTAATTGGTGAGAAACGGATTTCTCTCTGTTCGTTAAGGATATTTTGGTTAAGAAATATTGATTTTCGAATTTCGTCCAACGATTAATTTTTATTGCCTATTTTTGTCCCCCCTTCTTTTAGTTATATTTTGCTTTTTTCTGCGATATATAACAAAATTTTTACTTTTACAAATCAGTAGATACTCCTGATGACGGTCTAACAAGTCGAAATCGACCGAGTGTTTTTTTAAACTTTTTGAACAAATTTTTTAATTGAAATATTCAAAAATCTAATTTTTGCGAAATAAAAACAAGTGTTTAATAAAAATGGGTTTATTAAGTGTAAGTGTGTTTCGCCAAGAGTGCCTACGGCAAATAGTGTAAAAAGAATTTCGAAAAGAAACAATATCAATTGGCCGCCGCGTTTACCAGATTTAACCGCTCCCGACCCGACTGTTTCCTTTGGGCTTACTTGAAAGGAAGAGTGTACGTCAATGAACTTGTGACCATATCAGAAATAAAAAGTTACATTTGAAATGAAATCTTGGCCATAACACTTGAAATTTTTGGAAAAGTTATAGAAAATGTGTTAGAAACAGAAAATGGCCATCACATGCGAGACATCATTTTTCACGTTTAATTCACAAAAATGTCGATGGAATAGACCGCTTAAAAAATCAAATAATAAATAAAAAGGTTATTAAACATTCATACTAGAACGGCGTTTTGCGCCACCCTATGTGCAAAGCTGCAAGCTTAACATTTGCAAGTTAATTAAACATTTTGCAACAATCCCATTGTAACGATTTCGAATGTCATCGTTACAAGTTTCGGAACTATTTTTTGAATTTATATGTAAACCGCCTGAAGTACGTTTTGTGTATGCCAGCAAACTTTCATTTAAAATATCCCTAAATGTTGACTCCGATATTGTGATGTAAGAATCGGTAATTGTGAGTTATCGTCAAAGAAAAGTATCGATCGATCGATAATTTAAGTCAGTTGATTTTGAAAAAATATCGAGTGGTCGATAAAGCAGTTGCAATGACTTAGCAAAAATAGATTTTTTTTTGATTTTTTCGCAATTTTTTTTGCGAGGATGAAAAAGAAAATTTTTTGCTGGGAAGATCAGTTTTTGGTTTGATTTCGAAATGTAAAGACAAAACATTTGGTTTTTAATTTAAAAAAATTGCCACAAGAAAATAGTGAAAAGAAAATTCAAGAAAATTGAGTGGTATAGAGTGAATTAGTAGATAAATTTCTATAAGTATTATGTAACAAAAAAAAAAAAAATATAAGTTAAGTAAATCGATATGCGAGTGTAATTTTAATAAACTATGTTATAAATATCAAACAAAAAAAAAAATAAATAAATAAAAATTTTGGGTGATACAGTGAGAGTTAGTTTGGACAATTTATAAAAAAAAAGACAGATAATTTTTTTTTGTGTTCTTGCAAGTGGTTTGCTGGAAATGATATGTTTTAATTTGTTTTTTTTTAAAACTATATATAAATAAAAAGAAACAATAAAGTTAAGTTCATTACGCCCAATTATGGCGAATTTGAGTTAAATGGTGGTTAGTAAAATATAACGAACAAAATAACGGAAGTGTATCCAATGTGACTCAATGAAATTGTGTGTAACGTATTCCCCGAGCAGACAGTCAAAAGGAATTAATAATGAGTTACATAAAGTGATCTCAAACTTAATAATAAAAAACTTTATTAATTGATTATGATAATAACTTTATTAATTGATTATGATAGTGTGTGAAATAATATCTAAGGCAATACAATTTGTATTGCAATAATAATAAGAAAAGTTGTTAACGTTTGCCCTTAAAAACGATAAACTAGTTAAAATAAAAAAAAATATACATAATTGAACCATTAGATTTATAATACCACAAATAAGCCCATTTAACTCATAAATTCATTAATCTCATCAATCAACATTTTCTTCAACCTTGGGTCGAATTCATCATCATCACGCAACATTTACGTCATTCAACAAAACCGTAAGAAATTTACATTATCATCGGGCTCTTAAAATTAAATTTATTAAAATTCTTAAATTATTTGATCTGCGAATTTAATTATGTTTATGTTTTTTTTTTTGTATAAATTAGGATAATTTAGTGAAAGTTGTTAATTTCTTAATCTGGTGTCGGGTAAATATATTTAAGTCGGGTAGGGATTTAGGGTTAGCTAGTTAGGTTTAATCTTCAATTTTTATGACTCAATATTCTTGGAGATCTTGTGTTTAATTTAAATAAACGATTTGTCATTTTTGGTTTTAAAAAATTAAATAATTTTGTGCGTTCTCATTTGGGAAATTCGAAATGAGATAATTTTGTGAAAACAGTGAGGATGAACTAGGGTGAGTGTAACGGTCGGTATGTTGGTATATAGGTAATTAGTATTTCCTAATAGCGGTTAACCCTGGCCTACTCATACTCTTATACCCACCCCACTCCCCTGACGCTTAGCCGCGCAACAACCGCTTGAGTCCCTGAGTAGGTCAAATCTATAGCAAGCATGGTGTGGACAGTATATTTTTTTTTTTTGTTCTTTATTTTACTAGAATTTTCATCATAATATTTGTATTTTTTTTATTGTTTCAATTAAATTATTTTTTTTTTGAATGCGATACCCTCCAAATCATGCTAAACGCTACACCATGTCATAACAGATTGAAGGGCCTGAGAAAAACGTTGGGTACATTGGGCGCTTTCAGGTTCGCCAACTGTTGGCATCTTGATTAGTGGAATCATCGCCAATTTGATTTGGAAATCACATAAAATTGGCTGTGATTTTAGTTACTCAACATGTTGTCAACTGGCTGAGGCAAAACTGCATGATGCGCGAATAAAACGAGTATAGCATATCAGAACAACTGTTTATCCCAAAAAAACATTGAAAGTAAATTTCAGATAAAATACTTCACAAGTGGATTTTGGACATCCAGATACATTTACACGAAATGAGACTGTGGGAGAATTCATTACGCATCTCCAAACATTCTTATGGCAGTTTTCAAAACTTTTTCAACCTGTGTGAATGATTGAATAAAGTGAAGCAAACAGCAATGCAGAGAAAGCGGTGACTGGAGAAGAAGAGAGTGTAGCGCCAGAAGAGAAATTCACAAAAAATCGAAAGCGGGTATCAGAATCCCGGTGTCAATCACAATTGCTCAAACACGCTTTAAGAAAATTTGCGGCAAGAGCAAATGAGAAATCGAAACTCGTGATGCAGTTGAACGCTCACACAGATCAGCTGCAAAAGCGAATGAAACGGTTGATGAAAACGAAAGTCGTCTTGCAGCTGATCATTCAAGAAAATCTAATGCATAAGGTCGAGTGAGGGGGTAGATAAAACGAAGGTCTCTAATTGAACTTGAACGAATCCGCAGATCATGAAACAAGAACAAATGAGACGCAAAAAGTAAACGAAACTCGTATTCCACTCGATCGTTCAAGAAAATCTAATGCAACTTGCAATTGATCGTTCAAGACATTTTGAAGCAAGAGCAAATGTGGCTCAAAAACAACATGAACAAGAATTGCAAAATCGTCGCAATGTAACGGGTGATTTTTTAGCAACTTTCTTTTTGGCAACACTGTTTTTGGCAGTTCAGCTGTTTTCGTGTAATACGTTACTATGTTAAACATGTTCAGTTTGGTCTATAATTTAACCATGAATCGACTTACAAATGAACAACACTTGCAGATTATTGAATTTTATTATCAAAATTCATGATCGGTTAAGAAAATGCATCGTGCACTTCTTCCATTTTATGGTCAGTTTGGGCGACGACCTTCTGAGGCGACTATTCGGAATCCTGTGACTTAATTTCGCGCCAAATTTACATTATTGGATATTAAACCACCAACCCACATACGTAGAGTGCGGACAAAGGAAAATATTGTAGCTGTATCCGCCAGTGTTGTTGCTGATCGTGAATTATCGATTCGGCACCGTTCGTAGCAAATGAGCCTCTATTACTCTACTCCACTAGGTGGAAAATTTTGCGGAAGGATTTGGGCGTAAAACCTTTTAAAATAAAGCTGGTGCAAGAATTAAAACCTCACAACCTACCACAAACTTTTTTATCGGACAATTGTGTTCAGCGACGAAGCACATTTCTGGCTGAATACACGAACAACCAAAATTGCCGTGTTTGGTGTGAAGACCAGCCAGAAGAATTGCAAGAACTGCCCATGCATCCCGAAAAATGCACTGTTTGGTATGGATTATGGGCACTGTGAATGCCGAGTGCTACCGTGCGACGATTACAATTTTTTTTTTACCCAAAATGGAAGAGCTGGACTTGGTTGACATGTGGTTTCAACAAGACGGTGCCACATGCCACACAACACGCGAAACAATGGCTCAATTGAGAGGCGAGTTCGGTGAACAGTTTATTTCACGTTTGGGGCCGGTCAATTGGCCGCCTAGATCGTGCGATTTAACGCATTTAGACTATTTTTTGTGGGGTTATGTTAAGGCTCATGTCTATAGGAGCCGTGAGGTATCGGCCGATACGTTGGAAAGATTATGCCAAAATTGGACCCATCGTATGAACCATTTAAGGCGTAGCCGCGGTCAACATTTACATGAAATCATCTTTAAACATTGAATTATATAGATTGTTCCATCGACTCAAATAAAGATTTCATACACATTTCTCTAAATTTTATGTGTTTTTTTTTAAATCAAATCCGAAAGCTTTTAAGAAATCACCCGTTATATGCTCAACGGTCGGTAGAAACACAATAATTTGAAAAGATGATTAACATTTTCTGTGACAAAAGTTGTGCAGTATGTCTCACACAATGCTATCCAAATCAAGTGGTTAGGTACCTTTAGCACGAAGGACTATTTGCCTAATGTCCTTAAGAGGCCGGCTATGATTGAGGTTAGTCATCGGTTAAGTTATTTATTTTGACGGCATCTTCAAATTCAGCGAAAAAGTATCTAAATATGCTTTCAAGAAATAATGAAGAGGCTGATCTCGTTGTTGTGACATATAGAAATTGGAGAATCTCGACTTGGCTTGAATGGCATGCCAAACCCAAACAAAATATTGTTCGAGTAACCCATTCATTGCAGCAGCAATTCGAGCCACAGCAGCAGCTGGGCGACAATGCAATATCAAAACAGAGTACATATTTATCCATTAACAATTTGTCGCGAATTGCCCGAGCGAGCTAGAATCAAGCCAATCATTTGGTGTTTTCAGAATTCATTTGTGTACAATATTTTTGAATAGTTAGCAAACATTGTAAGTTCAATTCTCTCACCAAGAAAATGGACAACAACTTCGCTCAACCGGAATATGATTGAAGGCGATCCCATTTGCCCGACAATTCAATACTTTACCGATGTGTGTCTTGAGTGCTCAGAAATTTAGATATCATCAAGCGTGAGTTTGTAATGTTTGATGAAAATTTCGTAAATTAATATGACGTCGTCAACTTCTTGCGGCAATGTATGAGTTGAATCTTGGAGACTACGCATTGATATCGCGTAATGTAATCGAGGGTTTGGTTGTAGAACATAATGTAGACATTGTCGTTAGTATACAGATATTGCTGTATAAAAATCACTCGAACTAGTTCCAATCCGCCACAGAGCCGCATTCGCAGAATATTCTTTTTTTTCATTCGAATATTATTTTTTTTCGAAAAAACTTCTCTAAAATAGATATTACGGAGCCGCTTGATTTTTGAAATCTAAAGACGTTCATGAAACGGCAATTAAAACCCCCAATTTTATCTACTTGTAATCTAAACGTTCTACTAACTTCAATTACATGCCACTAATATCTGACGGTACTCATTGGTAGCAGGTAAAAAGTGATGTATGGCTTAGGACTGATGTATGGTTGACCCTATTAAAGTTAGCCGAAAGTTTCCAGCCGAAAGAAGGTAATGCAGATAGTGTCTTTGCTATTCCAGCCTAAAAATAAATTAGTAGCCGAAAGATACATTAATTGATATACCTAGTTCTATATTATTTCCGTTCTAGTTTATTGGATAGGTCAAAATCCTAATCCTTGAAATTTTGGGCAAGTCTGAAGCGGATATGGGGGTGTAATTTGGTATAATGTACCAGAAAATCTGAAATTTTCGAAACAAAATTAATAAAATGTTCTGTAACTTTTGAGTAACCCACTTTCCCATCGATCCTTTTACGTTTATTAGAAAGGTCAAAATATTGATCAAGCCTGAAAGGGATAGGGAGGGGGCGTAATTTGGTATTATGTACCGATCGTCATAAGATCGATGGGAAAGTGAGTTACTTAAATGTTACAGAACATTTTATTAATTTTGGTTCGAAAATTTCAGATTTTCTGGTACATTATACCAAATTCCCCTTCAGACTTGCCTATAGTCCTATGACCGTTCTAATAAACATAATGAGATCGATGGGATAGTGGTTTACTCAAAAGTTACAGAACATTTTATCAAATTAGTAACGAAAATTTCAGATTTTCTTCATCATACCAAATTACACCCCTATCCTCTTCAGACTTGATCCAAATTTCGCATGGGCTTCCCTAGGCCTATGACCTTTCTAATAAACATAAAAAAATTGTCTGGCCGGAAAAGGGATATAGTAATATGTATATCTTTCGAATATAAATTTTTTTTCCGGCTGAGATAGCAAAAACAATAGCTGCATTACCATTTTTCGACTGGGATAGCAAAGACACTATCTGCATTACCTTCTTTCGGCTAGAAACTTTCGGCTAACTTTAACAATATGTATGGATTGACCGGTTCTTCTGTTGGTGCAAGGTTTGATATGCCATCCGCAGTAACTTGGTGCAGCAAGGGGTTTCCGCCACATTTTAAACAGCGTAGTCTGGATACACATAAATACTGGCTGATTAAAACTTAGACACAAGACTTTTTACGTCCTAGTACGCTCAAAAATTTCAACATGTTACACTGAACTAGTAAATGAGTTTCCCTGTCACTGCAAATTGAATCTTAAGTATTGGTTCTCTTGCGGCATAACCTTTCACTTCCATCTTTATAGTCGTTGTTTTGAGACATTAGATGCCCGTAACTACCTTTGTTACGACTCAACGGTCATAACATTGCTCTTTTCCAGTTTTATTTCGACTTTTTAATTTCATTATAGTCGTTTGATTAATTTTACTGGTAGCATTGCCATCTGTATTATGACATTAATATTAAAAAATTTGTGAATTGTGCATGGGCCTTTAATATGCTGTTATATTTTTTTTTATCTACCCTATTGTATTACAGAAACGTCGAATGATTTTGAGGGCGAGACCAATGTGCAGCATGTGCGTGTGTGCGAACGGCGCACGAAAAAGCAAAACAAAAAACACTCAGGAAAAATATTCGTCAGTATTTTGGGTTTTTTTGGTGTGAGAATTTTTGTTTTTGGTTAGTCGACTTTTGTATTTCAAAAAGCGAGTTTGATTTCTGAATTTTATAACGTGGAGTCACGTTTAGAGTTTAATAAATAGAGCCCCGTTTTGGACTGTTACAAGTCAAGTTTAATAATTGAAAATACGTGTTAAATAAAATTAATATTAAGTAAAAAATTTATAAAATTTAATAAAATTGGTTGTGTGTAATTTCTGTGAACAATTTTCATGTGTATGGAAAATAAACAAAAGATTTCAGTCCAATTTTAATAATTCTTTGGCTATTTTTAATTTAAATATCCAAGACGTGTGTTGGTACGTGTGGTGGACATCGAATATCGAAACCACACGATACGGTTTAGTGTCGACATCTTATAATATTGTTTCACCAATTTGAGTGGCCTGTTGAGGGCATTTGGGTTTCTTTGCGGATAACGACGAAAGTACCGCCTTAGCAACAGGTGCCAGATTTTATTAATAGACACTGCATTTATTCGAAGGGTATCGTATAGTTAAACGGGTACCGTATATATTAACGGGTGGCCTACCACGAGACCATTCAATTTATACCGCGGACGAGCCGCAACGGTGGACCGCATTTTGGTTACGTTAGGCCAACCACGTGGCCACTCATATAGTGTTGACGTGGAGGAAAGACACCGCTACATTATTAAATTTTTTTTTGATTCTTTTGCAATTTCAATTAATGCTTCAATCTTAAATTCAAATATATTGGTGTAATCGAGTATCAAATAACGGTTGTGGTGCGCGCAACCGGGATGCGCATTGGTCTCGCTGTCCAAATTCATTCATGTTCGGCGGCCATATTTTTATTTTGGTTCAATTTATATTTTTCGATTAAGATTCAACGACTATTTTTTTTTGGTGATTAATTTTCCCACTCGCTTCGAAATTTTCAAGTTTGATCCTTGCTTTCCGATTAATTTTTTTTCCCCGGTGGACAAAATTTTTTGTTTTGTATTTGAATAATAAACTAAACCAGACTGGCGTATGAATCTTGGTATTCGGCCTCATTTTCTTCTTATTTTCCTTTGGTTTTATTTTGGCCCAGTATTAGCCTGGTTATTTTATTTATTTTTTTGTGTGTGCTGTTAAACGAATAACATGAAGTGCTAAATTTCTTTCGGGTCGGTATGGTGGGAGGGGAGATTTCATTCTGTGTCGTATGTCTGTACCATATTTACAGGCTGGGTTTGCTATTTCCCCTCATCCCCGGTGCAGGACATCCACATGGTCGGAGTAGTGAGTCCAGCATGTGTTGACCATTCGAGGGCGACCGTAAAACCTATTACGTCTCCCCGTGGCACTCCGGTTTTTTCAAGCTGTTGGAGTGTGTAATGTGGGGGATTCGCTGCGGTCTCTCCGGGTGAAGAGAGACCTGGTCTGTTGAAGAGAAGTCCCTACCCTATCAAACTGCTTCGTTGTGGCTGCGGACATCGGTCTTTCGTAGTCGATGGGTCAATCGAGGGAGTCTCTTCAGCAGACGGGATACTTGTCACTTAGGGAAATCCAGTCGTTACCGGATGGGCGCACCCGGTTATTATTATATTTAAATCCAGTTCCTCAAGTATCGTTCGACGTATTCTGGTGTTTAATTTAGTTTCAGTAGTTTTTTACTTTGCGTTTCTTCTTTTTATTCTGTTATTCCACGGTGTAGAACAGGAAGAGGCAAGCCTCAATATCCTCACGACCCTAGCATTTACCCTGAGAATTAGCCTACAAAATCACCGCGAGTTAAGCCTCTGCCTATTTAGAGATATCTGCGGAATAGTGTTGAACCATTCTGTAGCACGTTTTTGACACTTATTTTAAATTGCTGACCTTCCTTATCTATGTTTGATAACGAATCTGTAGCAGGTTTTCTCTACTGCAGGGGTATTGGGATGATCTCGTGAATATGTTACCTAGGCTTTATTCACTCATCGTTGCTTTTTTAAAGCAAACTGTTAAGGATATATACACGCATGACACCAAATTTGTCGATAATTCAAGACAACAAACAAAACAAATTTATTGTTCATTGGGTTCCCAGTCAAAGAAGCAAAAATGAAAATGATGAAGTTTGGACTTAATTGAACGTAGATGCTTCTAAATTAGGATAGAGACACCTTGAAATATCACTGAACATTCTCACTGGGAGAATATTGTGGCGGTGAAGAGAAGAAGTAGTCGGATTAACAATTTTTATGTTTCTGTTCTTCTTCTAAAATAATCAAATGAAAGTGGAGGATACAACAAATAATTTTTGCGTGCTCAAATTATGACTGGTACACTTTTGTCTATAGCATTCTGAAGGAAACCACTAACATATTAAGTCAACTTGAAGATTTAAATTTTTTTATTTATCGTTTTATATTTATAAAAAAACAACAACAAACATTAATTTCTATTTGTCGCCTATCAATTACACACATATTTAAGAATGGTAAGTGAGGGTCGTATGTTCATGTGATAAGTGCTTGTTATTCATTTTTCCCTCGCATTTACATATTTTGAAAAATTTCATGATGAACAAAATTGTTAAAAATAAAAATTTCCACTGCGCCGAGATTTGTTTGTCTATTTTCATAAACAGCTGATCCCAAAAAAAAAAAAAAGAAAATGAGAAAATTAAAAATAAAATTCATGCGGTATTAAATTAACTCATGGGAAATTAAAGATGCGCACGGATGGAAAATCATCGAGCGCGATGTAATAGTATTCCGGTGTATACGTGTTCGCATTCTAATGGGAAATTCAAATCGGATTGCATTTTGAAAAGTTACCCAACTCTTGTGTATTTGAAACGATATCTGTTTTATGTGTGTGATTGTTTATTTAGCTCGTTTGACCGAATTCTTTAAATGCAATTTTGGTGTGGGCAGTTTGAACGAGTTGGGCTAGACTCGTCGGTCGTAATTATTATATTTTCATGAGTTTAACATTCATAGGTGTCAAGAAGGTCGGATGATTAAAATTTTTTAAAATATTTTAATGAGGCTGAAAATAATTAATGCACAGTATAGTGCGCATCCTTGACGTTTCAAGGCAGGTGTTGAAGTGTATACCGAACCTGTGGTGAAGTACTGAAATTTTAACAAAATGTATTCAGTTTGTGTATCACATTTCTTAATTATCATCATACAAGTGTAAAATAAAAAAATTAAGTTGCAATCGAAAGAAGTTAATAAGTTAATTTCCTTAAGAAGGCAAAAAATTAATTCCACTATACAGCGAGCAACAACAAAACTGTTACAGATGTGATTTTTTTTCTTATTTTATCTCAGTTATGGTGTTACATATGACATTCTTAACAGTTTGTTTTTGTTATCAACATACACAACTCTCGAGAGCAAGCAGCGAACTACACAAAAGAAATTTTTTTTTCCATATATAATTTCCTTTTACGTATTTCGTTATAATCCGGTTTCTCTCTATATGCCCAGATATGAAACATTACAGATGTAAATGTTTGTTTTTGTTTTGCATCATCAACATATAAGATTTAAAAAATGTAATCTTTTTGGTATAACCGGACCGACCGCGTAAATTTTTTTTTGTGATATGTCTTATCAGTATAGACGATATAGTTATTGTACATTTCACCAAAACCGCAACATCCGAATAAACGGCAAACGTGATGAATCTCAAAAATTAGATCATATGAGAACATCATGAAAGAAAGTGAAAATGGAATGGAAATCCATTCGCTATCCGATTCATAAAACGAAAATCTAATGCTAACAGAAAAGAATTCGAGGAAATGTCAAAATGTCAAATAAAAAATAAAAAAATCTCTCTCATAGGATTTGCTGTTGCATTTCAAAATGTTGGATTAACATAATATTGCTTTTTGTATTATTCTTGCAACTACAAAATGTTGCAATTACGAAATGTTGCAAGTACCAAATCTTGCAATTAAAAAACTTTATTAATTTTTTTGTGCAATTATAACTAAAACAAAAGAAAACCGAGATTTTGAGAACCAGGATTTTGAAAACCGAGATTTTGAAAACCGAGATTTCGTACTACACCCAATTCGATTCTATATATTCGTAAATTCTACTCGCACACAACGAATAAAGCTAACATTTGGGGTATTATAATATGTTCGTAGCTTCTAATCTAACAAAACGACGCAAAATAAGTAGAGTTTATAAAAACGACATTCAACATTTGCAAATAGTTTTGGATCTCACCCCTGATATTCATATTGGTTATGCGGTTTGCACCTCGCAATTTTTTTCTTAAAGGATTTTCAAATAGCAAGTGTCAACATAATATTTGTGAAATTTGGTTAAGGAGAGTTTATTTATAAAGCTTAATTATAATTTCGGTTTTAAACTTATTTTAGGCAAAAAATGGATCCCATATTGGCAGTCGTGAAAAACTATCAAGATCTATTGAAGGCAAAGCCGTACATCCCAAATCTTAAAATGGTGGACGGTATTGTGAATAATTTTTTTTTAATGTACCTGGCATCGTATGACAATTTAGTTTATAATTTTTAAAAGATTGTGGCCTGTTAAAAGGCAATTTTGTTTGCATAAACTGTGGGACTGAGATGAAGCTCAGAGTGAAACCCACCATTGGACAATACTTTTGGGATTGCGGACGTATGAAACGGAGAGTACGATGTACCAATCAAAAAGATTTTAGGCATGGGCCATGGTTTGCAAGTAGTAAATTAACCATCGCCAATATTGTATTGACCACGTATGGGATTTTGGTCAAGGAATCTGCTACGTCATTAAATAGAGAGTATAGTTTCTCCTCCGCATTCATTGCTGATTGGAATCAGTACGTGAGAGAAACTCTCTCCGACTACATGCTGAGACAACAGGAACCTGATAATAAGTAAGTTTGGTAAACGTAAGTATAACAGAGGGCACCATGTAAAGGGACAGTGGGTGTTCGCTGGTGTTAAGCGGGAGTCAGGGAAGTGTTTCCGTGTAAAAATGGACAAAAGGGAGAAGGAAACACTAGTCAGTTTAAAAAAACAATTTATTTTGCCAGGATCAATAATAATCCCAGACTGTTGGAAGGCTTACGACAGTCTGGGATATGAAGGGTTCAGTCACCTCACGGTGAACCATTCATATATTTTTGTTCATCCTGTGACCAAGGCCCATTCAAACACAATCGAGAGTACGTAAAGGCCACATTGCCAATGTATAATAGACAAAGCGACATGACATTATTCCGACATTAAGCGACATGATATTATGTTTAGGAAACTAGTTAAACATCAAAATGGCGATGAGGTGAACGTTTTTTATAACAGTGACATTTAATTATTTTATAATAATTTTGAGATATTTCTGAAATTTATATTTTGAATTATAGTTTTTTTAATTGAAATATTTTTTACAGGTAATGGGAATTTGAAGCCAAGAATTTTAAAACTTTGTGATCTCTTTTTCAGATTGTTTATTTATTTATCATAGGATTTTTATGATTTTCAGCATCCATATATCCAATTGTACCACCATTTTCTTGCCTTCCCACTCTTATTTTTATATATTCATAAAAAAATATTAAATTTGATTTACTTTTAAATCAAATTTAATATTTTTTGATTAAAAATTATTTTACCACCGATTAACGAATACAATTTTAAATTTTAGTTCATTTATATTTCTGTAGATAGCACTCGTTTGACGTACAGAAAATGCTAAGCACAGACACTTTTTATTTCAGTTCTAAAAATTTTCGCGTTTGATCAACATGACGCCACCGTCGTTGTACTGTCAAAAATTTGCCATGCGATACTTCCATATATTCTAATTCGTGTAATATATATGTTATGAATAAAAGTTAAAATTATAAAACTAAAAGAAAAGACCACCTGGGCTAGCCTTTAGTATCGCATCGCAAATTGACTGTCGCGACATTTTCGTGAAAATGGACATAACACTAACTGAAAACGTAAACATTAGGAGCGGCCATCTTATAGATATTTCAATTTTTTACAATTATTTACAATTTTTTGGATTAAAATTTACTATAATTTTGAAAGTGATTATAATTTGAACTAAAAAATTGTTGATTTGATAAAGAATGCTATCTTAGGGATATTTTTATAAATTAAAAGCAAAATTAAAAATATTTAGCGAAACATAAATAAATTAAAATGCTTAATTTAAATAAAAAATGTTTGTAAATTTTGCTTATACATAAATAAATTTTAATAAGTTACATGCGTTTGGTATTCTAATAAGTTACATGCGTTTGGTATATTGTAAAATATTGCTTTTTTTAATAATCTTGCAGCTACAAAATGTAGCAATTGCAAAATGTTGAAGTACCAAATCTTGCGGATATCCATTTGTACCACTACTTCCTTCCCTTCCCACTCTTAGTTTGATATATTCATAAAAAATATTAAATTTGATTTATCTTTAAATCAAATTTAAAATTTTTTGAATAAAAATTATTTTACCACCGATTAACGAATTTTTTTTTTAAATTTTAGTTCATTTATATTTCAACAGATGGCACTAGTTTGACATTCCGAACAATGCCTAGCCGATGCACTTTTGTTTTAGTTCTAAAAATATCCGATTTTGATCAAAGTGGCGCCACAATCGTTTTACTATGAAAAATTTGCGATGCGATACTAAAGCTCTTCCAACCACCCACACATTGCAAGATCCATGCCAGCCTATACTGGCATGGAAGATGGGTTTTGCACTCCGACAAGGGGCCATAGATGTGTTATATCCCTCTTTACCTTTGAAGCTACGACGTAATAATCAGGTGAGAAAACTTTTAGTTTACTTGCCTTTCAGTACCTTTATCCTCGTTACATCAGTGCCCGGCACTCACATTAGTGAATGTTGTGATAATATTGTGCTCCAGTCGGTGTAATGAAATTTTAGCTATTTTAATTGAATCTGACTGGCGTAAAAATACGAATAGCCTAAGATTACACTACGTCTACGGGTTTCACGTATCGCGATTTTTTAAATTTGAACGTCAATGCATGTTTTAGCAGCATTAGCATTAGCATTACAAAACACATTAAAATACTTCAACCCTCTCATCCATATTTGAGCGATTTATGAAGACGTTAAACCTTCAAAATTCAGAAGTCCCGTATCTATGGGGAATAACAGTTCAAAACCTCTTCCCCAAAAATGGTGGCGAATTCATCTTGCATAAGAAAGCAAAAATTAACTTGAGGGAGTTTTTGACGCGATGCAAACTTGACAATTAAGAATTAACCGAGTTCTCTCCAGCTCAAAATCCATTTTAATCATGCAGAATGGACAGATACCAAAACTTCATTTCAAACTGTTGTAGCGTATTTGTTGAAAATGTTGAAATAAGAAGAAAAGTTTTCCTCGTGGAGGGAATAATTTGGGACAGCTGCGAAAGTCCAATGGTGATGTTTCATATTTAAAAGCATGTTGCCCGTAGAGTTTGATTGAGACGTACCCACCGATAGGTGTCACCTCCGACTGTCGTAATTGATGCTGCCCTGATTAAGAAATGCGTTGAAGGGAGTGAGGATCGTCCGTTCGGGTCATTCGTCATAGGACACATTGGTCGCAAGTTAAGGCACGCCATGATCTGACACAGCAGGCGTCGTTAACTCCCCGACCGTGAGTAAGGTTTTGCTCACGAAATGATGGTTGACCGATTTCATGCCTGCTTCCCACAAATCGCCAAAAATTTGGCGAAGCCGTGGAATCAAGTTCCAGGTCGTGCCATCCTGAGCCAATAATGCAGCGATTTCTGGAGTGACATCTCTGGTGCTCTGCTGTTGCAGGAATGCTAGTTGACGACCAGCTCCGGCCAAGTTGGTTGCGCAACAAATATAGCCCTTTCTTGCTGCACCACGACGACCTTCGCATTGCTTGATGAGTATTGGGCCTGTTTAGTCTATGCCACTGTGAAGACACGGGGCCGAAGGTATAACACGATGCAATGAAAGGAGGATTGGCCATCAGTGCTGGCTCGTCGTTACGCGATGGCGAAAGCACACAACACATTTAAGTAGTGCACACACCAAGTTTTTGATGCCTAAAATCCAGCAGTGGAAGGCAGATGTTCTCCAGATTGGCACATTGACATTTTCTTAGCGAAATGTGAGTCTTGAACCAGCTTCACTTCAAACTCTAATGCCCATTTTAGCTAGGACACGGTGGTGCAGTTTCTCGAAATGTTTTCTTGTGCTTAGAGGTCAATGTTGGATAAAACGTCTCCAGAAGGTCTTGACACGAACTAATTTTTCGAGCGATAAATATCTAGCGAGTAGGTAGTATGTCATTGTGAGACGTCGCGGTTTCTGTATGCGTTGCGATCATTGATTTTATTTTTCGTTCATCGATTTTGGAGTAACCTCGCTCGTTGGCGTGGCTGGACTTGGATTTTCTCATATCCAAGCCGGACCTATCAACACCACGAGATGCGCAATCTGCAGGGTGTCTACTCGGTGTTGACATAATCCAAATCGGTAGGTTGAGTGTAATCTAAGATTTTCGAAACCTGAATGGCCACAATCGTTCACCGATTAGGCGAGCTGCGTAGCCAACCAAAAATCACTGGAAAATCACTTTGAATCTGTGACACTGGCACAAAGCTCCAGACGTGGCTCGCTGATCGTTTGAGTGGTGCAACCTTGATCATTGATGCCAGCATGGCGATTTTTGCGAATCCAGATCATACTGGAGAGGTTCAGCGTCACTGAACCCGTGAATTCGTTCACAAGTGACCGAATGATTTATCCAGCGATCGATTCTGAGAGCCTCCAATGATTTCAGGCTATCTCGATAAGTGAGCCTTCTTTGAATAATTAATTTTGAGGAAGCTTCATCCCACGATATGCCGAGAACCCACAATTCTTGTAGTATGATTTTTGCGATGATTGTGGTAGGAGATATCCAGCCGAGCGGATCGAGTATCTTTGATGCCTGCGACAGTGTTGTTCGTTTAGTTGGTGCACTAACATAGGACGATGCGTTGATGTTGAATCCTAAACATTGACGGATTTGGGCAACGATGCTGCATCTACAGTTAAGTTCGCTTTTAGATAGTGTAGCTTTTGCGAATTGGCCAGTTGTTTATGATTATGAAAAAGGTCAACAAATAAATTCCCAAACTCGGTCCAGTCTGTGTAGTCGCCGTCGAAGACTGGTAGCGTGATTCGAGGCAGCTTTGTATCGACCGACTGCTGTACGGGAATTAGCTTAGTGAAGCGGGTCCTTAGTAAAATTTTGTTCAAAACTCATTATAGGATCCCACTAACCAAATTTCGTTATAATTCGTAAACAGACGGCGGAAAAGGTGAAATTCCGTATACCGAGTTTCTTTCGAACACTTTTAAGATTTGATTCCACAGAAGTACCTTATTTTGTGAAAATGAGTTACAAAATGAACAAAAAATCTCAGCTGGTTATAAAATAACAGCAGAAATTATATTTTGGCACTATCACGCCACTTGTGGCGATCAGCGTAATCGCTTATTTTCGACACGTTTCTTCAAGGAACATCGGGACATAATTGTCACTCACGCCGACAAGGGAAAAATAACGGTTCTATAATCAACAGCACGGAGTAACCCTCGAAGATAAATGATTTACTTAATTTATCGAACTAATCGATGCAACACAGTTTCACGCCTTGAGAATACGCTAAATTTCCTCATAGGGGAACTAACTAGGGAGACGAGAGAACAGTAAAGCTTTAAGAAGGATGGTCTACTAAAAATCCTATAGCCGGATGTCCCGTTAAGACCTGTCGTGTTAACGATTGTATGCCCATCATACTATGTCTCCTCGTTCTTTGCTACCACGGGACGACTACAACTTCAATGATAACAACAGAGGCGCAGGTATGACGCAACATTCAAACTACATTCAAACGGATCCATAGATAATGCCAGTACAAATTTTCTGAAAATCACAAACATTAAAATATCGTGCTAAAAATTCGAGCTACCTTCATTGTGGTCAATCATGTTCATCAGGGATAATTGAGTCTCCGCATTTTTTTGAGCTGAGTTCATGTCTGTTTAGGCTGCCAAGCAATTGAAATAAGTCAAAAATACATAAATGTCATGATAGGGTTTCATGACACTGTTTAATGTCGCAATAGTGACATTTTTCCGGGCTAGAATAGTAAACTCCCACGATAGTGATAATTTTGTGGTATGCCATCGCATTTGTTCAGGCTGATTATCGATTTAAATTCCGGACATAAACATAACATTTTCTAACCGCACATATAAGACAACATGTCATGATAAAGAACGTGCGATGTCTTAATCCTGATTATAAAGTAAAATAAAAAACTGTAACCACAAACTATTTATTCTCGACTATTCGAGAATAAATAAATGTTTAGTGTCAAAAACCACAACCTTAAGCATTACGACATAATCGTGTATAAAAACTCACTGCTTCAAGTAATTTAATTTTCTTTTAATTAAACTAAATTTTGTATTACCATAAAGCAACTTATACGTTTTAAGAGCCGCGCGCACTCACCATTGAACGATCCCCGCATTGCATATGAATGATTAGTCACGATGAAATTACTAAAATCTATATAAGAAACCGTTCTAATCGAAAGCACATAATATACAGCAAAACAAAAGAAAGTAATTAACATATCGAGTATATAAAAAAAAGAAATACCTTACATGAGGCTATTAAGACAACATGCACTTACGTACATAAATTAAAGACGACGACATAAAATTAATTTTTGTATCTAAACTCGATTTAGTATTCAAGAATTATAATTTCCGAATAACCTTTTTCTTCCTCGGCGTCTCGGGTCGCGTACATTTTCTTATTTATATTTTATGCCGTATTTTTTCACTGTGCCGGTGAGGAAAACGATTAAATTGGTTTAACATTTTTTCGTAATTAACTTTTGCAGGTAGTGATGTGGATCCCGAAGGCCGAGTCAAATCAGTTCATAATCCAATCCAATCCAAGTGTATTGAACGATACAGTAAGTTACTTAGTTATGTTAATCGGTTACGTCGCGAATTAATTTTTGTATCGTAATCAGGTGATGATAATTACAAATTTAATTCATAGTTGTATGTCATGTAGTTATTAGTTATAATAATTATATTGTACGATGTGAATATGTATAAGTGTATAGTTTTATAGTCTCTGTGTTCAGTTCGATTCATAGAGAAGCATGATATAAAAATATCACGTGTTTTTCGTATAGTTGAATAGATTTACTTTTCTTTGGTTACACATTTCTTTACGAGATTTTGTTAGTGCATTTATTGTTTTATGTTTTAAAAATTACCTTTGGCAGTGGGTACGTCGAAGACGTACGACGTCGGATATCTTTATTCATTCGGTCCATTTTTTCTTGTTGTTTTGACAAAGGCTAGAAGGTTAGGTGCTTGGTGAATCAGTGACTCTGTTCCGGAGTGAATTCTGCGTTGTACCATAGTGGTCTTTCGGACCCATGAGCTATATCTATACAAACCTAATTGGAATTGTATTCCATCCAATCGATTTTTATTCCCTGTCAAGGATTGGTGTACATTGACATTGTTATGATTTTAAATTTATAAAATATTTAAAGAAAATATTAATTACATGATTTAATATAACTAGGTCTTTAATCGACATTTTTTAGTCAAAACAAGTAGATTTATAAAATTGAGACAAAAAAGAGACAGAAATATCATTCAATAAACTTGAACTGAATATGATATGTTTAAAGTAGTTTTACGAATTTCTTGTATTTTTAATTATGTAATTTGTAATATTTAAATCAAAATAAACAAAAAATAATGGCAAAAAATTAATTCAAATATGTATATTTTAAAGAAAATATTTAAATTTATTTAAAAAATTTGTTAACATTACTCGTCTCTTTCCAGTAAAATAAAAACAGTACTAAAAAACTAGGATAACGTTTAACCAAAGTTACGAACCATTTCGAACATAATCCCAATATGCAATGTCACTCTTGTTATACGACTCATTGGTTCATTTAATTTCTTTCCAATTTCATTTTTTCTTAATTTTTTAATTTATTATTGATCATTGTGGCATTGCCATCTGTGTAGGAGTAGCAATACTATGGATTAGTTCGATGGGAATTTAACGAGCTAATTTTTGTGTTCTGTCAGTTTAACCACACTATAGCATTGCCAAATATTGAATTTTGGAGCGAGTGCGGCGAGACAAACGTCCAACAATTTTATTTACGGTGCTGCGAGACAAATGCCTAACGTGTAACGGTTAAGGCGAAGGACACTCAACAAAATTTATCTACAATTGCAGGTGGCCAGTTGAGGCCACTTCTTCTATTTACGGCTGGCGAGACAACTCGGTGTTTTCGCGGCCTATCAAGGCCAAATTTACGGCGTTTAGGTGAACCAACGCCCAACTTATTTTGGCGGCCAGTCGAGGCCAATACAGTTAGCGGCGGTTGGGGCACTCCGGTGGAGCGGGGAAACGGCAAGACCAGGCCGCCACAGTAGAGATACCGATTTTTTAAATTTTTTTTATTTTTTGATTAATTTTAAAATTTTCATTTCATCACTGTATTTTCCTTTTCATTATTTTATAAATGTATTAAATATTATTTGCTGTAATCGAGTGCCGAACGACCATAATTCGACATGAGCGCGGGGTCGGTCGTACGTTGGTCTCGTCCCAAAAATTTTGAGGCGGTCATTTTTTATTATTTTTATTTTGTTACGGATTTTTGTTTTCCTCTTTTATTAGCCACGTTTTGAAATTAGTAATTACTTAGTTTCTCTTTTCCGCTTGTTCTCTAATGCTGCCATACCCTCTAATGCTGCTTCGTTGCGGCTGGGCATCAGCTTTTCGGGGTCGATGGGTAATTCGAGGGGGTCTCTTCAGCAGACTGGGTACTTGTCATTCGGGGAGATCCGGTCATCGTCGGATCTGCACACTCGGTTATAATTATTTTATTCCGTTCCTCAAGTTTCGTCCGACAAATTTCGGCGGAACAGCTGGGTTTTTTTTTATTTATTATCTGTAAATACGGTGTAAGCCAGAGTCATGCAAGCCTTCAAACCCCCACGACACAATACTTTGAGTATTACTCGGGAAAATCACCATGCGTGAGGCCGCTGCATGACTAAGTTGATAACTGCGGGTTGGCTGCGAGTCGTCCGTAACACTCTTTCTATGGAAAGTATCAGTAAAGTGCACGGAAATCCATACTAATCATACAGAAAAGTGTCACAAAAATTCCAGTGTGGGTACGAATCCCGACTAAAAAGAGATAAAATCAATTTGGAAATTAAATGGAATTTCGTCGAAAAATTCGGGCTTATTCCATATATATTTTCATGCTTATTGCACACACTTTTCTTCATGCTACTAGAGCAGATTTCCATAGTTCTTTTCACGCTCCGGTTTTGTTTTGGAATTAAAAAAAATTTTGTTGCCTTTTTGTGTAAAATTTATTTAGTTTTAATTTTTCATATACATTATAATTTTTTAATTTAAATTTAATAAATCCCGCCAATGTAATTACATCGCTCACTCGACAAATGTTAAACACATTTTAAATAAACACAACATTTCGAAAATAAAACCAAAAAATAGTTTTATAAATAAAAAGCCCTTAAAATTGAAGCAAGATGAACACAATTCAAAAAACATCAAACAAAAATCACAAATTAGAAAGAGAAAGAAATTTATTTTTGTCCAAAATCGATATTTTTATAGTACAGAATTCCAATTGGAATTAGAACTATTTTTTACACATCGTGGAAAAATTTCACTCCCAGTATGCAATTTTCCAGTGTGTGGAAAATATTGTTTTAATTCCATACTAAATTCCGTACTACAAAATATTAAAGAAACAATCAATTATATTTTGGAGAAACTGTCTTTCTCTTCCTATTTCTCAGTAATATTATTTATTTTTTTAGTTTTATTTGAAGATTGTATCTTATATTTTCTCTTCTCAGTTTCCTTTCATGTGACAAGTCGACGGGTGAATACGCACACCATTGTGCATGTGTGTTTTGTTTATTTTATTTTTTCGTGGTGTTTTAATTTAATAGTTTTTACTTATTACAGTAACATTAATTTTATTTAGTTCATTTATATAATAATAGTTTCAAATGGTTGCGATCGGATTGGGCTAAAGAGGTAATAAAAATGAGTTTTGCAATGGCGTCGCCATTCACATAACTACGCAGTTTTATTACGTAAAATGTTTTTTTTAAGATGCTGTGTGAAAATGTGACAGGTGAATATGTATTAAATATGTGAATAAAAATATAAAAATTACAACAAATATTTCTTTTTAATTTCAATAGAAAATTATTATTAATCTTCATGTAAAAGTTCTATGGAAAGCTGTTCTATTTGCATGCGATAGAGTGTGTTAAATTAGTACGGAAGTATATATGGAATATACCTGAGTTTCCGAAGAAATTCAACCTTATTTTCACTTTGTGTTTTCCTCTTTTTAGTCGGAATTCACACCGCAACCGGAATTTTTCTGACACTTTTCATTGTACACGTGTCTCTGTAGTGTCTCTTTGTGACACTACACTTTGAGTAGTACTCATAGCAAATATTAAATAGTCTCAATATAGGACACTGCCTTATAAAATCGTGTTCCAAAATTCTCTTTCTATAAGACACGAGTGAAGTTAGCTGTATTAGTACAAGTTCGAAAAAAACTCGAAAATCAACACAGCTGGTGAAAAATAAAAATAAATTTAACTGCTTCAACTGTGTAGCTTAGTTGTCAAAACAAAAAAGTAAACAAACAACGGCAACTTTTGGAAAAAAGTTTGAAGAAATGACCAAAGTGACACCTGTGCCAGAAAACCTAATTACAGAAATGAAATAGGATAAAAGAAAAAAAGAAGGCGTATGTCCTATACAGGGTGTCCAAGATTGGGATGCTAATCCGTGAAGTGGTGTTTCCTTGGTTCATTTCATGGAAAAAATCGTATGATAGGGGGGGGGGGCAATTTGATATCCTTTGAGATACAGGGTGTTTAAAAAATTTGGTTCGGGAAAAAAGTACAAGCGAATATTAAACTGTAACTTACAAAATATTTATCGGACGGACAACCAACAGAGCCTCATTTGACGGACAATTGAATAGGCTATATTTAAGATGTTATTGGCTATCTTGCAGCTGTATCCATTTAAGAGCTATGACGTTTTAAAGTTAAAAAGAATAAAAAAATGAATTTTTTTTTATAAAATTGAGTTTTTCTCAAAAAAATCCCCTAATAATTTTTTTTTCCTAATTTTAATCCGCTATGGTCTGTTTACAATCCCCTAATCCGTTATTTGTACCCACGTGCTATAGTTTTTTACGTATGAGATGAAGAATGAAAACACTACACGCAAATTGTAGTGTAAAACAATTTCGTCGCCTATTATTTTACTGATGAAAAATATTGTTGCAATTTTTACACTAGATAGCCGAATAAGATCTTAAATATAGCCTATTCAATTGTCCGTCAAATGAGGCTTGGTTGGTTGCCGTCCGATAAATATTTTGTAAGTTACAGTTTAATATTCGCTTGTACTTTTTTCCCGAACCAAATTTTTTAAACGTTAAACGTTTCAATTTTTCATGAAATGAACCAAGGAATCGCCCCTTAACGGATTAGCATCCCAATCGGGGACACCCTGTGTATAAGCTATTTAATATATGCTCATAGTAAGAGTGTGTTTTTTGAACGCGAATGTAAACGGAATTCCGTCGGCATTGCATATTGGGATTCCTTCAAATTCCCAATTTGATTTTTCTCTTTCTAGTCGGGATTCACACCCATACTGGAATTTTTGTGAGACGTGGGTAAATGCAGCAAGGAAACTTTCGAATTACAAAATGATACTTTGAATACAGATTAGGCGCAATTAGTGCTAAGTAACCTTCACGGGGAAAAGTAGTGCTAGTCCAGGAGCCTAAAAAACGGGGAAAGAAAAAATAAAACACAATGCCTATAAAAAATCAGGAATAATTTTTGCCTAATTTTAAAACTTTTCAAAGGTGAGTAAACTGACGAAATTTATGCTTATCATAGAAATATAATTTTCATAAATTTTCATTCATAAATTGATGTAAAACAAACGAGCCCCTAAAAGATACTATATAAACAAACAAAATACAGAGGTATACCGTTCAATCATATATTATGTTGAACAACAAATTAAATAATAGAAATAAAATGTTCAAAAATCAAAAATTAACAGTTTAGATAGCATATTCTAGTCAAACATGTTCATTGCCATCCGAAAAATATAGGGACCGAATTTGTGCTAACCCAAATTTGGCCAATCCCATTGAACAATAAAACCCGTTAAATGAACGATTTTCTGACATAAAGTGTTCTAGAAACCAATGAAATTGGCACTTCTAATTGCATATTCTAGACCCAGCAAAGATCAGACGGAAACTTGTGGCTAGGAAGGTGCCGGGCCAATAAACGATGAGATATTGAAATACCAACAAGATATCAGCATTAACCATCCAATGCTTACACAGTTGAACACTATGCATTCTGGACGGTCATACATCGTATAAACAGACAGATACGTAGAAACACAACAGTCAGCGGAAACCACTACAACCACTGTACAATAAGTATACAATGCGTCCTTATCGACTGTATACCGACTTTGTCGTAGTTTTGACTGGAATATATTTGACTATGGCTGCTCATTCTGCAAGCTCCGAATAATTTAAAGCGGTGAAAATTTGGACAGGCATTCTACTGGTTCCGGATGACTGTTAAATTTCCGGCTCAAATCTTATAAGCAAAAGTTGGATAATGCCGGATTTGTGTAATATGGCCTTGTTTTGCTTTTGGTCCCGGCAAAAATTTTAGAAAACATTCGAAGACAGACAAGATATCATGATCATTGTGCAATGGGCGATTGCCACTGACTTCATATAGTTTCGACTGGACTAGCATCATTAAGGCTCTTACTTTAAAGGCTCTATTGATCGCTACAACATTTTTAGATAATTAGTTTGGTTCTGACTCAAAAACTACGCCAGTCGCAAACAGATTTCCCTAACGAATAAATCTTCCATTTTCGATGTTGTAATTTTGAAACCATCAAAGGAAGAAATTGTTAATCTTAACACACCAAACGACATACGTTGAAGTATTTCTTTTATTGATCACTTTATAAATACATAAGCACGGTTACGTACTTATACCGTGTGTGTTGTTGTACTTGTAAGTGTGTTACGAATACGCAAGAAAGATACACAAAACTATGAATCACCACAAGAAACTATTATAAACCGATATATAACCTTGTCGCCGGCGAGTTTATATATTACATCAGTACAAATTGAAGTTAATGAAGAAAAAGTCACTTCATCTTTCAATGGGTTAACCAAAACAAAAAAAAATTGGAATTTCCAGTTAATTCTTAAAGATAAACTTAACGCTTTTTGCTTTTTTCGAACCAAAAAATTAATTTCTGAGTATCAGCCTTTATTACGAAACACCGCGGATGATTAATAAAAGATCGGCTGATATTTTTTTATTGCTGCACAATACCAACAACACATCGATTAACTAGGTCGATATGGTGGGGCACCACAATTTGTGCAATTATTTATAGTTAGTAGTCGCTGATGCGCGAAAATTAAACCGCACTCTGCAGACTGGAGGGAGACGTAAGAAACTTTTTTTTATTTTTTGCCATTAACATCTACTTTCTATACAGTTTGATGTAACGTGATTTTATGATTTATGTTTTTCCACCTCTAGATGATGTGTCGCAGTAGTATGTGAGACAATATGAAATTCGTAATCGATCGAGTACAGTGTAGATCGTTTGATAATCTTTTACTTGTAAATTATTTCCAAAAAACGTTCACTGTAACGTAAAGTAGTTTATGTAGCGCATAATGTTATAAGAGGAAACTACAGACACATAAAAATAAATCGGAATATTGTAGTGTATATAGAGTCTTGTTGATTGAGAATGAGCAGCGATGATAAATCGGCGCGCATCGAATATTTAAACACAAAAAATTAATTTTCCCGTGTTGATAATTCTTACGTATTACGTTAATCCGAAGATTCTTCTCTATATTCGTCTGCCTCTAAAATTTCTAATTAATCATTTATCTAAAGAATCTATCTAAATGCTTATGGAATGGTGAATGAGAACCATAAAACACGGTACTTAAAAATTTTAAGATGCGTTTGACGATCAATTAAAATTTATTTAGTAGTTAGAAAATAAACATCAATCTTTGATGAAAATGATTAGACTTTTGAAAATAAATTTGAGTTTTGTCGATGTGATGTCTGGAATGCGTATAGTGAAGAGTGGTGAGAAATTGTCGGTACAGAAATTTTTTTTTACTTAAGTCATTTTGTATTTGGGTTTTTGCAGCTTGAGCATTGGGTGAAGCACACGGCATTATTGAACTGCTATAAGAATAATGGGACAAAAGTGAATTCGCTGATGTTTCCTTAAAAGTTTCGACACATTCGTGTTGTTATATTCTATATGGCAAGCAATCTCTGAGATTCGCGTAATTTACCATAAGCTACAACGACATCATTTCATACAAAAATTGCATATATTCCTGATGTGTGTTCAAATTATAAAAGTGTACAATACTTTAAAAGTGTCTAGAAACTTCACACGGATAGATTTAACTGACAATATTATCAATAACAAACACCTTCAACCCAATGACTAATCCAATTAAACATCAGCGTAAAAATCATAAGGTGTAATAATGGAAGCATTCAAAATTTTAAATGATAACAATTGCTTATTCAATGCAATCCTTCAACAAACCTTCATTCTGCGCACATATGCCAATAGTCTCGATACTTTGAAACTTAATCGTGACATTATACAAGATTACATCCCAACGACACTGGATTAGTTTATAGAACTGAGTTAAATATCTACAAACTGATAGATTTTTAGATGCCCCAGGGGATTATCCGCCGCCCAATATTCAATCCCACCAAAACCCAAGCAATAGATGTAGAACAGTGTTCAAGATTCGTTCTATGGAAAATGATACGTAGTACCTGACTAGCTGAGGACGAAACGACAAGTGACACACAAAAAACAGCCACGCGAGCACCGGAGAAATATTTCGGCAACAACCTCTTTGCGTTTACGAGTAATACTTCATAATCCGCATACTTTCCACCACTAACGAATCAATACAACCGCAAACGATCATCAAAAATTATTCCGATTTTGTTACACTTTTAATGATCGTTCAAGTCAAAATTGCTTCCCTCGGTCCCACTTTTAGCTAGACTACATTTTAGCTTCAATGGTTCAAAGAATATCCCGCCCATCCACACAATGTCAGCTTAAAGGATCTTCACGTTCCAATTCCATCTTTGGTGGAATACGAGCAACACAAAACTGCAGGAAATTGGCCGACTTTAGTAAAAGAAGACGACAATTTCTCATCAGAAAATGGACTAAAGTCATCTACAAAATACAATCGCCAAGGAAACGCACCCATGTCGTATAGGACTATCGAGTCACCGAAGCATACATTCAAAAATGCATTAAAAAATTTACCTTTGTGTGGATCAAAAGAAAGCATGCAAAGTCCGATTATCAAAATGAGAAGTCCAAGAAAGAGAAACGACCATCGTCAAACTTCGTTACACTACACTTACTGTTTCGAATACCATATATCATCACATGGTTAGCGCATTTATGTCGTCCGAAGACAACAATCGACGGTAAATCGACAAGTCCATTTTTGTGTCCGCGTTAAACCTTTCAGATGTGTTTTAAAATAATAATAATTGTCAACAATAAATTACCTTTCGTTGTCCCGCACACCATCTATATTATTCTTATTAAGTTCGGCCACTAGGACCAAATTATTGAATATCATGATTTTTTGACAATATTTTGAAGATCCCTGATCCAACGCACCTAGAGTACCCGGCAGTATACTGCTCGATACGTTACCATTTTATGTCGACAGTTCCTTTTCTGAAATGTAGAAACGAAGGTATTGTTCGTAAAAAAATCTTGACATTTAAAGGTTTAACGAAATGTTGAATAAGGAATTTAATAATAATATTGGGTATACAAATAGGTCTAAGCCATTTGACAAAAGATGGTGCCACCCGTACGTTAAAATTTCCTGGTATAAAAAATCATATCCTAAGGTTAGACATCTGTCAACAACATAACCTTAAAATATTAGCGATTTTATATCAGCATCATATATTTTTTTTTCTTGTGAAAATGTCGATTTTAATAAGCGTCATTTGAGGAAACTTTGGATTTACTTATGTAATTTGAAGAAATCTGACGGAAAGGCCAAAAGTGTACGAAGACGCGGAATTGGAAGCAAGAAGAACTTGCACTTAAATTAGCAGTGACTCAACAAACAATTTTGCATTGTTCAAAATCATTGGGAATGATTCAAAAGCAAGGAAATTTGGTTCATGGGGTCTAATATTCAAAAGTTGTAGAGGTAAAAGTTGAAGCAAAATCCCTTGGTCCTAAGATATTTTTAAGAGGTTACAACTTTGAGAGTAGATGTTTTCACTTTCAACTAGACCCAATTCAACTAGAAAACACGAGTTTCCGGAAAAATTAGGGGAACACTGGGTCTAATATTCAAAAGATGGAGAGGTAAAAGTCGAAGTAAAACCCCTTGGTCCTAAGATATCTCTAAGAGGTTACAACTTTGAGAGTAGATGTTTTCACTTTCAACTTGACCCAATCCAACACACACGAGTTTTCCGGAAAAATTAGGGGAACACTGGGTCTAATATTCAAAAGTTGTAGAGGTAAAAGTCGTAGTAAAACCCTTTGGCTCTAAAATATTTCTAAGAAGTTACAACTTTGAGAGTAGATATTTTCACTTTGAACTAGACCCAATCCAACTAGAAAACACAAGTTTGTCCGAAAAATAGGGAAACACTGGGTCTAATATTCAAAAGATGTAGAGGTAAAAGTCGAAGCAAAACCCTTGGTCCTAAGATATTTCTAAGAGGTTACAACTCTGAGAGTAGGTGTTTTCACTTTCAACTAGACCCAATCCAACTAGAAAACACAAGTTTGTCCGAAAAATAGGGGGACACTGAGTCTAATATTCAAAAGTTGTAGAGGTAAAAGTCGAATTAAAACCCCTTGGTCCTAAGATATCTCTAAGAGGTTACAACTTTGAGAGTAGATGTTTTCACTTTCAACTTGACCCAAGCCAACAAACACGAGTTTTCCGGAAAAATTAGGGGAACACTGGGTCTAATATTCAAAAGTTGTAGAGGTAAAAGTCGAAGTAAAAGCCTTTGGCTCTAAAATATTTCTAAGAAGTTACAACTTTGAGAGTAGATGTTTTCACTTTGAACTAGACCCAATCCAACTAGAAAACACAAGTTTGTCCGAAAAATAGGGAAACACTGGGTCTAATATTCAAAAGATGTAGAGGTAAAAGTCGAAGCAAAACCCTTGGTCCTAAGATATTTCTAAGAGGTTACAACTCTGAGAGTAGGTGTTTTCACTTTCAACTAGACCCAATCCAACTAGAAAACACAAGTTTGTCCGAAAAATAGGGGGACACTGGGTCTAATATTCAAAAGTTGTAGAGGTAAAAGTCGAAGTAAAACCCCTTGGTCCTAAGATATCTGTAAGAGGTTACAACTTTGAGAGTAGATGTTTTCACTTTCAACTTGACCCAAGCCAACAAACACGAGTTTTCCGGAAAAATTAGGGGAACACTGGGTCTAATATTCAAAAGTTGTAGAGGTAAAAGTCGAAGTAAAAGCCTTTGGCTCTAAAATATTTCTAAGAAGTTACAACTTTGAGAGTAGATGTTTTCACTTTGAACTAGACCCAATCCAACTAGAAAACACAAGTTTGTCCGAAAAATAGGGGGACACTGGGTCTAATATTCAAAAGTTGTGGAGGTAAAAGTCGAGGTAAAACCCGTTGGTCCTAAGATATTTCTAAGAGGTTACACCTTTGAGAGTAGATGGTTTCACTTTGAACTTGACTCAATCCAACAAATACGAGTTTTCCGGAAAAAATAGGGGAACAATGGGTCTAATATTCAAAAGTTGTAGAGGTTAAAGTAGAAGCAAAAATTCTTTGTCCTAAGGTATTTCTAAGAGGTTACAACTTTGAGAGTAAGTGTTTTCACTTTCAACTAGACCCAATCCAACTAGAAAATACGAGTTTTCCCGAAAAATTAGGGGAACACTGGGTCTAATATTCAAAAGATGTAGAGGTAAAAGTCGAAGTAAAACCCCTTGGTCCTAAGATATTTCTATGAGGTTACAAGTTTCAGAGTAGGTGTTTTTACTTCCAACTAGACCCTATCCAACTAGAAAACACGAGTTTTGCGGAAAAATTAGGGGAACACTGGGTCTAATATTCAAAAGATGTAGAGGTAAAAGTCGAAGTAAAACCCCTTGGTCCTAAGATATTTCTAAGAGGTTACAACTTTGAGAGTAGATGTTTTCACTTTCAACTAAATACGAGTTTTCCGGAAAAATTAGGGGAAATATAAAAATCTCATTAAAGTTTTATTACGAAATTTTTTTATAATTATACTAATTAAATTTTAATAATTAAAGTTATTTAATCCAATATTTAATATTTTATGTGTAATTTTATAAATACTTTATGTATTCGCAATGACAATCGACACCGAAGTGTGACACACCGAAGTGCCGTAAATTTTCAACAACGTCGAAAAAAAAACGCGGTCGAAAATTTCATAATCATAATACAGTTAGGTAAATTCAAACATAGGGAATTAATTAAAATCATTATAGATTCTCACCAGCGAGACGAATACTGATGTCGAAAGACAGAAACTAATTTTATAGTACATTGTTGCCTGTGAAAAATGGCGCCACGTAAAATAGCGTACTAATTGGAAAATTAGATGATTAATGCCCAGGTGCACAGAAAAATGACTAACGGCCGGTTAGTTGTGCGCCAGTTAAATGTTTTATATGAAATGTGTTTTCGCAATCAGAAAAAAATCAGAAAAATTTAGCTTACGTATAAATATTTAAATGGCCAATTTTGATTGAATAACTTTTTAACTTTTTTTTTTTTTTTTTAAAATAAAAAAGAACGCAAAAAGTTTAAAAAAAAATTTCAATGTTGCTAATCGTAAGTAACAAATCTTTTAATAATCTACAAAATTCATGAAGATTATTCGTTGCAAAAATTGTCGGGCGGTAATTGACTATAAAATTTCGGGGCTGTTTATGGGTAGAATCTTTTAAAATGTTCCTTATTAGGAAAGGGAACCAATCGTTAAATATTTCCAAAATTTTTGGTAGATCTTAGACAAACAGCCCACTAAATATCGCAAAAATTGTAAATTAATGTTATGATTTGAATTGCTGGAGGCGGGTGAAGTTGGTGGTTTTTGATTTGACAGTATTTCTGTTTTTGGTAGATGGCACTTGAAACTTTGATAATTTCAAAATAAATTGTTTAACAGTTTATTTTATGTTAGCTCGTGTATTTTCTCGAAATTATATGTTTTCGAAAATAAATCACCAAATGGTGACATTTGAAAAGTGGTAAAAAATTAAGAAAATTAATCTCCCTGGTAAGAGAAAAAAGTTACACATTTTTCGAGTATTGCATGTAATATGTGACGCTAGACTTTGTTAATAAAAAAAAATTAAATTGCAAACAAAAAACTTGAAAATGCTTTATAATTTCTTGAAATATTTAAACTATATCGTATAGTAATCTCACGATATTGTTTTATAAAATTTAATTATAACTCTCGCAATATTGGAAATTAGCAATTTAAACTGGAAAACTATGACGTGGTAACCTCTTACTGAAAAACAACAAAAGTAGTAGTCTACATGGTTTATGAATATTCTACATACTCTACGCATTGTTAACATTGTCTACGCTATTCTCGACACAACATGTCGACTATTCCGAATTACGCGTAGACGCATAAACCTGATAATCATCAATAGCATATGGACGTACTGAGTAATTTGGACAACATACGGGATTTATATTGTTGGCTGGAACCAGAACGCATTTGATGAGGTGCCCATCATCAAACCAAGTATATAAACCTGAAATCTTGCATCCAGTATACGAAAGAATGTATTGTGCAGTGGACAACCCGTCGTATATACCCAACACAATATTGGAAACCCAAAATTTGGATCGTTTATGTGATTGACCCATGGCGCTTATCATGATTCTGACTACACTTAAGAAACATAAACCAGTCTATTGATACGATCAGTCAATGCACATACTACAAATTTTCTAAATAATTTCCCGCATCGTTATATTTTCATCTCCTCGTATCGTCCATCCACTTGACTACAAATTTTATTTATCGTCGTTTTATGCAAATTTTTCAAAATTAAGATGATTGAATAATTACAACCTCTCGCGATACAGCGTAGTGTGTTATAAAACTATTTGATTGTTTGTTTATTTATTTATTTAATAGGTTGTTGTTATTGTTGTTGTTGTAATTTATAGCTGCGATAATAATCAGTTAGCGACTTCCAGTTGTTTATACCGTAACTCATATATCGTGGTAAAAAAATTGTTGTTTTTATTAATTAGTTATTGATTGATGTGCATTTTAATGACGCGATGACTTTTTTATATAGGCTTTATAAATATGTGGACTGTCTGGCTATTTATCTGTCGATCTATAAATTTTTAACAGACAAAATATACAAAAGTGTTTAATTGGTTATTAATCGATGTTGTCTACAATGCAACAGTGCCAAATACGGACTAATTTAGAATTCGCAATCATTTTCCCGCTCTTTCTAATCTCTAGCCAAAGCGAATTAATTAATTTTGATCACATGATTAATTGGTGCTGTGACCAATATAAACTATACGGACGCGTATTATTTATCGAACTAACGATCTGTGTACACATAAATAATAGCTTAATGAATTGATCGACTGCAAGAATCGCGATTATGTTATAGATCGCGGTAAGAGAAAGTCGTTTGTCAAGTATAAAGTGCATTACACATGTATATACGATACGAATCAGAATCACATTACATATACGCTAGATTTGCGAACAATTTTGTTGCAATTCTAACAACGTGGTAAGTATAACGTGTAGACAAAACGGTTGCAGCTTATTTATGGAGAGAAATTATTTGAAATGGAATGAGTCATGCACTTCATAATTAAGTGCGGTTGTGTATATCGATGATTGGAGTTATATACGCGATCTGTGAAGAAAGAGAAGTCTAATTATCTAACATTCAGCTAATTTGTTTTTGCAAAATTATTTATTGGCTTTGCTAATTCAAATATTTGCACGATTATGAAATGGATAAGTTTATGTAATTGTTCATACAGAGGATATCCTACATGTATACGAGAAAATATAGTTAATCAACTTCACTTTCGATATTGATTTTACGAAATATTACGAGAGAGTTAGTATTTCAGCAGGTCAACCGTAACTAGGCCAAGTTTATACAGAATACGAATACCTGAATATTTATATATAAAAAGACAAAATATATAGGGTTTTCCAATAGGAATGATATGATTTTTAAGTGACGTTTCGGCCATTTGTAATATGTGATGATCTGTCATTTTTAGTTTCATTGAATTCAGTAATGTTTACAATTTCATCATGTGCGAGATATACGCAAGAACAACGTTTACAAATTATTCAGTCTTATTATCAAAATAATCGTTTTCCAAGACGCTCGAAGAAAGGCAAATATTGCTGCCGTTCAGGCAAGTGTTGCTGAAGACTACAATTTGTCGATTCCAAGACGTTCTCATGAATTGGGACTGTTGTGGTTTGACCACAACCTGTCGGATTTTGAGTAAGGATTTGGATTTGCATCCGTATAAAATCGTTCTCACTCAAGAACTGAAGCCATTGGGCCACAGTAAACGTTGTGAATTTGCTCATTTTGCCTTGGAACAACTTTAATTATTGATTTTTTTAAGAAAATCAACTTATCCGACGAGGCTTACTTTCATCTGAGTGGTGCGGTAAATAAACAAAACTGTCGATTCTGGTGCGAATAAAATCCACAAATTATTCCTTAAAAACATTACATTCATCTAAATTGACAGTTTGGTGTGGTTTTTGGTCTGGTGGAATCATCAGTCCGTATTTTTTTTAGAAATGAAGCTGGTAACACCGTTACTGTCAATGGATATTGGTATATATCGATGAGAACCATTTTTTATGGCCGAAATTGGAAGAAGTTAGTTGCAGTTCGAGGAAGTCCAACAAGACGGGGCTACGTGCCACACAGCAAGTGCAACAATTGAATTATTGCGAGAAAAGTTTGGAGATTCGATAATTTCAAGAAATTATGATATTGAATGGCCTCCAAGAAATTGTGATTTAACACCATTAGACTATTTCTTGTGGGGTTATTTGAAGTCATTGGTCTTCAGCAATAAACCGAACTCTCTTCAAGCTTTACAAGCCAATATTGAACGTGCTATTCATGACATACGACTTGATTTAGTGGAAAAAGTGCTCGAAAATTGGATTCATCGAATTCGTTCCTGCAGAAGAAGTCGTGGAGGCTATTTGAATGACGTTTTATTCAGAACTTAATTGTATCGGCTGTACTTCACATTAAATGAAAAACATGTCAATTTCCTTAACAATTAGTGTTTTTTTTTTTAAATCATATCACTCTTATTGGAAAACCCTATATTTGCCACCGGGTGAAGTTCTTGGGCAAAAAATGTTGGAGAAAAATTTATGCCAGTGTTCTTCACTCGCATAAATTTTTCTCCAAAAATTTTTGTTCAAGAACTTCACACTAGTATATTTGGTTTGGTTCGATGTACCATTTTTAACGGATTAACAAATCTGAACCAAATATTGCTACTGAGATGCTCAGCTAAAGGTATGCTGTGGTTGTTTGTTTTAGTGGTACACTAGAAAAGGCGAGTCTTAACTAGTCTATCGAATGCCCTCTCCAATGAATCTTCCTCAGTGTTCTTTCAATCACATCATCAAACGTGTCTTTAAAATAAATTGCGAAAAGTATTGGCACAATGAAAATAATGAATGCCGTTCATACCTATATGAATATTAGGCTGTGTGCCAAACTTAAGGTAAATCGTTTACTATGGTAAAACCGGGTTTAGAACAGAATTAGTCAGATATAGGGGATACGAAAAATAATTGAATTTACCGAAAATTTACTTAAAATTGACTTCTCTCTTAAGTTTGACACACAGCCTTAATCGTAATTGAACAAAATAATGTGTACGATTCAGGCGAAAATAAATGGTGTAGAACAGATATATGCAGTACCTAATTCTACGTTCAAGGAAATCGATAAGAAAATTCTGGAAATGTGTTTAGTGCCACGCTAAAGTTGAGTGATTGAACAAAGTTAGGGGTAGATGGGATCCAGGGCAAATTTGTGGGTGTAGAATTTATTAGAACTTGAAAGTGATTATTCGAGCATATGGCACAAGTATGGTATTTTGGTTGTTCGTTTGACTAATTTAAAAGAATATTGATAGAACAAGAATTAGAATTAGCAAATTCTACATTTAAAAGATGGTACGCAACTTAATCTAAAATTTTACATTTTTTTAAAACGCCTAAATGTTTGCAATTCACTAATCTTCAATTCCTCATAGATGTATTATTTAATTATTTAGGCTGTGTGCCAAACTTAAGGTAAAAGTCAAATTTTCGGTAAATACAATTATTTTGTTTAAAACCGGTTTTTACCATAGTAAACGATTAACGTTAAGTTTGACACGCCGCCTTAGAAAATTTCACGTCTCTACATAAGCATGTGACGTTTTCCCTAAAGTAGTGTGAAACACAATTTTTTTAATCCCGGAGAAAATTAGTATAAAATAAACTCTCCAGTGGCCCTATTCTTGTTTTCCCAGGGAATTTTGAATCGGGAAAACATTATGCTGTAATTACAAATTGCAATAATTCCCAAATATTTATTTCCCGTTCCCAAATGTATATTCTGGTAGACTGGGAATAATTTTTGGGGGAAAAATTTTTTAGTTTGCTTTTTATAAACTAAAACGCATGTTACGACCTTATTACAAGCTTAATTTAATTTTAAATATATATTTATTAGAAAAAATAACGTTTAAAAATTCGAAAAATTATGAATTACAATTCCCTAAAAAATAATGGGGAAAAATTAACGTCAAAACTGCTATAAAATAGAATTATTTTTTCCCAATAAAAAAAAATCCCAAACGCCAGAATACAGTTTGGGAAATAAAAAATTCCTAACTGCTAGAAATACGTCACTAATTCCCAGTTCCCTATCCCCGGGGAAAACCAAAATAGGGCCACTGGTAAATAAAATATGCGGATAAATTTTTCGGTAAATTCATTTATTTTTCAAAAACTCTAAGGCAAACTGATCGAAAAATCTGTTCTAAATCCGATTTTTGCCATAGTAAACGGTTTACCCGACTATTGGCCCGCAGCCAAATTATGTAATTAAGGCTGTGTGCCATACTTATGTTGATTTCGATTGTAAATGCATTTATTTTTCGAAAACTCTATGGCAAACTGATCGAAAAATCTGTTCTAAATCCGATTTTTACCTATATAGTAAACAATTTACCCGAGTATTGGCCCGCAGCCTGAGGGTAAAAATGGTACTCCAACTGCTGTCAAAATGTTCGATTGAAAAAAATGCCACAAGGGTAATATTTTGCGACACCCAGGGTAATTTTCTCTACTCCAGGTTTGTTGATCGAGTAACCCATTTTTTTTTTGTTGTCATACTCCATTTTTTTTATACTTGTAAAAACAAAATATTTTCAAGAAATGTTATTTCGTTATTCATCGTAAAGATGAAACAAATATATTGTTTTGACATTTAAAAACGATGTAGTTCATTTCTGTTCCATTGATACAAAATGAGGGTATAAAATGAGGGTTCTATTTTTAGAGTAGGAAAATATCAATCGAAATCAACATTAAGGTAAATCGTTTACTACGGTAAAAATCGGTTTTAGGACAGATTTTTCGATCACTTTGCCTTAGAGTTTTTGAAAAATAATTGTATTAAGCGAAAAATTTACTTAAAATTGACTTTTACCTTAGGTGTGGCACGGAGCCTAAGCAAATCAAGTTCTTGCTGTTGTCAAAGCTTTGTTAAATTATATGCGGAACATTTCATAGTACCACGTAAGCGACCATGACCGATTCCGTATTGCAAATTAATTTGATCGCGCTAAAATTATTAGCTTTTAAAATGGCTTGGAATATAGCTAGTCCTAATCCTATCCGAAAAACGTAATGACATTCTTGATAAACATATTAGGTCTCGAGATATTCGATTTCTTAAGAAAATCCTAACTTCTCAGGTTAGTAATGCATTGCAAAAAATTAATTTGATCGCTCAAAAATTATTAGCTTTTCAAATGGCTTGGAAAGGACATAGCCCTAATCGAGACCTCCATTGAAGTCTCTAGATATTAGATTTCTTAAGAAAATCCTAAATTCTTATATCCCATCCTAATAATGAACTTCTGATTATTTATTATAAATTGAAATTGCAATAGTTAACAAATACAATATTTCGCCTAAATGACTAATGATTTCGCCTAAATGACTAATTTAGTTCTAACTTCAAACGCGTATACAAACGTGTGAAGTTTGTGCTAAACTAGTCCTAAAGTTAGTTCTATACTATAGTTAGATCTAACTTCACATGCATTTAGAGTTTAGGTATATATATGCTATTTCCGTAAAGAAGGATCAACTGAGAGTCCTCTTTGTAATTGATTGGGGAAATGATGAAAGTATTCATTTTGTTTGTAGCTGTGCTGCTTTTACTAGGGTACAATCTCACTTGTGTCGTTTGCTAAAATACGTGGTTTGCACCATGGACATTTCCTCGTGGTATTGAGTGTGGAATCCTGTGAGTTGGGTTTAAATTAAATCCAAAATTTTGATGAGACTGAACTTGATACTCCTTTTTGATTTTGATATTCCTTTTTGTTCGGCCACAGATGATCATACAGTCCATGTACAATAACCAGATAATCCAAAGAATTTTTATACCAAACGATGAGTGTCGGAGAGCGAAGTCCAAGATTCATAGCTCCTCGCTCTCTGGAACTTTAAATTAATGAGACGGTATAATGGAGACGAACAGAGGAAATTATGTTTATAGCGTCCTAAGAGCAATACCAAATCAGCGTCTTTTCTAGGAGGTTCAAAGTAGCAATGGATGCCTCAATATTCTTCACCATTACGTGACCCACACACGTAACAAGCTTGTTGATGGGCAGGCTAACAACCTCCACTCATAAACACAACTAAGTTATGAACCCTAAACAAAGCTTCCGTATCACCATATCGGATTCATCACAAACACGTCTTTGGAAATTGTACAGTACAGGGACAACGCTTTCAAAATAGGAACGTGGGACGTGCTTATCCTCTTAAGACCTGGATATCTCCAAAAGCTTTCAAACCACGCTAAGAATTACACGTTAGACGCACTTGCTATTTAGACCGACACAGAAAGAACGAAGAAACTCGTCCTAACATCGAGGAGCAGTGGCGCGCTATACAGTCAGCCATAACTACCGCGGCGCAGAATACTGATGATTAGTTCAATGGTCAGTGCCACCTAGTCGTCGAACATAAACAAAAGCTTCGTTAAAAATGGTTGGCTCGCAACACTAGAAGAACTGTGCCAGAATATCTCCGTACAAGGAAAGCTATACGGCAAATACCTCCGGTAAGCGAGAACATATGAGATCATGTATCGAAAACATAAGCTTCCAAGTGGTAGATAAAATATGAAACTTCGTCAGTTCGATGTTATAGCTTATGAATTTGCAGTGTCTAGGTAAATACTTAATTTTGCCTTTGTATGTTTTTGAACACCAACTGCATCATTCAAAAGAGAAGAAACAATAACTCTCGCCTAAGGCCTTTTATATTTATTAAGCAGCGTTAAAACAGGGTGTACTACGCAATCCCGGTTTTGCGTAGTACCGAGCGAGTTTTCTTTCCTAATTTTTCCCTGACCCCAAAATGGACGTCACACTCTTAGAACCAGAAGAGTTGGAAGTGGAGTGTCTCCTTCGTGATATTCGTTTCGACACGCCAGATGCCCGGCATCAACTCGAGGAAGCGATCCGAAGTGAGCAGGCCGAGACAAACCTAATACCATCCAGAATGCATACGAGTGCGGCAAAGAGGCCAGATATCGAAATTAATGCGTGCCAACGAAAACTGAGGATCTTAAAGGAACAGATCACGCAAATCCCAGTTTCAATATCCCGGTTTTGAAAATCCCGGTTTCAAAATCCCGGTTTACAAAATCCCAATTTTCAAAATCCCGGTTTTCATACATTTTGGAGCAGGAAAATTTTCATTCATTAATATTTGATAAAAAAAATTACGAAATATTCCTTAAAACACATTAAAAAAAATATATTAGCCATTTTCTAGAACTTTATCGCTCATTTTTGAATTTTGTAAAACAATCATTTAAGAGTCCCATTTTCCCACATGTTAAATTTTAAAAATTCAAACCGCGATTTCCTAAAACTCGGGATTTTTTCTATACAAAAGCGGCATTTTGAAAACCGGGATTTTGTAAACCGGGATTCTGAAAACCGGGATATCGTTACACACCCGTTGAAACAATTACTGAAAGGTTCTCTCCCAATTCTTATTTTGTTTATGCGTTATAAAAAAAATTATTAAAAAACAGTTCATCTTAATTTATTGAAAATGCAATTCATCGAAAACAACAATATGAATTCTGGTTGCATTTTAGGAAAAATGCCATTTGCATGTATCTAAGAATGGATTCTGCAAGCGGCTATTAAAAATTCTATTCTCGGGTGTCCAGATAGATGAAACTGAGAATGGATTCGAGGAACCGGTCAATTAGAGTAGAGTTATGAATTTCGGGTTATGGATCAGGACCGTAATTTAAAATACGAGAAAAATACGTACGGATAGTTTCGGAAATGCTTCTGAAAATTTCAGTAAACAGTCTTAGTATCAATTGGGTTTCTAAAAACATTAGTACCACCCAATGGGTTAATTAATTCTGAAAAATTGCTATAACGAATGGATTTCGGCATGATCAAATTGGCATTCTAAATAGGATTTGGGCTGATTATATGTTGATAGGTTACCCTCTAAGGATGCCGGATTCGAAAATCTCGAAAATCAATATCCCGCATATCAAACTTCCGAAAACCAAAATTTCAGATTTCAAGTTCTCAATTTAAAAATAACGAGTTCTGGTATTCAAATCGTACTTGGTTAGTCAAAATCCTGCGGGTTTATTATGAAATTTTCGACCACGTTTTTTTTCGACGTTGTCGAAAATTTGGTATTATGAAATATTTTCGACCTCGTTTTTTTCGACGTTGTCGAATTTTTGTATTATGAAATACTCGACGCGTTTGTTTTTAGATATTGTCGACCATTTTACGACAGCTCTTGAGGTGTCGAGTACATAAAAGAAAAGTGTTAAGTGTTGATAAATAAAACAACTTTGTTAGTAAAAATAAATTAATAAATTAAACTTATAAAATTTTAATTAATAAAAATTAATTAATTTAAATTTAATAAAAAATGATTAATTTAAATTTAATTGTCAACATCGTCGAAAAAAAAATTCATAATAGCGATTTTAGACGTTGTCGACTGTCGACGTTGTTGTCGAAAAAAATAGACCCCCTGTTTTTTTTTTAATTATTTATTTTCAAACCTCGCTTTTAGAATTTGGTCATAATGATTGAATTCTACTACATATTTCTTAATCGGCTATAGTTAAATTCGATTAGGGATTCTAACTTGAATTTTGTATGAAGTTCTGGACAGAATGATGAACCCTTCGTGGCAATTGTACACGGTAGTGAATTTTTTTAAAAAATTTTCATAAATTTGAAGGATGATTTTGGATATTTATGCCTCGGTGCTGATCCAAACCGGCTTCCGTATGTAAAATCCCACTTCCGCCTAGTAGTTTTACCATCGTGTTTTTTATTACATCGGAGCAAACAGGTTATGAAGCAGATAAAACGTACACCAAACGAGTAGGTAAATTTGTACATTTTCCGGTTAATGTGGGTATTCCCCTTTATTTGGACTTTAACCGTAATTTATAGATATTTAGATGAGTGCGTTTTGTGACTGACCTAAACCCTTAGAAAAAATTATTTTTAATATTTATTTTTTCAACCAAATCGAAATTAATTCGGTTTTAATATTATAATCTATGTTACTTACATATTAAAATTGATCATGAGTTTGAAATAAATTATGTTTTTATAGCTACCAGTATAAGCATAAAGTGAGAAAGTTTTTGAAGAAAAGTGTTTTATTTTAATTTGCGCTAATTAAATTAATTTCGAAAAACGAAAACAAAATGAAAATGTATCGTGCCGGTAGCCGTACGGTGAGAACTCAAGACTTTTCGTATTTTCAATTTTCAGGTCGGGCAAGTTACGGTAAGCGTACACCCAGTTGAAAGAGATAAAACACAAATTTGTCTAATAAATAATAAAATTTTAATCATTTTTATTCATTTATTAAATAATTATTTTTTTGTAATTTTTTTTACCTTTATTTAATTTTTTTTGTTGTTTCTTTTTATTTTAAATTTTAAATCAATTTTCAGTTTCCATTTTGTTGCTTTAAATGAGACACCAAAATTTTTTGTATCATTTGCATTTTTCTATTTTTATTTAGTTTCAATCTAAATTATTTATGAATTTTTATATTTAGTTGTAATTTTAATTAAATATTTTTTGTAATTAGTTTTATTTATTTTATCAATTATATTCCACTTATTATTTTTATACATTTTGGAATAAATTATTTTTGTTTGACTTGTTTGGGGGGGTATTTGCAATTTTTAAATTAATTCATTTTGCTTTTGTTGTTGTTTTGAAATGAAAGCTTTACAAAAATTAAATTATAAATATTTTTTGTTTTATTATTATGTAGGCAATTATTACTCTTAATTAATTAATATTAATTTCACTTTTTTTGTTGTTGTTTTTAAATCTTAATCTTTTTTTTATGCAAAATAAAAATATTTTATATTTAATTTTTATATATAAAAAAAAATAATTATATTTTTTTATAAACGAATGGTGCAATATTTATATAAAATATTAAATGTTTTAAAGCAATTTTTAATTTGTATGCTGAATATAATTATTATTACACATAGACAAACTGTACAACTAATATTATAATATATATATGTATATATTTAGTTATAATTATTATTTAAAAACATATAAAAAAAACAAATATATCACCAACAAAATGTCTATAATTAAAATTAAATCACCAGCGACGACGTTAAAATAAACGCAAAATTGGGGTGTTAAAAATAAATATAAATAATAATTTATAAAACAAAAAACAAATATTAAATTTAATTATTTATTAATTTACTACTTTGCATTTTTTAAACATTTATCGTATTACATTTTTTTTTTAAAGGATAAGAGAAAATATTTAAAGTGAAAGAGACAAAGCGTTTGAAAAGTTTGTTTTTCTATTCTGTATTTATTTTTAATTTAAGTTAATTTTAATTTTAATGGCAATTTTTATTTTTTATCTACATATTTCTATTTTAAATACATAATCGTTATTTAATATCTATTTATTTTACCTATTTACTAGATTTACCATTTATGTATTTAATTTAATAAATTATGTTTTGTTTTTAAAATAAATCCTAGTCCCCTTCTATTAAATTTTAACTTTAAATATTTTTACTGTATTTATTTAATAATATGTAATAATAATTAACAATAATAAGTTTATAAAATGAAAAGCGATAATAGAAAATATTTTTTGTTTTTATAAATAATTATTAATTGATTTTTGATAAGACTAATTTATAAAATGTAAATAAATGTTTATAGTAAGCGAATAAAGTAGATTTCATTTTATTTTAAATCTAAGAAAGTCTTATTTATTTTTAAAGAACTGAATTTGGTCTATTTGTTTTCGGGAGGGTAATTGTTGATTCCTGTATTGAATGGCGATATTTTTATATTCGACACTAGTCAGAATCGGTGTTCTGGTTTCTGATTGGTAGGAACTTAATTAGTTTGATCGATTTGACTTTTAAATACCCTTCAAAATAATTTAGTACATTTGGTTTATTTTTCATTTGATAAAAATTGTTTCTTTTTTCATTCGACGTGAATTGGTCCTATTGTAAAAGTCTGATCTCGATCGGATATCAATAAAATTTGATACGTCACGAATTTACTGGGCTTTTCAAAATCCCGATTATCTCACTTTTTAAATTTACGCTTTGTTCATAATTTTTAAGAAATTTCCTAGTTCCATTTAGCTTAGCCAAAATTTTTTCAAACCTTATTTTATGCATTTTCCGTATTCTACTAACTTAAAACAGAATATCAAAATCCTGGCTTTTCGATATTTTTACGAAAAAGCGAGATTTTGATATCAAAAATTTTAAAAGCGGACAAAAGGGTCTAATTTAAATTTTCTCGATACGAAATACGCGTTCGAAAAGCTTCAAATTTCATTTTCTACCTACATAATAGGGCGAAATCGAAATCGAAAAATTTTATAATACTCCTCCAGCACCTTACATTCATGATATAATGGTGGCAACCATCATCATTGGAATGATGAGGGAATCATTGAAAATAGAACGAGTTATTTTTATGATGTGCAGTGAACACTTCGTAAGAGATTTGCTTGAAGATATGTTCATGGTGTTTCTAGTATGATTTATCAAGATTAATGCGATTTTGCTGAACCGGATGTTATGCCAAATGCTCAACGTACAGAGTGCTCTATAAGCAGCCACACGATTAATTATTCAAAAATTGAATGTTCCGGTATACCTTTTGTAGCTTTTCAAAGTTACTGCGGGGGAAAATTCGATTTTGTTGTTGGTATTGAGTTTTTGTTTTGTGAAATTTTGGAATAATCCTCATACGGGTTATTCTCGTTAATTCGTTAGCGAATTGGGATTGAATGTAAGTATGGGATTTCAAGTTGATATGCTTCTAGAATATGCTTCACCCATTTCTTAATCAATTTTGATAAAACGCATACGGTTTGTATGTTGATATTAAATTGTATAATTGTTGTTTTGTGAAGTTCTGGAAAATGGCCAACAAGTTCCATGACAACTTAAATTCGGCCATTTCTTGAGAGATTTTGTCTTAATTCAGTTTATGCTGGAATCGATATTTGGACCGTCCTAAATTGTCATCGACCAGGCTTTGTTAAAATTTGGATTATATGTTCATATGAGAATGTGTCTTGTGAAACTTCCTTCACTAACGCGAACCAGTTGTAAGCTAAATGGAACTCTGTCGTCCTTCACCGATTATTCGGCTTTGACCTTTGAAGTTGCTACTCTGCAGCCCGGCTAATTTTGATCAAGTTAGTCAGTGTTAGTTGGAATTGGGATTCTCAATTGATTTGTTTCTGAAGTTCTGGAATCTGGTTGCTTTGTGACAGATTCCAGTAAAAGTCAATTTTAAGTAAACTTTTCGGTAAATACAATTATTTCTCAAAAACTCTAGAGCAAAAAGATAGGAAACACTGTAGTAAACCCGGTTTTTACCGTAATAAATTTTTCATTGAAATTTTTCGTAAATTTACAATGAGAGATGGCTGGGGAATACTTCAATCTAATATTTCACGAAACGATAAATACCGTAAATCAGTAAAGGAGCACTGAACGGGCCAACATGTTTAATATGCGGCGGTAGGGAGAAATTATATTCCTTTTAAAGTCCACTTATCAATTAGCTTTTTTGATTGAAAGATTGATTCAAAACATATTTCGACTGGCTTAGCTTCTAATTTATGATCAAAATTCCATGATTTTTTTTAACCAGTTTGATCCATAAGCGCCATAAAATTGAAAAAAGTGAAGAGCATTTTGTGTAAAAAAACGATTTGACCTTGAAATTTGAGTTCAAGGTCAAACACAAAAACATGAGTAAAAAGGTATGAGATTTTCCAGGTTTTAAAGGTGTTTGCCAAATTAAAAATTAAACCAATGTTTCTGCTTATCTGTGTAAAATGTTTCACCATTTTGTTTAAAGACCTCACATGGTAAAAATAATTTTAAGATAGGTGATTTAAAACGAAGAAATATCACAAACTTTGGGCTGTCGATTTAAGTGAAATAAAAAACAATCGCACGAAAATTACCCCAGGTGAAAAGTTAAAATCAAGACTGAAAGATTCAAAGGTAATTTCTCTCCCCAATATCTTTTGTTGGGATATTTTTAAGTTTGTCTTTTAAGCAATGGGATTGAAGCTTTTACTTTGATGCTGAACCTTAGTTCATTCGGTCGCGCCCATATTTTCACAGTTTTTAAAGAGTGGAAGAGGATAACTTGATAATAGGAAAACGAAGCTATTCTAATTGCTCAAGCAAACCATGGGCACACTACAGAAATATGTTTTGAAATTCGTGGAACTGATTTTCTCCTAACTGTCGATAATTTAATAATAAGTTTTCGGAAAATATTTAGTCCTGAGCTGTTTGACTAATCTTACATGTAAATTTTCAAACACTTAGTGTAGTTTAACAACCACCTTGCAAACTTGCACTTATTTTGAAATCTAATTTTTATTGAATGTAACCAAAGTAATTTCTAAGAACCTAATGACTTGTGACTTGATGTCCTGTAAATTTGTTTCTATCCGATGCGTTTATTTATCGATAGTTGCCTCAAATTGTTTCAGGAACGTTGGATTCTCAATGTGTATATTCGTGTGAGTTAGTTTGTATGAAAAATATATGTTGCTATGAAAAAAAGGATCCCTTTAATCTTCCTTACCTTATTTCTTAATTTAGAGAAAGACAGAACAAATTATCCCTTTTAATTGTATGTTGGATAAAAGAGTCTATGAAGTGACATTAGTTTATAAATTGACGTTATAGATGATCCAAGACTAGTGAGAGACATGTCATACACATTTCTTCTTTCATGTCAATGTCCTGAGCGACACGTATGTGACAAGTCTTTAATGTTTCTCATTATATATTAAATTGAATTTGAATATTGACTCTACCTCAACATTCAACCTCGTTAGCGCAGAAAAATTTTCAACAGTTCCTATAAAATTGCGGTGCGGTGCTTCAATTTATTTAAATAAAAAATATGCACTTTTGTGTGTATTGTTTAAATTTGACGATACCAAGCAGAACAAGGAATATTTCATATCTAAAATCAATTTTATCTGCAATTCCTCGGAAGTCCCATGACTCCGCACACTTTTAAAAAAAATTCAATCATGACCGTTCAAATTATGACCAAAATTCATTTTGTAAGGCTGAAGCAAATTTTGATACCAAACAAGTTCCCAATAGCCAATTTCCAACAAATTTATCAGAATAGATATTCATGATATTTTGAGGCTTCTTCCTTGAAAGGCAATAAAATCAATCACACAAATATGGTCTGGTGCGTTCAATATTCATGTAGTTAGGGCCTTGCATTAGGCCAATCGTTAAATTCAATTGGAAATGAAACTCAGTTTCTATTTATGAATTGTGAGATGAAAATTGTCAGTTCGAACGAAACTATGCAATTTCTTAACGTGAAAATTGAGAAAACGCGTATTGTTTCCAAAGCGCCCTTTTTCCCCCTCTCGACCATAAACGATTAGGAAAATGGTCAAATTGAAAAGCCAACAGAAGACCCTGCAAGGAAGAAATTCCAGCCTCCAAAATTTGAGTACAATTTGATTACATCCTATAATCTAAATTTCATCATAAGTTGGTAAGAAATTGGAAAGTTAAGCATAACCACATTCCAAACCGTCATCTAAAATTTGTGTTACAATACTCATTCTGTTATTCACACCGAATTTGGGCATAGTTGCTTAAGAAATAGTTGACTTCTCGTTGAATATACGTGTAAGGCAAAACAATGGCCAAAGTTCGTGTTGAAACTAGAAGTTTGACAATCGGTTAAGAGCTAACCGAGATCCACTTAGAAGACAACATAGCTGTAATGCCAATCTTGCTCTTTGGGTAAAATAAGTATTAGTATCCCAATAACATCCATTAATCAAAACTTGACCAAATTCGTATAGATATAGGAAAGTTCCATTCTAACGTATTCCAAAACTTTAGCTGACGTGCATGTTAAAATTTCAATCCTGCGCTATATACCGAATTTGACCATAGTCGGTTAAGAAATAGTCATGTTTCACTGCAATTTTAATTGTAATGCAAGCAAGCTTTTGAAAAAATCGGTATGATGTAGTTTCGGATTTTCCAAGACACCAATCTTTTGAGGTCTAAAATCTGGGTTTCCGGTATTTTTTATTCCAGGATTTAGGAACGAGATACTAATATGTGGAATATCGTACCCGTAATAGCCTCATGCCAAATTTTCAGGTCACGAGTTTTTTTTCTCAAAATTTCTAAACCAAATTTCTACATTTCAAAAGGAAGTTAAAAGGTTGGTAGAGGAGGTTGTGAATTGATCTACTTATGTTGACTATTAAGAGCACCATTTTCAGAACTCTAACACCAATTCTGAAATCCAAACCGGTTTAATTCGAATTTATGTAGGTATGAGATATCTTCAGGACAGCCACTTTTGAAAATTTGTAATTTTAAATATTAAGATTTGCGTGTAGTCACGGTTCGCAATATATGGTCCTAGATTTAAACCCGGCTTTCAATTATAAATTCCATCCTCTAATAACCAGGTGTTTATTCCGTTCATGGCCAGCTCGTTAAAAGTCGAGTACTAATATTGAAAAACAAATTTAATGTTAAAAATATGTTTTTACATTTAATTTCTTTTGCGATTTACGTTTTAATTCGGGGTTAGTCCACTGGAGGGCGCTTCAACGCAAAATTAGAGTTAAATCAGTCAATGATTTACACGAAACTTTCAAAGTAAAATGAAAGCATAAAATTTACATCGCCTTACTAGGTTACATAAAGAGCTTTGCCGACTATGATTTTGGGCACCATAGGCGCCGCCTGGCGAAAATCGCCTGTTTTAAATTACATCGGAGAGATCAGAGAAATAAAAAGAAAGTCTTTTTCCGTTTTTTATTTTATCGATCCGATACATTTTTCTTGCGTTTTCTTATTTTCTCTGACCATTCACAGATCGTCATTTTTCCATCTGAAGTTTTTTTCAAATAGTTCAGAGAAAAGACATATTTGAAATATTTTGACACAAGATATGATTATAATGAATTGTAAAATTAATAATACACTAATTTATTATTTTTTCGCGGTAGATACCCAAATTACATATTTTCAGTACTGTGTATAAAACTCGACAAAAAGCCTTTTCAGATCAAATATTATCTGATTTGTCATATAAATAATCTCTCTTATTTATCGGCTATCTCGGATAAAATAAAAAAACAGGCCAATAGTTGTATAAAATTCTACTGACCAGAGAAACCAGGCGACCAGCGCCGGTTATGCGTTTAGATATCAGCCCGGGGCTAGGATGTTGTATCGATTTAGTTTATCTCCCATTTTTTACGAGTAAAATGGCAATCTATTTCACTTCCAAAACTGCCCACATTCTAATCTCATCTTGTTCGAGTAAAACATTACTCTATTTCATTTCTACGATTTCTAAGACTACTAGATTAATCGACTCTATTTATCACCAAATAATTTTTTCGTGGTACGTTCATCGAAATGTATCAAAGAGAGAAAGCACACAATGGAGCACAGGCTGAAATCGCGATATAACACACATAGGTAATTGTTTACTCGAGATAAACCGTTAATTGATTTGAAAAATTAAATTTTAAAAAACATATTGCCTGGCCATAACGAAAAAATTGTTGAAGAGCAATGGAAATTATCAAGGGAAAAGATAATTATCACAGAACTGTCGTTAAAATAATAAAAATAGTGAAAAAATGTTTGAAATGGGAAATTATTAGTTTTCACTCACCGGGAAAAATGGTGTTAGGGTTGTGAAAAAATGGTGTTAAGGCTGTGGATAAAAGTGATTGCCGCACGCAAACAAAAATCACTAGTTCTGTGCAATTTATCGAAAGCCTCTTTAAAGGCCTTTTCAAAGGGTTCATCGCTTTCGTTAGCAGAGTGACTGATGTTATTCGGGCATCCGGATTCGATTCCCGTAGTATCCGTCCAATAGTAGCGACTGGGCGTTTTAAACGTGTTGTATGTTACAAATATGAGAGTGCCTTGAGGTAAATTGGAATGTTACCTAAAAATAAAAATTGTTTACGTTATGATATGTTTTGATTAAAAGAATTGGAAAAAATTGAGGACGACAGACAAACGTCGCTTCAGCGGGCAAACGTCAAAGCAAAACGTAAATCGCGATAATAAACATATTTATAGACAACCAGTTTAGTTCAGTAATCATATTACAAACCGTACTACATCGAAATTTTAACATTTAAAAATAAAATTTTAAAAAAGCTTAAATCCAGTTTCATTTATAATTTATTTATAATATTTTTCCATTATATCGTTCTTTCGAATTATTTAGCCTAGAATCATCATTAATTGTATTTTTTTTCCACTGCATTTGATATAGTAGTTTATAAATTGGACGAAATTAAAATATTTAGTTAATCATTATTTTTGGACAAATATTTTTTTTATAATGTAAAGTTAATTATGAAAAAATTTGGACGAAATTTTTAATTTTCATTTTTTACACAGACACACATTTTGTGTAACTAAACCTTTAATTTTAGTAATAGAAATTAAAATTATTGTTGTTTGGATGGAGAATTTTTATTAATTATTTATTTTTAATTTAAAAGGACGTTTTATTATTATATTTATTTGTTTAATATCTCTGTATATTGATTGATTGGCACAGTATTTTTTATGTGTGTATTGTTATGTTTGGGTAAATTAACGAAAAAAAAATATTTAGTATAATATTTAACCATGCCTGAACATTTATTTATTTCTTTTTATAAATATTAATTGTAAATATATAAATATTTTTGTAAAATTATTAATAAAATGAGCAAAGTTTTATTTGTAATTAATAAATTGCTTCTTGAATTTGTATGTAAATAATATACAGTAGACTAAGAAATAATAATATAATTATTATTGCAAATTTAAATAATAAAAATTAAATTTTGTATATTTAAATTACAGACTAGAAACATTTAATTTTGTTTAAATTTATTTTCTAAACATATCATTTCATTTTATTTTTATTTTATTTTTTTTTACATAAAATGGAACTAATTTTTATTTATTTAAGTGTTAATTAATTTATTTTATATATTTAAAAATTGGAATGATGTTTTTGTTTAATTTCGGCAAGGTTACTTAATTGTTATCACAAAACATAAGAAAAAAATAATTAAATTTTTAGAGAAAATACTGTTGTTTTTTAATTTATATATTGCTTTTTTTATTTAATTAATTAAATAAAATAAAAATAAAATTTTAAAAGATAAATTAAGGAATTGGTATATTTAATCGTCAATTTCGTCTATTCTGTTCAAAATTATAGATCGAAATGAGATTTTTTTGTAAAAATAAAATTAAATTAACCGGATTAATGAAAACATAAAAAATAGTTTTCTGGTCGATCATACTCTTCGTACAGAGAAAGTGCAAAAATTCAAATTATTTTGTTTATACACACAAGTCCATTTATATTACATATAAAGCCGGATATGGCCGGAGCCAACGAGCACTAAAAACTACAAGAAATCTAAAAGAAATCGGGAGCGTGTAAACCATAGTCAACTTTCTTATCTAAATTTTTGGGCAAAATGTGTTTAGTTCATACTAATTATTGATAGATCTCTAAAAGATACATATACCAAAATGTGACAGACATTTACCTGGTTCTAATCTGCAAACTTAGTTTAGATTTATCTATCGCCGATTAAAAATATTTTGAAAATTTATAAATCTAAATTTATTTAGTAAATTTTAATTAAACATCAGACGCGATGTATTTGGTGCCATCTATGGTCGACTGGTATGTAACTAATCATAAATATTTGCTGAAGACTTTTGATCGGTATTTGGTAAAAATTTGAAAACAGCACACCAATAATAAAATTCATTTTAACATGATGTCGACCGTCCAACGGTATGTGATGAATTTATTGAGACAAAAAAATAATTTTTACAGGAATATCGTTAATTTAAATTTAGTTAGGAAAATTTATATTTTCAAAATAAAAATGTCAAGAGAATCTATTTAAATTCGATGAGCTTTAGATATTCAGTCTACCAAATCTATTTAAAAACAAAACAAAACTCTCCAGAAATTTTGTGAAAAGCGTATTTATGGAGAAATCAAATTGCAAACTTTCACGTTTCGTTGAATTACGTATTAATAAAACATTAAATTAGAATTAACCATTGTACAGCAAAATGTTGCTTTAAGCAAAACCAGAAAAATTTGGAGTAAACTCTATTGATGAAATATTGCAGACCGAAATTTTAATTTCTGCAATAGCCTGATATGATGATATGAAAGTTACCATTATTACCGCTAGAGTTATAAATTATTTTTGATACAAATAATTTAAAAACGAATATTTCCAATTTAAAGGAAAGATGCCCACCGAGGCACTGGAGCTACATAAACCGTAGCACTTACAAGTGGAGAGGACATGAAATACTTGTATAAACCGCGAATGTGCATGTTTATTAAAAGTTGCATTATAAGAAGCGATAGATAAATTGGAAAGGAGTGATAGGATTAATTTTTTTTTTCAAAATTATGAATGTTAAAGAAAACAGAACAGGCTTCCTAAAATTGGCATAAGATAAATTTCTTATTTTTTTTTCTTGCCCACTTTCTGTGGTAAAGAAAAACATCTTTCGAATTGTGTTTATCATGCCACGGTTTCGAATTTCATAGTATATGATCAACATAATATTTAGGCATAAAATCGGAAAATTACAAAAATTTTGTATAGTATAAATTGAATTAAAGTAGAATATTGTTATATTGGACTCAAGTACTATTTTAATGATCGACCTAATTATCGATTTTTGCACATAACAAAAAAAAATATAAACTATGTATATAAAAAATAAAAAAGTTTTTTTTCGATGTTTGTATAATTGGAATCACTTAAATAGTCTAATAATAAAATTAAATTAAAAAAAATTCTTAGTAGTGTTGTAGTAGATATGCTTATTTTTGTTGTTTGTTTAATTAGAGTTTTATTTATTACAATTTTGATTTTCTATTAAATAACTTAAATAAAATAATATTACAAAAAATAATAAAAAATAAAAACACCTTATAATTTTTTATCACAAAAATTAAATTACATATAACATATAACAATAATAAAAATAATAGTTTATAAAATGATAAGTGTTTCTCTTACAAATCGGTCACACCGATCTTTTGGTGGTATTTCCATAACACAAAACAAAAAAATAAAATAAAAACCAATAATAATAAAAATAATATTTATATAATTTATAACTAATAAAAAAAATTTTAAAAATAGTTTTTAAAATTGTTTCTTTATACTTATTGCCCTTAAAAAAATAATATTTTATAATATAATTCGTTAATTTATTATTTATAATATTTATTTATATTATGTATGTATATGTGTGTGTGTGTATTTATATCATTAATTCATCTTAATTAATTTTGTGTAGTTTTATTTAGAAAAAAAAAAATAAAAAATTTAAATTTTTCTTGTTATTCGACGATTGCAATTCCACTGCGGATTACCTGTTGTTGGTTGCCCTGCTGTTGTGTTCGTCATCATACTTGCACCGTCCGAAAATGATTGACTTTTTTTTGGTGGCCGTGGATTATTATGATGCGAACATTTGTGATACAATCATTTTCTCACAGCACCCACGGTATTTAATGATTCGCCTCGACTCTTTGACCGGGTTAGCTGGCCTTCTATTAATCAATAAAACAAAACAAAAAAAAAATATTTATGATCACACTGTTTTTATCAAATGTTATTTGATTAACACTAAAGCATAAGCAGAAATAAAAAAAAATATATTAAAGCACGTTGTTTTCCTGGAAGCACATTTCTACTCTTCTTTTGAATGTTTTCTTAGTAAAATCTAAAAACAGGTCATTATTATATTTTCGAAATACCTGTTTTAAAAAAAAACGCCTAAAATTTCCATTCAAATTTCAAATGTGTAGATAAATTTTTCTGATAGACGTCTGATCACTCGCTTTATGAATAATAGTGTCAAATACTGATGCTGGTTGTTACTAACGTAAAGAACTTTTGCTTAGAAACTTTTTGGCCATCTTTAAAAAAGAGCAACCAAGGATGCTTATTCCAAAAAAAAAAACATTTGGGAAAATTATGAACCAAAATACTTTAATAGACAGAGACATCTAGCGTCAAATAGCGATATTCATAAATATCACGTTTTCCAAAAGATGGTTGTAGTGTCATTTTGACGCTATGCCTATGGCTAAGTTTTAGAAAATCTGCTACCTACGTACCAATGCTAGAGCTATGAGTATGTCGTGTTTATACCGTTGCTACAGCTGTCATTTGCATTTAGCATTGATATTTTAGCTGTGGTATAAACGCAGCACATGATATGCAACTTCACCTAAAGAAGTAACAGGTTCGCTTAGCTACGAATTTAATGATTCCACTGACAAGAGTTGGTTTAATCGAATATTAAATATAAGTTTATTCAAAAGCAGTGGCAAAAATATGCAAATTGTAACCACTCAGAAAAAACATGATTTAATTTCGCTCTACGTTCAATAAATTTGAACAACAACACAGTGTAAACTAATTTATTCATAATTGGCATATCGCAGAGAAATTAATTAACTGCAATTGAATATTTTGAAAGAAATGCAATTTGAACGGAGTTGAGAACCAAAATAAGGTTCGTTAAATGCAATGTCAAGGAATACACTATGAGGAAACATATTTTCTAGTGGTATATTCGATTTTCCAAAAATAATTTCAAACATACTTCATATTAACATTTCATTTACTCAGCAAAAAAATCGTCATGACATAGCTGATTGCTTTTCTAATGTAAGTAGAGTCAAATAACCACAAGGATTTAGTGTCGGCGTTGAAATGGACATACACCCTCGTTTAGTTATTATACTTTTTCAAAGAGATATTGTTCGATTATTTTCATTTATGGTCAGGTCGAAATTTAAAAAGAGGGAATAAACAATTGTTACGAAACGCCAACATAAGCCCCAGATCAATTTGAAATAAAAACAACAATTACCTCGGATAAAAATTTAGGATCACGTTTTAAACTCGGAATTAGCTCTCTGAACAAACATCACAATGCAAGCTTGATCTCCTGACGCAGACTCTCCGTTAAAGTAATAATATCGATATACACGACTTTGGAGTCAGATTCTTCATCAATAACCAAACGTATTTGCGTACTCAGGTTTCATGGGTACCACCACTTTAACAATACGATTGTTAGAAAATGGGAACAAAGATAAGAAACAATTGAAGAAAAGAAATCATATTTACAACATATTTTCTTAGGGCGCGATTTATATGTTGCGCGTTTTTTTATGTCTCTTATTGACGAACTGTGACTTCAAAATCATATCAGACTTCATATCCCACCAAATACAAAGCCTTCGAACCATGGATATTTACTTTTGGCGTCGACGGCCCTGGTTCACCTGGCATGACCCACGCTGGCTTGCGCTTTGGATTGTCATAATGGATCCACTTTTCATTACCAGTGATGATCTGATGCAAAAATCCCTTCCTTTGTTGCCGTTGAAGTAACAATTCGCACATGGTTTTCCGACGTTCCGTGTCCCGTTCTTTCAATTTGTGTGGCACCCAAATTCCCAGCTCCTGAACCAATCCCATTGCATGTATACATTGCGAAACACATTGTTGGGTAATATTTAACTCTTCTGCCAATTGATTTTCCGTCTGACATGGGTCCCCACATCAAGCAATTGTTAGAATTCTGTATCTTCAAATTTTCTTGGTCCGCCTTCACGTTCTTTGTCTCTTACGTCAAAATCACAAACTTTGAATCGTTGAAACCACTCATTGCATGTTGTGTTCGATGGAGCATGTTCACTGTAAACTTCCACAAGCAAACGATTTGTTTCCGCTGCACTTTTCTTCAACAAAAAATAATGAAGTAAACCTGCTCGCAAATGCTGTTTTTTGTCACAAAATTCAACAGTTTCAATTACATGAAAATAAATCTTGTCTAAGTTTTGAATAACTGTCACTAGTAACTATTCAAGCTTGACATCTAACCTCCAAAAAACATGTATTGCCCGATTGAATAATATGTAAGCAGTGATACTAACGACACCTATCTAAAAAGGCCGGAAATACATTTGTACACCCAATAGAAAATATGGCTTCTTCGTCTTCTTCACCATCATTTTCATCATCGAACGATTCGGATTATGTTAACGAAAAAAGAAGAAAAATCAGAACAATTAAAGAGCGAATGCATACTGATTTTTACGACGAAGATGTATTTTTGAGAAAATTCAGATTTACCAAAGAAGGTTTTCATTATATACCCTAATAAAAGAGGATATTATTCGTAAAAATGTATGGGTTACCATACATTTAGTTACCCGCTTTCCCCGGAACAACAACTAATTACATATTGCAAAAACAATTAAATTTACAATTGCTTTTGTTTTTCCTAAATCAAAATAAAATACAAAATTTAGTAACTTTTTCTTTTTTCGAACATCTGTTGGTAACTATGTGTGCGATGTTCGAAGAAACATCGCCGATTAATCGGCGTTTAAACTTACCAGTTTGAACCATGAATTTTTTTGCCCACAGATTTTTCGAAAAGATTTTCTTTGTTCAAAATTACGGGCCAAAAGTATGCCAAACGGAGTTTGTGAATCAAAATTAGAATAGAAATAGCTGACGAAGAGAAAACTAAAGTAACTTTAGTAACTGAACTAAAGTAGCTAAACTAACTTTAAACATAAAGAAAAAATGATATTCTCACTTTTTATTTAAAATTAAAATTAGACATTACGAATACGACCGGTGATGAAAATGAACACAATTATGACCAACTGCCGGAGTGCATAACTCATGAGCCTCATGGGTCCAGTACTGCAGGTCGGCATACGGCGTACATCCTCACACCATGAAAGAGTTGGGAGTGCTTCGGCCCCAGAACAGATTGCATAGATTAGAACGTAAAAAAAAAGAAAAAACCATTTAAACATGAGATGGTTCTCTGGAATTTCCATAAGATAAAATCTTCGGTCTAAATTGTGTTTTTAAGTGTTCTACCAGGCTTCGAAAATTTGGGTAGTTATTAAGTTTTGTTTGTTTTTTGTCTTCGGCCCAGTATTGGCATAGGGTGAGCATTTTGGGACCATTTTGGGTAAAACTAAAATATCACATTTTAAATCAATTCAGCCCGTTACCAATGATACCCATTTTATTTTTTATTAAACTCCAAGCCACGATCTAGTGTGCTTGCTTGCAATTCACCCAATATCCATAGCGCACAAATCGAGGGATTTGTACCAAAGAATAATGCAAAATTTCTGTGTATCTTCTTTACAAAAAACCTTTATAGATCAAAGCCCGTATGGTTGTCACTAAATTAGTCTTTAAGACTCTTTAAACAATTAAACAAATAAATAAATAAAAAAAAAAAAAAAAAAAAAAAAAAAATTACTGATACTGGCTTTGAGCTGTGGGTCTGAAAATTCCGATATTAGAAATCGCACATAGTTACAATATGGAAACAATTTGAAGGTCAAATTTATAATACCTGCTTTTGCTGGGAATTAGGAAAATGTTTTCACAGCATTTTTGTCTCCATTATATATTTCTGGCCTACTGATTGGATCAGTTTAGTGTAAATATTTTCGAAACATAATGAAATGGCAAGCAAATGGAACAAAACCATACAATTTTTACAAGGAAAAATTATTGCCATTTTTGTTTTGTTCCGAAAAAATTTAGACAACTAATTTCATCAGTCAGAGAAGTAAAATTGAGACAAAATACGTATGGTTTTTTTTCCAATTCTCAGCGAAAGCCGGAATAGTGCCACAAATTGAAAATGGTGGCTATATAGTGGATATGAAAATAAATTCTTTAGATCGCATAACAGGACAGTAGAAAAGCTGTTTCGTTATTATGTGAATTATTTTGAACAACAAACAGAAACTGAAACCTTGTACTTTTAAGAATTTAATAAACATTCTAACATTTTCAACGTATTCGTCATTTAATGGCGGCCCTTTACTGAAACAAAAATTTCCAATTCCAACAACGTTTCTACAGACTTTCGCAAATATACGATATCGCAACATTCTATTATTGCTGTATTGTTCGATTTGTATTTTTCGTCACTCTGAACAAAATAGTTTGCTAATATTAATTTAATATTGCTAATAAACGCATATCATGTTATATTTTTACTACTCTTGTAATATTACACTTTTACTACTTCTCGGAACAAGCGACCACGGTTGTTGCTATTTAACGATGCTGTCACGTAATCATGACTTGTACTTCTAATTGTCTGTTTTGCGGAAAATAAATTTTTTATGTAATCGAAATATTTTTTGCTTGAGGTTCCAGAAATGACATGTTTTAGATTTTGACAAAAAATTAAAGGCTTTTTATAAAGCTATTCAAGCAAATAGTCAAGTAAAACGAACTTACCTTTGGCCACCTTTTCCGCTTTATATTGACGCATTGCATGTCCTCGTTTATCATGTATAAGTTTATCGTGTTTCACGAAAATTCCATGTTTTGGTTTACACGAAAAATATTGAATTCCTTGCACAGTCCCATCATTTTTACCAGTTGGCGTATCTAGCGCGACACCAATCCAATGCCCAGCCTATACAAAAAATTTAAATTCAATAAAATAAAACTAAAATAATTCACAGTAAAAATTCCAACCTGAAATTGTGTCGGTCCAATATAACTAATCACACCACTTGTATTATATGGACGTATTAGCACCGATTCACCAATTTGCACCCAATCCGGCATCGAAACATCCGTCATATGTTTTGCATTCGGGAATGATTCGCTCATCGCCTCAATTTCATCCAATTTATCGGATGAACATGACACATTCTCGATTAAACTTGTGCTCATTTGTTCGGTAAATTTTGTCTCCGATTTTGACATAACCGAAGCATTAGATTTCGTAACATTTGTCACACTGGGCGCCTTTTTTATTGTTGGTGTATTATTGTTATGTATATTATTATGGTTGTTGTTATTATTATTATTATTTATATTATGTTTATCGTTTGTTGTCATTTGAAAATTTGTATTATTTTGATTGTCATCATAGATGATGTTGTGTTGTACGTTATTATTACGTTTACTTGAATTATTTTTATTTACATCAGATGATTGGTAAAATGGTTCATCGTCGTCAGACGAATGACGTTCTTTACCGGATAGAACATCCTGAAGTGGATGCTCTTTGGTCGGGGTTAATGGTTTTTTATTTAGGTTATTACTGTTTACCGATGACGGAGACATTATATCTTCTTTCTTGTCAAACGGATTAAACCGTTTCTGTCCACTTGGGGTGTACGGTGTTGTAATCGCTTCGGGTTTTGTTAGATATTTATGATTGGTGCTGGGCGGCGATGTCGAGGAACGATCAAAATCTGGTGTCTCATCAACGCTCATCGAACGAAGTGATAATGTATCATCATTTGTTAGATTACTGCATGAAACGGCTTGAGATCCATAACCGCTGGATGATGATGAGCTCATGCTTGGTGTAAAGTGTCCAGTGGCTGGTTTTAATACTGTATGCTGCGATGTGCTATAGTTTACAACGTTGTTATGAGGATTTTTTGAGATCTCCAATAGAGAGTCCATTGTTTTTGAGGTTGACATGCGAATTTTTGAGTTTGAGATTGGTTTCTTCTGATATGAATCGTAGTCACCGTATTCCGGATCACTGTAACTATCTTCAGGCTCTTCGATCAGTGTACGTTGGCCGAGTGGCTCCTCGTGTAGTGTCGTCATACGAAGAAGACCAATGCCAATTTTACTGCCAGCGGGTGATGCTAGAAATTAAAGGAAAAATTCAATTTATCAATTAGGATTTATCAACAAAATTTTATTTATATAATAGAAATACTGGAAGTGTGAATACATTTTTTTGGAATAAACATTTGACGCAGAAGTAGTGGTATACACACCACGGCTAGCTTCAATATACGACATTTGTGCCATTTACAATATTGTCCCTAGTTTGAATAGGTCACTTGGAATAAATAATTTGTGGAACCTAATTTTTGTACTTGAAAAATTAATTTGATTAATTTTTCCAGAAATTAATGTTAAACAAGGTAATTAAAACTTATTTGCCGAAAAATGTGCTATTTTCTCTTGAAGGCTTGTTTTGTGAAAGATAGAGAATGTTTAAAATGATGATTGCTTCCTTGGACAAATTTTGTATTTGTGGAACATATCTGATTTTAAAAACACAAAACTTTTGAACATGTACAACTAAAAAGATCGATTAAAAAATCGGTCGCTGTATATTTTAAAACGTTGAAATTTATGAAAATAACTAGAGATCAGAAAATAAACGTCTGAAAAAGGGGTTATATAATCTTTTTATATTATGCCATCACAGTTGTATATTAATAGTGTTCTAGTCTGCTCAACAACTAACTGTTTTTGTGATACATAATTTTTATAATATTGCTGTGGTCATATTGTGATAAGTCGGCTTAAAGGCCATCGAAGGGAGAAATAGCGGGTCGTTGAGGTTAATGTAAGCCTAAATGTGGCTTACATTAACCTCGGTCTGACCAATGCTTTAAGTTGTGGAACATAAAAATAAATTTTGTCGGGTCCTACAAATGTATACAATTACATATATACTTTTCGAACATGTCGCACCGAATTAGTGTATTTTATTCTTTCAAGGTCATTTTCAAATAAATAATATGTGGAACCTGATTTAAAATTGTGAAAACAATTTACCATTAAAAATCAATTAAATTATTAACTATTAATCATGAAATTAAATATGCTCTCTTAACGGCTTTTGCGAAAATTAAAATTCGTTTAGAAAATTAAAATTCGTTATTTCCTATTGACAAACGACTGTTAATTATTATGTATTTCTGAGTAAAATCATGATTCATTTCCAACTAAATTTGGTTAAGCCTTTGTATTTGTGGAACATATCTTCCACATCCTATGTTCGCAAATATAGGAGGAGGTTTGGACAGTTTCGCCATTTTAACCCTTGTAATATTTACGCAGTGCCTTTCTGGAGCTAAAACTATTTTTGTAATATTATTTTAGAGCTACAACAGTTACAATAATAGTCGATTGAGAGCTTAATTAGGTTGGCTTCAAAACATTTATAATAATGATAACCACGTTTCAAAGAGTTAAATTTTTTGAAATGAAAATGTGTTCCAGTCGACTCGGCCTAAAAACGTTTATTGCAAAAATTGCATCACACCACCAGATTTCTCCGTACTAAATAAACCTAGAATAAAAAATAAAAAATCGATTAGTAAACTCCTTTTGGTTAAAACACCTACGTTTCGTATTTGTTTGTTGTAATCTTAACGAATTTAAATTCAAATTAAGATTCAAGAATGTTGGCCGAGCTGCATTCCAAAATTTGTTAGTAAGTAAAAACAGAACAAAAAAATATTTTAAAATCGTATCCAAAAGTTCACTAAATTTTTATGTATAGGAGTAGATTGAATTATTAATTATAATTAACGATATTTTTTGTTTGTAAAACTAAATTAGATAGAAAATAAAAATTCTAACATTTATAGTAACGTAATTTCCAATCATAAATCAAAATAATAGTTTTTTGTTTCAAGACTTTCGTTCTCTCTATAGAATAATAGTATTTTCTAAACATTTTTAGTTTTTATGTTAAATTTTATCAACATTTATAGTGTTTTGGTGTTTATTAGTTCTAACGTATATATTATTTTCGAATAGCTAATCATAAGATTACAATGAATGAATTAATAAAATCATAGAAATAAATCAGCATGACTAACGCGTGATTTTCCGGGATATATCAAACAATAATATTATATTAAGGTGTCTTCTGTATCATGAATGAATATATTATGATCATCATGCAAATTAACAAACAAAAAAACTAATTTTTCTAAATCAAACCAAAAAAAACTTTTACAGCAAACTCATTTGCCCATAAAAATAAATTAACTAACTCAAGTTCCAAAAAATAAATAAATATTTAATAACTAAAATAAATAAAATTTTATTTGTGAACATGTCCTTATTAATATAAATGTTACCAACTTTTCAAAATAATTAATAAAAGGCCCACAGTTATTATCTAAACTATATATAAAAAGATGAAGACTGAATAAATATATAGATTGCGCCAGTGCAGAAAACTGTTTTTTATTGTAAATAATTATGAATTAAAAAAATTGAAGATGAAATCACTCAAAGTGCTGTGTTCTGCATTATTTAATAATATAAAATAGAATAAAAAAAACCATTTTGTGATCGGTCACACAAATCGGTCACAAAGTGGTTATGCCCACATATAATAATAAAATATATATAATTGTGTTAATTAAAAATAAATATTTGAATTGCTTTGGACGAGAACAAAATAAATACAAAAATTTCCTGCATTTTACGATTAAATTGCAATTGTTTTTTTTTTGTAATTGAAATTAGTTGTTTTTAGACATAACGAAAATAAAAACATACCTAATTTTGAAGTCCCTAGTATAAATGACTTGTCGTCACTAGCGCTATCTATTTATATACAATTAAAATTTTTGATTTAATTTTAATTTGTTTAATCGTATTTCTTTTTTTTTTTTAAGTATGTTTATGGTAGATTCTTTTTTATGTATAAATAAAAATAAATAAAAACTTTTATAGTTTTTGTAAATAAAATTATAAACAAATTAATAAAATTAAAAATAGTAAATAATAAATTATTTAAAATTAGCCCTTTTCACAAATAAAATTCTAACATGCAAATTTAACAAAAAAAATAATCGTTTCAATTTTATATGCAAACACTAAACAAACATATTATAAATTATATTATAGATTACAGAGAAGAGAGTAACAATAACAAAATATAAAAACATTTCCATGTATTTTCCAATTATATGTTTTCACGAGCAGTATTAGTATTTTTGTTTCAAGTGTGTGGTCTTAGGCTAAATGAACGGAAACTTTAATTTGATGCTTTTAAATTTTAAAATAGCGAATAAATTAATTCGTATTAAATCAAATACTGTTGTGCTATTTCAATCACAATTACCCATTGGTAATTGAGACGTCAGTAAAGATGGAGAAGTAACACCCAGGAGGAGCAGAACCAACTGGCAATTGCAACTGCTGATTTCGATTCTGTGATGATGTTGGCAGATTTAACCTGGCGAAAGTAAAATGGCTTACTCAGGCCTCGTGATGGCCTCAATCTGTTCATTCGGACTAAGACAGATCACATTGAGAATCAGCAATGCATGTCAAGATTTTTGGTTCTTTGAGTCTTCCAAGTTTAAAAAAGGAGCAAGGTTGAATTTTTAACTTGGCAGGGATAATTTGAAAAAATATTTTATATTCTACTTCTGTGTGCCTTACGACAAATTTTTTTGTCATCTATCATTAGCGGGTGTAAACTAACCATCAATTTAGTTTGTTGCTAACTAAATTGATGGTTAGTTCGCACCCGCTAATGATAGATGTCTCTAATGCACAAATACCAAAAATATCTGATGTTTATGCAAAATTGGAAATTTAAGTTAGCTTATCAATTGCTTATTGGAAGTATTGTGGAGATTGATAAATTTAAATTTATTTGATACATTTTAATTAAACAACAGACGCGTTTTGTTCTGCGCCATCTATGAACGACTGGTATGAACTACCCATCAATCTAGTTAGTCGGAAATTTAGACAAAAAATCGATGTTAGGCATACAGTATACAATGTGAAATACGTGGGAAAATAACTTTAATAATTTTTGAAGTAGAACAACGAACGGTTTTATATTAAAATTTACGTAAGATCATTATTAATTCGAGAGTTTTTTCTTGCTGGCAATACACTTCGCAATACATTTTAAGTACGTTTAAATAATTTCGATGTAAATTGTTACAAATAATACAAAGTTTCCATTTTTCATTTTGCCCATAGCCACACACACTGTAAAAAATAAATAAATATGTAATAGAAAAGCCGCGAAGAAACATTTTTCCACAAATATGTTAATATTATAACAAAACAACAAGGTAATTATAACAGACATATTTTCAAAATAAAATAAAAATTTACATTACAAAAGTGTAATCGGCTTAGAAAATAATTTTCCTTTTGCACAAACAATATATTATATATAAATATTTGAGTTTTACATTTTAATACCAACATATTTGCGTATGTTAATAAAGACGTTGATTCAGAAAAAAATAACATAATGTTAATTTATATATATATTTAACTCAAGTCAAGCCTCTATATATTATATAACATAATATTATTTGAAAAAAATTTCATTTTAATTTTTGAATGGCATTTCTCATTTTCCCCGTTCACAAGATTTTATAATCCTGTATATAAATTTTCCCGAATCATTCCGCGTCATGTCGCGCAACCACAAAAAAAAACATTTAAAATTCAAAACCAAAAAAAATTAATTAAATAAACGGAATAAATATATTTAAAGTTCAGTAATTTATTCGATTTATTTATTAATTTTCTCTTTTACCAAGAAGGCACTTAGTATAAATCCAATACAAAATTATAATTATAAAGGATTATTTAAATAATAATGATAAACAAAATACAGTCGTGGAAATATTTATATGCTGTGTAGCGCTTATAATTATTTCCATTCAAAACAAAACCAAACAAAATATTTTCCAAATTCCATTCAAAATTAAGGAAATTGAAGTTCTAAAATTTTGAATATAAATAATTTCTTAATATACAACATTTAAAATTAATTTGTTGTATATTAGTTTTTCTTAATTTTTAATTGGTAACAACAAAAAAAATTAGGTTGGGAATTTTTTTTACTTTTTAATAATTTTACCTGACAAAATAGAGCCTTGACAAATTTATAAGCACAATTTTGTATATTTTATAATTTTTTTTATTTTTAATTAATTAGCATTTTTTGATAATTATTATTTTTGTGGAGAGGAGGATGATTTTGATTTATAGATGGCAGAGTCGAAACAAATAAAAAAAAAGATACATACATACGTTATAAATTTTGATAATTTAATTATAAAGTTAAATAAGAGTTATTTTTTTTAATATAGAATTAATAAAATTTTTATTATTATGTTGTTTAATTTAATGCTTTTCTGTAATTTGCATATTTTGAACGTGTTCAGAGTTTCAATTCAAATGTAAATGGATTTTGTGACTATGTAATTATAAAGGATTTTATTCGTAGAAAATTTTATTCTTGCTGCCATGTAAATTGAGGAAAATAAAAGATAATTAAATTTAATCAATAGAAATAAATACATTTTCATTGGAATTGTAGCACAATAAACGAAGCTGTATAACAAATTTAGCTTTTATTCCTACAAAAGTGCCTTACATCTTTTTATAGTTTATAAAATTTTTAGCAGGTTCAATTGAAAAATTTGGGTTGGTGCAAAGAATTACACGCATTAAGAAGCAGTGTTGCTAACCCATGAAACATTTTTTGTGTGTGTACTGATCATATGCCGTTTCTGCATGCAATTTAGCAAGTGCTTAAACATGCCGTTCGCGGCGATCACCAGTAACTACCCCATAACAACTCAGATCACAAAAACGACCTCGGACACGAAATAAAGACAACATTTTGAACTTAAAAAGCGCGAGAGCCTAAATAAACTTTTCAACAAGGCATCTCAGTACAAGCTCCATCAAATGTAATACGGGCAACAAAATAATGATGTGAAACGTATAGCTGCATAAATTCTCAAACAGTGCAGGTGTAATAAAATTTGGAAGGCCAACTGTATATTGTTATTTGCACTTCTCATTTGATTTCAATATAAATTCAAAAATTCCCTGGAACCTAGAATATCTGGTATGGAATTTAGTATGCTTAACTTGGCAATGTATCCAGCATCTGTGTTAAAGTTACAAAAACATCCGCAAGTTGTGGTTTGCTGAAAAGGCCTACACGTGGATGTATTTTTCGACACATTTGCGGTATTAAATCCACAACTCCCTGGAGCGAGTGCCGGAAGTGGAATTCATTGTCATACTCAAGGTTCAAATTGTTAGATTAACAATGAAATGAAAAAATTTGTCCAAGATGCATGTCTTGAGTCTTAGAACCCCTTACAATCCATGATAAATTGAGATCGAAAGACAGCCTAATTTTGAGATCGAAAGACAGCCTAAGTAACAGAACAGGTCAAGGACGATCTTTAGAACAACCTCGAAAGTATTTTAAACCAAATTATCAACACGACGTAAAACTGTTTTTGATGACTTGAAATGCACAAATCAACGCAGATAGTATACATCGTGGTACCATCGGCCCAGAATTCATATACCTTGCATCAAACAACAACGCACACTATAGAGCTAGCTCTGCTATATAATCTGATAGAAACCGGCACGTATTTTCCATATTAGACTTTCCACATTCTCCATAGGACACTTGGCCAGGGTAATTGCAAAATATGGCGTTTGCATAGAAAAAAAAACCTGCTTCGACCAACAAAGTAAGGCAGTCACATAACCATAGGGTCGTGAGAAAAGACGTATCGATTCTGCAGAAAGGAGAAACGTGTACGTAAACAAAATGGACTTAAAATGAAAATGCCAGTAAAACAAATTGGGGCGGACTAATTCGGGAATTTCGGGATCGATTCTCGGTAGTGAATGAAAAGTTAAGATTCGGTGTTTTACCGTCTTATATATTATCTGCTCGTTTTGGAGACAGGAATGGACAGTACCAAAATAGAGTGGCGAAATTATTTCTCATCACTTTTAAACAGACAGACTGTTGTGACTCTACGGTCATAACATTACGGTCATAACGTTTTCATTTGAATTTTTGAATTTCAGTATAGTCGTTTGATTAATGCTGATGGCATTACCATCTGTTGTTAAATAGACGATAAAGTTTGATTTTACGGAAATTAGCCTCCTTACTAAGAGCGAGACCAACGTGTACCTTGTGCGTGTGTGTGACTGGTAAGATATAGAGTAGTATATTTTTTTAGTGTTTCTCGTTTTTATATATGAAATTGAGGGTGAAAGAGTGTGCAAGTGACGTGCACGAAAAACAAAAGCAAAATGTTCTTCTATATTTTTGGGTGGTGCGAGAATTTTATAGTTGTCAGTGGTCAGTCTCGTTTTGAATGCAAAAATAGAAAGTTTTCTTTTGGAGATTTTACAAAAAATCGAGTTCGGTGTCTTAAAGTAAAGTGTTGAGTAGTGATTTTGAATAAAGGGAACTCGATTTTGGCATTGCTGCCGTTTAGTATTTGAAAGTCATAAATGTGAAATTCAACTTTGTTTAGTGATAAAAATTAAAATTGTATTACTAAAAAAATTGTAATTAGTATATCAACGATTCATTAAATAAAATAGAAAATAAAAAAAATAATAAATAAAATTTTATAAAGTTTTTAGTATAGTCAAATTTGTTTTTTTCAAAAGTTTTGTTTAATTTGTAACTGGATTTCAATAAACCAAAATCGGCAAAACCGTTTTTGCTTCGGCAAAATACGTTGGATTATGAGAAAAAATTTAGTGAAGATAAAAAGTTATAAATGAGAAGTCTTCATTGAGTGTGGTGTAAATTGAAAAAGAAAAAAAAAACATTTCTACAAGAAAGAAAAATCAATTTCTCCGGGCGAGAGACACCTTATTATCTACGGTTACGGATGGCCAATTGAGGCCATTCGCATTTCAATGGTTTTATGGTTGTGGCGAAGCAACGCCTAACAAATTATTTCCAAGTCAACCGGCCATTTGTAAAATTTTTCTACGGTTAAGGCGGAAAGACGACCACCGTTATATTTTACGGTTTTAGGCGAGCCCGGTTTGAACGAGTTTTCGGTTGGCCAGTTGAGGCCATTCAATGGTTATACGGCTTTGGAGACAACGCCCAAGTTTTGACGCCCTATCGAGGCGAAATGCGGTTTAACACGGGAAGACGCCCAGCGGTGATGTTAACCAAAGGCGGAAAGACGCCCAACCCCGTTCGGTGGGACCTTGAGGAAGGTCCACAAGGTAGAAGTTTTTTTTTTTAATTTTCAATTTTTTTTTTCATTCCAATTTCTATTGATTATTGATTGGCACGCGCATTGGGTGCAAATTGGAGTTCGCTCTGAATTATTCCCGTTCGGCGATCATTTCAGGTTGATTTTTTTTGTTTCTTCCCTCCTTCCGCCTCTGGTCTTTTTGGAGTTGTCTTCGAGTGAAGAGAGACCTGGTCTGTTGAAGAGATGTTCCTACCCTCTAACGCTGCTTCGTTGTGGCTGGGCATCCGTCTTTGGGGGTCGATGCGTCATTCGGCGGGATCTCTTCAGCAGACTGGGAACTTGTCACTCGGGGAGATCCGGCCGACACCGGATGGACTCACCTGGTTATTATTTTATTTATAACGCGTTTCTCAAGTTTCCTTCGACGAATTTTGGCGCCCTTAATTTAATTTCAGTTTTGTTCAGTTTTAGTTAGTTTGCTTCATTTGTGTTTATTGTGTTCCACGGTGTACGCCAGGAACAGATAAGCCTCAACTTCCCCACGACCCAAAAGCCCTGATATCTAGTCGGCAAAATCACCGTGAGACGGACCTCTGCTTGTTTAGATAAAATCTGCGGAATGATGTTGAATCATTCCGTAACAAGACTTACCTAGACGTTATAGAAATGAAATCACCATTCCCTGCGTCTGACAATGAAGTTGGGATCGTCATATCAAATATAAATAATTACAAGACACAAGCATGGAATCTGCAATGGAATGAGCTACTCAGGTGAATGAGTTTAAATACTTGGCATCGTAAGAGCACGGCTTAGAGAAGTTGTCCAGCATCAGTGAAGACATGACCTCGCTTCCTTCCGATGGATGGCCGATGTTGACTGGAGATACAATCACTTGATTATCGTGTCTGGCGTCCTCTTATTAAAAACCAAGCTGTCTGAAGCGACAATAATGGATGCAGCAAAGAAGAAGGGTTTCCGCGTTCTGCCTGTGAGGAGTATTTTCTCACTGCGAATTCTTATTACTACTAAGTATTCCTTCGTCCTATTAAAACACATTTTTTCCCATTCAAACACAGCAGACTTTGATAGATTTTTGCTGTCATTTTTTTTTCCAAACAGCAGTTACCTTCCCAACAGAAATATTCTGCTTTCGACAGAGAGCATCTGAGGCGGTATGTTGTACCATCACTTCGAATCGAAATTCGAAAAAAGTCGAATGGCGGGTATGTTGTATCATTTTCGAAAAGCAAAAATGATACAACTTTGACTTTTTCGATTCGACTTTTTTCGAATTTCGACTATTTTCGATTCGAAGTGATGGTACAACATACCGCCCCTGGTCATATATTGCGCCATTGAACACTTTCATTGTTTTGTTGAAGGCAGAGTTTTTCATGAACACCGACCATAAACCCATGATCACCGCAATCGCATCTAGGCCAGAACGCAGACTACAACGAGTCGCCAGCTTCATTACAAATCTCAATTTATATCAGATATAGATATGTGAAAGATGAAAGAAATGTTGTCACAGATACTTTGTCACGACCAAATGAACCTGAAATATCTACAATTCGATTTAGGGAAATTACCTTCACTACCAGTGGACGATGATCTTAAAACTCTTCTAGAAGAAAACCAGAACTCTCGCAGCGTAAAACGTAAGCTCGAACACGTACCCGATTATAGGTCAGGTATTTCTTTGGTGCGAAAATTTTACCAGTATAAAACGCCCCGACATTCCATTTGAAATGAGTCGAAATATCTTTCTAGATGATTCACAAACTTTTCATCCAGGAATTCGAGCCGCATGAAAAATTACTCGTCCAAGTATTTTTGACCTAACATGAACGTACATATGGAGAATCGTTTAAAAAGAAGCAATTCTTTCGCATGATTTAATATTATTTCTGGCAGGTTTGAACATATAAATTTGGGCCTAGTAAGGCCATTACATCCGTCAAGCGAAAACTTTTATATTAACACGATAATCGATAGATGTACACGACCGACTAGAAGCAATTCCTCTGGTACATATGAGAGTTTCCACGGTAGCGAGAGCTTTCATAGACCAATATATTTCGAGATTTAGCATTCCACTGGAAATAACCACTGACCATGGAGAGCAAATTGTTTAAAAAATTAACAAATTTCTTAGAGGCTAACGTAAAGGGCTTACATCACTCCCACTCGTTCTCCTTGGAATTAGAACGTTGATCACAACTGATCTTGAATGCACTTGAATCCTGTCGATCTTGCCTACGGAAGACGCTAAAGATCCTATAATCGACAGATCCAACTTCACTGCGCAAAAACCCCTGATGAAACCACTACATTTACATCTGCGACTAAGTTTTCGTGCGAGTGGACAAAGTGAAGACTAGATTAACGCCACCATATGAGGGACCCTTTAAAGTTCAGCGAAGATTGCACAACTATTTTGTAATTTATTACAACGTTAAAAAATAATCAATAGCCATCGACCGAGTAAACCCGTCAAACGTGACGGACGAAATCAAAATAATGCGATCGTCATCGAGAAATACAAAACACGCCATGTGAAATTCAAAGATTAAGAAATTATCAGTATTTACCAATCTTCGCCGGGTGAGCCTGTAACTGCAGGACTCAGAGTTGTTATGGTACCCCAGCTGCACCCTATTATTTTGTTCTATACAAATACACAAAATTCCGTAATCAATATAATTTTGTATAAACACAATAATTAAGCATAAATGTATAAACCATTGTTCTATATAGTCATCATTCATCAATAATACAATGTGAATGGAACATTAATATTTACTTCTATATACCTTTATTCTATTATGATTCAGGGACGATTTCGCTTACTTCATGGTGTTCAACCATATAGTGTATTCTTAATTTTTTTTCTAGTTTACATAAATTTAGTAGAGTCGACATTTTTATTTAAAATACAAAATCATAATATGCACTTTTATTTCATCTCATTCATCATTTGGTAATAATAAAAATAATCATCTGGATTATTTTTGTTACGGCAATCAATCCATTAACTCGGTTAATGTAATAGAAAATTCAAATCTGGTGTTTTACAAATAAAAGCGAAATAAAGTTGTGCGGCGTGGTGTTTGATTTCTATTCTGGAGTCAGAAATAATAAGGAAGTATTTTTAGTGGTACCAGAAGATTATACTATAAAATCCAAAAAGTACCAACCCGATACCACTACAAAATTATTATAAACTAAATACTTACTACTCTCCAATGTTCTGGAAATTATTTTTATGAGAAGAATTGGAACGAGAAAAATTTAGTTTGCATGGTGAAGGAATTTTCCGTAAACCTATATCCTAAGAAAAATTTTATATTTCTATTAATTTTGACATGAATGTTTAAACAAAAATTTAAAAACGGAGTATACAACTAGAATGGAAAATCTAAAATAAAACCGTCACAATTTTACACCTGCCGAAAATTTTACGAGACTATTTAAGAGAGCTACAGTAATTTGTGATAAAATCGTTGTACTACATCAAAAACAAATCCATAATTCTAACATATGTTTCTATATAAACCTAACATTATGATTAAAGTTTAATGACATGATTACATTTGAATTGAATCTAAATTCCAATACGGTAATTTTCCTATAAAAACTACAAACTCTACATTAATTATTAAAATAATAAAAATCATTACAAATAGCCAATACTAGGCCAACTATATAAAGTAGGTTTACAATATCGTATCGAAAAGCATTAAATTTAACATGTTTATAATTTCATATTTGTAATTAAATCATTATACTAGTACTATGTATATAGAAATAAAATAAAAAATGTATAATTGAATAAAATTTTAAAAGCAAAGCGTCGATTATTACAAAATATTATATTAAAATATGTATTAGAAAAAATAATCAATAAATAATTTGATTGAAAACAAAAGAGAAATCAATATTTTGTTTTATCCTTTTAACTAAGCCTTTATATAAATTAAATAGTTAAATAAATAAACAAAATCAAAACCAAATATATGTATATATCACTTACATTGATTAGCGAATAAATAAATTATATAAATGTATAAAATAAAATATCTATTTTATATAATTAATTATGTTAATTGAATTTTTAATAATCGAGAAACTTTTTTTGTATACCATACATCTCTAATTTATGTAAATAAAATTATAAAATAAAAAAATAAACGATTTTGTATTTTTATAATAATAAAAAAGCGAAAAATTTAAATAAAACTAAATAAATTAAAAATAATATATTTAGTTTATATATAAACTAATTATAATTATATATTTTTAATTGTAATTATAATGATAAATAAAAATTGTGTACATACCAATTCCAAATGATTTCACGGCTACTGGATCTTCCACGGCATGAATTGGTTTTGTGCCAAAAGCAACACGATTTCGACTAAATTCTCGTGCACCTGGAATTTTTTATATATTTATATTGTTATATCATAATATGGTTAATTTTAACATTTAAGTGTAATAATTTAATTAGTAGTGATAGTTTAAAATTTATTGTTTAACAACGGACCATCATTTCATAGTTCAAGTTGAAATTGGTGAGGCTTCTGATGGTTATATAGAATTTCCATGTTTTAAAATGTAATTATTTATTTAGTTTTTTGCCTCTCGTAACTACTATCGGAATGGTAGATACAGACCGAAAAATTGTATACTCAAGTAATTGGGCCGGGACAAGAAGGCTCTACCGGATAACTTGGGCGAAGAAGATCGGAAGATACTATCTATGGAAGCCGGGACATCAACGAAAAATGTGTCATTTTTGGAGCATTTCACTAACACTTTAACGATTTAACACAACATGTGTGTGATGGCATGAACAACTGTTAGTGACTGCCCACACAACAAGTGTGTGAAGCAAAATGAAATAATGAATTTTATTTTTATTTTTTTTTTAATTTTTGTATTTTTTTAATTTTTTTTTTTTAATTTATTTTTTTTAGATTTAAAAAAAATTAAAAACGAAAAAAAACAAAATAAAAAAAACAATTTGCATTTGTATTTATATGTTTTTTTATATTAATTCTTTAAAAAATATTGCCGATTCCTGGCGAAGTTTAACTGCGCAGACGTGTGGTCGTTATAGTGTTAATCGACACATTGAGTAAGAGCCCATATTTAATACTAGAAACTGACGAAAGACTCTAGATGAACTCTTGCCTCATAGAAACTCACACTTGACTGATAATCTAGACATTCATCACCCTGCTTCGCGGAACGCCTTCAGGAAAACATGTGACATATATATATAGCAAAATGATGAAAAAATTCTCACCGGAGACTTTTGGGGGACTGGATTTAATGGTAGATACCTAATGGCACATATGTATACGAGATGTTCAAGAGATGTCAAGGTTGAGGCTGTTACGAATATAATATGGCCCTAAGATTTCACAAAAGAGAACTGAGAAAAACTTGCAGACCCTACAGTTTGAGATATCGAACGTGAAATATCATAATTAGCTAAGCCCTGTAAATCTATTTTCAATCAGTTCTATTGAATTGAAAAATTGAAAATTTCTTTCAGTAAATTAAAATAAAAAAATACTTTTTTTTATTCTTTGTTCTGGGGCCGTGGCAGGAACTAGTGCTGGCATGGATAATGCGTTAGCCCATGAATCCTGACAGGAGGTCATAGTTGTGTGCTTCTTCTTCACTGATCATAATATTTAAAACAATAAAAATTAAAAAAAAAATTAAAAAACTAAAAAAAAAAAATAATTTTTTTTTACTTCTTTTTAATGTTACTTAAAATTTGATAACTATTTTGTTTAGTTTTGTTTTAATTTTTTTTTTAAATTTTTAAATTTAGTTTTTGTTTTAAACAGCAGAATGATCGGTTTTAATCTGAAATCATGCATGTACGCACAGAATAGATTTCTTTAGAAAGAAATAAAAAAAAATTAACAAATAAGTAAGTATCCTGCCCCTATCGCGATTTGAAACCGGTACCTCCCGATCCAAACGCCAAACCACTGCTCGGTTAGAAAAAAAAATTCTTGAAATATTTTAATTTCCCATAAAATACGAATTTTCGTTTGAAAAATGACTAAATAAAGAAAATTTAAACTAGTTGTTTTTTTAATACCACATAGTTAGATTTAAAATTGTTAAGTTAAATTTAAAAGATCATTTTTTCAAATTATTTTAACACTAAAAATGTCCATAGTAATATTCAAATTATAGCGCTTAGGGAATTTAATTTTTTCCGCTAGCGGACACCGTACCAATTCATTAATTAATCCTGATGGTTCATCGACAACATTAATGGAGAAATTAATGGCTACAAGGACCAACTCGCTATATCCAGAGGAAATCGTGAAGAAAAAAACGAATTCTGTATTTGCTAAATGTTTAGCTTTGGAACTGCAAAATAACTCGGAGATTATTTTTGCAAAGGCTGGGAGTAATCAAAAGGTGGTACGAAAAAAATGGTGATATATATCCTTAAAGCGTGAAAAATGATTGCCCAAACTTACCACCTTCCACTTTGTCACAGTCCTTAAGGTAATAAACGGGTTACTTTAAGACCTCTTGTATAGACAGATCCTCTTTACTATGAAATATAAAATGCTCCTCAGCAAGTTACATTGGTAGTCGAACATAGTACATAGAGTAAACAAAAGTATGATAGCTTTGTACTGGAAGAAATGAGGCAAAAGAAAGAATTGAGTAGAGTTTGAAATCGAATCTCGTGCACTTGTTCTATACTATAGTCACATACTTAAAAATGTTAGGAAAAATTTAAAAACTTCATATCAGCTGAATGCTGAGTAACCTTTTTCAGGTCAATGTATTGTATTTTGTAAGAGGATGACCAGCACAAGACACTTAATGATAATCTGGTAGCAAGAGAAGTTACGCCAAACCTGAAGTTGGGGCGTTGAAATTTATTTTCTCTGCGAAGGCGAGTTTGAATACTCACCGAAACACTCCTTTTTTTGAGGCCATGGGAAAAATATTTTTCTGAAATCTAATGTCTTCCAAAGCTGCAAGAACGAGCGAGTCAAGGAGAATGTAATTTACTTTCTCTGCTCTTGTCTGGTATTAGTCGATAGACGGTCTCCAATATCTTTGGTATTAAAACGAATCGTATGCTATCAAACATCTCAAAATCACTGTTACTCTTTCCTAGTAAAGAACTTGAGTGCATTTTTATGAGAGATTTATTTTTAAATTGGCGTCTGGCCGAGCGTATTATCATATTTTATGGTTTGCCTAAAATAAGGGTTTCACTTATCAATAACAGAATTTATTTTAAACTATATGTTGTCATTTAGACCGAATTTTACCGAAATCTATCATTTATTTAAAATTTATAGAATTATAAAATAAAAAGACGCTCGACTTACCAGATATAAAAAAGTCCCGATGCGATTGTGGGCTCATGAATGGCCGTCCAAAATCAGAATTATTTAAATCAGCAAATGATTCCGATCGTCCAACCGTTGTTAATGATTCCATTGATGCATCAAATCGCATAATCTATAAACATTAAATAAAGTTCACTTAAAATTGTGACAAAATTTAAATATTTCGTGATTCGATTTTATAACAAAATATATAGTAATAAAAAATTGAAAAATTTTAACTAGTAAATTATAAAATCTCTACTGCAGCTTACTAAATTTGTAACACACTAAAAGCCTTATACCAAAAAAAGAAAAATAATATAACATATTGTGATTGAAATTAGATTAGCTGCAGTATACCAAACCAAAAATATATTTTTTTAATGAACAAAACGAAATAAAACTTAAACAACTACATGAAGATTTTTTACTTACACCTCCATTAGCCGCCGCATCTTTTACAGCCTACATTTTTTAATATTTTTTTTTATATTACGAATAGCAAAATGATATAACAAAAAGCATGTGAGTTATAATTAGTGGTCAATAGTAAAAATACAAAAAAAAAATTACTGTCAATTTACTTTAATCATAATTAAGACACATTTACGTGTAAAGCGTTTAAAAATACCGAGTGGAAATTATATTTTCACACTATAATACGAGATACGAGTAATAAAAAAATAATATTTAAGTCGGTACGTTACCTGCGAGAAGTTTGGGACACTTGCTGTTTTACGCATCGATAGTGATGTGTTTGAACCGTGAGTTTGTTCTAGTTCACGAATTGCGACACTTTGTCGCATACGGTCTAGGATTAGTATGCTCTCCACGGCTGACACTCCTTTTGTATATTTTTCTGTAAAAATTATCAAATATTTATTATTCGGTTGCATAAATTATAAAATAGTTGGAAATTCACCAATATATGTTTCACCATCACATGCTAAATCTTCTCCACTTGCCGCCAACTGCGCCAATGATTCTCGATCTTCAAGTTCTTCTGATGCTTTTGGAATATTAGACACAACCTCATATGTTACACCCGTCTGTGTTGTAGTAGCATCGAAACGACCGATTCGCAATTTTTTAAGTCGCTCGGTAAAACTTTGTCGCTTAAATATATTTAAAGCTAATCTTTTTCTTAAAACTAAATTCATTGGGGCAGGATGGGATAGACGTACAGTCGTTTTTAATATTAAATAAATTCTCTCGTTAGCCTCGGTCACCCGATTCAACGCCTGGCTATCGTGCATCGATGAGTCCCAACTCGCAATAGCGCACACATCTTTATCGGAATGTTGAAGTATGGTCAATTGATAAAATTTATTACCATGCTCTTTGGGCAGGATTGAATGTAGCCCTGATATCGATTGCTCGTCGGTCAAATTTTGTGACGATAAGTCGTCAGCATTTAAATCTAAAAATAATACAGGTACATGTGGTTCCATCCCGGCGGATGGTTCCCATGATGCGGGTGCACCAGGGATCCCGGATCCTGGGGCTGGGACTAAGACGGCATTACGTTCTTCGGTCAGCGAAACCCACTGATTGACTAAACTCATTTCACGCTCTTTTTCCTCTTCAGTTTTGTCCTCTTTATTGATCAGTTTCTGTATCTGCTGATCTAAATATTTTCGGCGGCGGCCCAAAGCCTCGCTCCATTTCTCACGCAGGACTGTTAAATCTTCTTCTTGATACGAATCTAATGGTTTTTGTAATTTTGAACGTACTGAAACACTTCCCACGGCTATGTTTAGTATTGAATGGCAAATTATTGGCAGTGTTCCAGAATTTTGGACAGGTTTTACGTGCACTTGAATGCGACGCTGTTGGCCTTGACGCAATTGATAAATTCCACCAGTTAATACATCAGTTGAACTCGACACTTCGACTGGTCCATATTCTCCATGGTCGTTTAACTCATGAATTTCAACCCACATTTCAATTTTTCGTGACAATTCGGCCCATCGATCAGCAAGCGAGCGAGCCTTCGCTTGCTGCTGTTCCACTTCCCATCCTTTTGCTTGGGAAAACCCAGCCGATCGATGACCCCAAACCTCAATTGAAAGAGCTCCCTCGGCACAGTGTTCCAAAAATTCCTCAGTCATTGAGACAGTATAATCTTGCGCATGATCAAATTTAAAAGTCATGTTTTGATTGTGACTAGTTGGAACCTCAAAGTTTACTACTGGGACCACAGTTTCCTGGTGACCCCAAAACGTATACTGACAAAATACGAAATTTGACAACGATAATGGTAATCCGGTTGCCTGTTTAATGCTCACGCGACATGTCACTTGATTACTGTTCGTATCATTTAAATATTCGTCGTCACGACTATCGTTAGAACTCTCGGACGCCGCCTCGCACATACGATCCTGTGGTAGTTGACCAGAAATTCGGGCAATTTCGACCTGTAGCCGACCCGCTACTTCACCTTGCTGGCTAATTATTGGCGTATGATAATCCAATTTTACATCGTGAAACAAAACTTCAAGGAACAGGTTAGCAACACCTATAAGATTGTGATTTTCTTGTGACTCGTAGAAAGGATCCAGCATCTTTACTTTATTCTCATCCTATAACAAGAAAAACGGGGTAATAATTAAAATCCAATTTCGAAGTGAAAATATTGGACTCTGATTTAAAAACATTTAAAGCGTGTCTAGTAATGCTATAATGCGAAATAACTACCTGATCGTCACTCTCCGGTTCTTCAACTTCTGGTTCCATGATAGGCTTCACAGACGATAATATAGTTTTTTGATTTTAGTGAATGAATTACGTGAATTTAGGTAATTTTGTGATGTTAGTTTAATGTTAGTAAAATATGTAAATGAAAACCTAGCAACTATTTTAAACCTTAAACTTACCATTGGCGCTCGTTCCTTAAAATCTTGATACATCTCTCGCATATCGATTAGTTTATTCTCTAATTTCTCCATACTCCATATTTGACTACCTGAATTTACACGGCGTACTAATATCGCTGGTTCACTAACAAAAGCACCACGCTGTAACCAAAAAATGTAATTAGCACGCTGTAAATAAAATGATTATGGCTTTCTACTAACCCGGCGATTTGGACTTAAATTAGCTGGAGGTATTTGCAGTGTAACACTAAATTTGGTTTGTTTTCCAATTTCTTCGGCAAGAACATTAGCCTCTTGTACAGCCGCATTGGCTCTAACAATGTCCGCTTTCAACTGGCCTAGCGACCGGCGAAACATTTCGTCACGCTCTTGGGCCCATTTTTCCACACGCATCTCAGTGGTTGGTGTATACGGGGTTAATTTTCCGACTTTTAGTGGATCGTACAGTGTGTATGGCGCGTATGGTGTACCAGGACTTAACGTATTTTTTAATTGCTCAAATTGTCGTTCGTATTCCTGCCGTTGTTTTTCGAGCGCCACTTGTTTATCCTCTTCGTGCTGTTTTTCCAATCGTGCGATTGCTGACTGAATTGGATCATTACTCATTTCGTTTTGCATAAGCTCCTCGCGCGCAAAATTATAATCTAAAGGTTGTGCAGGTGTCTGTGGCTCGGATCCAAATTGTACACCACCAGTTGAATTTTTCGGGCAATTCACCCTAAAGAAATGGTGATTACCCCATAGTATACGATCGCCATGATTTAGCGGCGTTTTTTCTGACGCCGCGGAACCATTTACAAAGCAACGCGCATTGTTTAACGGTTGCAAAAATAATCCACCATCTTCGATCGTGATCAAACAGTGTTCCGCTTGAATTCCGAGGCCATGCAATTGTATATCTGGTTGATGTGTCGTACTCCTCCCACCAACCAGTGTTTTCTCTTTCAAATAATATACAAGTAATTCGTTTAGGGACGGATCAGCGTTTAAATTTACTAAATAATATTTATTCTTTTCCACCATTATACCACTCGCCTGCACACTTATACCCATTTTCTCGAGAGCTTGCTGCCTCTCATTCTGTATTCGTTCCGTTTGCATTAGCTTCTCTTCCCACGTTTGCGAAATTTGTTTCATTAAATTCTCGCTTTCCGTCAGTTTATCACAAATATCAACTCGTTGTGTTTCACCTACAGGCGAACCAGTCGCTTGTTTTAACATTTCACGTAGAGCTTCCACCTCACGTCGCAAATCATTAATAATTCGCGCATTTGGATCTTCATTAACAACGGCATGATTAACAATACGTTTAGCCCGGTCGGCATACCGTAATGTGGACAGTGTTTCTTCATAGTTATCCGCTGCTGGTGATAGGGTCGCTAACATAACAGTTTTCGAATTACCACCCAGATTATCTTTAAGCAGCCATGTTAGTACAGAGTCTCGATATGGCACAAATTTATCATTACGATTTTTGCCACTCGACTGATCGGCCAATTTCGATATGACAAGACCTAATGTTGTAAGTGATTTATTAATGTTTGAGCCCTCCTTTAGTCGATCACCGACCGCTCCCGTTTTTACAGCCCTTTCACTACCCGCCAAATCTACAAGTGACATTCGTGCTACCTTTTCACCAGTCACCGACGTTGAATGATCGATTAAGGTTTGTGTTAGTACAACGGAAAATACAGCATGTGAACGTGACGATTCAGCATTCATATTTGTTGCGGCTACTGTTCGCGATTTGTTACCTTCGGTCATCAAATTATCTATATCCTATATAGAAAAAAAAATCGATCAATACGGATTTCGCACTGAAAGTAACTAAGACTACGATCTTGGGCTGTTATTTTTGAAATTTCGGAAATTTAAAAAAGTGATCTCAAAGTTAAAAAATGAATCGCAAGATCGTACAATCCTTTCATGAAGACCAACTTCAGAATTTGTCGACTGAATAACGATTGGTCAATTTGTCTTATAATCGTTAAGTAGCATAAATTGGCTAAAAATGAAAGGCTATTATTTTTTAACTGATACCGATCACTGAGAAATAAAAATCAAACGATCGTGCTATAACTCATTTATCTCTCTCATATATTGTGATCATCCCAAAAATTAAAAATGTATAACCAAATTGCTTACCTTAAAAGATGTGACAGCTAATTGTGATAATCCATCAACATATGGGCCTAAAACATTATGTTCTCTAACTTTAAGCGATTGTTTATTAGGTTTTGGATCTAATAAATCGTGTACTTTTTCATTGTAAATTTCCATATACGAGACTTCAACTTTATAGGACAATTCGGATGACTGTTTTTTAGCAATCGAACCAAATAATTCATCACATAATCGTGGAATGATACCTTTTTGCTCTTGTGTACCCATCATTGTGTATGACTTTCCAGAACCTGTAAAACAAAAACATAATGATTTATAATTTTTCGTTATTCCAGAAGCAGTTACCCTGGGCATAATCTATTTAAGAAGACAAAATCACACCTTAAACACGTAAAATAAAAGTACAAAATTCATAATGAATTTTTAAAATTTTCAAGTTTTTTAGCATCTCTTGGTACACATACATTAAGCGTTGAACTTGAGAAACAATTTAATTATAAATTTGTCGGCAAAATACCTTTCTAAAAAAAGTTTAAATTCAACGAAAATAAAATAAAAATACTAAGATGCTTTGTTTTGAATAATTAAACAATTTTTATGTTCTGTGATGCCAATTACTCGCGGAGATATGCGGGTGAAAGGTGATACCTATATACTATGTAGACACAATATTGAATTAGAAATTTTAATAGCTCCTATTTAAATAGGTAGGTAATCTAATCTCGAACCGTATCAGATAAATTCAGAAATTACGAGCTATTTTAGTTCTGTACTCGTATAACGTTCTATGTACCCGAATACAGCAGAATGGCAAAACTACCAGCTCTACACAAAAATTCTATTATATTTTAAGCAAAACAATGAAAATAAGATAACATTACAAAACACACAAAATACAAGGGAGAAAAATTATTTCACGCCTTAATTACTATTTTCTAGTGGGTTTTCCTATCCTACGATTACATACAAAAATTCATACCATGTAACGTATGTGTGGTAAAATTTTATGGTTAATTAGGAAGAGGGAACATTTTAATAGTATGAAAAATGACACAAGAAAAGTTATTCGCTTGTTAGAATAACGATATATTAGTGTTAAAAGTTAGACAAAAAAATTGTAGTTATACGTTCCATTACATAATATAGTCATCGTGATCATACCGTTAACATGGGTACTTAAGAGTTTTATGTATCATAAAAGTAAAAAGCTTTCTAAAAATTTTACCACTACTTCTACAGGTTACTATATGTTACATATACTATTTTGTGAGGTGAAATACAGAATTTCCAGATTAAAATAAATAAAGTAGCAAGGTAAAAATACCAGGACAAGGTGACTTTGGTAAGCATCATCTCTACAAAAATAATTAGTCTACAATTTTCAAAAGTTAAATAGCCCACACTCTATTTTTTAGCGGTATCAATTTGGCGATTAGAAAACTGTGCATGGGACTGTCGACCTGTCGGCAGTCCTTCAACAGTGGGTGATAATTGTGTTTATTAATATTATTGATCGTAATCAAAAAATTAAATTTTCCAGTGCCGAAGCCTTAATCTGTTGATGTTGAGGGAGAGTAAAAGCGAAAAAATCCGGCATATTATAAAGTTTAATAAAATTCGACGCGACTTTTTTCGATAACACACGGTATCGAAAAAATCCGACTTGCTATTAAGTTATATAGCGGATTTTTTTTTTAAGGCAAATGATAAATTTCGACTGCTAGTTAATTTGCGAATTTTATATACGGACAAATTTGATCAATTTATGTAGAATTTGGTCAAAAAATGAAGAGAAGATGAAAAATGAATTTCAAAAACCCAACAATTACTGTGTTTCTTGGCACGCATTGATCCGGATCAGTTCAAATTCTATAAGGAAAGCCTGATCCAAATTTTTTTTAGATCACAAATTTTGATTTGAAATTTAGTAAGCGCCTTCGTGTTGTTTCATGAAACATGAACTGAACCGGATCAGATCAAGTATCAAGAAACACAGCTAATATCAACCCTTGTTGAAAATATATTATTCACTCCAAAAATTGACAAAGCTCCAACTGATGCTGCCATTTCCTGTACACAGATGTCTTCCACATTACGCATCTTTCAATTTATGGAAAATACTTCAGTATTAAGTTTGATTCCGAAGAGTCAAACCGCCTGGACAATTTTTGTTTGAAACTTAATCTACAATACTATTTTTTTGTTTTAATCGTTTTTTTGTAAATGTTATTTATCAAAATATGTTTTTGCAAAAAACAAAGAAACTGCCACTTCCGGTGGACCGATAGCTATTACTTCCGTTGGACCGATTCCGGCCAAAATTAACTGGAATCTTCAAATTTGTGAAAAATGCAAGCATGACGTTTCATCCCAATAAATCAATCCAGCCCAGACAGATTGATTTATTGGGATGAAACTTTCATGGTACGGGACCGAATTTATGTTAAAAAAAAACAGTATTTGTCAAAAAACGTTATTTCCGCTTAAATTATGGAAAAATGACCCGAACCGGTATTGTTCAAATTTAATTTAGAACCGTTTCGCTCATTATCATTTTTCTCGCAAAAGATATACTTTTCAAAACATTTGCTATGGAGGCTTCCACTTTTGGTGAACCGCTTTCAGCCAAGTCAGTCAAACCGTCTGGACTGTAGAACAAACATTTAGTTCGATTTCCTTTTAAAGTCTAATTTGAATTGTTAGCATTTAAATTAGCCACCTAAGGCTTTTGTTCACAAATACCTGAAGTTTACTGGTGGTCTTCTGCGTGTTTCCACGTTTCGTAACCATAAAGCCGTACTGACTTTACGCAGCCATTGGACATTCCTAGCTTTGTATTTCTCGACAAGATAAATGTAATCTAGATCTTGTGAAGCATATTATAAGTCGTTGGTTTATATATTCTTCAGTGCCACCTGTTGTAGCTACAGTACAACCTAGGTACGATATTCTCAACATCGTCTATGGTTTGGTGGTTGATCTTAATTGATGTGCTAATGATTGTATTCAGTTTCGAGGCCTTGTTTCTCAGATATTTATTTTGAGACCGTCTTCATATGCTAAACCCGATAGCTTCTGCAATTTTTTGCTGCAAGCAATTTATTAGCTAGCAAGCATATATCAAGTGCGTAATCGAGATCATTTAGTCATGTTAAGAGATCCTACTGAATGCCCGTTTGGTGTTGTAGTTTATAATTTGAGATGTCAGTTATGACCTTGAGGGGTCATTACATTATTTCTTATATAATTTTGTTTTTGAATTTTTAATTTCGTTCCATCGAATAATTGTTGCCTTTTACTGTTGGCATTGCCATCTGTTGTCTGTGCATTGATACTGTCTCGCGTAAACGTCAAATAATTTGGAGAGCGAGACCAACGAGTACCTTGTGCGTGTATGCGAGCGACTAAAATATAGCAGAATATTTTTATTGTGGTTTCTTGTTTTGGTATGTGCGATTGATACGCGGTACAGAGTATGCAAGTGACGCGCACGAATAACGGGTAAAAAAAATTGAACTTTTGACTTATAGATGGCTAATGTGTAAGAATCACAACAATCAGTTTCGAACAAATGAGATTATTGATTTGAAAAAATCAGTCTTCTCATCAGGTCGCGACGACTGATGTTGTATTATTACATTGGAATATTGTCTATATATATAGAACATACCATGTAGTTGTACTACTAGCGAATTACTTGCTTAGCGTACGAAATTTGATTCTTTCACATTTCCATCTATAATCTATTTTAACAACTAACTTTTCGCATTCACGAATTTTATTATATATTTTACTTTGGTTTTTTGCAATTGTAATGGTGTTATTTGTGATTGTTCTGTATATTGGTATATTTCAGCACTCTCGAATTAAATACACAAATCGTAGGAAATTCTTCCATTTAGCGTCACTATCTGTGTGACAACGAATATGATAATCGACACTAACTTATACACAATCAACTTCCCAACCACCCCATACTTTCTTTCCTTTAACGCTGGATCGCGGATAAATTTGATTTTTTTTTTTTAATTTTTCAAAAAATTCAAAAAAAAAAAAAAAAAATCAAAAAAAATTCAAATTTATCTGCGATCCAGCGTTAAAGGAAAGAAAGTATGGGGTGGTTGGGAAGTTCATTGTGTATAAGTAAGTGTCGATTATCATATTTCCTACGATTTGTGTATTTAATTCGAGAGTGCTGAAATATACCAATATACAGAACAATCACAAATAACACCATTACAATTGCAAAAAACCAAAGTAAAAAAAATAAAAAAAAAATTGCTAGATTTTTGGAGGGTGGTGTAAACCAATCGCGCTTAAATTATATTTTTGTTAAAAAATAGTTTGAGTTTTTAATTTTGAAAAGTCGCGTTTTGGTAGTATTTTTAAAGTGAAAAGGGCAAGGTTCGAATATGTTTTTTTGGTTGGATAAAATAAAAAAAATTATATAATTTTTTTTAAATGTTTCAAAGAAAACCTATGTACTTTAAGCCGTAGAACCCGAATCTGCAATAAAAAATAGGGGTTCCTATTTTAACTTCAAAGTTAACCCCCCCCCCCCCCCCACATCTACAAGAAGGGGAGGACGGGTACTAATTTTAGCACTAATGCAAGTCCCCCCGGAATGATTAAATTTTGATAATGGAAACTTTTTTCCTTGAGGAGTGCTTATTTTCCGAGATATTTGAAAGTTTCAGCTTAAAAAAATCACTCAGTATATATATAAAAAAAAAAAATTAACCCATATTAGCCCAGCGATCTATTTATAGATCAATACAAAAAATCTGTTAAAAAGAGAATTGGAGAAATTATAACGGAATATTTTTACTAAAAATCCTTTCGAAAAAATATTTAGTATGGTTTTGCAATCGCAGCGGTGCACAGGTGAATTATTTAAATACCATAATTTTACAGAACACATTTACAATTATATTTTGCTACACAATTTCAAGGACTTTGATGGTTAAGTTGGTAATTTTTTACATTTTTCGTAGCAGTTACTGTTGTTTGTTTTTTATGTTTTATTTTATTTTACTGTTGTTTTTTATTTTACCAACAATTTTTGGTTTTCCAACTTCATCATTCGAAATATTTACTAAGTAGTTTATCGTTTTTGCAAAGAAAATTAATTTGGGCTAATATGGGTTAACCTCTTGCGCTATCAATTAGTTAGAAGAAATGTGTGCCCATCCACTCAAAGAAATTCCAAATGAACTCCTCCTAAATTGCTGGACCGATTTTAATGAAATTTTGTGTGTGTGCGTGTTTGAGTGGGTTCCTGGATGGTTTAGATTCACAATTAGACCCGGTATGTGGCACTGCAAGCGGGTTCTAGGAATTTGTTTTTGTTTTCTGACGAAATTTTTTTTTTTTTAGATTTTTCGCGTCCGAACATATATGTAATTCCAAAATTTCACCACACCCATATTATATATAATTCTTCTGTACGTGTGTTCAAATTTAAAATTTATTATTTCGTTTATTTATATTTTTTCGACTCTCCCAAAGTTGTTTATAATTTATATGTATGGATTTAATTTTCGATTCTTTTTCAAAAAAAAAAATCGTTTACTATTTTCCTCATTTCAAAATCCACGATATTTTTTTATTTCTATTCGGTGAGAAAGGAAAGAAAAAGTTAAAATATAAATTCTTTCTTTTGGAAATGTAAAAATAATAAAGTCAAATTCGCTCGTAGGAGTACGCTGTACGTCATTTTCAGTATAGAGAAAAATTATCAATGACGTGCACGTCAAAATAGCGCAAGAGGTTAAATAAGTTTGATTTGAGAATGTGCGGAATTATATAGACGACATAAATTTTTCTGTGAGTGGATTCTTGGTGACGCGATAGCGTAAAAATCAGACGAAATTTCTTTGATTCCGCAATTCAACGAAACAAAACTCCGTTGTCGGAGGCTCACGAGCGGCGGCACGTGGTAAATTTACGGTTAAAGACTGGAAAATACCCATCGTAAGTTATTTTGTTATTGTTAAAGGCGATAACCACGTTTTCATAGTCGGCTTATCAACGGTACGCCAATTTATTTTTACGTCAGTTGAGCCATTCATATTCTACGGTTTTGGCGAGACAACGCCCCAGTTTTTTGACGGCCTATCTAGGCTAAATATGGTTCAAGGCGGGAAGACGCGAAACGGGATATATTTTATTATCCAAAGACGGGAAAACGCCCAACAGGATTTACGGTTACGAGTGGCCAACCACTGGTAACGGTTAACGGTGAGTAAGACACCGCAACCCATTTCAACGGACAAAGACGCTGCTAACTCCAGCATAACCTTTTCCGAAGGTCAGAAGGGACCAGTTATTTTATTTTTAAAATATTTTTTTTTCTATTTTTAACGTAGTCAATTTAAACTCAGTCTTTTTTCTTTTCAATTTTTTTTAAGTTGCATTTTCTTTTATTTTCCCCATTTTCAATTTTTGTTGCTTGGCACGCACTCGAAGCATGTTGGTTTCGTCCTGTAAATTAGTCCCGTTCACCGACCATTTTTGTTGTTCGATTTAGTTTCCGCCAGCGAAAATTAATCACCATTTTTAGATTGATCGTTTGTTCGTTTTTAACCTCCTTCTGCTTCTGATTTCGGTGGACCAACTTTTTGTATTTTGATAAAAATGGTTATTTGATTTAATTTTTGTGGTGTTTAATAATAAGATGAATTACTAAATATATTTGCGGGTCGGTATGTTGAGAGGGGGATTCTCATTTCGTGTCGGTTCCATATCTGCAGCCCTGGCTTGTCACCCCCATCATCCCCTTTGCAGGACATCCACAGGGTCGGAGTGGCGAGTCCAGCCTATGTGTCGTTCATTCGGGAACGACCGTAAAATCCACACGGTCCCCTCGTGGCACTTCGGCGGTCTCATGCTGTCGAAGTGTGGATTGTGGGGGATTAGCTGGCGGTCTCTCCGGGTGAAGAGGCCTGATCTGTCGAAGAGATGTCCCTACCCTCTAATGCTGCTTCGTTGTGGCTGGGCATCGGCCTTTCGAGGTCAATGGGTCATTCGGAGGGTTTCTTTCGGAGGGTATTTGTCACTCGGGGAGATCCGGTCATATCTGGATGGGCGCACCCGGTTATTATTAAATTTATTACGTTCCTCAAGTTTCCGTCGACGAATACTGATGCCCTTTAATTTAATCTCAGTTTTTTTTAGTTTACTTTTATTTTTATTCTGTTTACGGTTAGGTCAGGAACACGCAAGCCCCAACTTCCCCACGACCCAAAACCCTGAGATCTAGTCGGAAAAATCACCGTGAGAGGCATGTGCGTGTTTAGATGAAATTTGCGAAACGGTGCTGAGCCATTCCGTAACATGGCGTTGTCTAGTAATGTAAAGAACAGTAGCCCTAACTCCTCCTGTATTGTAGTACGTCTCATCATCTTTCGATTATGTTAAACTATATTTCTAACATCACAGTAGATTTCTTTGAAGAGTTCCATTATTTTAATCGGATGGCTCATCTCGCTGAGTGGTTTTCACATAGCGCTTCTGTTCTAAAGAGTAGATATAATGAAGAGTTCCATTCGTTAAGAATACGGATTACCTCAATGTTATCTGTTCAACTTTCACCTGATCTAAAGCCTGCTTGTTCGTTTGAGGGAAATAGCTGCCAGTTGAACCCTCTTTCGATTTCTTTGAAATTCTGTTTGGATGTTAGTTGTTGTCTCTGAATTGTTTAGCTGGTATATTATCGATTCCAGCGACTTTGTTGTTCTTGAGCTTGTGTAAGATACTCAGTTGCCTCCAAGAACTCCTTCCATCTAATTAGCTGTTGATAGTCTGTAGTTAACACTTATATAGTTGAATCCTTTATTGGTGTTATGTTAGCAAATTGTCCGTTAATTCTGCAGACATAATGGCGCAATGTGCCCATATTTGTATTTGCTGCCAATGGTTAAGCGGACTCGAGAAAGTTTCCTGTGTATTTCGTATGATCATTTCATGACATTTTCTTTACTTGTCGAGTCTTGACTTCATATTTATTTTGAACGAGTATGAGAATTCGCTGATTGTGAGAATCCTCGCAATTTACATTGAGGGCATTTTCGTGATAAATGGACTTTCTCACTTGACCAACGAGTAACGAAAGGATCGCGGAACCTAATCATAGGACTTCCCTAAGACTAAGGCGAAAAGATTTTTCCTTTATAGACCGATGAAGGGCATCGAATCAAATCGCAAGAATACCCACGATCAGCAGGTTCTTATACTCACTGTGAAAATAGGAATAAATACCCAATAGAGAACAGGGACGATCAAAAGGGCCCAGTTACAAACAAGTTGAGAAATAGGAGTATCATCTCTAAGGGGTTGCAAGGTGAAATTGGGATTAAAAACGAATTATATTTGATGTTTCGCAATATGGCAACCATGAATGGAACAGGGCTATTTTTTAATCAGCCGTGGTAAAATGGAATTCGGATTCCAAAATGGATTTTAATGGATTTTAACCCAGTATGTTCTGGAGTACGATAATTTGAATGGAATTAGACTATTTCTTTAACAAATTCAGTTTGTAGGATGAACTAGGTCAATTATTAATCAAATATGGAATAATTTTTTATTTTAGAGATTGTTTGAAGAAATTCCCTTTTCCATGCTGCAGCATAACTGGATTATCTATCAAAGACGCCGATTTACGGGCTGAGGCCCCTTATATGGCCAATTTGCGCGGGAAATTGAGACACAACTGAAAACGTCTACGATACACATAATCATATCACACAACTCTGTGGTGAATTTCAATCAAATTATACAGATAATTGTAAAAATTGTAAAAAAAGGAGAATCTAACTGCAGCTTGTCGGCACAAGAAACACTTCTTGAAACATAACTAACTGGTTAAGAAACCAAAAGGAAACCACAATCATTTTCAACACTCCAAGAACCTAAAATCAGAACAAAGATGAATTAGTATGTATCACAGAATCAGCTCTACATTTTTCAAATTTAAAATTTGAGAGGAACAAGTATTACCAAGGGGTATCGACTTCTCTACCTTAGGATGGACTATTACTATTCCAAAGAGCAGAAGAATTGTTTTTTTTTCGGAAATAAGAACAGTCGTAATTGTTGCGATATGACACGCAGAGCATGTGGAATGTTCTCGTACTAGTAAAGGGTTGTTTGCAAATTGAAGGACCATCTTCAATCTCATACTAACTTTAAACCAAAATCTGGAGACTAGGGTGGAAGGGGCAGTTCTTATACCACTTCGATAATTTTGAAAATGAAAATTGCAGGCGCATGAGCTTCGGCATTGCCACGGTGGTGAAGACAATTATTTCTTAAACCAAATGGGGACACTTTTCAATTCAACGAGAGATCGTTTTTCATTTCTAAATATGTAGTCGATAAGGATTCTACTACGCGATCCCAGAAAAATGTGTTCATGATCTTTTATATGCCGACGGAAACGTTTTTGTGCTTTTTGAAGCACGTCCAAAGGATCTGACTTGACTGGACCGAACTTGTTTGGATTGCGCTTGAACATACCAAATTTCTGGGCCCCTACTATTGAAAAGACCTACTTCGTTTTATGTCTCGTTTGTTAAATTCATATTACTGTTTTCGAACGCTTTCGTTCCTAAACGACTGTCGTCATTAATGAAGAAATAGTATTACTCCATTGTTTGTGCTAGCTTCATTCGGGCTTTCACAACTGCAACAAATTTATTGCATCCTCTGCGAAAAATTTCATTCGCTACAGCTAGGTCTCCATAATATTTATTTCTGGGGCAATACTACAAAACCACTTAGCAACTTTTAGGGGACCAAATTTAAATTTTAAATTAATTTGCGAAAAAATTATGGGACATAACTCTGTGGTTACAAACTCGTATTTCATATTTTCCTAAACTTATCACGAAAAATTCATTTAAAAGTCTGTCAACCACAGAACTAACCTGTTTTTGGATCCATGGTATCAAGGTTTTTAAACTGCGTTTATTGACACATTCTAGGACTTGTGACATGCTCCGGGTTCATCGGAAATTCCCAAAATTTTTAATTACAATTTAGAAAAAAAACACATAATATCGATTTAACTAAATACCAAACGCAAAATTAATTTCAAAATAAAAACTTACTTCAAGATAAGTGTTTATAATTATTTCTGATTTTTAAAATAAAAATATTGTTTTAAATATCACTTATTTCATGCCACAATATCAAAATTTATCAAATGATTTTCAATAAATACCAAACACCTACAACAAACTTAAGTGGTTTTGTTTTTTGCTTATATCTCGGTCAAAAATATTCGCATTTTGATTGAAGGGAAAGAAAAAACGGGAAATACTATCGATTAGAATATAGTTCAACATAAACACTTATCTCGACTTAAGTGATTATGTTAAATTGCCATAGAATTGATTATGAAGTTTTTTGATCCATCTAGAATATGTAGGTAGGAATGATAGTTTTCTTGTATTAAAATAGCGTTAGGCATATAATTGGGTACTGGCTGTATACATGTCAACACACAGTACGAGACAACTATATATTTTGCATTATTTGCCTTTCCTTGTTACACAATATTGAAAAAAATATCAAAACGTACGTATTTTTTTTGTATGTATTTTTTTGAATTTTTTTTATATTGTGTAACAAGGAAAGGGAAATAATGCTTCAATGGAGTGATTTGGGGCTAATTTTCTGGAATGGCACACTAACGGGATCGGTTTAAAAAATTGTTTAAACGAAAGATTCGGTAAAGAGACGTACATAGAATGGACGCATAGTGGGACCTTGGTGTAGTCTAGATCAATTTCGAATGAACTTATTCCAGAACTCCATCCAAAATTAATTCCTAATTTTTATCGTAATCGATTAAGAAAGGTTTTAGGTCCATTCAACGAAATTATTCTCAAAATTTAACATTCGCTTTATAATTTAAATTCCACTTAAGAAATTAATTTTCATCATGAGCGATTAAGAAATAGTTCATAAGGGTTGTTTGTACATAGGAAATGTTTCATTTGAGTCAGGTGTGAATAAATAAGATTACAATAGGCAAAGTGATATAACCACGAAGCAAATAGTGTGATTGTTGATAGTGAAGTGTAGTGAGCATACAATTCATATTGAAAATAATCAAATTATGGAATCGTATTATCATACAAAAAAATTATAATAATAAATAAGCGACAACTAAAATTCATTTCACTGACTCATTATGAATGGGAATATTATCATTCGATTCGCTTATCGCACATTATAATTAATCAATGATTCTAGGTACTCTATAAATAAACAAAAAATTAATTAGGGGTTTGGTATTCATATCGAGAAAATTATTATCTTACACCGCATTGAGCGATAATTGGCCAGAATGCTCTTAAATTAAGGGTAATAGACATAGACATATTTTATTAAATTACGGAATACGATGCCAAAGTACAGAAACAATGAACACTTTATTTTAAAATCGACTCTTTTAGCACATTTAGCACAATGGCTTAACTTCTAACAGCATAATGCCGTTAACTCGCAAAATGAAATAATATTACAATTTTCCGGAGGTGGTACGACATGCGTTGAAAAAGTGTGTACATTTTTGTTTGATGAACTAAAATTTAGTAGGATTGATTTTTTTAGACGCAGATGGCAACAGCTAGATATACCAATCTTGCTGATTAAAAATCTCGAGTTTCTGCGAATATTCATATTAAATTATGTATATTTAAACTACTACATTTTAGATCCCTGTACATCCCCAAGCGATCAAAAAACCAACGAAACAACATACTTTCAAAAACAGAAAAAAAAATGTATTATGCATATTAAAAAAAAACTTTACATTCCAATTTGAATATACCCCTATGTAAAAGCGACAGATACACCCCCGATATATGTACATCCACACGACTCGGAGAAAATTAAATTTTCTAAGCTTTTCGCATTTCTTATACTCCTCCTCGTACATATGTATATATGCATGATATCACCTTCATTTAATCGCTTAATCAAAACACAAAAACCAAAAATTTATACCAAACAGAATTTCTTTTTCATGAATTTTTAATTAAAATATATAAAACTGTCACACTGACAGTATTTAATTTAGGGAAAAAGGAATATCAAAAGCGAATAAAAAATGTAAAAAATTATATTTCAGTGTATTACAACACACAACACAAAACCTCGAATTTTCCGCGTGTGTGGGAAGTATAAATATTTATAATGCGGTAGCTAAGCTAGGGCTTTCTATATATACGATAAAATATGTAAATAAAAATAAATCTTACCTGTCTGTCCATATGCAAATATGCAAGCATTATAACCTTCAAATGCATTGTCTAATATATCACGTCCGATACTATTAAATACTCTTTCCTGTGAAGCATAATTTTTGGCATTTGTGTCAGTTGAATAGAAACAGTGATCAAAGGCAAAGGTTTTCGGTTGCTTTCTGTAAATAAATAAGAATAACAAAAAAATAAGCTTTAGTTATATAAATGACACATTGATTGATTAGTTTGTTTTGTTGGTCAGACGGTGATTATTGATTTTTCTTTGTTTTCGTTGATTATTCATTTCGTATATAAATTTAATGATTGTTGAATAAAAACTACTAGCTCGCATGCCCTCTGGTAGTCTAGTAGGACATAATAAAAAAAAAAATCAATCAATTTGGATATAAATAATAAAGGACAAAACTCATACAAACCCAAATATGTGTAAAGCCGAAATAAGTTTGCTTCTTTCTTAGGAAATTAAAGACCCGTGATATTTAAAAATAAATCAAACTTTTGTTTCTTTATAAATTGGAAATAATTAACCGCCCTCAAAATTGGATTAAATTTAGATTTTTCGTGTGGAAAGAATTATTTTTCAATCTACATTTTGGCAAAAGAGATATAATTTTAAAAGTACGTATATTCAAATTCTAACCCTTGACATTTATTATTCAAAAAAGTACAATGGTAACGTCAAAATTTTCGCTTGACAGGAGCATTTTAGAAAAAAAAATTATTCAGTCTTTAATATCAGACAACCACTCTCTGTTATTATTTACACTCCATACCAAATCCATTATAATAAAAAATGGAGGAGTGAATATGTTATGGCCAACACCGAAAATCCATTTACCATGAATACATGCAATCGTAAATCTCAACTTTTGGTAAAACTGTTCTATATGCCACTCCGATATAGGGATGTAATTACAAGATTTTACGATATTCGAAAATAGACCAATATATGGAACAATCACAAACACCATTACTATCGAAAAAACCTAATGTAAAAAAAAAAAAAATGTAGTAGAGGGCAAATTTTAGTGAAATAAAGTTTTTTTTATCGAACAATCACATTTCTGATAAAATTAAAAAAAAAAAAATATCTGAACAAATATTTTAAATTTAATTTTAAATCTTTTCGTTTTAATCGTTTTTTAGTAAATTGTACAATATATATCGCGCATGATATGGAAAAATGACACAACTCAACAATTTAAATTTTTCAGGAGGGCAAAAACAAAAATACAAACTACGCGCTCTATCATTTTCGGTGGAGGGAGAAAAAAATGTGTTTATATCGGGATATGATATCTGACATTGCGCACCTTTCTAGTGAATTAACTCAAAAAGTTCATTTTTTGAGTTGTGCCACTTTTCCATATCATGTGCGATATGTACTTTTCAAAATATTTGCAATATCGATTTCAGTTAAAAATTATTGGGAGATATTTATGGCTAAAGTATCATGTAGCGGGGCTAGCAGAGCCAACAGACATTTAATTTGCACGGCATAACATGCACACAGACACACATAAAACTTTTTGAAAACTAATTTTTCGGATTTCGGCGATATAGCGAATGGCAAATATGCAAAAATATCGAGGTCAAAGATAGATACACAAAATTGAATTTTCGTATAATAAAATGTTCAATGTTTTCATTATTTTCATAAATTGTAAAAATATGTCGATTTTGAATTTTTAGTGTAACTATCCCATTCTATATTTCCTCTGCGAGTATCGCTTATCGTATTTTGCCAATCGATAAAACAGTAAGAAATTATTTTTTTAGGTCAAAAATTGTTTGTGATTTTGTTTTTGTATTTCTAATATTTTTGTAAGCCTTAATGTTTGTTGTGTGAATGTATGGCACGCAAATCTCGAAACTGGTTTGAATGATTTTAAATCTCATTCTGCAACATTCTCGACCTCGATAAAAATTCTCGAGTACAACAGAATGTTTTCGATAACTCCAAATTAGGGTGAGAGCCAGGTTCCTGTTTTCTTAATTTTACTCGGTCCGAACGAAATTTATAAAAATTTGAAGTTCTAGCAAACAATAGATTGTGTCCGAATTTCGAAAAGGTTAGGTGAGACATGGGTAAAATTTTAAACTTATTCGGGACGAAGGATTTAGGAAAAATAGGAAGGCGGGTAGCAGAGATGAAACGTCAAACAAATATTGCTTGGTTTAGTACAAATTTTAATGACCGCTTGGAAACATCATAGAATAAAGTAAATAGTTGAATGGAGCGAAACCTCTCTGTCGGCATACCAGTATGACTTACTCAGCGGCCCTGGAAGCCGGCCGGGTGGGATTCAATGAACCAATCATCCATTAATCTAAAATTAAAAATGATTACAGAAACGAATACCAGAAGAAATAATACAAACCAGCAAACATAAATATTGATTCTCGACTATCGTACACTTGCGTAAAAATAATGGAGAACAACTCAACGATTTCAGCGTCACAAACCAGGTATTCCTAGGAGGCACTAGATTTCCACCCAAAAATAAGATCATTAATAGCACATGATGACATTCTCACGTCATTACAGGGCGAGCAATGAGAGGTGCAGACATTCACGGTGACCATCAACTGGTATCACAGATACAAATTAAACCTGCCGCTATAAAATACAAGACAAATCTGAATAAATTTAACACCTCATGCTCAGCATCTAAAACAATGAAGGAGCAGCCATTTATTTACTTATTTTATAAAGAAATCTATTCTGTGAGTTACATGTATGTTTTCACATTTAAAACAAAATTAAGTTTAAACAAATATTAAATTTAAACAAAATATAAAAAATAGAAATAAAAATGTTGATTTAACATTTTAAAAATTTTGAGACTCATGTTTTGAAATGTCCAGAATGGAATATAAATTGATATTGTTGCGATCTCGTCTATTGGTTTGATGAGCAATTAATTCAGTATTGGCGAGACGTTTATTTAACAACAATTACTAATTTAAGATTTAGAACTAACATTCTTCCGTTGGATGGATCTTTGAAATGTATCTGGAGGAGAAACCGGGCAAGGCGACCCTAACAGGCGAGTCAAGCAACGGAAGCAAAGATCACCGAGGAAATGTAGGTTAAAAAGGGTGTTAGCAATGGCGGCGTTGGCTTGCAAATAAGACAGAATGGAAGAGAATCATGGTGTGGTGGCAGAGTTTGAGTGGATTGTCATCGTTCATAGGATTAGATCCAGTGGACCACGGAGAATGGCTGCAAGGTTGGACTGCGTCGGGAGGCAAGGACGGAGGTGAATTGGAATTGGTTTGCATTGCACGATCTAATTTTCAGAGACGATAGTTTAAATTCTGTTCGGCGTAAATAAATGTCATAGGAGAATACTAAGGTACGGAATATAAAATATTGAACACAAAATATCAGATGTTGAGCTCTTTAGGCAAACGAATCAAGCAGACATTGGGACTCCAATAATAAAGCGCAAGAGGATATGGATTGGTCACACCCTGAGGAAGTCACCCAGTGACATAACAAGAAGGTCTCTGAAATGGAACCCACAAGGGAAAGCCGTACGACCAGCTATAACGTGCGATGCTAGTAGAAACAAAACAACTCGGAAACTTATGGGTAGAAATCAAAGAAATAATACCTAACAGAGTTAGATGGTCCAGCCTAGTAACGACCTATTCCCCTAAAGTAGAAATAAAAGCAAAAACAAAAAATTGTGCTTTTTATTGTCACTGAAGGTCATTTGGTCTATTCAACCTCTACACGACTGGTTAAACAAAATTTACTATTACTAAAGCCGAATACGACTGCGTGCTGCCTCACAGATTGTTGCGACTACACAACGTTTCCATCAATCTCCAATGCCGTCTTCTATCCAAACTTGATTTCGTGCAAGCACATAACATTAATCACCGAAGAGGACACATTAAACAGGTATTATCGTACCTTTTCGGCTCTTCGAACTAGGATACGTATAGAGTATTGATAACATAACATTACCGAGTAAAAATGCCTTGGTCGCCGTATTAAAATAATCCCGTAACAGAAACTGACCACCCATACTCCCTAGGTTTGATTTCCAAAAATTTCTATCGACAAAAAAAAATATTTCTCTCTCTCTCTCTCTCATTAAAGGATTTGGCACTATATCTCATTAAAGGATTTGGCCGCCTCAACTGAGGTTTCATAATCATATTTTCATTTCGGATAATGAGTGATTAATTCATTGATCCTAAACCAGCCGAGAAATGTTTTCCTTGTCACCACCGGGAATCGAACCCGGGACCTCCGGGCGCTGGAGCAAGCATGCTGACCACTTGAGGCTGCCACCGGGGCGGCATAAAACTTCTCGTTATTTATTGTATCTAGCATGTTGAATGTTTTGTTGAACGTATGTATTTTATATCAAAATGAAGCAAGAACTGAATACGGGATATTGGTCTAAAGCGAATAGAATAGACCAAAATTCGTAAGTTACTAGGAATATATACGCGTCCGGAATATGGACGAATCAACAAGAATCTGGCCGATTTGAACTGAACTTGAAAAAAAAATCAAACACAAGTGTGTGGAGGAGGGAGGGCGGGGGGAGGGGCGGGGGGGGGGGTGGGGGTATTATGTGAGATATGGATGCCGATATATCCGGTTAAGAAAATTACATAGTAGACCGTCTAATATTAGAGCAATTTATTCCACTATATTCCGAATGATATACAAACTTCTATCACACCTCTATAGATCTTGTAGAGGGACAACCGTTGAATGTTCCTTGATATTGGGGATTACCCATCCTGTCTCTGCACGATCAACCGAACTTCTTTAGTTGAAAAATTATGTAAATTGATGCGCAGCTTCTCGCTAAAACATTTACATATACCAAAAGCCTTACAAGATGCGAACAAGTTTTCGTCCGGCTGAGTAATGATAGGACATTGACACCACCATATATAAGAACCTTTGCAGCAAGGGGAAAATATTTGTACCAGAGTCTAATGGTTCCGCCATCGACAAACTTAAACCCGCATACATGACTGATCCTCTTTCAAATACTCCACTACATGTTATCTGCGTAATAAATAATATAAAAGGACATTTCTTTTAGAACCAAACCTAAACCAATGTATCCTGGGTGGTTAAATTACGATTACAGTAAGGGTTATTTAAAGTAAAATCTTTTGTATCGATTAAAATGTACCTTAAAATGTATACTCAAACAATGAAAAATTTCCAAACTAGATTTTACTGCTAAATGATGTCAAATTTTAACAATCACTGGACCATTTTGAAGTAGAATCTCAGCTATACTGATCATACATTAATGACTCAAAAGTGTTCAGTGATCCCTAATTTCGCACTCAATTCTACAAGACACATTTTAGACAATTTGCAGCCATTTAGTTCCTTTTCTAGCCAATTTCAACAAAATGTTTACCCTAATATTATCTAAAACGTAGCATATACACTATGCGAAATAATGATAGGACCACAACCATTTTATCACAATTAATTTTTTTAAAAATAGCAATAGCTAAATTTACCAATTAACAGATTACGATCTGTGTTGTAAACCCATAGGCCGACCCATCTTCCATGCCAGTATAGGCTGGTATGGAGCTCGTCTTAAATCGATCCTATAGCCGTAAATCCTCGAGTTGGCCGGGAAGTGTAAAGTAAGGACGTAAAAAGCATAACCGCGGAAGGGCAGGGTGAGCCTTGAGCCCCAAAACAATTCGCATAGCTAAGAATAAAAAAATAAAAATTAAAAAAAATCTATGCTGATGAAACGACAAGAATTAAAATAAAATAGTCAGCGTAAATTAAATAGTTTTTAGAAATTATAAAACTTTCTGTGAATGATGAAAAAAGTGATTGCTTTGATTGGTCCTATATTACTATTTCGTACAGTGTATATTCTATGCTCTAATGAAATATGGATTATCTATATTGATTTATATCTAGACATTTATTTTTATTTATTGTATCATAAACGAATTTGTTGTACGTGTATAATTTAAAAAGGATTTAATGTTGAACATGACAAATTACATGGTTAGCTGACATACTTCATGTTCTTTTCCGAAAAATAACAAAAAATATTAATACTCTTCTTAAAACAAAAGGATGAACATATATAAACATTTAAAAATATAATATTATTATTTTTAAGGGTGATTGTGCTTTGGTGTATATATGATAAGGGTACATCGTAATTACAAAAGAATTATTAAAGCATTATACCAACAATCTGGGTCTATATGTACTAAAGTTGTTAAATTTCATTAAAACAGATCAGACAAATCAATTGAAACTGCATTAATGACGGTTTACTAACCACTGTATATACGAGTATACCCCATAAATCATTAATGGTTTGGTGAATAAAGAATCGAAAAGAAACTTTTGCAAAGCTTTGTGGAAAATTGAAAACATGACGCTGATGTGTGTAGGGAATTCATATATGTATACCATTGCAACATTGGAAGGTGGATAAACATATATTAAATTTAGCGCTCTCATATATCAACAAAAATGTATACACGAGCATAATATTATGATTTATATTACATATAGTGCCAGCTAAAAAATACCGCTGAAATTTTAATGATATTTCTGGGTCGTCCACGCCTGTTCTGCATGTATGTATTATGTAATAAATAATATATGAAATTTTATGTAAACAAATTAATTTTATTTATCGTCATACCAAATTGTGTGCAGAACGGGTATTTTTGGATAATTTCGAATGTATTTGATTTAGATTTAGAGATTCAACTTTGATCCTTATACATTTTTTTGTTTCGTTTTGTCGTTGATCCAATATACAGTATTCATAAATTCTGAGAATATATGATATACGTTGTGTCCTTCATGATGTTGATGATGAAATAGAAAATGTTTCTAAATAAAAACCAAATTCTAGGAATAATTTTTTTATTTTTTTTTGTGGGGGATAAATTCTTAATAAAATATAGAAATTTGTAAAATTTTTGTGTTTCTAAACAAAAAAAATATTGAATTATCTCAATAAGACTAATTTGTTGAGTTTTCAAATTTTTGAACCGAAACGAACGGTCATATCACATACAAGACGACGGGGTAGTTTCATGATTTTATTTCAAAGTAAAAAAGGTTAACATACATATTTTATTTAATCAAAATTAAATTTAATCATTTCTATAATAAATTCTAAGAACTTTGATCTATTTAGTTGCTGACTCGTGCACGTTACTTATAGGCACGGATATGGGATTGATTTTTTTTTCTTGTAAGGCTAGGATTTTGATTTACACCACAAGTAACATGTTAAAATTCCGGGAGTTAATTATGAAAATTTCGATAGTCTACTAGGATAACTTATAAAATTACGAACTATAATGAATTTGTCGATTGTATCGAAAAGACTGGGTAACAAAATCTTTGCCTCAAACTCGTACAAGAACAAGTATAGGGGCGTGGAACACTCGTTCACTCACAGTGTCGTTGAAACTCGTACAAGTCTGCCGTGAGAAGAGTAACTACAATCCACAAATACTGGGCATCGGCGAAATAAGATGGAAAGGACAAGGCGGTTTGCAGACATATACCATTATTTCATGTATAGTGGCAAACACATCGCTCATACCACAGCCAACACCTCAGTACTGACAACAACCGATGGACCGCTGAACGCACATACCTTTTTTTCAATGTGGTATAATCATATGACATCGTTTGAACAAACTTGAGTCAATCAAAAATTTTATATTTAGTAATTTAGTGCACAAAAACGCCGTTTTGGCGCTGGTGGCAAATTATTAGTTTATTGTAAAATATATAATGTATAATTAGTGTTGTAAATCAATGGAAAAGTCTTGAAGAATACTACAAAATAAGCTGACGCAGCAGGTTAGTACTCCAAACTACCGATGTAAAGCGCTGGAGACTGATACATTTCTCCTCATTCCTATATAATCATGTGGTATATCGATTAAGAGTACTTGGAATTGTGTTATGAGTACTTTAGTTTACAGATCCATCGGCTTGGCACTGGCGGTCTTACAAATTTTACCGAAATTTTGTGGTGCTCATAACTACCGATGTGGCGCTGGAGGCGATTAATTTTTTTTCATGCCGATATAATAATGGACATATCATTTTGAAGGTCTTCCATAACAGTTCTGTTATCAGCACTTTAGTTTACAAAACTATCGTTTTAGCGCTGGCGGCAAATTATTAGTTTATTAGCACTAGCATTTTTATCGGCGTTGAAGAACTATTTAGTGTTCTTCCTCGACATTAGTTAATATTCACTGAAACAATGCAGTATGGTCTTCTCGTAATAAATACAACCCTTGTTAAGCTCATGTCATTTGAATAAAGAAAAATTACTTTTCCTAATGCCAAACACGAACTTGTGCTGGTAATGAAGTCTGTGCCAATTAAACAATCGTGCAGCCGTATAATCAAATACCAATGGCCGAAGAGAACAAATAAAACAGCTATTATCATACCTTTCGAACTCTTCGTACTAGGATAACAAACTGCCCGGGAAATACTGCGCAAACAAACGCCGAACGGATGATGTTGCGAAAGGTATTAATATCTCTACGTATATGCATTAACGACATACTGTTATCGAGTTAAAAGAGAAGTTGCTTTCATTCATGCTACACTACTGGCATCTCCAATGGATAATGCAAATTTTCGAATTATCACCACGCCAACACCATTGTCTTGGTTGCCTTATTAAAGTAACTCCGTAACAAATGTTGAAAACCCCTATGTTTGATCTGACTCGAACGAACAAAAATTTGTATGTCTTTGATATAGAACTTTTGGCCATTTATTGCATCAGGCATGTTGGGTTTTTGTTGAAGATAGAGTACGTATTTTATATCAAATTGCGGCATGAACGTAAATACGCGATATTGGGCTAAAGCAAATTGCTGTTGTTGGTTCAAAATGCCTTCTGACCAATAGCAGCATAGTTTGAGATTTGGAGCCCCACTCCCCATTAAAACAAGGTTCAATTTTAAAAAATTCGAAATGTCAAATCAAATTGAAAAAAATTTTTGTTTCAAAGAAACAAAGCCTTCATTTACAAGAAAAATTAAATTGTTTGTTTTTCATGATTCTCCGTTAAAATTTTTAAAAATTATTGGCCCACACGATACAAATAACATTTTTCAAAACCTTCTTTTGCACTTACTGCGATGTCAATAAAACCAAAATGTATATTGCCGTAAAATGCAACTTCTCAGCAGGAATTACACTGACGACACACTAATGACTCATTAGCGACAACTTTCGTTTGTGAGACGTCTGAGATTAGTCGTTTACGACATGTCCAATAATCTTATTTTCTGCCCACCCATGTGTTGGTAACCCAAATGAATGATCTTTGCATTTTTCCAGAATATAAAAAAACGTAAATTTTTTATATTGAATGTTTTATAATAACCAACCGTTTTATAAAATAAAAATAATACAATAGCGTTGTCACAAAGAGAGGGGGAGATGGAGAGAGAGAGAAGAGATAGAGAAGAGAAAGAAGAAAGAGAGTGAAGATGGTGAGAAAAGAGAGAGCGAAGATGGGGAGAAAAGAGAGAAGACAGAGAGACGAGAGCGGGCGAGGGAGAGAAGAGAGAGGGAGAGAAACAATGACGAAAACTGAAGACGCCATTAATGTTTTGTGTATAAGAAGAAATTATTTTCACGAAAGGAGAAATGTATATGACATGTCCACACTTGTCATCGAATTGTGGACTGCAATTGAATAAAGTCATTTGAGAAACTAATATGACTTGTCATTATTTAATCATTTTATTCAAGATACCATCAGAAAGTAACTAAAAAGTATTTGTCTTCTATTTCATACCATTTAGAATAAAGGTAACAATGTGAATTATATGTCTTTATAAGAAATATATAAAAAACCTGGCGTTCAAAAAGCCCCGGAATTGTTAAATATTTCAAAGGCTTAGTTTTAGGTAAAAAGGTGCAGAACCTTCGCAATATGATTCCGTAATTAAGGTAGGGGTCAAAATCACAAAAATGAGATGCAGTGCCTGAAATTAACCCCAATATTAGACGTATATCGCCATATAATAGATTATGTATTTCGAACCATAAACCGTTTAAATATAATATTATGTTCACCTAAAAATCAATCGCATCGAGATATTTCACCGATTCGGAACTTTTTGAAAATCCTGCATAAAGCTATAATTTTCGTCTAACAGAGGCCAAAATGTAAAAATGTTAGGGCGCTAAATATTCCATTTTAATTCACGACGGACAGCAACATACAGCGGTCGAAAGTAATGAGAATTTGAAAATTCAGATTTAGATTCTGGTGAGGTAAACAGTTCAAGGAGACGCATAAGGTGCGTGTCATAACAAAGTCATTACATAGAAAAAAATAGCAGCAAGGCATCAATATTTTTTCGAGGCAATCAAACCCTGAAGAAAACCTAAAATAAATCATAAATACAAAAACCAGAGTGTTCAACTATCGGTTAAGGGTAGAGGCAAGGATCCTAGATAGTAACATCACGAATATTGTTGATAAAATAGAAGTTTGGAATTATCAGCGAAGAAACAAGAGCTGTTTAACGAGGTGATTTTCTCCTGGCGAAATAAACAGGAAGATTTCGAGAAGTAAAACTGCACGCATATGAATTAAAGATTTGATATAAACATATTCGCTGTTATTTTTAATTTGCAATTTACAAATGAATGAAAGAGAAAACAAATATTTGTTTGGTTTAAATTGATTTTAAGTTGATTAAAGGACCAATTCATGACCGGTCATATATTATTCTCAAATGAAAATTCGTTTATTTTTTTAACAAACAGGCCGAAAATTGGATGTGTCTACTAAAAACCAGGGGGCCAATTATGGAATTGGTCGGAAAATACGACACCGTCGGAAAATACGTTGCCGTAAAATCCGATCCGCGGCAGAGATACGTATTATGAAACATGTAATTTAACTGTCATTTATTTTTACTGACTCATTGTTGTCGGACGTTTGAAAAATAATTTATTTTTTCCTTATAAATACCATAAATATTCACATAACTAATATTTTTTATTTTTCCCATATTCGGCAAAAATATATTTATATGTACTGCTGAGCCAATTCCCCAAATATGATTTAATATCATAATTTTAATATATAAAATTTTATAATAAAAATATATAAATTATAAATATTATTTTTTATTTAAATAAAAATATATTTTATTATCTTCTCAGTTATTGGAGAATCTAAGACAAGTCACATATGAGCCACTTAGGAACTATCCTACTATCGTCACAATGGCAAGTCACATAGTAATCGTTCGTGATTTGTAATATACGATTCATCGATGAACTGTCTTACACTAATCATCATCATGAATATTGGTCCCAATCTCTGATAAAATTCTATATACGTGTCATACGTGATAGTCATGCATGAGTCATTAGTCTTCCTCACAAAAATTTCCTGCTGGGTAATGAAATTATTATTAGTAATGTTTAAAGTGAAATTAGTCGCAATTTAAAGTAAATGGTGTAACGTGTATTAGTAAAGAATTGCGCAAATTATTGATGTTTTAGTGTTTAGTGGAAATTTGGAAAATTATTTTGAGAATATTAATGGTATTTTCGGGAATATCTGATAGTGATGTATAGAGTAAAACAATTAACTCGCTAAACCCCATTTTTCCACTTTATTTTTGAGGTTCACATAATAAAAGTTATTTTAGGAAGAATGATTGATTACTCTATTGAATACTAGCCAGACCCCAAAACTGCTGGAAAGTGCGGTCACCCAAATTTGTGAAGTTTAGTCGCATTATATTTATCTGTGGCCATAATAAACTAATCGCTTAAGAATAAAATCTGAATTTTTATAAGGCCGTTAATAGAAAACGTTAACTGGTTTAAAATATATTCTTGTCCTAGCCTCTCCTATAGAACCTCTGTTTCATCAACACTTTATCAACGCCTAACCTTATCTAAAGTATTAATACAATAATCGAGACAAAGGTTTAAAAAATATGACCTTTAACCGCTTGGTAATCACACTCGGAATTTATTAAAACTTTCCATATTTGTAAAAGCTACCCCAAGTTATAAAAATCCTTCGCATGTTTCCCATTTAACATTTTGAGAAATGGTTTGGTACAGAAGCAAATAAAACCCATTTCATCTAGTCGTAACCAATTTCATTAGTAAAACTTTCACACTAACCTAATATATTTCGTTTCGAAACCCAAAACAAGAAAAAAAAAAGAACAATAGTCCATAAAAAACTACTTTTCAATAACTAGAAATTCTAAAGAAAATTTATTACTTTTTTATTGTAACGATAAGATAGCAAACAGCTACGAGAGCAAAAGAACAACAACAAAAACAAAAGAGACCTTAATTTTTGAACAATACGATCTTTCAAAACTATGAAAAGATATATTTTTTGGTATTTTTCACAATTTTTTTGCTATGCTTGGTTCTGTTATAAACCCTTATCAAAATCTAAAGCTTTTTGTGTTGCCTTGCCTTACTCGTACTTGTGCTCCTTTTTACATTTCCACTTATTGAGAACATGTACATACAACCGAAAGCTCAAATAAAACACGCACAAAATAATAATCAAAGTCGATTGAATGGAAAAATAAAATAAAAGTAAACTTCTGTTCTTTATTTCATTATTTAAAAAAAAAATGAAAAATCTACTTAAGATCTACCGTCGAAAAACGAACGAACAGAAAATGTTTAATGAGCTCAACACGTTTTTCATTCGTTTATGGTTAACTTCACGTCAAACGTTATAATAAAACAAAAGCTCTACCAATTTTCGTATTTTCTTAAATAATTCATTGCACGTTATACACCTTTCTGGCAAATTATATAGCCTCGAGTTACCTTTACGGACCATGGGCAAAGGGTAAGTAAACCAATTGCTTTAATTTAATTTGCAATTGCTTTTCGATTATTAGCGTTCAAAATTGAATCAAAATATAACTACATTTTAAAAAGCTCGAACTGGGTTATGCTTTTGTCTCATTTGATTGTACGTATAGTTTAACAGGTGTACAGATGTACTTCGTATAACGCAGAGACTTATTTGTTCTTGAGTATAAAATTTCGTTAATGATTATTTTACAAAAAAATTGAGGGAATTTAATTTAATAATTAAATTGTTCGACCGTATTAAACAAAGCATATCTGTAATAAGATGTTGCATCTTAGAATAAAAATTTCCAAATCTTATTTACACCATGTATCTTTATGTACAAATACAATAAACATAAACAAAAAGTAAATAAATCAAAATGTATTATACGTAGTTCGGTTTTCTTATTTTATTTTAAGAATATTCATTCTAATCATGTTTTATCTAAATTGACTGCCATTTATTTAGATAAAAGTTTTTTTTAAACAAAATATGATTAAATTGAAAGAAATCCCTTTTTTACCAAATCCTCTTATACATATTACGATTCTGATCAAGATTTCAATTATTTTCATTATTAGTTTATAAAACGCTGCTTAGGTACTCGATAAAGAAGAAATTACCATAAGGCCATTCAATTTTAATACATACATATATAGCGGTGTTATCTTTGGAGAGATGGTGTGCTTTCAAAACCAGAAAAGGTTAAGGTTAATTTAAATATTTAATCAATATTTCATGATAACGGAGGTAGTTAATTTATATTTACATATAAATGTATATTTTATGTTCAAAGTTTGCTATGAACATGTCCTGCTGTTTCTCATATCAACCATTTATATAGCAACATATTAATTAAAGTGAACGGATGTCTTATCATAATCTAATAAAAAAAATGATTCTATGATTTTAAGGTTTATATCTGTTTACTGGATTTTAATCTTATAGAGAGTGTACTCCAAAAAAAAATTATCGAGAGGTTAACCTACCGGTAACATTAAATTGAAAACATGTTGTACATGAAGTTTACATTAGCCCGATATTAAATAGTGACATTTAGAACTCATCTGGTTATCATCCAGACCCAAAATTGCATATAGAAAACCCATGTTACGAAGGGGTTAGCAAATGTTTATCGTGATTATAATAATTCGCTAAGTCATTGCGTTTAAATTTTTGGACATATACACAAATTATTTTTCATATTTTTGTAGTTTGATAACCGCAGTCTGTCTCATTACACACTTTTTATTTAACCCTAATGTGAGTGACGTGGGTACCCGGGTACCTTTGCCCTTTTAGACGTCTATTTTTTGTATGTTTTACTCCCAATAAAAACTTTAAATTTTATGAGATCTTCTAGTTCAATTGGTATAGATTACGATTATACTTAAAAATAAGAAATGTTACAACTTGGACGAACGTGGAAAAAATAAGTTAATCACTCAAATTAAAATATTTTTTCTTCACTCATATGAGAGTAAAAGAATTCAACACCTCATTACTTTCAAACCAAAAATCCAAAGGTTTGGTACCCGCATCGCAACCATACAAAATTAATGGATACTTAACAGCATAAGTATAAACAGGTAAACAGTATTTACCTACTGTTTACATTTATTCTAATAACTTCGAGAGACCAATATATTTAGAAGAAAGGTTTTTTTTAAAAGAAAGGCCCTAAAGTTAATTAACCTTGTTACTAAAAATGAATCCTAAAATCTATCTATATATCTACTACAGAGCCGACTGAAAGCTTAAAATTTAAGAACGCAGAAAGTTTCTAATAGAAAAATGTGTTTTGTTATTCACCGCCAGAGACAGCACTATCAAAAAATACATTTTTCTGTGCATAAATAAAACAATAAAAATTAAATTTTAAATTAAAATATATTTTTTTTGAAACTGAGATTCCTTACCAGGTGTACAGGTATGAAATGCGGACTTTTTTTTTACTAAAAAAAACATGCTAAATTCGGAAGAATGATAAAAAGGGCTTTATTCAAATTATGCTCCGTCGCTTGTTATACATTTTTCCCATATTTCGGGTAATTTGTGAAGACCACGTTAGAAAAAAAGGTCTCCTCCGAAAATCTTCCACTTTTGCTGTGAACGATTCATCGAGCCATTTTTTCACATCATCGTACGAACCAAAGCGCTGCTCAGCAAGTGCGTGGCCCATCGATGCAAACAAGTGGTAATCGGAAGGAGGTCGTTTTTGTAAAACTATTTGCTGACAATTATTTTGTTTAAAAATGTCATAAATTGTTTGCTGGATTCTTAAAGTATCAGCAGATTTATTGTAATAGTATTGCACCCTGGTGGTGAATAGTCCATTTATCCCTATTTATTTTTGTAAAACTATAAAGTTTTTGGAATATTTTTGTAAAACCATAAAGTATAAATTAAGTTTTTTTCAGCATTGTAATTTGCTACCCAAACATTTTTTTCAACGCGACCTTCAGAGTTTCGCCACTGGCGTTTTAATGCACATCGGAAACAATTAATTTATTCGATGAAAACGAGAGCGGTTGTACACTGTAGGCTGTGAGCATCTTGATATTTTGAGAATATTGAATGAGTGGCTGAAAGTGTTCGACAACCTTCAGATAAGCCCACCAGGAAGCAGCTCTACGCTCAGTTGTGCATCAAAAAAAAGTTTTTTTTTTTTTTTATTTTTTATTATTTTTTATTTTTTTTTTATGAACCCGATTTTTATAAAAATTGATAACTTTTCAAATCTTAGGAATCGATGAGTTCTGGGCTGGGATATTGTACCATCACGTTTTTCAACTTTCGACTTTATGTTTATGTCTTAATTTTCCGGAATCAATTATCATTCTATTTCGTGTAAACAATTATGTATTTCAATCTCTTGATATAATTGTGAGCTTTCTCTCTTTTCTACATTTCGATAAACGTATCACGAAAAATTATTTGTTTGTAAATAGAGTCGATTAATCTAATAGTCTTATAAACCGTAGAAACGGAATAGAGTGATGTTTTACTCGAGCAAGCGAACAACACATTAGAAAATGCGTAATTTTAGAAGTGAAATAGACTGCCATTTTACTCGAAAAAATAAGACATAAACTAAATCGATAGTCGAAAATCGAGCTTTGCAATGTACTGATGGTTCTACGAAAGCCGGGCCTATAGCCGTACGCCCTCGAATTAGCTGGCAACGGCGTAATAGTAAGAAAGGGAAAGCGAACTGCGAAAGAGTTGAAGAGCGGACCCAAGAACAGATTGCAATTGCGATTGCAATGAGACTTGGCTTCGGAATATTTTTTGTAGATTTATCTTCTGAGAGAAAGGATCTAGTCGTGTTTAACTTTATTTTTCACCTTGAACGATTTTGTCAAAAATTGCGGAGGGGTTTTTCGAGAGGCGGAATCGATTGCAAGGGATCATGCCTCTCGGAACAATTTGTTTAGGTGTGTTTGGGAAAGTCGTTCGGTGCGACCGACATATTGCACCATGTTTTTCGAATATATTTTGTTTGTAATATTTTTTTATTACACAAGGACTCGTATACGACGATAAACAGTGGACAGAGAGAGGGTTTGCAAAAATCAGTTAAAGCGATCGAATTTGCCAAGATCAACGTTTCTTAATGGTATAAGCGCCTATCCTAGCCAAATATGGAATCGCGAATATAAATCAACTATTAAGTAAAGATGGAAATTCGAATATGACATTTGGAGATAAGACCACAGCTCTTGAAAATAATTTTCGTTAGTGTGCCTATTCGTTCAGAGGCGAACTATCCAAAGTGAAATGCTGGATCTATCAATTAAACAGTCACCTCTGGAGATATTACAATCTGCGACTAAAGAGGGCTTTTATCGTAGCAGAAGCTACCATGGCCATATTAGGCACACATTTTTTAAAACCATTTTTATAAAACATTTTTTAAAAATATGGATTTTAGTATACATAAGGACAGTAATATAGGGCCAGCCGTATAGGAGTCGAACTGGAAATATGCCCCAGACAATAACCTACTGTGGTTGTAAGGTAAATTCACAAAAGTATATTGAATTTTTCTTGGTAATACAAATAAATTTATATCATAATCTCAACATGCAATCAGAAGCAGCTAGCCAGACGTATGATTAAGTTAGAATAACCCTAACGCATCAGCGATGGAAATACTACGTCTATCAATATCGGTTAGCAGAGTAACTATAGCTTTGCATATTTAATTGGGTTAGTCATTGTAAGAACTTATGGCCACTACCATTTGCAGATGCTGTACTTTATTTATTCTGCTACCCGCGTTATCTTAAAAGTGGCGTTAGAATTGTAGTTTTAATTGCCGTAATCAATTAAAGGTCCACAGAATCCGTATAAGGCCATCTCAATAGCACAATTTACAGAAACGACAAACCCTCAAAAAAGTAATTCATGGAAAACGACAATTCACTGAAAAGCACAGTCTATCAAAATGAAAATTCATCGAAAATATGTCGAATGAGAGATTACAAAAGGTTTTAATTTTCGATCATTTTAATGTTGAACAATATTAATAAAAATTAAGAGAGAACCATTCGAGCCAAAAGAGTCGTAATTTATAGGGAATTCGTTTATATTTTGTATGCAGTTGTGTTTTTCTGACCGGAGTTTTTAAATTTTTATTGTGATAAAAGTATTTTTTATTCTGGGAATGGGATTCAAAAATGATTTTTGAAGGCATTCCTAAAATAAGACAAGCACACGCACACATGGAATGGATTATATGATTCTTTGAAGATGTCATAGAACATGACTAACTGGGTTGGAACTAGGTCATTTCCAAACCGATTCTTAAATGATTTTTGGAAGAGTCCTAGAATCAGGCCATCTAAGACGGAACTAGAACATCTCTTAACCGATCATAATGAAATCCGGTATAAAGGCTAAAATTGGGATGGAAATCGGAAACGAAAATATCGAATGATAAGCTGCCGAAAAAATAATTTTCAAGGTTATTTTCATAATATTGAGAATATATGTAGTTCTATTTAATGAAATAGTTTTAAAATTTGGTTAAAAAACTAATATCTTAATTTTATGCTTAAATGCTTAATCTTAATCCAGCTATTATTTCTAATCCTCATACTAAAATAACGAACTCTCCAATGCCGCTACTTTGCACAAGGATAAAGGGAAATCGTCAGATTTTTTTGCTATTAATTCCTATACTAAATAAGGAAACTCCACCAAGCCGATTAGCATTGGATTTCTTTGTGAAAGTATCCAGAAAAATCGATAAAATATGTAATATTCCACGGTTTCGATTCTCTTAAGGAGATTAAATTTGATTTTTAGAAGTAGTTCTGGAATATGACAAACTTGGGCGAAACTAAGCTATTTCTAAACCTATCGTGATGAAATTTGATTTGTAGGATAGAAATAGGATATAAATTGATTTTTGGAAGATGTTTTGGAATATGATCAACTGAAAAAGAAATCAACTATTCCTAACCGGGCCAACGACAATTCCTCGCAAAAAACAATTCACTGAAAAGCAACTATTCGAAGAAATCAATTATTCTCCGAAAACGACAAATCACAGACTGCAATAATTCCCCGAAATCAGTATATATTTAGAGCTACACGAATTATACGGGCGAGTTTTTTTATAATTGCCAAGCATTGAAAACCTGTTTTGTTTGACTTAAGGCGGAATTCCATTACTGCGGTTTTTTGTGCAGAAACCCAGAAAGAGATAAAATCAAAAATCCCTATGTGTGTGAGCAGTAAAATTTCTTATACTTAAAATTTTTGTTGTTGTTGCGGTTTGGTTGCCATAAAAATAAATAAAAAATGCAAATCGAAGTATTTTTTATGACGACCAAAATGAAAAATACCCCGCACTCTCAGTAAATTTTAGTTTAGAAATATTTTTATGGTGAGCACTTGGCTCATACATTTTATATGTTTGTTGGAGTATGATATAAACCGCGTTTTCATGAAAAACTTATATTAATGTACAAATTAAAATATTTTACCATTTTTAATTATTATTATTTACTGTGTATTACATAATTTTAATGCATGTGAGTAGAACCTCGCTTAACGAGCACCTCTCATAACGAGTAATTCGCATTACGAGCAAAAAAAATTGTAAAAAAACGACTCGCTTAACGAGCGACGTTTCGCATAACGAGGGAGTCTCGAATCGTAAAAAATATTATGAAAGAGAATTGAAAATGAAAAAAATATTTGTAGCATATCTTGTTGCTGCATCATTCATCACACTAAGGCCTCTTCGAGCAATGTTTTAAAGTGACTGAAGAGACCAATCTCACTCTCAGAGTTTTGGAAAGATCACTTCCACATCATTGCCTGCCTCAAGGAGATCGAATCGGCGTGGGAAGCAGTTACCAAGCACCCTCACTTCTGCTTGGAAGAAGCTTTGGCCAGAGTGTATTGCCGAATGTAACTTTGAAGAGTTTGAGACAGTACGTGTGAATGCTGTTGTCAACGAGATTGTGTCTTTGGCCACTATAATGGGACTGGAGGTGGATAACAATGATATCAATGAGCTTGTGGAAGAGCACAGCCAAGAGCTGACCACCGAAGAGCTTATGGAGTTGCATTATGTTTCACAGCAATAAGTGATGGAGACTTTGTCAGATAAGGAGGAGGGGGTAACAACAAAGCAACAATCTTCTGGCGCAATACGAGAAATGCTGAAAGCATGGGAATCTGTTGCTTCGTTCATTGAGAAGCATCCCCCTAATAAGGCAGTGGCTACGCATGCTACAAATTTTATCAATGATAATGCTGTATCGCCTTTCCCCCAAATTTTGAAGAGTTGGCAAAACCAACTTTCTTTAGACAGCTTTCTAGTAAAAACGAATTAGTTAGTTATCATAAATAATAAACTTATTACATGCTTTTTGTTTTCTGTAAATCGAATTCGTATTCCAGGTTGCTGAAAAGATGAAAATTATTCACGCTGCTTAATAATGTGTACATTTATGTATATAGTGTAATTTTCTTTGAATAAACGATATAGTATGTACATAACATTTTTTGACTATTTTTTCAGCATGGAACGCATTATCGTATTTTACATTAATTTATATAGGAAATTTTGTTTCGCTTAACGAGTATTTCGCTTAACGAGAAAGATTCTGGAACGAATTATGCTCGTTAAGCGAGGTTCTACTGTGATATTATTATGATACAAACGGGCTCAAATATTCCCCTAACTTTTTTAAAGGAAAGCGTTTTATTAGTCTTTAATTATTAAAATGATGACCTACAAATAATATTTAGGTTTTTTAGTAATTTAGAGATAGAAATAAAAAATAATTTAACAATAATTTTCATTGTTTAACATATTATTGGTTATAATTTCGTGCTTGTTAAATTTGCCTTAAAATTTCGCTATAAAAAAAATAGTCCGTCTTTGTCGGATTTTTGATTTTATCTCTTTCTGGTTTTCCGCACCAAAAAAAGCCGCAGTAATGGAATTCCGCCTTTATTAACCAAATTATTTATTTAGTTACTGCTGTTAAAGAAGAATTGATTTTATTTCTCGTTACAAAATTTTTGCTCATATCTCTGAAACCATAATATTTATATATTTACTTGTAACTGCTTAACCAAAAGATGCACTCAAAAGTATAGGTTCTAATTTAGAAAAAAGCTAATTTTCGTCAATATCTCATAAACTAAACGTCCCTCTTGGTACTGAATAATTTTAATTATAAGAAATTTTCTCTACACCGTTTCCGAGATAAAAGCCTGACATTTATTTAAAAAACTCACCCTGTATTGTTTCTTATTTTTAAATTCGATATGTATGAGATTTACCATTTACAGAAAATTTAATAATACTAACCAGATTAGAAAAATATTTCTCACCTAAAAATTGTGAAGATCGTTTTGAAAGTTTTACAGCTTTAATTAATTATTGAAATTAATATAAGGAAACAGCAACAATTTTCATATTCAAATTATTCCTTAAACACATTTAACAAATATTTGTTTGCCTAATTAGATTCGACCAAATTCAACATAATAAGAATATCGCTGGAAGAAGAAAAATATTATTGTATTCGTAAAAATATTTCCACAATACCGTCGTGGGTTTTCAACGGAACAACAAAAAAAATTACGTTTAAATTATCTCCGTCTTTATCAATTTGTACGATGTAAGTACACAAAATGAAAACTAAAATAAAAAGACGAGGGAAAACTCTATTCTATATACATATTAGATTTCTCATAATATAATGAAAAGTAAAATATAAGAAAAGCGTCTTTTATTTTTTCTTATTTTTTGAATAAACTTATCTCGTTATTGCGAAATAAGGAAAGATGTTAGCCTATATAGTACTCGGATATAAAGGGAAGACGAAAATTAGTTTACAATATATTATCCTGGTATTATTCGTAATGTTGTTGTTGTTATCAAGTTTGATTAGAAATATACTCATTCCTTCATATGAATTTCATTAAATTGTTTTTATATATGCAAAAACATTTCACCATAATGATATTTATCACGCACATTAACTTCGAATTCTTTCCGCGCTTTACAAAAAAAAAAAATATAAATCCATTTATCCCTAAAGTGTGTGTATTAAAATTTAATAAGCATCTTATTTATTTATACGATGTTTTTCTCGATTTGTTCGTCAAATATCAAAAAAGCTCTTATCAAAAGCTGTTTCTCGTGTAAACAAAAAAAAAATGGTATAAAAATGGGAAAAATTATGTATTATAAAATGAAAAATCAATAAAATTTAATCAAAAAATAATAATTTTTCTCAAGTACAACAGAATTATGTTTATAAGAACACGAAGAAGTATGTTGATAATGTTAGAGTATACATCCGAAATATAAAAACAAAATGGTCCCAGGAGAGCTTTTTCCCAATGTTGAATGAAAAATTGGTTTAACAATGACTGCTATATACCCTAACAAAAAAGGGTAAGTTTGTTGAATTTTGTTGCTTTTTGAATCCGAATCAAAATACAAAAAAAAGTAACAAAAAATTGTCGAAATAGATAAAGGTTTCGTTTTCTATTTTCGAATGATATATCCGTGTGATAATATTATATGAAATTTTGTTATGTAATGGATTGTTAATTCGAACATAAAAATTCAGCATAATTTGAGCGTACCATATATCTCTTTTTTGAGTATATTATGATGATTACTACAACTTCCTCTACTTACATACTCGTATTGCATGTATAATGAAAAACTAGAAAATTTCCTTAGTTCTTTCTTGTTACGATTTTATGTATCACATAATATGTATGTACTATATTTTCATTGAAACTTTTCTTTCACTCTCGTACACCCCATTTAATTACTTACACACATTATATTGTATTACCGTACACACACACAAGTACATAAGATTGTTCGTTTTTAATCGAAATGTCTATAATAAAAAAAAATTTACTCGAGTTGAAAAGTAATTACATACTCGTATACCTTTTTGTAGGGGAGGTTGAATTTTATAATGTTGGTATTATTGGGATTGGTAAAATTTAAGCGCAATGCGATAATCTAACTTGTAGGTATTATTAGAAAATATTATTAAGACAGAGGCAGATAATTGAAAATGTATATTTCTCTTTTTCAATTTTCGGATGTACATAAATTTAAACATCAAAAACAAATTATAATTCACTAAAATAATTACATAATATTACTTTCATTTACGTAGTAAAACCTACTACTCTCATTTTCAACCTATGGGCAGCATAATAATGCTAAGATATTTCCACTTTTCCAGCACATTACGTTGAAGACAGGCATTAAGCATCTATCAGAAATAAAAATGGCAAAAGATAAAAAATGGAGTGGTTGCAGCCAACATCCGACTTTCATTTACGAATGTATATAGATCTCTCAAATACACTACACAACATTTCTAAAGCGATATATTAAACTAATCGGACTGGCAAAACTGTGTTTTATAACCAATTTCCCGCATGCCCACACAATTGTGCGGGTAATGCAAAAGAATCATGCCAAACATTTATTTTTTGTTTGTGTTATGAACCAACTTACACATTTGTGCATTCCTTTCAAACTTATTTTCGTCCGAAAAAAAAACACTATAACTATACCTACAATTGTATTGGTTGTACTTCAATCAAGCGAAATTTTTTTATCAACAACGCCATTACATACCTACTATATTTTTTTCTCACACATTTGTGTGGTTTGGACTTAAATTGAGCCAATTTTTTTTTGGTAGAAAAAGGGATAATCAAAAAACATTATCCCCGCTTAAAGTTCAGAAAACCAATAATTTCAACTCTTGAAAATTCAAGTACATCTTTTAATTCCATTGTTGCAAAATTAATAAACCTGCCATTTCCGATACACATTACACTAAATTTCGCAACGATTTCCCAATTAATCTAAAAAGTTTAAGCAAAAAGTTTTATTTCGAATAGTCAATCGGCCTGGATTGTAGAGATGACGAATTTTGATCAAATAATCTTTATTTTTATCAAAACACGTCATTTCCAGTAAAGCTTTGAAAATGATCTGAACTAATTTTCTTTGAAATTTAATTTACAATTTTTTTCAATCCGTATGGTACAGGGACCGAATTTTTTATGAAAAATTCTTTCGTCAAAAATTCGCATTTCCGTAAAAATTTTGGAAAACTAATTTGGACCGATATTATTGCAAAGCGAATCTTGTATATTATAGTTGTTTTTGTTTTGCAACTAATGTACATACTTTTCAAAATATTTGCAGAACCCGAAAAACCTCAGCAGGAAGCTGCCATTTCTGGTGAGCCGATTGCAGTCAAAATTCACTAAGATCTACTACTTAATGGAATAAGCATAAGTATGAAGTTCATCCCAATCAATCAATCCGCCTAGGCTTGTACAGCGGCCGAATTTTTATTGCAAAAGAGTTTTTTGTCAAAAATCATCAGTTCCGTTAAAATTTTTAAAAACGGCGAAAAATGTAGATTCTTTTAGTTCAAAATAGTTTTTTTTTTCGAAAGTGACATACTTTTCAAAATATATGCAAAAAAAAAAACTAAAAGCTCCTCTTGAAGGTGCCACTTCCGGTGGAAAAACGAAAAAGCTTTTATGGAAGCTGTCATTTTCGGTGAACCGATTTCGGTCAAAATTTACTGGGATCTCCAAATTAGTGACAAATGCTCAGGTATGAAGTTTCATGCCGATCAATCAGTTCATCTGGCCTGTAAAGAGGTTAAAATTTTCTTGAAAAACGGGTTTTTGTCAAAAATCTCTATTTCCAATTAAATTTTGAAAAACTGAACTAGAATGGTATTGTCGCAAATATTATTTAGAATCCATTAGTTTATACATAGTCGTTCTTCACGTAAATTTTTACGTTTCACGTAACAATTTTTTTGTTTTTAATAGTTATTTCGATCAATCAGTCCGTATGGTACAGGGACCGAATTTTTTATGAAAAATTCTTTCGTCAAAAATTCGCATTTCCGTAAAAATTTTGGAAAACTACTTTGGACCGATATTATTGCAAAGCGAATCTTGTATATTATAGTTGTTTTTTTTTTTGCAACTAATGTACATACTTTTCAAAATATTTGCAGAACCCAAAAAAGCTCGTCAGCTGCCATTTCTGGTGGACCGATTGCAATCAAAATTCACTGAGATCTACCAATTTATGGAATAAGCATAAGTATGAAGTTCATCCCAATCAATCAATCCGCCTGGGCTGTATAGGGGCCGAATTGTTTTCCCAAAAACAGTTTTTTTTTTGTCAAAACTCGTCATTACCGTTTAAATTTTGGAAAACTAGACAACGGTGTTGCTGCAAAAAAAAAATGTAGATTCTTTTAGTTCATAAGTTTTTAAATTCGAAAATGACATACTTTTCAAAATATATGTAAAATAAAAGCTTTTCTTGAAGGTGCCACTTCTGGTGGAAAAACGAAAAAACTTTTATGAAAACTGTCACTTCCGGTGGACCGATTTCGATCAAAATTTATTGGGATCTCCAAAGTTGTGGCAAATGCTCAGGTATGAAGTTTCATCTCAATCAATCAGTCCATCTGGCCTGTAGAGGTTAAATTTTTGTTAAAAAACGGCTTTTTGCCAAAAATCGCCATTTCCACTTAAATTTTGAAAAACTGAACTAGAGTGGTATTGTCACAAATCTTGCACCTATGGAAGCTGCACTTCCGGTAGACCGATTTCTGCTAAAATTCACTAGGGTCTCCAAATTTATGGAAAAAGCTTATGTATGATTTTTCATCTTAATCGATCAATCCGTCTGGGCTGTACATGGACGAATTTATGTTAATAAACATTTGTTTTTATTCTCAAAAATAGTTATTTCCGGTTAAATTTTTGTAAAAATGATCTATGCCGATATTGTTACAAATTTAACTTAAAATCTTTTATTTCATAATCGTGTTTCCCGTAAATGCTATACTTTATTTATTAAAATATTTACAAAAATCGACCGCTACCACTTCCGGCAGACCGACTTCGGCAAAAAATCACTGGGGTCGTCGAATTATTGAAAAAAGATTACGTATGAAGTTTCATCCTGATCGGACGGATCGACAGTATGTACGACACTAAACAATCGAGCAATAAAAAATATTTTTAGTTTTGTAATTTTCTAGTCCAAAAAAGTGCTTTTGAAAAAGATTTCCGTGTGTGTGACAGACGAATTGTCTGATGGCGATGAAATGTCATACTTAAGCTTTTTTTGTTACTTAATTCGCCAGTGATTTTTAACCTTAATCGGTCTACCGAAAGTGACAGGTTTCATTTGAGCTTTTTCATTGTTTGAAAATATTTTAAAAAATATATCATTTATAGGAAAAACGATAATGAACTGATTCTAAATTAAATTTGCGAAAATGTCGTTCCTCATCAGTTTTCCAAAATTTAAGAGAAATTAATGATTTTCGTTTAGACAGCCCAGACGGATTCACTTATTGGGAGAAAACTTCTTACTTAAGCTTTTCCATAAAGTGGGAGAGCCCAGTGATGTTTGGCCAAAAACGATAAACCGGAACTAACAGCGTTTGCTCCTATGGAAGCGAAGTCTAATGTTCCGCTTTAGAAATTAAGTGTGTTCTATTCGAGAACTATGCACATTTTTTTTTAAACCATAGCGAAATCGGTGAATAGTTCGACAAACTGTTTCGTACAAAAAAAAAATTTAAAAATGTTACCACTGAACGCAAACCTGTAAATGGAGATTGGTGTTATCAGCCCAAAACACGAAATTATTGAAATTGAAATTACAAAAACAAAATCCAGAAAAACAAAATTTTGAAAAATACCAGTAAAATACCTACAGAACAACGAAATCGTGAAACAAAAACGATTTTATAATGCAAGACTACTGAAATATGTTTAAATCAGGTACTTCCAACCGCTATGGTTGAAAATAGTTTCACAGCTCTGTTTTAATGACACACCCGTTTGAATAACGAAACCAGAACTCTCGTGGCCAGAAGCCATTAATTAATAGCACGCATACCAGTAATGAGTTGCTTAATACTGTTTACATGAATAAACCACAGAATCTTGAAATTACTTGCAGAAATGCAGCTGTAATGGGTAATAATAACTTCATTTTTGCAACTACTTGAAATTTATCGGATGTAACACCTATTTACGGCAATAGCGACAGCAATATCTATCAGAATGTAACCCTGACAGCCGCTTCCACATGAAAAACCGATATGTTGTTTGAAATTTCAATGGTGCGCTTGGACATTTTGTTCCACATAAAGTTAGTCCTAAATTAAATCGTATGCTAAATGCTACCAGTATCTTTGCGTCATTTTAATTTTTCAACAATCTTTACTCTACTGATGTCTCCCACTGTAAAACCCAATTACCTTTTCATTCAAACACTTTCAAATCGACGGCAATGAAAACAAATGAATTAGCGTGCTTAGAGCTACGTAACGATACACGAAGAGTCGAAGAGAAACCAATGAATCCTCAGCGTGAGCCCGTTTGGTTTGTTTTATGGAAAGACGATAGAACCAGGAGTTACCGTACAAAACGTTTCACGAAACCATTTTCGCCCACGATTTCTCAAAATACTTATATTTAATGTATTAGAGGAATCTGAGAAAATAAAATGAAACCGGCTACAAACGTGACAAATAATATAAATCACGTGCCTCCAGTCTTTTGATTTTCAATAAAAGGCTCAGCTCACCATACTGCCGTGACCAAAAAATTATTAGCCGAAGATGATGGTAACGACTTTATAGTCTATTTTGTTTTGGTCAGACATTCGTCTGAAAATGTTCAATCCATATTATGCTGGTTTCTCTGATAGATGAGCGCTTCTTGCTGAATTGTATAAGTGCTAAAGCGAAATAAATTCGCATGGCAGAGATTGATAATGCGTCAACAACTTCAGTATCAACGTCATGTTGCCGTATTTATTTTAGAATGTGTTTAATAATGACTTACAAATTGAATTAGGGTTAATTCGTGTATTCTTAGGAAACAGCTTAAACTTACCTGAAAAGATATAAAAATATATAAATCAATAAAATGAAACATTAATACAAAAAAAACACAAAATATTATTACTAAGTTTAGGGTCTAAATTTAAGAGTTAGTTCAGTAAAAGCATTTTAAATTTTCACTTCAATCAATTACATTACAATCAACAAGAATATTAAAATATGTAGTAAACGAATTTTCCGCACGAACACTATAATATAAAAATCACAAAGGTCTCATTCATCTTGCAAATCGATTCCTTAACACATACACAACAAAATTTAAATCTTAAAACCTTTTCCTTGATCTTGAACTTTAAACAACCCGAGTTCAAGAAAAACAATGATTTATTATACAATAGACCACAAATTGGTGCTCGTTTTGCTTCCCCCAAAAAGAAAAACGGAAAATGTGTGTAAGTATTCAAAATACAAAAGGAAAGATATTTTTATTCTAACAATTCGACCATAACCCCCTCTAACAAATTATTATTATATTCTGTTGTTGGATTTTGCTTAGCTTATTTGTTGTACTTAAGGTTACGATTATGTAAGTAAAATACTAAAATAGAATTTCAAAAAAAAAAACACTTTAATATCATAAGAAAATTGAATATTATGTATATGTATTAAGAAAATTTTCTATTAAGCCATGAATATGGTTTTTATATTTTATGTGCAGAATATGATAAGCAGGTGGATACTGCTGCCTGCTTGCTGGCATAATGATATGCAATATACATAAAAGCATTTGAATTTAACACATCTAATTGAAAATTACGTTACGTTTATTGCTTTAAATTTAATTTGCTTATAATATCGCATTAAATAAGATATATTTTTGTTTTCTTGGTATTTCTTCTTAGTGGTATATATTCTTCAATATCATTAAGATGATTCCTATTATCACGTTGAGCCCAAATTAGGGGTTTTTGTGATAAATTATTCTCGCAAATTTTTTTTTATAATATTTTCATTTTTATTAATTTGTATGTATTTATAAATCAACTTAATAGAGGTCTTCTATGTTGCCGGAGATCTATACACCGTTTTTTCGAGAGTGATAAAATTGTTGCATGAATATTTAAATTGGTATATCACATACTAAAAACTCGTAAATACAAATGGCAAATAGCTTTACTAATTTATTTATATGAAATTCTCTATTTACGTTGTTTGCATGCCCATTTCCTTTGAATTCAGATTCCAATGACCTAAATACAAGTTTCACTGATTTCGCACTTAGGGATTCTTCCAAAAGGAATTAAAGAAGGTTAACGGTTCACAAAGACTTCGAACACTTACATTAACTGGTAGTAAATGGATTTCATTTCAAGTAAGCTTAGACATGGTTTACGCAAAAACTGGAGATTGACCCATTAGGAAATTTTTGGGGTCTGAATTATACCGGATGTAACAACGCCAGTGATCTAATAGCGTGCGTATAATATCACTTCAGAAATGAACATTGATAGTATAAACGAATATTTGGTAGTAGTTAGTACCGGATGGTATTTTGATATTTTGGATCAGCTAGGCTGATGCGAATACTGTATCACAGTATCTGTTTACGGGGAACAAAAAGTTGCATGACAGTAAGATATGATAAACTGATACGACAGGATAAAGTTTAGCATTAAGTTATTTCAGCGTGTTTATCAATTTTCCGATGGCATAAATTACCTTAAATTACAAGAATAGGTATAAGCGTAGCGTAGCGGCTTCTCGATCGATTAATCTCGAAAAAATTTCTTTCGGTAAATGATGTAACAGGGCATTTAGGACACATGGATAGAGTACGTATATAAAAAGGTGGACAATCGGAGTTTTTTGTTGTTGTCGTTCATTGGCTTAACAGTTTGTCTCGTAGGGTTGTGTGAAGTGCGTTTTGAGGAAAGATAAGAAAACCGAGTGTTTTTTGTTTTGCATGTCGATCGAGAAAATAGAATCAAACGGTTCGATCCCGGAGAAAACAATGCAAAACGATTGGGATGTACGCCACCTTTCCCATCGACTAATATCCTTAAATACAATAGAGTTCAAATGAAAGTAATTGAGTTTTTAAAAGTGTGGCGGTAAACTCGATAAAGCCTAGGCTTAAATTAAGCAGAAAACTTGATAAGTACTAGCTCATACAATAAAAATAGCCCGTCGGTCAATAAGCCTCTAGGCTGACTTCTGAACAATTTTTTTTTTTTTTGTAAAATTCGATTTTATTCTATTTCCGTAGAGTATATTTTTAATGTCTGCGATGAGATAGTAGTCGCTTGGAGAATAGTAGATCCGGAGAAGACAGGGAAACAATTCGAATTTCAAATCGTGCAAATTAGTCATCGTAGCAAACGACTTGTGACACGATGCATTGTCTTGGTGAAAGAGCATTTTTTCTATTACATTCGGGGCCGTTTTTTGCACATTCTACCTTCAAACGTACTAATAATATGAGTTATTAAGATAGTCGACGAATAACCTTGCACATCTTACGAAGGCAAAAAGCTTAACCGCCGACATTTTCGATTTTGATCGCTTCGGGCGCCTTCCACCGGCTGCTGTTCACTAAATAATAAAAAATAATTTAGAGTTCCCAATCCAGCGTAGAAAAATACTCGTATAATTTAGTATTACAATATCAAGCTCTTAGCTACGGACGAAGGTTTAAGATCTCTAAAAATATCTAAATTGGCGCTAAAACTTCTCAATAAACTTGATCAAGATCATTATATTGAATTCTATAAATGGTATTGTCTGGTCCAAAAACAAGCAGGCTCAACTTGCCATCTTCAATGAATCACCATAGTGCAAACATATTGGTCGGGCCGGTAGAAAAATTAATCCGATAGGCATACGCCAGCTTCATTCTAAGAACTCTCTATTATAAAATCGGATTCCTGCCAAAAATTATGCGCAATTCGTAGCCTTTGCAGATAGAAGACCACCATAAGACTAAACCTAAAGTGCAGCTGTGTGTACTGAATTTTAAAGATTTATGTGAGTAAACCTGGAAAAAAATCGCAAAGTGCACTTCTGTTAAGACAACCTCCGAGGCTAAGTAGCCTTGTCACTACAGGCAGAGATGTTTGAATGGAAAATGTAATTTAATAAATAATAAAATCACTTATTCGTTCGACGGAAGATCTCAATGTCGCTACCAAGATGGAAAAACTAGACTGTTGGGTCGGCATCTCTGGAAAACATCAATTTGATGGAAACATTGGAATATTCGAAAAACAAAGTGACTCCTTACAAACGACAGGGCGTATTGCAAAGTATGAGCAAAATGTACTGTAGTCGGACGTTCACGATTTAGCGGACAATGGCTTAAGTAAATCTGTCATCGAAGTCAATGTGTAAGTATTTCAGAAACAATTAACACTTAAACTATCATCTATGGTTTGCACGAGTAATTTTATATTTTTTTAAATTTTGAGTTAATTGCCAATAATGTTAGAAACTGTTATGCAGTACAAAACTTACAAGATCGTCATTCATCTCAAAAATCAATAACGGATAGTGTAATTTCTTTGACTATGAGGACAGTGTAGAACAAAAAGTCGGTGCCAGACACCAGGCCAGACGTTTTAGCCTCGTGAGCTGTGAATGATCTCCACTTGCCCTGTTTTGTCTCAATATATGCTTAATGTTTTTCAATATATAGGTTTCGGGTGTTGTCACAAAGATTTTTGATAGTCAGTGTCCGCTGGAAGTGGTTAAAGCTATGCAAGTGTGATCGGAATGTGTGCCACGTTCTTCATTCACAAAATTGGATCACTAAAGAGAGCATTTTGGTAATTAGCACAAAAAGTATTTTGGGAAACACAACCATGCCAGAAAAATTTATTTTTCGATAGATATAGTAAGTGTTACAAAAAAAACGAAAAAAACTGAAAGTTCGACACAACTATAGGTACTTATTAGCCTGAGAATATGAAATCAAAAGTGCGTTCTAATTGTATTTTCTAATTGTATTAATAACACATTTTATTGAACACTTGTTTTCCAATTTCGCAAAAAAAATCGATTTTTGAATATTTTAATTAAAAAATTTCTTCAAAAAGTTTAAAAAATGTTTCGATAGATTTCAACTTGTTAGTTCATCATCAGGAGTATCTACTGATTTGTAAAAATAAAAATTTAGTTATATATAGTAGAAAAGAGGAAAAAAGAAACAACAGAAGGAGAGACAAAAAATAGGTAATAAAAATTAATCTATTGATCGTCCCAAACATCTGTTGTTTATATGGAAAAATTACTAATAAAAAGGAGGCACGCGAGGTAAGCGATTAGTCATCGGCTGAGTAACAAAACTCAAGGTATATTGAAGTATATTTAATTACCCGACGTACTAGTCATATTACTACGAGCGTGAGAATAGAACAGGGCGGAATCCGCAATTGGTGGGAAACGGATGTATCTCTGTTCTTTAGGGATATTTTGGTTAAGGAATATGGATTTTCAAATTTCGTAACGAGAAATAGTGTAAACAGTAAAAAATGAATTGGATTATTATGGGCGAATATTGTTTATTCAACCATCTTGAAAGTTCTCAAAGATATTTAAACAACTATAGATTAGCACTAATTCGGCCATCACGTTTCTCGGATGACTATGAATAGAACATACCTAACCGGATTATTTACTCAGAAATAGGAGAATAATAATTCGTGATGTCCGGTAAAAAGTATAACGAGTGTCATGCATCCGAATGAATCGATAGAGATTTGTGACTTTTTTTGGTACGTGTAACACTGATTGAGAATCGCTGAGTAGCTAGACCGTAATGAACGTACGCTTGAATTTAAGCACAAAATTGTAGATTTTAACCGTATTTATGGATCATATATATTCATGGTAAAACATCAATAATGAAATTATTCTTTAGTAAAAATCGTTGTACAAGGTGTATTCAAAAAATACTACTACATGAAACAATTCATGACTTTTGCACTATGATAACCTGTTCACACTTCATTGCTTGTTCGTAAATTTTTGGACAAAATCGAAACTTTAATGATGCCCCAGCCTCAGAAGTGTACGAATGAATATAATTCTTTCCAAAAAACGAAAATTCTCGTTACTTTTTGAACACACCTCATATATGTATCTACTTCTGATGTCATACAATTTAACAAGATGCTCTTATTCGAAATCGGATTTGACTGCCTTAATACAAAACGATATTAATTCTAATTTTTGAATCATCTCCCACCTACATTAAATCAAACATTTTATTTACAGGTTTTGTACCATAAACTCAAAATCGAATTGCTACCGATTATGTCATCAAACTCTATAATAAATATTAGTATACACGTTTCAAGCACTTCCGGTCACCATTGAAATCTATAATCGTAACAAAACTCTTACTTATTAAAAATTGCATGGTTGTTAATTTAACATGTGTGTGCAGCGGTATAGGTTTCTCATTCGATCGGCGAAAACATACGGAAAACATAGTCATTTATTTATGGCAAGATGGTGTGTGCACACAGCGCACAAGTGAGAAAATACCAAATGTGCTAATTACAAAATGAACAACAATATTTCGCGTAATATCATTAACATGTTATTTAATATTTTCTTTTCTTGTGTAATTTATAATAATCAAAACTATTTATAGATTATTTTTGCTAAATGATATTTCCGTGACGGTGTATCGGGACAAAATAAAAAGGAAAATCAAAAAAATTATATTGCGTGCATTAGAGAAAATTTATAGCACGTTTCTGAATAATGAAAAACCACAACAATAAATATATAATAAATATATTATAGTTAATAAATTAGAAAATTAATTGGTGAACATTTGATATATTGGATACAGCTCACGTCATATACGGAGAGAATTAAATTGACCGAAATGAACTAAATGTCATCCATATACCTAACGCTCACAAATTAAACAAAAAAAAATTGCGAGGATGGAGGGCCATCAAATTGATACCCCACCGGCCTTATTCTTGAAATCGGTGGAAATTTCCCCAATCGAAATATAATTTGCTTTAGAATTCTCTATATTCAATTTTTATTTTATTTTTAACCAAGTATGGCCACTACATCAAAGAGGGCGTGCATAAACTCTCCACGTCATTTTCACACGAAAATAACTTCGTGAAAAAATTTAGTGGACTGACTTTTTAGTGTACTTGGCAACCGTTTACAAAGCAAACATTATAAATCACATTTGGGTCACATAACAAGATTTATTTGCACCATCTATTGTGTAATACTAAAACTATGGCTTATGTTCTCTTCACTGTTCATATTTTTCTCACATGAATAATTCAAGTAATAATTGCGAAATTAATTTCATTTTTTGTAATTCTTTGTAATTTGACTAAATTAATAACTGTAAATCTAAATTGTATGCCGATATATTTAGTTAACATCAAAGCCGCTACCGACATCTGTTTCACGATACATAAATCACATTACATCGTGTTAACTATCAAGTTAAGGCCAAATATAGTCAATGGACCAAATATGACGGCTTGAATTTTTGACATTAGTGTTTGTTTGAGGATTTGTTTTCTTGTGTAGTTGATTTTATGAGTGATGTAATTTTAATAAACTTAATAAACTACGGAAGAAACGTTTGAAACACTTTTTTTATTGGAAGAATACCTCGAGTATAGCGTCTGCGAGGAAATCAAACTGATAAAGAAACCGGCCTGCAAAAACAAGACGAAACCAAAAAATTTCATTTACTAATGGTGTGAAAAGGAAATTAACCCGAATAATTGAAACAAAGGAAGAAATTTGGAAACTTGATTAGAAAATCGCACGCCATAGCTGCGCAATGAAAAGTGATGGCAAGCTATATGCAGAAATCCGGTAATAACACTTATACGATGCATATGTAAACGTACATTCAATAATGTGCACGTTCTTTCGAATCCCAACAGTGGAAGATTACAAATCAGCCTGGAAATCAATGCGCGACAGTTTGCGATACCGATCAAAAATAAAAATAAAACTGGCAGTCTGGGAGCTATTCAATGTGATGGGTTTTTTAAGTCCATTATGCCATCGCAATCAAAACAAAGGTAAATATTTTCATTTGTGGATCTAAATTTTGTGCTACAAAAATTTGGTTGAATTACATCCTCTTGTTGGGCTTTCACGGGACTTTCCTTAGATCAAAATGAACAAGACAGGTGTCAGGGTTTTTTAGTAAACAACCAAAAGTAATGTGTTGATTTGTATTGTAATTAGTCGAACGTTTTCGGGGTCGAGTTTCAGCACCACTGTCAGTCACAGCCCCAATTTTGATAAACAGGTTGTAAATACTCAGACATCCAACTATTGTTATGTGCGCATTACAGTTCAATATTATTGATGTCCACAAATTCGTATAATAAACCAGTTTTTTAGACGCCAGATACAAAAAATAAAAATATTAATCCCGATGAAGCTATCGAAAATTTATCGTCCTGTATAGTATGCCTGATCGCGAAAAAGAACAAGAGGAGTATGTAGAGAACGGCGCGAAACCATCATCGTAGTCGAAACAACAAGGTATGGGCCAATCCAGATAGAATATGTCGACATTTGGCGGATCTAGACGTCAACGTGGACGGCCTTCAATATAGCCTCCAGATACTGGAGAAAGTAAAACAAAATAAAGAAAAGAAAACTTTTTACTCTTAAAATGTAGTAATGTTAGTATGGTAGATGCTGATGTCCGTTTTTTATTATTTTTGTTTTTTTATGATATTTCTTTGAGCCAAACAAAAATATATTTAACGAGAAAAAAATCCCAAAGTTTCAGACTGCCAACGAACTTTTCTTATGTTTCAATCCAAATAAGCCATTTTGTAGAGAATTTAGAAACCTTGAGAATGAGACTATTGAAATTGGTGTACGACAAATCACTGTTGAGTTATTGTTTTAACGAAAAACATGACAAAAATCGTAAACTTATTTTAAGCACTCCAACAATTTTTTAAACCAACATTTCACCAAGATACAAGCGTTTGAAAATAGGGTATTTTTTCTAAAAATTTTCTTTGTTGATCCCCGGGATATGTTGCTAACACGAAATCCAAATGATGTTTTCTATTTCGGGGTTGGTTATAAAATAAACCGGTTATGTTTTCCTTTATTTATAGCTTTTACAAAATGTGCTGTGATTGTTAAAAAATGAAATAAAAAAACAAATACAAATTTGTTACGTCAAAAATAAAAATTCTCAAAATAAAATTTCATTTCTATTTGTTTTTTATGTTTTAATCTATGCAATCCGTCCTGGGGCAGAAGCAGCCCAACTCTTTCGCGGGTCGCTTTTTAAGTCCTACCTTCCGCATTGCTTGTCAAAACGAACATACGGCTATAGGACGGATTTAAGTAGAACCATCTGCTTGTTGCACAGCTCCATGCCAGCCTATAGTACTGACATGGAAGATGAGTTGTGCACTCCGATAGGGGGTCATAGTCGTGTTCATTTTCATCACCAGGATGATATCAAGATTCGGACCCGGTACCTTCCGATCCAAATACCAAAGCTTTTCAAACTGTGCTTCTATTTCATGTGAAAATAAATAGATTTTTGGAAACCGCGTTAAAACTTAATTTTACTTTGAACTGAGTATTTAGCTTAAGGGAAAAATTCCAACTGAGTAAATCGATTCCGTCACATAGAACCCGAAATTAGGACGGATTCTTGGGAGAGAATACAAATGGCTTACAACACCCAAATATCACGTATCTATGGGTTCAATAATAGATTATCATCGACCTTGAGGTTTAGATAAATTTACAGTAACCTTACCTGTTAAGTTCGGTTAAATTCGTATCGAACTGATTGTGTAAAACTATCAGAAAGTTGAAGTCGCTTGATCAGATTGTATGTTGATTGATAGAAAATTCTTCTCCAACGTTATGCCAAATTTTCCATTATTCCATTTTAGCTGGGACACCCACGAAACCATAATTTTGGAAATTACTATTTCAAATTTATGTGTTTGTGAGTCGGTGAGACTAATTTTGAGGAGTTTAATTTGGAATAACTGTATTTTATGTATTGTCTGAAGGAATTGAATACTCCATACGCCTGATTTAAATACTTTTTCAACGAAAAACTAATTTTATATTTTCTTTCTGAACAATCTAATTTTTATGCATGGCAAAGAAACATAGGAATAAAATTCAAAGTTGATCCAATCGAAATGCGGAAATTTCTGGGAATATTGCCATCTTCATGCCGGTTTATAAATACCCAAACGCCCGATCATACTAGGGAAAACACTCATTTGAGGCAATTCGTCAAACAATGACAGTTGTTAGATTTGAGGAAATTCGAAGATATTTACATTTTAATGATAATTCGGAAGCAGTCGATATAGAGACCAACCAAATTATGACAGGCTATTCATGGTACGACCTCTCATAAATCATTTAAACAAGCGCTTCGGATCAGTACCGATGCTACCAAGGCTTTGCCTGGCGAAGAGATGTGTGCTACTAAAATGACGGGGACCATGCTACGCCAATATATGCCAAATAAGCCCCATAAATGGGGTTTTAAACTATTTTCACTTTGCGGTTCCCTTTGCTTCTCATATGCATTTCAGATTTATACTGGTGCCGACGACAATAAAATCTCCAAAGGAGCTCCCAACCTTGAAGCCGCATCAAACGTTGTCGTCCGCCTATCAAAAATTATTCCTAATTTTATTAACTACGTAATCTATACTTTGATAACTTCTATACGTCTCTGGGTCTACTAATCTATCTTCAAAGCAGAGGTATGTATATACCTTATACCGTAGTTTAGGTACCGTTCGCACCAATCGTATACTGCAAACTATCCACTGATGCTGCTCTTAGTGCTAAACAAGTAGAACGCGGCTACTCTGAGGAGTATGTTGGGAACACCTATGGAGTCGACATTTCCACGGTTTTGTGGCAAGATACAAAAACGGTATGAGTTTTGTCAACTTATTTTTGCACTAAGCAACACGGTTTCACAGCCACGAAAAGCCACTCGATGTAGTAAAAAGAAAAGACAACACTATGAAATCGAGTGTCCGCACATTATTAAATAATACAACCGGCATATGGGGGGAGTCGATTTAATGGATGAACTGCCTCGCAAGCTACCACATTAAGATGAAAACTCGGAAATGGTCGAACCGCATTTTTTTCCAATTGATGCAGCTATCAAACTGAGTCGGTTTGCGACAAATTTTCCTACCGGAAATTTGCGATGTTCCCCAATTTCCCGTGAATTTTCGGGGTTTGTCGATTTTCAGACCGAAGTCATGATTACCCCGTGACGTTTTAGCCCTATAGCAATTTATTATTTTATTTTGCTCTACTTGGAAATGCTTCAATTGAAACAGAACAGCAGGCCAAACAGTTTGCTGCAAGCTGAATTGCATAAAGATAAATCAAACCTTTTTAATGTTGCTGATTCTATTGTTGATAGAATCCTTTAACCAGATGCCGAAGTTACGATGGTGGTAGCATCAGTTCGTCTACCCTATGACTCTGTTTCAGCGCCGGATACTGAGGAAGTTATGGCACTTATTTCGTGGAGAAGGAACAATCAATTACTTCTAGTGATCTGGTGTCGACTCTATGATCTTCACTCGTTCTGAGGTAGCATATGAATAATAGAGCAACGTTAAGTTTAACTTCGAACTTCGATCTTTCATTGGGAAATTACTAATGTTATGTTCATGCATCTAAACCTCTTAAACTACCGCATTAATAAGATATGAAAGTGTGGATTATTCTATTTTGAGGTCGACCCTAGCGATGCGTTCCCTTGAAGATATTGAATTACTAGCTTCGTAAATGACAAAAGGAATAAATTAAATACTTCGTATTGTACTATTATTGCGGCTTGCACTAATTTTGGTATTACTTAAACCGGATTTATACACGAGTTGTATCCGTTTCAAGTTAGGTGTTCTGTTAGTTCCCTTGTGGCGGTTAGTTATTGATGAATTACCGCTCAAACTTTGCTCAGAGCATGTTGATGTTAATCTTTGGTTGGTTCCTTATACACAATGTGCTTTCTGAATTAATGCAGCTCGCATTACAAATTGAAAGGATAAGGTTGCGAAGGATGTGTAAGTTAATCCAATCGAAAACCAGAATACTAGTAGTTTATATAAATCAAGAAACATTAGTGATCTGTCTGTTTCTTCTTGCAACACCTTGCTGTTACCTTACTATCCCCTACTCTGGTATAACGTCAAACGATCGAATTAATGGTTTGCACCTCAAATCCAGTTTAACACTGAATGCGGGTTGACATTCGATCAACTTTCTTAATAATAATGTGTACACACCTGGAGTGTGCTATTTCAATATAATAGGCAATGGACTTTAAGCTTTCCAAAAATCATGTGATCATAATAGAATCGACACAAAAAACGTATCAAATTTACATGTGTCGTTTAATTTCGAATGAGCACAACAAATTAAAGTCATAAATTTATTGGGTCCCATAAAATTTTTAATACTAATCGGTAATACCTATAAAGATATGTTCATACGTATCGGAATTAAGCCAATTTTCCCGATTACATCCGATATAATTTATAATTTCTTGGAACATTTTCAATAAACGATAAAAAGAAAATGGGTTTTAAGGTAATGCCATAACACATGAAATTCCCAACACAAAACATTATTTTCTTTCCAAATCGTTGAATTCGTTGTAAATACCGCGCTTGTGTACATAACGAACGTATTCGTCAATACAGTGATTTGTTTTGAAAGGGAAATATGTTTGTATACAACAAATCGCGGTTCATTTAATTAATAATGAATAGTTTTTTCTGTTGTTTAATAGTTTGTGAAGGTTGGTATTATTTAATGTGTGCTATCTCTCCCGTATAAATGGTTGCTTTGTGGTGAAAATTACAATTTAACACGCGAATATGTTGTTGGGTGAAGTAAATTTTACGGGAATACTGGACGGTATAGTAGTCTCGAATATAGTCGAATCAGGTCAGATTTTTTTTTTTTTTTTGCAATATAAGTATTGCGTGTTTGTCACAAATAATTACATCATATTCACAACAAAGAAATTGCGTGTATAAGATTCAATTAATGTACACAGTTTAGTTGACTTTACATATAAATATAAAATAAATAGTTTTTTAGATTGTTTATGCGAGAAGTGAGACGTTTGATTTACCTTCCGCAATATGCAACAAAAGTATACATTTTCAAATGTAGCATTCGATTTGTGTAATATTAATTTGAAGGTTGCCACCCAAACCTCAATTTTTTAATAAATCATTTCTTCTATTTGCCATTCTACCTGAAGTTCCTATGAACTATCTAATCGAGCTGTAGGATATTAATGGATGTTGAATGTAAAACGAATTTTCGCCTCTACATGGTGCGAACGTCGAAATTTACTGTCATACCACAAGGTAGCAGTTTGCAAATTCAAACCAATGGTCAACCGCATTACATCTAAACGGTTAGGCCTTTTTAGGTGACATTCAAACAAAGAATTTTCTTATTTCAAATGAGCTTTATAAAACCAAATATGTGCCATTTTGATCGATGACCTTTTGCCATTTTTCTGGTAGAGGCATGATCCCATCACATGTAGAACTTCTGTGGTTTAGAGGTAAAAAATCGAGACAACTCATTTTCGCAGGCCTCTTTTGAATTTAATGTAAAACCATTAAGATGGTTCTTCATGAACCGGAACAAATAGTAGCCCGATGGTGCAAGGTTCAGGACTATATGGTGAGTGCATCAAAAATTTCCAGCCAAGCTCTCTCAGTTTCTGACGAGTCCTCAATGATGTGTGTGGTCTAGCATTATCATGATAGAACACAATGCCCTTTCTGCTGATCAATTCTGGACATTTTAACTGAATTGCTTGTCTTAAACGCGCCAGCAACTAGACAGTAAAGATTAGAATCAATCGTTTGGCCCGGTGGCAGCACCAATCCTGGCTTTAATACCGTTTGGGAAGCTCCAACTCGTTTCGTCCATAATCTTTTTCGCACAACGTTGTCGTATATTATCCACTTTTCAACAGCAATAATCATTCGCTTTAAAAATAGCTCGTTGTCGTTTCATTTCAGCAGTTTTCACAGATAGAAATCCAGTCCATTCAATTTTTAATTGTTAATTCATCAATTCATCCATTTTCAAATGGTTTAAAACTGTTTTGTGATCAATATTTAGTTTTTCACCAATTGTATGGCTGCTTATATACCGGTCTTCTTCAATTTTCTGCATGATTTTATCGACTTTTCCAGTGGTTGGTCAACGTGGTCCTTTGACATCCATATTTATAGCACGAAAGCGCGCGAACCATTTCTTGGCTGCTGATTTTGATAAAGCACCTTCTCCATAAACAGCACAATTTTTTTCGCAAGCCTGAGTCACGTTTTTCACCTTTGTCGTAATAAAATTGTAAAAATTTTTTTGATTTATTGTAAAAGATATCGAATTTTTTCATTATTTATCTCCATGTTTAAAATGTTGTAACTTTTTCTTCACTTCACCGATTTTAATGTTTTGTATGTCAAAGTACAAGTTAAAATGCCACTTTTCGTAACATACACACGACACACATAAGAATTACCCGATACGATCAATGGTTACTGATATATATGAATATAAAACAATCTACGATCTCTTCGGGGCATACATTTTTCAGTTTACCGAGAACTAATCCAATGGTAACCGGCTGTCTTGTCACATGTGACTCACTTCTTATCACAGGTAATGATTATCAAAAATTGTTCGAGTTTTTTACAATTCGTAACGATGTAAAGGAACATTTACACTGCACCAACCTAGAATTTACCAAGTTTGTGCACTACGGCGAATAATGATTGACTTTGAAATACATAACCCGGCGGTCAATTTTCGCGCGATTTTAGATGGGTCTAATTCGATAGCGTATCGCAGTATCCTCTATTCGATGGCAGGCGGCTTGAACAGTCGCTTGACAATACACCTATTTCCCGAACGAAATTTCGTAAACCAACCGCTATACAAACAATTTCACGGGTCTAAGTATTGACCAACTTGTCGCAAATATTTTTTATATTAAATAAACATTTTTTCCTTTTAACGCTATTTGCCGTAGGCACTTGGCGAAACACACTTATACTTAATAAACACATTTTTATTAATCACTTGTTTTTTGTTCCGCAGAATATTTTGAATGTCTTTCAAAAGTTTTGAATGTCTTTCAAAAAGTTTAAAAAATCACCCCGAGTGATTTTTTAAACTTTTTGAAAGACATTCAAAATATTCTGCGGAACAAAAAACAAGTGATTAATAAAAATGTGTTTATTAAAAATAAACATTAAATCACAAAATCACGTTTATTTTTTATAAACATAAAAAAATTTTATCCAATCGCAGACTAATGTTGCCAACGGTTCATTTGCAAGTGCGGCGTGTCTAAAATAAATATTTTGAGGTGAGGGTTACAAGAATATATTTAATAAATTTTTTAAACGAAAGCGAGATCAGTCATTTTTAGTCTATTCTATCGATCGTATCGTACTATCGATTTTCAAGTTTACAGCACTAAAGTATCTTCAGGATTTGTAAGGTTTCAAGTAATTCAGTTTGATTATTTTTAAAAATTTGTTGACCGTAAAATTTGTTGACTGTGAAATGTGTGTGGATCTCTAAAATTTCAGGAGAGGAAGTCGGGATTGTGTTGGTAGCGGTACCGGAACCGTTGCTTCATCTTAAAATCGGCAAACATCGTATGCTTCATTATTTTCGAAGTGACCGATTAGCAACCATCACAGCCGAAAAAGTTAATTTTATAAATCAGGTAATGTTTTTGACTACTACGAATGCGAAATGTGATTATAAACAAATCGTTCAGACCCTACGGATCCTACGATTTATGGGTCGGCTGGTTGACTTCTGGTTGGTACATGTGTACTACATCAAGAAAACCGATATAGACACATTTGCTGGGAAATTTGTTGAATACGGTGATGTACACTCTAGGTCATAAGTGGTTGAATTTAATATAGCAATTTCGTTCAATCTCGATATTTTATTCTAGCCTAGAAATTGAATTCAGATTTCAAATATCAAAATTATAAATTATGTAAAAAAATAACAAAGATTGATTTAGCACTGTCAATACTGGTTAATGCGGCAGCGTGTCGAATATGGTACATTGAAACTCGATACTAATTAATTTTCTGCAGTATTGTAGTTTTAGTGTTACCCGATGATTTTTTTTTATTTTTCTGATATGTGACCGACACAAATTGATATGTAGCCGATGCGGGTATCAAATTAAACAACGTCATTCATGTTTGTCCTCCATTTTAAAACAAAATGTGAACAATAAGATTGAGATGGAGACAACACCGAGCAGTTTCTACGGGCCATATAATCTGTCATAAGGAGGGAAAACAAACCTCACCGCTGCAAGAATAACAACTAACCGAGGTAGGTTATGGCACATTGGCAGCGCCCCATTATTTCAACTTACAGAAAACGAAAGCGCTAAGCTCCCTAAGGCAAGCTACATTTTTAAACTTCATCAAAGACGTTCAACAATTACAATGCAAAAATGGAATTAGGTAACGGTCGGCATATTAATATAGCGGACGAAACAGCGAGAAATACAAAATTGAGAATATTGGGAGTAACTATAACTTAGTTTTTTGTATTATTTTTTTGCACAAAAAACACGTTTATTTCTAAGAAATGGTAAATTTTATTTTAATCAAAATATTTTCCATCGTTATTTCGAAAGTCAGACCATCTTTCTGGCAATTTATGGATTCCATCGAAAAAAAATTGTTTTTTTTGCCATCAAAAAATTTGTCCCGTTTTGTCCTTTCTTCTTTTGTTTATTTTTTTTTCTGCTACATATAACAAATTTTTACTTTTACAAAGTTGTAGATACTCCTGATTATGACCTAACACGAAAACTTTCAGCAGCTTTTTCTTTTAATTAAAGCAAACAAGTAATGCTTCCCGCAAATGCTTTTTTGTTGGTACGAAATTCGACATGTTTAAACGGGATTAAAAAATGTTATGTTCGCGTTCACGAATAATGACAAACTATGTGGAATGTTAACACTTTAAAACGCCGTAGGTGCGAACATGTTTAGTATTAAAGTTACGCCATCTCTTACAAAATCCAAAAACTAAATTAACTATACACCAAATATATATAGACAGTTTAGTACAACTCATTTATTAAATTAAACTTCTTACACCTTCAATTAAGAAGTTATCGATTTGCACCTACCTCAAAATTTAAGTTTGTTTTTGTGTTCGCTTCCTAAGGTTTTTCTGAACAATTAAAATTTGGTTATTTTAAACACATCACGAAATTTGAAAATTTAGCTATATTTTATTTAGTTAGTACTTAATGCCGCCTTTAAATTTAAGTTATTTTACTTATTAAGTACATTTCTTGGTAATGGATACATTTGTTTCTCTTTATCAAAATAAAATAAAAATATACGTAAGGCAACTTCCACTCTCTTTCTGGCACTTACAAAATTTATTCAATGTCGATGCACCAGTGAGGTTTCGGTCTTCTCCCGGGACGTATGACTAATGAAACTTGTCTTAAAAAACTCGAATTCTTATACTTCTAAACCATGCGACTACCATTCCCATCAGTGGCACTATTCTGGTAATTCCCCGGGAATAGGGAACTGGGGAAAAATTTTACATAGCTTTTATCTATAAATCAGTTTTTTCTGGCTTACTGAGAAAAAAAGTTTGATGTAAATATTAGTAAATTGGGAATAATTTTTCCATAGCGAAATTATCAGGGAAAGTTATTCCTAATTTTATTTTGTTTTCAAAAAAATTGCCACTAACTTTTTACCTCAGTATGCCAGAAAAAAATTATTTAAATATAATTTATATGTAAATTCTTTCCCCAGTTCCCTATTCCCGGGGAATTACCAGAATAGTGCCACAGGTAACCAAGAGACTAACACAGTCCCATCAATCATCCTCCAATCATCCTCTTTTTGGCTATTAAAAATGTTTTGATATTTATCGTCAAAAAAGTAATTATCCAAAACAAAATATTTCCAGGTGCAATATTTGTAACAGTCGGATACCATTAGTAAAATTAGGTAGCTAAAAAATAATTGAAGATGTAGGTAGGTACCTTAGATACAACCATTTTTGTATCTGAAATCGTTTTTAATGTTTGCCAGTCGATGTATAATAATTGAATTTGTTAAGCGACGAGAATAAAATTCGGAATTTATCTAGTAAATGCAGCTATATTAAGGAAACATATCTAGAAAATATATCATTCACAATATCGTTAGTAAAATTTTTAGGCAAGTGCAATTTTGCAAAGCCACGAGTTAGTATTCAACAATATTAAGGCATTCGATTAGTATTAAAATACGGGAGCAATTTTACGCAAATAGTTTATTTTTATTTTTGATGCAGTAGCTCGAGCATATAGTAGTCATGCCAAACACTACTTACGAAGATGAACTCTTAATAACCGCAGGAATTTTCTTCCATATTGATTCACCTTTTTTTTTCTTTTTGGAAACAGGTGGCAGTGGTTCTGGTAAGGGTGGCTTTCTGTGAAATAAAATTAAATACGTTTTTTTTATAATAATTTTACGATCAAAATATAAGCATTCATATCGTACGTAATCACCAGAAGGCAATATATTTTTTGATAAATACTGAGAGCATATTATTATTATTGTTGCGTTATGTATATTTTGCTTACGCGAGAGGGATGAATGTGATTCTTGTGTATATACACATATAGAGTATAGGTGGTGTATTCGCGCAATGAACAATGATGAAAAAATTACATATATACATTATTCCGATATAAACATTGAAACAATAACACTATCGAGAAGTGCTAAAACAATACAAGCCATACACTAAACAATGGGGGCGCATGCGTTTCATTCATTATTACGTCAAATATGATAAAGAATCATTAAACTAGATGTTTCCATATATATTTTCCCTTCTGTATTTCCCAGCTCATTCAGTTTTGTTGCGCTATATATTTATATTTCCTCAATGTACGTTTAAAAAAAATGTACACGACAAAAAATGTGTTAGTATACGGATACATGGTGTGCACGTACTATCTACATGAAAATGGTTTTCTTTAATTTTTAGCGAATGGTGTTCACGAGAAAGTACACTAATAAATTGACATTTTCAATTTTCATTCTTTCGCTTCGGCACCACAATAACAATAATAGTAGCAGGAATAATAAGCGAACCAAGAAGACGATAAACATTGTATTTAATCCCACAAGTTTACTTCTACTGTGCGATCTTCTTCGACTTCAGATATTGTACTCACATACAAAAATACCTAAATTGATTTTCTTTACATTATATATATCATACATATACACGCATTGTATATAGACAGCTTTCAAAAGCGCCTATTTGCCTTCATATTTATATAAAATAAAATAACCATAACTGTACGTGGGGGTATATGATAGAAAAATTATTAGGCACATACAAAAAAAAATACTTTATATTATTTTCAAGAAAAACACATACGAAAGTTTAAAGTTTTTATGACTTTGCTTACCTTTTTGTTTCCAAAACTCATAAATTTTCATGTAATTTTCTTGAGTATCCCTTTTGTCTTTTGGGTATTTTCTTTACACTATATTATACATTTATACCAGACAACAGAAAATTTATAGAGCTAGGGCACCGCCAACACACATGAGTATATGAAGAGTATTATTTCACCTTACGTAATCGGGTTAAATATTTGAAGTGGAAATAATCAAAGTAGATAATAATGTAACTATAGCATTTTTTCGAATACGACTGAACACTGGACATAATAATGTTTTTTTTATTGTGAACCATGTTGCATGAACCATTGGGATATGAATACTGAGATTATTTTTGAAATAGTCAAAAAAGTTTTGAAATTCATAAGATACTTAAATGTGAAAAACGTTCGAGAAATATTTGTTTAATTTCCCATTTGATTTAAATTGACAAAAACAATCAAATATCGATGTTAATATCGTTGACCTAAAGATAACTTTTGGCCTAACTTGAACATTATCAACTATTGCTAAAACCACAGTCTAAAAATACAGGTAGTTTATTATTTTCTCTTTTAAAAACATCTCTTCTTTTTTTTATTAAATAATTTCAACTGAATACGATTCATCTAGCAATTTTTTTTCCTTAATTTATTCATTTGTGAATGAGAAGAGGCCCATTGGTCAGCTCCATTTATAGGTTATTTACTGAAGTAGTCTTTGCAATGGTTTCCTTAATCCATTAAATCAAGTGTCCAACATACCACGAAGCTCTTCATTTACGTGTTGATAAATACGTTGTCCGAGAATTACTGCAGTTTTTTATTTCTTCTTGAACCGCCTGAATATTTAGGTCCCTAATCATTCCTAATGTACCACGTAGCACTTTGTTTTGAAAAGTTTGAATTATTTTGGTGTTGGTTTTTTTGTACAGAGCTGTTTGCCGTAAGTCCATACAGGATTTAGCATCTGTTCATATAATAGCAATTTATTTTCGGTTGACAATTCCGAATTTTTCCCGAATAGCCGAGTAGTAGTTCATATTTTTTTTGTTTGAGCATGGTATCTAAGGTCATCCTCAGATATTTAGTCTTATTTGCATAGGGAATCTGCTGATCGTTAATTATTACAGGTTTGTGGCTGAATTTTAGACAAGTAAAATTGACATGCGTCGATTTCGATTCATTGAGCCCGATACACCATACTTTTTCCATTTTATTATTTTCTCACATGCTTCTTGAGGTTTCGTTATCGATTCCTCGATAGTGTCTCCTACTGAGAGAACTGAAGTAGCGACAGCAAATGTTGTCGGTAACATTGTTTAACGGAGGTAAATTTCTGGTGTAGAACAGGTAAAGAATAGGTCCCAAAACACTACTCTGCGGGACTCCCGCCATCTCTAATGTATTCTCAATGACATGTGTAAGCCTATGAACCTGCTCAATAGTTGAGTGTTTCTGTCTGAAACCAAACTGATATTCTGGGATAAGGTTTCTTTCTTCTATCGTTCCTTTCAAACTTTTTCTATCATTCGGTTTCTTGCCGGTTTCGGAATCATTATTACTTCTGCTACTTTCCTCTGCATTGGCACATATATATGCCTGAGGATCACATTGATTATGTACAATAATTTACGGGTGACTTTTTCAGGCAGCCCTTTTATTGTTCCCCTGTTATCATATAGCGTCGTAGCCTGAAGCTGCTTTTATGTTCTTAATTTCAGCTTTTAGTTCTTTCAATGTTACAGGCCTGATATCTTCGAAGTGAGATGTTCTGTGCGTATCAGCAGTGTTTTCGTAACTGGTCTGCCTGCCGATCTAGAATGTTCAGGTTGGAATGTTTCTGTTGAGCAAATAGGTCAGATTTATCTTTCGCACTGCCAGCCTATTTCCCATCGTTTGGGAGGATCTGCGTTTTTGGTCATTTTAACCCGTTTCTTGATTTCCATAGGGAATAGTCGGTATCGTTAGTTGGAGCTAGACAACGAAGGTATTTTCCAATTGTCTCATTTTTCATTGTTTTTATGAGTGCACCAAGTTTGATGCACAAGTTGTTGAAGATGGTTTTATCTTGCGGCCTTATTGATAATTTTTTCATGCATCATGAATGCAAAAAATTTCATTTAGTTTTAAATCCGCAACCTGAAGAAGAAGAGCAACAAATGCTCGAAACTAGTTGTTATATTTATTTTTATAAACAAAAACAAAATTGTCACAATAAAAGAGAGTGATTAAAACTCTATTAGTTATTTTTATTAAATATTCAATTTGTGATAAATTCGCATATAAAAACGAAAAGATGTCAAAATTTGTATTATTTTAGTTGTTCACTTGAATAGGGCCACTTGATTGTTTCAATTCTACGAAAATTTGTTTTTCTTTAAATAAATTTTTCTTAATGCGGATTGTTGCGTTCCTTCAATCCTTTCTTCTGAAATTTTTTAAACCAATTTCATTAGTTAAAAATTACGTTTTTTTCTTGTGAATTTTTTCAGCAACTTGAATTGATTTAAACAAAAATTCAGAACGAAGAAAGGAGCGAACGAACGTAACACTGAATTCGGCTTTACTGTTACAGCGAAGTGAATTAAAGGTTGTTTCTAATTTAAAATTACTTTGATTTTATTCGAAGTTATGGGTCGTGGAAAAACGTTAAGAAACCTAAAATTGATGGTTCCGAAGAATTAAATCTTACGAGCCGCGCGATTGTAAGTAAAATCGACAAAAGCAAATCGGTTATCAATAATTAACATAATAATATTAATAACTATGACAAAAATATGAAAGGCCGAATAGCAGAAGCTACATCACCGCAAGACAAACGTGATATCGTTCGGAAAGGGTCGAATTCTGCAAACTATGTGGAATCAAAGCAAGAACCGGCATAAAGTCAAGTGTAAGTACTGTTCGACGTACTATTAAGTGAGCTAAGCATCTTAAGTGTAAATAACTGCAAAGAAAAACGCGACTGAATGATTTGCCGAAAGAAAATCGGTTGGAATTTTGTAGAGTGCCTATAACGAATAATGAATGGCATACTGTGGTGTTCACAAATAAGAAAAACTTAATTTAAACGGGTCAGACAGCTACAATTATTATTTTCACGATTAAGAAAGGTTAAAATGTTTTAGAATCGGCATCACAGCAGAGAAGGCGGTAGTATGGTCTCGGGCGCTATTTCGTAGTATGGAACCATTGATTTAGTTTTCCTAACAGGCAGGTTGACTGAAATATTCTACAAACCAATTCTGAAAAATAATTTAAATAAGATTTTCTGAAATTTTTGGACCATTACAATGGACATTTCAACACGATAATGCCCCGATTCACAATACGTGTGTCGTAAAAACTGGGTTGAGGACCAAACTATTGTAATTTTTCCGTGGCCCCCATATTCACCAGATTTGAGCATTATAAAAAACGTTTGGGGATTGCTAACACGAAAAATTTACGAAGGAGGAAAACAGTTCGAAGAATCTGAGTAACTTAAAGAGGCGATAAAATCATCTTAGACTGAAATTTCCTTAAATTTCTTGAAATCGCTGTACGATTCAATCTCTATTCTAGTTGACGAAATGATTTTAAACTCGGTGGAAGTCCCAACTACTAAAAATTATATTTAAGTTTTTTCTTTTGTTTTAAAAGAAATAAAGAAATTGAATTTAAGGTTTCCTGATTAAATTATCGCTTTGTTTTGTACATTATTTTGTCTTTTTTCAGTTGGCCCTATTCAAGTGAACAACTAAAAACATACAAATTTTATTTCTTATTTAAAAAAAATCAAAAAAATAACGACTCTCAGAGATGAACGAATCTCATTAATTGTTTTTGTTATTGATTTTTCTTCGCATAAAAAGAATAGCTCAAGGGAAAAGCAAAATAATAAATTGGAAAAACCGGTCGTATGCTCATTTTGAAAAATCTTTTTTAGACATTGAGTGTCTTTTTAGTTATTTTTTCTGCGGGTATGATGAGATTTTTATCTGAAGAAACCTTTTTTCTCGTAGCTATTTAAATAATATCTTTTAATAGCATTAATCTTTTGGTCTATAATATTGCCCACTTAACTTACACTTACTCAATCGCAAGTGGTGGTCCGTACCTAACAGTTTTAGCTTTAGACATTTTTCGAAAATTGATGAATCACCTGACATCAATTTGTGGATCTATTCATTGGAACCATATTTTTTGTCTTAGTTCTTCTACTGATCAAATAAACTATTTTAATTCCTCTATACATAATTATTTAATAATGGCGTTCCTCCCACTTCTGTTTATTTTAGACCTTTATCCTTCCCCTTGGATGACGTTGCGTGAAGAGATTTTGAATGCTATTTCTGTTCGTTCTTAAAAATATTGTGGTCGAAAAATGAGCCCTTATTTTCAGTCGGGACAATTTATACTTATTGCAGTCGACTTTTGACGAGCACCACTAAATAATATTTTAAAACAAAACAATTTTGTCCGCAAACTAATTTTAATTTATTTAGTTCGTTCGATTTCGATTTATTAGATCATCTTCAGGAGTATCAATCAGTAGTAATACTTCTGAAGATCACATAACAGTCGAAATCTATCAAGTTAAATAACTAAAAATTACCGACCAAATGGCACAGTGGTTAAAGCTTTGGCATTTGGATCGGGAGGTACCGGGTTCGAATCCCGATAGGGGCAGGATGCAAAAGTGAAATTTCATAACCGACTACGATCGGGGATGAAATGTAACACATCTATGACCCCCTGTCGGAGTGCAAAACTCATGGGCCGACCCATCTTCCATGTCAGTATAGGCTGGCATGGAGCTTGCAATGTGCAGATGGCCTTAAATCGGCCCTATAGCCGTACGTCTTCGATTTGGCAGGTGATGCGTAAAGTAAGACGGAAAAATAAACCGCGAAAGAGCAGGGAGTGCTTCGGCCCCAAAACAGATGGCATGGATAAAAAAAAAAAAAAAAAAAAAAAAAACTAAAAATTATTTAAGTTATGCGAAATAATAATTGAGGGTTTCATTTTAAAATGTTATGTAAAATTAAATTTTAAATTATTTTTTTTGAAAACAATTCACCGAAAAACTGAATTCACCGAAAAAACGATTTATCGAAAACGACAATTCATCGAAAAAACAGTTTATCGAAAATTACAATTGACCGAAAACGACAATTGACCGCAAAAAACAATTCACCGAAAACGATAATTTACCGAAAACGACAATTAATTGAGAAAACATTTCAAAACGATAGTTTTTCGAAATGACAATCCACCGAAAACGACAATTCTCCACAAATGATAGTTTTCCAAAAACATTTCAAACGTTTCGCATATTACTAAAGTTTTATTAATTTACCGAAATAAAAAATCTCGAAAAAATTCTAAAAAAATTAATCCCGAAACTTTTAAAATCTGAAATTTAAAATACATAATAACAAAATTTTTAAAAAATTGGAAAAACCGAAAAATATTGTTAACGATTTGTTTTTATTGTTAACAAGCGGGGATCTATAAACATTACAGGAGTATAAAATTGGCGCGGTTGCCAATTATAAAAGGTACACTCAATTCTATCAAAAAGAAATTAGAATATGTTTTATAAAATTACAAATTTTTCCGTATTTTTTGTTTCACTATTTTCCAAAATATTATTTTCAGGATTTTTAGTTTTCTTCGTTTCCGCGATTTAAGATTCCGGTTTTTCAGCATGATCCCATAATAACATCGATAACATCCCATTATTAAAGATATTAATTTCTAATAATAAAATTGATTTTTTTTTGTTTCAATTTATTATTACAAATCAGTTAGATTCAGCCTCTTAAGGAACAACCGGAAGGTTGTATAAAGGAATAGTCGTCTTTGGTAAATTGTAGTTTTCAGTACATTGTCGTTTTCGATGAATTGTCGTTTTCGGTGAATTGTTTTTATCGATAAATTGGCGTTTTTGGCAAATTATCGCTTTCGGCGAATTGCGGTTTCGTTTAATTAATGATGTCGGTGAATAATTGCTTTCAGTGAATTGTCGTTTTCGGTGAATGTCGTGCACACATAAAATTGTATAGTTAAGTGTTTGTATTTACATATATGTGCGATTTTGATGAAAAGAGTGAACTACTATAAAATATTAGATTTAGGATGTTTTCCGATTATTTTTGTGAACAATCTTCAATAAACCTGAGTTGTATCCTAATCGTGTAAGAAATAATTTAGTTCCATTCAAATTACACAAATTAGGTCTTTTCAAATTTGTCGTTTTTCAGAAAATCGTTCAAAACAGAAATGAATTCCGATTTTCATTTCATTCCAATCGTTTAAAAAATTTCTATGACTTGTTTCATTCCAATTGGTCTTTTCCATCATACATACATATAAACCAAATTTCATGAAAATTGGTTTAAAATTGGATTAATTAATACAAATTGGCAAGTTTTTAGAACCGCATCCGGAACTTATATGTAACACAAACTGGGTTTCATCATAATTATTTGAGAAAGACCAACGCTCATATTTGTATCAACTTTTCATCATTAAAACCCAGGTCCATTCAAATCGGTTGAGAACTCATTTTGGTCAATGTCTTTGTTGAGAAATAATTTAATCTCGTAATTCAAACCGAGTTAGCCAAATTGGTCGATAAATGGCTTAGCTCCATCCAAATTTGCCGATTTCCAACATCATTAGAATCAAAAACTTCAAAAAAAGATGAAATTTATAACAATACAACAAAAGCAAAAAATTGTAAAGCGACTCCTAACCGGCAACTCATCGCAATTGGTTTTTGGTACTTAGAAACTCCTAAAACTCCTTAACAAACTTTCCGGAGATCAGTGGGCAAATTATGGAACTTTTCAATTTTGATTTTTGCATTCACAAGAATAACCGGCCTATTACGAGTAAATAGCAAATATAATGGTAGTAATTTATTCCTTGGTAATCCTAGAAAGTGTAAACAGATAATTAGTGCTAAGTTTCAAACTAACTAGAAGAATTTGCTTCAAGAAATAAAGCGAGTACATAAAAACAGTTAAATGTCCGGAGCGATAGGGTACATTTGTATACAGTTCCTCCACTGCTATCCTCTTTGTTTCAAAACAACAATGGTAATAACGTAATCACATAATCATGAATTTGAATTATCGATCTGCAATAATGGGATGGGTTGGTCTATTAGATTTTATTCAAAATGGCACAATTCCAAGACTATTTCCGAAAATACATAATTGGAACCAACAAAAATAGATGTGCGACTCCAAATCAAAATTTGGGTTTATCATAAAATTATGAAAAGTACATATCATCAAAATGTATACGAATCCAATTTTGAAATGTTTAACTGAAATAATTGGGAATTACAATTTCATTACGAGATCCTTATGTTTACTACCAAATGAGGAACAAAAACAACATAAGACGTAAAAAGAACATAAAACCCAATTAAAAAAATCTCTTCAGCCGCACCCATTAAAGTAACGTATATACCTAGCAACCCAGACACACACTCACACGCGTGTACGGGTATATACTAATATTATATTTCGCCGAAATTGCTTGTGCGACAAATGAATTAATTGTTGTGTGCCATTTTTACATTTTTGGTATTCCATTTACTTTTTACATGTGCGACAGGACCATTCATTCAAATTTCCTTTTATATATTTGTTAGTGTACATCAAGTTTCCCAAATAAATCTTAATTACATTACAAACATAAAATTTCAGTTTTGTATATTATATAAATACACATAGGGAGATATATCGAGTTAATCAAAATTTATGATTATGAAAATATAATTTTGTTCGTCGTCTCAGTTTTTTTTTTGACGAAAACCAACACCGTAAAAATTTTCCGGCGGTTACCGTAATAAAAATGTTTGCAACTTACCGATCCATTTTGTCTAATGATGATGGATTATGTAGTACTGTTTGTTGACTTTCCATTTCGACTACAGAATCTGTTTGTAGTTCAAGTTCTAGAAATATACAAAAATAAAATGTTACATTAGATGTAATATTTTGTATTAAAGGGTTGCAAAAATCTAATTTAATGTACATGACATAATCAATTAATGTCCCTCCAGGCGATACAATCTCTATATAAAATATTGTTCGGTTTATGAATGTACGTACACAAAATTCGATTTCAGTCGTAAAAATTATTTTTTCTAAAAATTCATTGAAATCATCAATAAATTTTAATTCTGTCTTGAATTATTTTAGGCCCCTTGGGGGATTTTTTATACCCGTAGTCGAGAATCGGTTGATTTGTTATATTCAACAATATTGACTTTAATTTTTCCTAGTTTTTATTATTATCAAATAAAACAATAATATTTAAATTGTTTAATTGACGTTGATTCATATCACTAAGCGTAATGGAACAATGCGCAATTTATTTATTACCAGTTAAATATATTTATATTTGTGGCATCGGCAGGAAGGAAAATTTTATATATCTAAAAAACAATGGAAAATTAAAAAACAAATCGATGATTTTTAGAGGTAAAATATGGTCCCTGATCACAGTGTTTATTGTCACTCAGTGTTATTTGTCTGACAAGAAAACCAGTTTTTCATTGAAAAATTCTAAGTCGTCTATCCGAACTACCTGTAATTTTAAAAATTATATATAGTCCCACACATTAAGGTTGCGTATTTTGGAATATTCTGAAGGGAATTATATTATAAAGAATTTCCTTTAATTTTCTTCGTGTGCCTAACCGTCCTAACGTTGTTTTGAGTAAATAACGACCTACTCTGTGATAAAATAAATAAAATTTTAAAAATTCTATATTTCTTGGTACTTAGGGAACTACTCAGTCATCTTGCTTGGAGTAGGTCACGATCCACTATGGGAAAATAACTCGAATTCTCCTTTCAGGAAATTCAAACATCGTCAACCCTAAGTGCCTGGAAGCATAGAACTTTTTAAAATCTTAGTTATTAATTGTATTTACAAAATTTTCTTCAGAATAGCAAAAAATCGTAAACGAGTGAAGAAACGTAAAATTTTAAAAATTTCAGTTATTTTATGTTTTCCTTGCACAATGAGCACAATGAATTTTAAACACAATGAGCTTGATGTTTCTGCAACATATTAGTTTTCAGCCGGAACCGTAACAACGACAATCAGTGAAGACAGTAGACACCATTCGGATTATTGCAGGATTTTATGTAAAATTTCAGGCGGAAACCATACAATGCCACTAGAAAAGTGCACAATGGCAATAACTTGGAATGGATTGTGCTCAATCCGTACAGTGGTCCGGGTCGCTCCTACTGATATTATATGATTGCGCCTGTTTCTGTTCCGACACCTATGGTGAACCAGAACAATGCATTATGCACATTTGGTTACGACGAATATTTTTAAAAATTATAGAAAAATACTGTTTATTATTATTAGTCGGGTTCCATTGGCGTGAGCGAAGTTTTTGTGAGTAAATGTACCATACATAATGAAATTTCTATTTCAAAGTAAAACATAAGAAAAGTTAATTTTCATTATAAGATTTTGCATTTTTAATCTGTTTATATTTAGCCGAAAGAAACCACTGAATAATTATTTTGTTTACAGGGGAACGTATTCCATTTAAACTGCAATAGACGTCAGTTGAAGTGGGCCTAAAATTTCAGAGACAAAAAACTTGGGCTTGCAACTCGTTCAATTTAAACACTATCTGATGTCTTGTACGGAGGATATATATTTCTTGGGAACGAGCAGCCATCTATGAACAGCTGATTTATGACACAGTAGTCGATGAGTCTTTTTCCATTGTTATTTCAAGCATAATCTAGTATCTAGCATTTCACACTTCTTGTTAGTTTCGTATAAAGAAAGATTCAAGAATAAAGACTTTGGCAAAAAAAAGTAAAAATATAATCTAGTGCTTCCCCTATATCTAGTGCTTAATCTATAATTGAAGTCATACCGCTGTTATCGCTTCTAATTTTGACGTTGAATTCTCGTTACACATATTTGATGTCATTTCGGAGTGTGATAAATAATGTTGCTTGTATCTGTTCGCAGAATTCATTTTTCGCTCTGTCATTTCCTTCTTTCGAAGCTGCACAGGAAACTTATGCTCACTATCAACTTGGACAAATAAGTTTTTTCGTTGTTGCATAAATAAATTAAAATTTTATACGTTGGTATGTTGGTCCTCCGATATATGAGCAGTTTGATTTTTAAGCCGCTACTCCTTAACAAGAAAACTACACATTCCCATTTGCTGACGTACAAGCGACAAATCCTCTCAAAAACTATGTCGAATAATCGTGCATCGATTTCTGGGCTAAACGAACAACGCCATTTAAAATTTTAGATAGAAAAAGAAATATATTGCTGGTCTGTTATATGTGTCTACACATACTACTGTGGGCAAAAAATAGTAAGACTTTGTTCATAATTTAAAATTCTTTATTTATTTCTCCAAACCTATTTCGTCCGCCTCAAAGTAATTCCCCCCCCCCCGGCCTGAATACACTTGTGCCAACGTTTACTCCAACCCTCGAAATAGTTGTTAAAGTCAATTTCCGGAATAGCCCCTAATGCGCGTAGCGATTCACGTTTAATGTGTTTAATTGACTCAAAACGGTTTCCCCGGTACGGTCGTTTGAGTTTGCTGAACAGCCAGAATCGGACTACCATCCTGGTAGTCGGAAAGCATTGTTTCACAGACGTCAACGCGACACTATTTTTCTAAGAAATTGAGTGATTTTGGAACCAATCGATAATTGAGTGTTTTTGGAACCTACTTTTTGCCCACAGTAGTAAATCGACCATTGACTATTTTACCCGGACACGAATTTGATATTGAAGCTTTAGAATTTTAACGGAGACATCAAGAGAAACTGAAATATTAGGCCTCAGTTCGACTCTAATAGCAAGCTCATTTGAAAATAAAGAGCTGTTTTTGGATAAGGCTGTAATAAATAGCCCCTCAATATTATTAAACACCCTGTGAACGTATATAATTTTATTTTAATTTTGTTCGTTTAGTATCCTTAATGGGAAAGATAATTCGTCTAAGGGAGTTTATTTTATTATTTTGTTCGTTGAACCTAAATGTATATTGTGTGCGGGCGGGCCTATAAAATAAATGGAACTTTTTGAATATGGGCCTAGAAAAATAATATTTGTTATCTAGAATTTCACAGTTCTTGCGGAAAGAAATTGAAAATGTAGGCTAGAATTGAAATAGAATTTTTAAATGATTTTTGGACGAAGTTCTCGAAGATGGCAAACTGGATCGGAATGAAGTCATCTTGTAACTGATCATGATGAAAGTGGGTATGTAAAATGAAAGTAGGATTAAATAATTTTTGAAACAACTGGAATACGGCCAATAGAGACGGAACACCGGCTATGATGAAATTGGGTATCTTGGATGGAAATTAAATCATAAACGCACCCCGAGATTTTTTCCAAAACCCACTTTTTTTAATTCGGTGATTTAGCGAATGGAAAATCTGCAAGAAACTCGAGGTCAACAATTTTCATGATTACTAACTGTACTTTATTTTACTTCGCAAACAACTTTATTTTACTTTGCAACTTTATTTTACTTCGCCAGTAAAATGATTAGTTTACAATTCACCGGAAACACAAAAATAAGACTAATTTACAATTTTAGAATCACAGCAACCATAACTCGAGGGTCGTTTGTATATTTTTTTCTCAAACCATCATCATTTCAATGAAATAATAGGTTCACAATCATTTTGGTCATGTCTTCATAGTGGTGGTCTCTAATAGTGACTTTCATAAAATATATTGGTTAATATTTTCTCTTAAATTCCCTGGTTTAAGCCTAGATTGGTTAAAAACATAGATTGGTTAATTTAAAATAAATAAAAATCACTAAATAGCAAGCTGAAATTCTTAAACATAACGGAGATGTTCGTTGATTTCAGTATCGGACATTTTATTTAATTATAACGAGAAAATACTCTTTTATTTTCGATCAGAAATAGGGCAAAAGTGATTTCACGAAAGTTTATTGAAAATCAACTCATCGAAACCGACAATTTATCAATAAGACAACCAAATTATGTTCATTTACAAGAACGCTGAATTTATTTATATCAGAAAATAAAAAAACAGATGGTTCCTCTTATTTGCATACAGGTTCCGCTTTTTCCGCGGTCCTTGATTTTTTGTAATTTTCGTCGTGGTAAGGGTCGATATGATCATGATGAAATTGGGTATGAAAAATGGAAATACGATTGTGAAATTTGTTTGGAAGAAGTTTCGGAGTGTGGGCAACTGAAACGGTGCTTCCTTAACTATCATATATGGCCAACTGTGATCGAATAATGCCATTCCTTGACCGATCACGAAGAAATTTAAAATGTAGGACAGAATGGAAATAGAACTTTTAAATGATTTTTGGACCAAGTTCTCGAAGATGGCACACTGGAACGGAATGAAGCCATCTCTTAACTGATCATGATGAAAGTTGGTATGTAGAATGGACAAATAGAGACGGAACAAGACCATTTCTTAACCGACCATGATGAAATTGGTGATCTTGGATGGGAATGGAATCATATAAATAATTATCAATGAGTTTAATCAATTTAACAACATAATTTAAGTCCCATTTCTATCAAAAACAGACAATCCGATATACCTAATTTAAAATTGATCGGTAAAGATATGGTCTAGTTTCGCTCAAATTGATCAGATTCCAGAACTTATCCCAAAAATTATTTACGATAAAAACATAAGCTGGCTTGTTGGCTTGCTACTCGTACAGTTTTCTTATTGTCGTTTTCGGTGAATAGTTTTTCGGTGATTGTCTTCTTCGGTAAGTTTGTGCTATTGACTCAAGCAATATAACTTCTGCTGTTTCCTTGCTTATTTAATTATGTGTATGGAGTGCTTGGGTCTGGTAATTTGAAACCCAGGTTTAGTAATTTACTTTAATTTGTATTCAAAACAATGGTTACGCTTAAATTTTAATTTAAGAACAAGTAAAGTAAACTGTGTTTTCAATAACTCGAATTGTAAATCTCTCGTCACCTTTTTCATTAACTTTATGCTATAAAGCACACCTAAATTTCTAAAAAATAAAAACTATTTAGTTTCTCCAACCAAAACTACTTTGGGTTGGATTTTTCTACATAAAAACCTGAAATCATAATTTATGCTTAGCCGACTAAAATATTAAACGATATGGTTTTGTGTTGCGTGTCGTGTAACATAAAATTCTAGTAAGCTTTTTTATGTATTGAAACCACAACAACTATTAGTTTTTGCAACTTTTGTGATATAAAATGATAATCATCTCAAAAATCATTAGACAAAAATGTATAAAACAAAATTTCGGCACGAGAATGTGCTATTTACTAAATTAGTAGTGGCAGTAGTAGCATAACCTTATTTATACTGCAAAAAATCTTGTTTTCTGGATTTATGAGCGTCTTGGGTTGTTATAAATAAGTGGTGGCGTGATTCACCCGTTATATCCATTTACACCACTTCATAAAACTTAAACTTAATATTCGATTTTATAATGCTTGTAGTTTTTTTTATGTACAATAGTTATAAAAGTTTAATAAAGTAAGGTATATAAATAGCTTTTTATTCTAAGTATTGCAATATTTATATATTGTTGTGCCCAAGATTTAAAAAAATCTTTACAACCCCCAAGTAAAATATTATTAACAACCATGGTTTTTTATCATTTTTTATCTCTAAATTATTCAATTTTTTGTTGTGCGCTCTGTGCGATAATTTTATTAAGTTTTCTTATAAAAAATTAAATAATGGTATCATTTTAAGGATTTCTTATTGTTGTTGTATATTTTCTTTATCCAAAAATTAAAGTAAAAGGCACCCAGCGAAAGTAAAAATAAAATTATTTTAATCATCAAAATAATATCGTGCCTTTTTCAAGTTCTTAATACATATTTAATTAATTGCTTTTCACAGGAACATGGGAAAAGTTGGGGGCCTTTTATGGATGAAATGTTCAAAATTTTTTATCTAAGTTCTCATGTTTTGATGAATAACCTTAATTAATGCAGTGAGTCCGGTGATTTGTTGTCTATAATCCCTCAAAATGGGAAAAAACAAACAAACACTAAATGAAGTAGGTTGCTTTAATTACACAGCAGCATCGCCTCTGAGAGATGTTCCATTAAATTTTGCCAATATAGAGTTGACCAACAGAAAATACAAAGGGGATAATAAGCACACTCAAAATTCCTCTCGCCATTTGCTTTAATTATAATAATAAATCTTTTGGATGTGCTAAAAATATTTTTACTAGTACATTGAATTAAGGTCGGTTACTTGAAATTGAGGAGCAAAGTCCCAGATTCAAACCTCCTCGTTGGGCTCTCTGAGTACACTAATTGAATCTGGCGATGTAAAGGGTTTTTCAATTAGGATACTCGGTTTTTAAATGTAAATAAAAAAGTTCTGTGTGAGATATCCAATCAATTTGAAAGCATTATTTGAAAGCATATTTAATGGCATTATGTATGGAGTGCAAGCATCGGGAGATCTGATTTTCGATTACTTTCTCGCATAAATCTGAATGATCATCGATGATTCCGCCAGACCAAAATCCGCCTCAAACAATGACTTTCTCGGGATGCATTTGGGCCTGGTGTATCTCGTATGGATTGGTATCGCCATAAATCCGTTAATTTTGCTGGTTTACATATCATCAAAAAATGGTCGCCAGAGATGATTTTTTTGGGGAAATTTGGGTAAACTTCCTATAGCTCCAGAGCCCAAAGACAGCGGTATCTATGATCGTTTACTTTAAGTTCCTTGGTCAGTTGGATTTTATACGGGTGCAGATGCAAGTCCCAACACAAAATTCGCCAAGTAAAAGTCGCAAAAAGGTCAAATTCTTGTGAACGACGAGAAATTGACTGCCTCAGGTTTTCCCGTACACTCTCACGCAAAGGTTTGAGCGTCGATGACATACGGGTGGGTGTTCGCTGATTAGTTATTGAACCGGTTGAGTCTAATTTGGCCACCAAACGTCGAATAGTTGACTCGGCAGAACGGTTGTGTAATGCGCGGAACGTTTCAGGAACGGTGCACTGATTTTGAAAATAAAATTTAACGATTTGCACACGTTGTTAAACACTGTAACCTATGGTGATTTGCTATAGACTGCGTCGTCACACCAGCACGTGTCACGCTGGGGGGTTTAACTAAGTAAAAATAGAAATACTGGAATTATCGTTACCATTTAGCTTTCGTACTAGAACAAAGATAGGAACATGTTTACACCCCATCAGATACGTCAAAACTTGCAAAAACATGCAGAGAAATGCTATCACTACCACATTAAAAATACTCGCCCTCCGCGAAATAAGATGGTAGGGACAGGGCGACTTTCTAACAGATTCGGGATTTCGCATGTACCAATCGCTTAAATGGTTTGTGGATATTGATATTCAATAAGTTCATGGAATCGTCGTTGGATGTAAACACCATCCGTGACAATGTCATTGCGGATAATTTTGCCACGGGATTAAAACATTAGTTGGGGACAAATCGATAAAAACAAACGCCTTAATAAAGAACTGGTACAAACCCAAGCAACAATTGATAAAAGCCGCTTAAAGGCAGAATATAACCACTCCGAACTCTAAGAGCACGACTCGCGAATTACGCGGGTAAAATACAAGATAATTTTCGCCCCCAAAACCCACCACGGACGCATTCAACCACAGAGCAAGAACAATTTGATCGTTGGAGAGAATTCTTTGGGTTCGCTACATACAATACGAACACGAGGTCACATCATTTTATAGTGAAGGACACAGAAAGTCAAGGCCAGAAATGCCGCCTACTGCCCCCACCTAATATAAGCCATTCCGTCCGTGACCTAAACCTAATAATTGGTGCGAATTTCATTATTCCTTTGTTCAAATTGAAAAATGTAAGAATGGCCATTACCATTTTATTGGTTCATATTTTTTGAAAGTGAGGCAGGTACACCTGATAGTTTAGGTTAAAGGGGAGCAGTACCCGTCTAAATGATCGAATCATTAATTTCAGCATACAACATAAAATAGGCAAATGCCAAAAGCAGAAAAAATAAATTTAATTTTTTTAATAGGGCGTTTTTGTAACGCCCAAAATGGTCATTTTATAAAATTCGAAAAATTTTAATATGAGGAATTGATAATTTAAACAAATTAATTCATCATAATATCGATCCCAAAAATTAAGAATAGAAAGGATAGAAACTAAAATTTGGATTAAGGCGGATCAGGCTCAGCCCTAGACTATGTATTTTTAACGAATACGGGCAGCCACCATTCTGTAAAATCATTTTCAACTTTGTCACAGTAAGTATATGTAAAGATATTGATTTCATTTTTAATGGTCTTCTTTTATCGAATAAACCTTATCGACTGTCTTGAACGCTGTTGTTACAATTTCTTTAACGCCAGTCACTTAATACGCAACAAGAGACTGACAAAATATCAAGACAGCCTACAACACCGCAAAGATGTTACTGACCTGTTCTTAATCTACAGAGTAATGTATGGTAAATGTTTTGCAGAATGAAAAGAGAATATACCACTCTTCGTTACGTCAGAAAGATTAACTAGCGGAACGGATAATGCACATAGGTTTTCGGTGAAGCTGTCGAAACCTCGAAGTGATGAAGCCAAACACGAATTTATTTATCGTAAATTCAGCTCTCACAGTTACAAGAAGCTATACTACAGTAAAAGTTCGACCCTGTATCTAACTAAAACTAAACGTAAAAAAATTATATCAATATTTTGAAAACATTTATTACAAAGAAAATTTGGAATTGTGCAAGTGAGATATACGCGAGATATACGGTCGCAGTTGCTGCGAAAAGTGTGTGAAAATTGGGATTCCAGATTGCGCCATCTACACGCCAGCCGCGGCAGCCGAAATTATATTTAAGCATTAATGGCATAAAATTGTCTATCCAATGAAGCTAGTTTCACTGATATTCAACATGTTTTTCTTTGCTCTATTATACATAATTTAAAATTGTGAGCCTCAAAAAACACCCTTTATTTAACAATGTGGGATATTAAGGGAATTCCGTTTGTAAAATTTGCAAAATATTGGGGTCGATTCCTTGTACACTTCTGTTTATAATTTATTCTTCCGTGATTTCCAAGAATTGTTCCAGCATCATGTATTCGTTCAATCAAAGCCTACTAGATTAATCATTTTTGCAATAGTAAAGAAGGATCATTTGGTCGTAAACGATACCAACTTGTATTTGACCACAGTCCATATCTAAAGTTAATTGGTTAGGTTTATTCACTATGAATGAGATTGGCCAAATTTCCAACCTCAAATGAAGAATAAATTAATCGGAAAACTGTAATAGTAACGTATCCCCAATAGCACGCATCGTTTTTCTATCCTTGTGTTTTACAAAAAAAAAACACACAAAAATAATTTAAATAGTCCAACTGAAGAATTATATATTATTTTATTAAAGGACGACTCAATATGTTTCCCATCATAAGGATTTTTCAATAAATTACCATGCAAAAAAATGTATTTATATGTGTTTATGTCAAACGGCATAAAATATGTAGCATAATTTAAGTTCAATATACCCAAGCAGAATAAACCATGGAAAATTCCTACGAAATGGTTTGAAGAAAATATTGCGCAACATTATGATTAATCGCCATCGTTTGGTAGACACAAAAACCCTTGGTGAACAATTCTACGGTCATTGCACCACTTCGTTTTTATTATATAACTACAGGTAATTTATGATTATTTTCCCAATATACAAGAAATCGTCAAATTATTTAGCCAATTTCGGTACGTTATAAAAAAAAATTGAAAAAAGAACAACAAACATAACATTGGAAAACCTTTTTTTTTTGTTGCTTTGCCCATGTCAATAATGGGGTGCGGTTTTCAACACAAAACTTTATGTTTAACTTTTGTTTATGGATTTTAAGGGCGAGAAATAATTAATTATTCAACTTCTCAGCATTGTTCCTCGTTCTAAATATATATATCGCTAAAAATTTAAACGATTTTTTGTTTGTGCATACAAAATCCAATAAAATTACTTTGGTTTTCCCTAATGGCCCAACACTATATACTTTATAAACACATACAGACAGTAAATGGATAGCATGACATAGTTCAGTAAAATCTGGAATTATATATTTCCACGGTACATTATATCTGTAGTGGTTTAAATTTACATTTTGTCCACAACACACACCCAACAAAACCAAAATCGTACATATATTGACTTCTTAATCTATACTCTCGAGTGCTTGAAAAACTTTTTCCACATTTCATTATGTTTACTCTTGAGTCCCCCAAAAAGCTATATTTTCAATAGTTAAATAAAGTTTCGTTTTATTTATACACATAACTTCAACCGTAAATTTTAGTATTGTATTGCAATTTTGAAACATTCATACAACTTTTAATCAATTTTGTTTTTTTTTTGTTGTTTAAAATTAGCGAGAATAGATTTCACTAGAAAAAAAATGTAAAATTTTGAAATTATTCATGGTCAAACGAATGTATAAAAAAAGTTATGTAATTCTGAGCGAAATGTTTTAAGTTTTTATGACATAAATGGTAACTACTTGTTTGTGTAGCATAAAATAGTCGATATTGAAAATTTTATTGCACAATTTAGATGGAATGAATGAGTTTTTATGTTTTGGATTCGTGAACAAAAATATAAATTGCTATTCCACGTAGTAATAATAGTTTCATACAAATTGTAGATGATGAAATGGTGGCAAATGGAGAATTTTAGAGTTATAATATAGTAGCTTCCGGATGTGCTGAGAAATAGCACACTTTGTCGGGATGACGTTTACATGCCATTGCGCGTTTTATAGACGTGTGGTTTTTAGCACTTTCCGTGGTGTTCCCAGGTCCCATCGCCCAAATTAAAGATAGAGTTGCTGAATTTTATCTTTAAATTGAATCTAGTCTCAATGATCTTACCTCTTGTTCAAATTAATGAAAAAACGTTACATTGTACAAATTTGGCTTCTAATCTCAACGATGATATTATGCTTTTTAACTATAAATCAGCTACTATTGAAAGTTTAGAAATTTATTTTGAACGATAACTTAAAGCATCACGGTAATTTATTCGTACTTAAAAGTTCGTAAATTGAAAAAAAAACCGAAATATTTTATGCACCATACTTTATTTCATTAAGTTTTCGTAATGCCAAATGATAGGGTCACCCAAACGATAAAATGAAAAATAACGTCTGGAGTGGATGCCTTTACGATTTATAATGAATATGTGACCCACACACACGAAAAGTAGGTTGAACGGCGGGCCAGCTACTTAATCTCATAAAAAAACATCAAATTATGAACCCTATATAATAAAGGACTCAAATTATTTTATCGGATTCATCACAACAACGACCACGAAGAATGTACTCGGACAACGCTACAAAAATAGGGACGTGGAGCGCGCTTGCACTTCAAGAGCTTCGATAATTTGAGTTGGAGATCCATACTACCACCAATGGTTATACTCTTTACTACAGCGCCATCAGAATAGAGGTGAATTTGGACTTGTCCTTCTCGTTCACCGGCGAGTGAAGCAGCACATTATCCACTTCCTAAAAAATTCAATATCACGATTCTCAATACAAATGCGTCAAATGCAGACAAATCAATTGATGCGAAAGAATTTTTTTATGTTGGGCTCGAAGACAACAAAACAAAACAATCCCGCACCATGACATCAAACTCATCGTGGGCGATTTTAATACAAAAATCGATAGAATATATCTTGCATACCTTGCGTTACTTCAACAACAACGGTCAACACGTCGCCGAACTTGGCATATTTTATAACTTCGGCTGTGTGCCAAACTTAAGGTAAATCGTTTACTACGTTAAAAACCGGTTTTAGGACAGATTTTTCGATCAGTTTGCCATACTTTTTGAAAAATAATTGAATTTACCGAAAAATTTGCTTAAAGTTGACTTTTACCTTAAGTTTGGCACACAGCCTAGTCGTATCGGGTACGTTTTTCCACAATCTAAAAGGTAACGAACGGAAAATCAAATTGATCACGTCATTCGAAGGGAATTCAACAATCTGCACGATAAATGACGTTAGATCATATAGAAGGGACAGAGATCATGTGTTATTTACAAGTGCAAAGTATCATCAACATTTAATAAACAAGCAAAAAAGACCGTGCGCTGTAATAGCGATATACTAAAAAATGTAGACCAGTCAGCTGTCACTGAAAATTTAGACCGGCACAATGGAAACCACAAGCTTCAGTCAAAGATCTAGGGCCAATGGTAAGCTACCCAGTCAGCTATAACTGCCGAAGCGGAAAATTAGAAATGGTTTGCTCGGAACACTATGAGTTCTGAGACAGAATATCTCTGTGCCAGAAAAGCCACATCCAAATTTCTCAGACAAAAAGAAGCGCGAAACATCAGCTTTCAAGCGGAAAACAGAAACTCGAAAGACTGCCTTGCTAATGCCAGAAAGATTTTTTTTTCAAGATTCACAGCCGTCAAAAACGAGAGAAAATGGAGAGCTCAGAACTAACACGGCTAATATTCTCTGTTATAGCAAACCTACTGTAGCTCTACCAGGCGACGAGGAAGTAGACGCAGCTATTAGTAGATTAAAATGAGAGAGGCACCAGGTCTTGATGGTATCCTCGCAGAATTATTAAAAGACGGAGGAGCAACTTTTCGCTCGCTAAAATGGAGTTCGCGGAGGAGCGATCACACTGATCAACGTTTCACATTGAGAATAATCGTGGAGACATATACTTATGGAGTAAAATATTGGCATTCACCAACTCTACATAGACGTGATATGATGTCGTGCTTCTGTAGGAGACCAAATGATATCAAGGACAACAACGTCGAAAATCAGCAAATCAAAGTTCTTATCAACACCAACGAGCATCCCGACGACAAATTTTGGAACAAACGACATAACTTGCACAACGCAGAAGATTTTAAATTGTTCGGGTCAAATATAACATCAGCTGACGATATCCAGGCAGATATAAAAGTCCGCATAGCAGCCGGGCATTGAATCATCCACGCACAATCAAGGTTGCTGCGATTAAAATATCTTTCACAGTCGTGTAAGTTCGTTCTTTACAAAGACCTAATAAGATCTGTGCTAACTTTTGAATGTGAGTTGAACCTTGACCATTAATGATTACTATCTACTTTTGAAGGAAAGATCATTTGATGTATTTATGGTCCTGTTAAGGTTGCAATCTTGCAATAATGCAGCACTCATTCGAAGGAATTACAAAATTAAGCATCTCACTTTCTTGACTTTGTGAGTTTGTCTAATCCTCTCTAAAACACTATTTTGAAATTCATTTCACAAATTCTTTTATGCGGATTAAGATCTTATTTTAACGTGATAATTTCCTATCTCAACATAAATAAACCGGCAATTCTTGGCTTGGGGAAAGTTTCTTGTTTCAGTGCCTCCAATGACATAATTGATCCGGGTACTTACACATTGAACACCCAGTTCAGCGACGACTGCACATTGTTTTTATCAGAGATGATACATTTATTCCTCCCATGTTCTAGCCCAGGTTTCTTAACGAGCAACATACAATTTATCATTTCTTCTCCTCTTTCAATGTCCACAATAACCTTTGATCGATATATTCGAATGACAGGAAGCGCGACAGCGAAGCTACTGAGTAATTTTCAGAACTAAATCTACTTAATGAACTCGTCCACCAACCGGTAACGTATCCTGATACGGCTGGGCTGTCTTATTATCTTTTAGATTTATTTTCCAATTTCTAATTTTTCTAATTTTTTATTTCGATATCGAACAGATATCGTTCACGAAAAATTGGAAATGAGACAGCTATCGGCGAGATGGATGCCGTATTTACTCACATTCCTAGTGTTTACTAATGGTTTTTCGGGGTAAAAATAACCCGGGGTTTTTCAGTTTAAACCGAGCACCCCCAACAATTGGTGTATTTTTTACTCTAGTTTATGTTGGAGTTTTTTCCGGAGTTTTTTTGACAGCTAAAATTTATTTTTTGTTAATAGTTAATTATTTTTAAAAGATGGTTTTAGTTAATACATATATAAATAAATGTGGTCGTCTTACGAAATAAATGTATTTTCCGATTTTCGGGTGAATTTCTTTCATTAAATTTAAAAACATTTCATCGTCTTCAGATTCACTAGATTCAAACAATATTTTTCTTAAATATTTTATTTAATATTAATTGTGAAAAATGTATTAATTAATTAATTAATTGTGTCATCGCTTTTGGTTTGACGTATAGTATACCGAACTGTCAAATATTAAATGCCAAGTAAAAAAAGATAGCAGCTAGTGCAATAAAAAACCCGGATTTTTGATTGAATTCAAACTAACTGGGATAAAACCTCGAGTAAAAAGACACTAGTGCTGAGTGAAACGAAAACGTAAAGAACGGAAGCAAATGCAAACTTCGGAACACTATTTGGACATATTTGAGCTGCTAGCGAAACATGAATCCATCAATTCCATTAATAAATGAATCAACAATCAAACCAGTAACCTTCGCTCAGCGAATCTACTCTAAAGAAAGCGAAGACGGTTCGATCAGCCGGAAAAATAATAACCACTGATTTTTGGGTTTTGCAAGGTATCGTCTTCACCGACTATTTAGAGAAGGGAAGGAGAATTGCGAACCCATGTTCGATTCGACCCTGCATACTGATAAAAAACGACCCATTTGGCGAAAAAAAGTTTCCTTTTAAAATGACAAACCACTAGCTCACTCGCCCGCAAATGTCACAGCAAACCTTGTCGAATTATGCTACGAATTCTGCAAATTTAGCTCTCTGCCGCAGCTTCTAGGCAGCTTTACCTTTCGCTTTTTTTTATTACTTTTCTCTATGGTGCAACTCAAGGAGGAGTTGAATCGGATGCCTATTTTGGCAGAGTTTAACAAATCACATTTTTTGGATAGTTTTATAGCTATGCTGGAATATCAGTTAACTAAATGTAATAAAGGCTGCGGCCCAATAGTCGGGTAAATTATTTACTGTGTTAAAAATCGGATTTAGAACAGATTTTTCGATCAGTTTGCCATAGAGTTTTTGAAAAATAAATGAATTTACTGAAAAATTTACATAAAATTGACTTTTACTCGACTATTGGCCCGCAGCCATAGTAACCATTTTTCCCGAATAAACAAAATTTTAGTCCGCTAGGAAAGTCTCAGCTAGCATTGAACGCATAAACCTTTGTGACATACAATTGAGTGTATTGCTTTCGTGGGTCTCGAAAAAATAGCCTGCTTATGCATCTCAGCCACAGTACTTTATTTCAAAGCTCCTTTACGATGCTGTTATAGCTTATTTTATGTTTTAAGCTACCGAGCTTGAAACTGCTCGGTTGCAATTTTATGCAAGGTTGAAAGTATTTTTTATTGACGTACAATTTCAATATAATTTCCTGTATTAAGCGAGATATTAATTTAATTACAAATGTAGTAATCCGAACATTGAAATGTGTCGTAAAATTATAAACTCGGTCAAGCTATGTCATGATCTTAATTTTCAAAAAAAAAACTATTTTTTGTTTAATCCTATACCTACTTCATTTTTATTTGCGTAAATCAAAATCAAATAAAAAGGAAATGCTGCTACCACCAAAACAAAGGCAGCATTAAGCAAACGAAATCACGATATCGGCGGAAACATATCGCGGAGCTTTTAAAATTACGTAAGTATACATAAATATATATTTCGTGCTTTCTAACAGCACCATAATGACATTCATAAATTAAAACTTCCTGCTAATGTTTATTCTTTAAAACAGAAATTCTGGTAGATATGAAATTTTTTGGACGGGTTTGGTGCGGATCCCAGCACGTTTTATAGTTGACTGTACAACACATACTCTGTTTATATTTTATACGGGAATGGGATGTAACGAAATTTTATTTGTATTTACGCACGCAACTTTATAATTAAAACTTATTTCTCTGTATATTTTGTACAATCATACATATATGCCTGTGTGTGCAAATGGAAGAAAGTGGAAATCTAATGAAAATAAAAGCTTTTTTATGTTTTCTGTATACGATTTAGTATTGGTGCACATAATACAATATTATTTATTGACCTTGAACTATACGGCGATTGTAAATTTAATTGCCATGTGCGTTGGATAAAGATCATTAATTTATCATTTTTATTTATAGGCGAAATTATGCAAAATATGAAAATATTCTTGAAAATAATTAATTTTTGTGGATTATCCTGTTACACAATTTTCTGTGGCAAATTGTGTATCTTATCGCGAAAGTTCTTTCAACGAAACGAAAAAAGGTATCCAAGTATAAAATTCTGGGTAATCAATTAAGGATTAGGGAAAGAGCAAAGAAAACCGCGGTCAAATAAAAATAAACTTTGGTATTATTTTATAAAGTACAAAATCAAATTACAATTTTTTTTAAACGTTATTAAACTTTTTAATCTTGTGGTTTACTTAGATTAAAGGGCAAAAGTTGTTCTATAAATTGGAAAGTAATTTAGCAGGGGTAGATTGTTATAAACAAAATTTTATGTTCAACATCAACAAGGGTAGAGATTTTCTTACATTAAAATTGCATGCATAATTTAAAACAACATAACAAAACTTTTCATGTTTAAAACAATAATTTTAATTGAATTTGCATTTTCTTATTATTTACAAAATAGTTTTCGGGCTTTATTTCACAAGTGCCTTTTAGGTAAATCCTAGTAATCTATAGAAAAAAGACAAAAGGCTTAAATTAGCTTAAATAAGAAATACAAACCCCTCCTGGTTGAGTGGCACCTATGATTCAAAGTTTGATATTTAGTATTAAATTTAAATTAGCTTTTTGAAAAAGAACTAGTTCTTGAGCTTCGGTGTTTGATAATAGAATGTAAAATTAGAAAACAGAATCCAATCTTGCGAGGCGGAAACGACAGTTAAAAGAGATCTACATGATGATTTAAAAATGCTAATGAAGCCATAGACAAATCAGATTGGAAATTTGTACCAAACGATCAACGAAGCGAGTATTGTTGAGACTATCTAGAACAACAGCGGCATTAAAAATATCACTAGCACACATGCCAAAACTCGTGGACTCGAGTATCAAGCAGAAAAGTTCTCCTTAAGAAAAGGCTCGCTCATCAGATCATTAGTTAAACCAGTCTCTTAGTGATGCAATCACTAGAACTAACCTTATTTTGACGCCAGAAAGTGAGTTCATCTAAAACACTTATAAATTTTGGGACGAATTACAATGCAGTTAGATTAACGACGCTATAATTGGAGTACACTACCATCCCTTGATATTGAAAAATAATATTATTATAGAACTGCCGCGAAATCCAGTGACCCAAGAGCTAGACGGGAGAAAAACAACCGAAGAAGAGGCAGAAGTAGAAAAGGTTGCCCGTGAAACAAACAACTCGGTTGCCCAATGGAAAATAGAAGATGCAGTTACCATTGAAAAAACACGTCTGTATTGGGACAACCCAAGAAAATGGCAGTCGCACCGCTCTTAAAAATTGAGACAATATTTCTAAAAGAGAAACCATTTGCCAGACTATATCAACAATTCATTGTAAATTATGATAAAGGGCCATATGCAACTTGTCAAGCATGAACAATGTGCTGACCAAAAATATTACATACCACACTAGAAGTAATTCATTTCGACAACACTAAGACTAAACTACGAGCAGTGTTCGACGCTTGCAGCGAAGTATTCATTGGGACTGGCGCTTAATACCATCTTAATTAACAGACCAAAACTCCAAAGTGATCTAACTAGGATCATTTTAAGGTGAGGGGAGTAACCCACCGGAAAAGAATACAAATTGAAAACTGTTTCATGTGAAACGATGACTGGGGCCGCTGGGGGCTATCTAGCCGTTAAAGCACTAACCCAATTAGCAAAATAACGGATAAAATTATCCACTAGCAGCCGATATTATGAACAGATTCTTATGTTCATGATCTACTGACCGGAGGTGATACCATCGGCAGTAGCCATTCACCACTAGACGGTAGAGATAGCCGAAAGCGGAAGGTTACTGATGCTGCATCTTATTGTGAAGTATGTACTAACTTACTGTTTGCAAAAATCAGGGCTGCTTCGATTAGATCAAGAGCGCTACAAAGTTGAAACGAAATGCCCCGCATCTCTTATCCAGGCTGCAAGGCTAAGAGCTTATGATGAGCTTTCAAGGGAATGAAAACGTTCACTTGGACGGATTCAATTATAGAGCTGGATTAAAATTCGAAGCAGTTGTAGCTAACCGAGTAGCTCAAATTAAGGACAAGAGGCACAAATGGACTAACAATTCTGCTACAAAACTCTCTGTGGTGGATGAGGCTTAAGAAAATACCGACGATTGCCTTTCCTTATACCATTGCAATTTAAAAGAACATGGATTTTTTGCAACCATTGATAATTATATGTTTTAGGTTTAATTAGACAACGACAAATTAGTTGTTGGGTAACTTGCTGCTTGTAGAGTAACTGCTTGACGATCATTTACCTCAAAAACCTCAATGATCATGAAGAAGCAACAACGATGAAAGCCAAATAGAAGCATGCCTAAATTCGTGGTCGTTAATGGTTTTTTATGATGAGTCGGAAAGTATAAAAATTCAAACATCGGTCCATTTTTTAATAAATGAGCCAATAACAGCAGTACCGGAGGCAATTTTTTATTTTTCGTTTGGGGCCTTTTTTGTCATTTCTTTCTTCAAAAGCACCAATTACGCCATGTAATATTCGCTGTTAATTGTCTTTCTTTTCTCAAGATAGTCGACGAATAAAATAGCTTGCGCATCAAATCGGCTGACATTTGCGTTTTTGGTCGCTTTGGACGCCTTTCACTAGCTGCCGTCCACTCAGCTGATTGACAGCTGATTGATATCTTTAAGGTGTTGGCTATGTCACGCAAGTTTACTTTACGGTCTTTCAAAACGTTTTTGTGTACTTTTTTATCGTTTCTGGAATAAAAACGCCGAATTTGGACGACCACACATCGCTTAGCTATGTCTTGCCACCAGTTAAAAAATTCACAAATAAGCTATGCTGTTTGTCTGTTTTTCTAATTATTTAGCTGTTCTAACCTATCGAATTAAAATTAACCAGAAAATGTTTACATTCCACGAATATACTGGCAAATTATCGCGAACTCGTTTGGAGAATCGCCCATAACTGAATTAACATGATAACAGATTATATGTTACAGTCTAGTCATTTTTTTTTTGCTTTAGGGTGCGAACTGATAAGTGATATTGCTCAAGTCGATTCAATTCAGACCATATAGGTATTTAATATTAAAATACTAAATGTAATCAGATCTGTATATCGATTTTGTGTCGAAATGTGTGAAACGAAATGAGAGTAACCGGAAAGATATAGAGTGTTTGTGTTAGTTTCGTGCGCATGATTGTTTTACTGCATATGCAAGTCACGTGTCATTCTTTTTTTGTTTATTCATATTAACCCTTTGAGTACCAACATGATTTCGGCTAGTGTATTCAGGAGCACGATCACGCTTTTTGGCACTCAAAGGAGTAACCATTGTAAACGCCATATTTTTGTGTTGTTTATGTATTTTCGTTTTTTTTATCGTTAACATTTTATTTTTAAAATGTGTGAAATTTCAATTAAATTTATTAATAGATTTTTATTAAAACATATAAAATTAATTTATGATAAAAAAAAATAAATATAAAATATATTATCATGTTAAATAACGACACTCCACAGATCAAGACCTGACGTAATGTACTGAGAAATGGAAATAAACACCATAACAATTAAACCGATTCGCCCGGATCGAGTTATTTTGATACTGTTCATCATACAAATGACACAAATACGAACAAAAGAAAAATACAAATACAAAGACATAATTGTGTACGTATCCGATTTTTTTTTTTGCTTCACTCATTTTAAATGAGTAACTCACGAGACAAAATCGATATACTGATAAAATTCAAATAAAAAACTTTCATTTCAATTTTAGTGGATTCGCCAAACAAAAATGCTTTTCCCTTAAAAATATTGCGTGACAGGAAGGCCAAATGACTCAAGCCACAAAAATATTATAAAAACGAAATCAACTGAATACGGCCACATAAAAAGACTTCTCAATTATCACAATTAAGTCGAATATAAAATGGTATCATAAAAAATGTTGGTGTTACAAGTGGGATCTTGAATCTTCAAATAATGTTGTCTGTGGTTTCAAGAAAATATTTTTTACTTGAAGTGGCAACCGACACGACTTGCAGAATATTTCCAAAAAAATAATATTTCTAGTTTTCCAGTCACAAAATCCCTTAAAGTTATTAAAGTTAGTTAGTGTAATTTCAATTATTTCAAAAACAGAAATTTTAAGTTTTTTACATACTTAATATTTTCCATTCTGTCCAAATACAAAAGAATTCACTTTCAATGGCCGTATTCAAACTGGTATGATAGATGCCGTTTTAGGCTTCTAATTCTTCTAAAACGATTATACAATTATTCGATTCATTCCAAGTGAACGAAGATATAGCGTTATTCTAAGAAATTTAGCCTTCTTCTATTCTTTTTATTCTAATAAGTGGTAGCATTTTCTGTCTGTGTCAAGCATCTGTCAATGTCGGCCTTGAACCGAGAAGAGTCATTTTGCGAGAAAAGGATCACGCGCAGATATAATTTAAATTGTATGAAACGAAAATGTTAAATTTTCTACATGCCGATTTATCCATGATTTCAAATCCAACCAAAAAAAGAACTTAATAAAAATTTATGTGGGCAGCATCTAAAAAATTCATCGTGAACATCAAAATAACCTAATGCGAAAAAATAAAGAAAAATGAGATTTTCAAAATGCTCTCGCCCCCGTTTTAACAAAATAAGTTATTGTGCGGTTAGCTCTTTTAGAAATAAACAATTTACCTCTGCTTTATTTACCTAAAAAAGGAAATATACATAGGTACTAAAACCAAGTTGGTTTTCATCTGCTGATCCGAGAAAAATAGGAAAAAAAAGTTATTCCTACGAGTATTATGATAAAAACGATAAAATATTTATTTGGAGGATTTTACATTTTTTATTTATTTTATTTTAAAATACTAGGATTATTAGATTTTTTTTCGTGAAACGTTTTTACAATGATAACACAAAATAATATCTGTGTGCTGTTATCAAAAAGCGTGATACTTTAAATAAACCAGCTTATTGTTACTATTTTACTTTATGATGACAAGTATTTTATGTAGTTGTATCTTTTATATGACTAAATAGAAATGTACATAAATAGTGAGAATGTTTTATACCAATATTTTATGTATTTATGTAAGCACATCCTGTGCTTTATAGAGACAATTATGTGTGCTATACTAATGCTTTTCTATAAGGGTGCTGCTGCAGGGTTTAGGTATACAAATTATGAATATACTGGGTGTTTAGCGCATGAAATGACAAGGAGGGTCATTAGGAAGCTTTTATCCCATAGAACTGATGTCCTAAGTGCCACGGTAACTGAGATATATTTTTAAGTTTTTTTAAATTACCCAAAATCTCGCCTTAACTTTTTGTTTGTAGTCGTCAAGGCACGAAATAACTTTTATTGTATTCTACAATCTGATTTTATTCTAAATAAATAATTATTTAATACAATTGATTTAAGAAAAATGGCTTAAGGGCTTAACTCAAAAGGAATTTTCTTAACTCTGACCGCGGCAAAATATTATCTCTTATTTTGACTACAAATTGAGTGACTTCTATGGCATGGAAGGGAATAAACTAGAGAATTAATTTTTTTTAATGAATTTAGGTGACATTTTACTTTTACATATTTTTTAGTATTTGGAAGTCCATAAGTACATTTTCTTAAACCAATTATATTAAATATTTAGTTTTGTTTAGAATAAAAACACATTGTAGAATATGATATGATATGATATGATAGAGACCTACAGGCCAACCATAATGGTGATCCTAGGTATGTATAGCACATTCCTGGAATATACGCGATACAGTATTAAAATTCTGCACCTTATACTATATTCCAAAATTATGCGGGCCCAGGCCCTGCCTGCATTCTCGACATAAATGGATTAGGATAGGATGAGATAGGATAAAATAGGATAGGATAGGATAGGATGTTAGTCACAGAAATAACCAGGGCGATAACCGCAGCAAAGTTATTGTCTAACTACAATGATAGGTTAGTTAATTTTATGTTAGTTATTCTAAAAATACCACACCTTGGAGGAGAATTTGTTAGTTTGTGTTAATTAGGATAAGGTATAGGATGTTCTAAATTTCATCATATGTATCTATATTGTCATCAGGCATATTACGACTGGAATAATTATTACAATGGCATCTTGCGGTCATCTCATCTCATGCTGTTTATTATAATCGTTCTAAAATCTAACCAACACCCTTTAAGGCGAGGGATGTTTGTTGATAAGGAGCCGACAGCATATATTTCCACATATGATGAACTAAAAACTCTACAGCTAATACTGACCTTATGGACTGTAGAATCTTTATAAATTTATATTTTAGTACAATATCATAAACTTTAATTAACTAGCTACTTTAAAATTTCATTCACTCTTTCAATTTAGAACGAAACTATCTCGAATTAAGTAATAAACATTTACTCATTCTTAATCAAAGAAAATAATATTAATACAATTACCATTAGTATTATACATAAATCCAATTGAAAATGGTGCCGCCAACAACATTCGGTTACAAGAAGTATTTTGATGGTTCGTTAAATTGAGTTGAAGATTTGAAAAAAGAAATCATAAGGATATGAATAAACTGATGAACGATCCCAATGCAAAATACCTCATGGGTCCGAACGCTGAAAACATACACCCCATGAATATACACCTCTGTATCCATCCATTACCCACACACAAAACACTAAATTCAAATTAATGTATACACACCTGCAGAAACCATCGCGGCACAAATACATCGCACTTGCTCCCGCAGGTATAAATTCATACGTGCTGCGCGAGCGCGACACACCCGCGCCGCAACAAACGCCACAAGTATGTCTATACGTCCAACGAATATGTTGAAATATCGAGTTACAAACTTATTGCATGATTTGTTTTTTGGATTCAGCATAACAAACTGCATGTTCCATCAATTTTTTATTTCTGTATTGTTCCTCCTAACCAAATGGCAACCTTTTGTAGAGTTACAACTTTTCTTCATTTTTGATTTAGGAACATGAAAAAACTAGGAAACTCATTTTGCAAAGTTATTGTATGGAGTAAATTTTAAAAATCTATTTCTATTTTGATTTATAAACTATTTGCACGGAGTTTTTTTATTCCGTTTGATTTGTAAAACTGTTTGCAATGTCTTAAACAATTTTTGTAAATAATATTGTGGTTGTAAGAACAGTTATCAACATATAACAGAAACTAATTTATTTTTGCTGTATTAATTAATTAATTACTACCCGTAATTTTTTTTAATTTTCATGTAGTATGTTTGCATATAAATTTTCGAAACTTATTAACTAAAACTAATCCGTGCAAAAAATGTGTAACTGAACATAAAACTTTTAAAATAAAGAAAAAACGAACAAAAACTTTGTAACTCCATTTGCAACCTTGAACTCCAGAATTTTCTCCAGATTAAAAGTGTAATTTTATGAAAATCAAGTAATTAGGATTATTATCGAGAAAATGAGAAAAGGTATACAAAAGATAATTTGCAATGCTACAATATGCCATTTATTTTTAATCAAATACATATCTAGGTATTTTTCTACAACTATTTGAACATTCAAAATGCTCTCCTGAAAACTTGTGATTTTCGAGTTATCAACATATACGTTGGACGTATCGATGTATACAGCATAAAGAGCAACACAAAACATTTCCACTCCGTATGAAACCAACTCTCGTTCAACACAGTATGTCATTCGCTGATAACGAAAAACAAAAACAACTAATGGAAAATTTTCAACAAAACACCACAACACAATGGAAAAAGAGGGCCCCAACTAGAAGGGCTCCACCACCACACAGGCCAACGGCCACACACAAATAACAATAAAATTATATAAGTAATACACAAAAAATCAAAATAACAGAACACTTAGCTGTATTTCCCCAGGTTGATTCGATAGGTGCAGTCCATCCCCCACACGTGTTGATTGGCCCTCGTGGTAACACCGGTTTTCTATATATCGCCTTGTCGTTGATGTGGTAGTGGTAAATGAAAAATCCGTTTCTTTTATTGGCTCATATTTATCTCCAGAATCGGTTTTATCCTCACTTTATCCTCCAGCAGCTGTACCCGTTGTAGTCGTATCCGTTTTATCAGGTGCTTTAGATTGACCGAATTCTGGAGACGGAGCCATTTTGAAATTACACGAATTTCTTGGTACACGATTTTTTATATATATTAACCACGACACACACGACACGTTCGTATGCGACAGCACACAATATATTCACTTTTGCATTCCGGTAAAATATGCATTATTATAATAAAATTGACAATTACAATTTCAATTTATGATTTATAAAAATTTAAATTTAAAAACCGCAAAAAACTAGAATAAAAACACATTGTAGAATACAATAAAAATTATTTTAGAACTTTACGACTACAAACAAAAAAGTTATGCTCATTTGAGGTCGAGGTTTTGGGTAATTTTTTAAAAAAACTTAAAAATATCATATCTCAGTTACCGTGGCACTTAGGACATAAGTTCTATGAGATGAAAACTTCCAAATGACTTTCCAAATGAGCTTCCTCCAATCTGCGAAAAAAATTTGTCGGTCCACGCGCGCAAACACACTTTTTATTAGAAGAAATATTTGAATTTTCTTCGCCATTTAAATGACACACCCAGTACCGAAGTGAGAACTCCCCTTAATATTAGACTCGTAAACATGCCACTTTACCTAGTAGAGTTAAATATCCCTTCACAAAACATATTCCAAAAAACGACGGGGTGTTGTGGCCAACACCCGACTCTCTTTTATCACGAAGGTATAGTAGTATTCAAATCTCGCTGGAATTCTGACAGTTCTCGCGCAGAAAAAATATGGCGGATACACAGTGATGCATTAAGTATAATAATTCATGTTTATTGGTTACATTTTCATGTTGTATTTGTATTTTAATGAATAAAAATTTTAGGATAAAATTAAAACACAAAGTTTAGGCTTTATAAATTACAATGATATTTAATTCGATAAGCTAAAATTCAAAATTCCATTAAATTGAAAACTGATTTTGCTTTTTTGTGCTATTTTTTTGAAGGCGTGCAATTTTTTTAGGTCTATTAATTTTCACTTGAAATATGATTGTAATAACATAAATACATAATTGTTTTGAATATTTTGTGTATGTATTAAAACTGAAATAAAATTATTTTCATGGTTATTTATTATTTTATTTAGGCTTGCTATCAGGAATAAATGCGACCCATCAAAACTTTATAATTTTTTTTTCTACATCACTGAAAGCTGCGCAGAACAATTAAATTTTTTTTTTTAAGATCTGAATAGGACTATACATATACATATCTCGAATTAAACCCGAAAAATTAAACCTACCGGAATTTTGATAAAAACTGTCTTGTTCAATCAAAAATCGTCATCCCCGCTTACATTTCAGAAAACCAAGAAAATAACCATTGTTGAAAATTTGATCTTTAAATTTAAAATTCAATTAATTCTTTGTCATTTTTTATAAATGCTATACTTTTCAACATCATTGTAAAAATTGAAAACAGCTCCTACGAAAGCTGCCACTTCCGCTACACAAATGTTCACAACATTTCGCATGCACCTACCAAATTATGGAATAAGCCTAAACTTATTTATGAAGATTTATTATTTCCAGTAAATTTTAAAAATGATGTTGTGAACTAATTTTGCATGCAATCTAATTTAAAATCTTTTTGATTTTAATCGGTTTTTCCGTAAATGTTATATAATTTTCAAAATAATTGCAAAAATCGGGAAAGCTCTTATGAAAGCTACTATTACCGGTGGGATCGATTTGGGTCAAACATCACGGACCCTTCTCCCGAAATTTTGTTTAAAATTTTTTCGTCAACATACTCATTTTCGCCAAAATTTTTTGGAAAATTGATCTGAACCGATTTGTTGCAAATTTCATTTAGAATCTTGTAGTTCTTGTCGTTTTTCTTATAAATGACATACTTTTCAAAATATTTGCAAAAAACGAAAAAACATAGCCGGAAGTTGTCACTTCATCACAATCTCACAATTTATGGAAAAAGCAAAAGTATAGGGTGTCCCAACAAGAACCCTGGATTTAATTTTAAAGAAAAACACATTTATCTTTGCATTAAGCAAACATTTTTATTCCAAGATAAAGAAAAATAATTCCGAAATACAACATCAGGAAAATGGCAACCACGAAACCTCTGGCACAGGGTTATTTTTTTGTTGAAATTTTCAATAACGTTTTCGCATAAATGTTACAGCCACATTTATGCGAAAACGTTATTGAAAATTCTTCACCAATAACGCGCCGTATTTCCTCTTTAAGATCGACCGTACAAGTGATGCAGTGGTTAAAGCTTCGACACTTGGACCGGGAGAGGTACTGGGTTCGAATCCCACCAGAAGCAGGATGTAAAAAGCGAATTTTCATCATCGATTACGATCGGTGATGTTAATAAACACAACTTAGACCGTCTGTTGGAGAATTCAGCGCCGACCAACCGTCCAAGTTAGTGTGCAGGTTGACATGGAGCTTGCAACGTGCAGATGCTATACGTAATTGTGTGAGTAGGTGAATGAGTGTGTGTGTGCGTGAATGAAAACGGAAGAATTGACCTTAAAAGGACAATAAATCCATTGGGTGATTAATACTTTCTTTTATAAAAAAAAACATATGTTCAATTGTTTCAGGCTTATTCGAATACAATTTTTCCTTCACATAGCCCAAAGAAAAAAGTCCATCGGAGGTATGTCGCACGATCTTGGTGGCCAATGTTGACCGACAAATTGAGAAATGACACGGCCTGGAAACTTAGTTTACAGTAACAGCATTGTTTCACGTGTATGACAAATCGCACCGTCTTGTTGAAAAAACATGTCCTCCACATCAATTACATCCAATTCGGGCCACAAAAACTCCGTTAACATTTCGCGATACCGCACTCCATTAACAGTTAGCGCATTTCCAGCCGCATTTTGAAAGAAATACAGGCCTAATTACTCCATGTTGGTTTGGTTCTTCTCCATATTCTTAAATCGCATGGTCTGTACGTGCGGCACATTTAAACCGGCGCTCTTGTTGGGACACCCTATATGAAGTTTCACCTCGATCTGTCAATCTGTCTTGGTTGTACAAAGGCCGAATTTTTGTTGAATATAGCAGTTTGCCAAAAATCATAATTCCCGCTTAAATTTTGGAAAACTAATGTGAACCGATATTATTGCAAAATTGATTTAGAATCTTTCATCTTCCAGAACTTTCTAAAATATTTGCAAAAAACGGAAAAGCTAGTATGGAACCTGCCACTTTCGATGGATCGATTTCTACCAGACAAAAAATCGGTCTCTCGAATTTTCATAAATAGAAGGGATCTTACTTTATTTATGAAAAGTCAAGAGGTCGATTTTTTGTTGAAACATTTTTTTTTTTTTTTTTTTTTTCAAAAAACTTCATATTTGCAAAATGTCATTTAGAATCCTTTAGTTCATAATCGTTTTTCTTGTAAATGATAGAATAAAAATAAAAATATTGACAATAAAACGAAAAAGCTCCTATGGAAGCTGCTACTTCCGATTTCGACCAAAAATCAATGGGATCTCTCAATTTATGGAAAAAACTTAGGTATAAAGTTTCATCCCGAAAATCAATCCGTCTGGGCTGTACAAGGGCCAAATTTTCCTTGAAAACCCTTTTTTTGTCAAAAACCCCCATCTCTGCTTAAATTTTGGAAAACTAATGTGGACCAATATTGTTGCAAATTGAATATGTACAGAATCTTTTAATTCATCGTCGTTTTTTGTTTTTCATAAATAATATACTTACTTGACAAAAGTTTTACAAAAACCGAAAAAGCTGCTAAGGAACCGGTGGACCGATTTCCACAAAAAATAGCTGGGATCTCCCAATTTATGAAAAAAGCTAAAGTATGAAATTTCACAATCCATCTCGACTGTAGAGAGGACACAGACATTTAGTCTGCATAACACCACGGACACACCTCACAAAGATCTTTTTGAAAACCACTTTTTTAGATTTCTGTGATATAGCGAATGGTCAATCAACAAAAATCTCGAAACCAAAATTTCTCATTACTTTACTTTATTTTACTACCTAAAAGAAAGTAAAAGTATGGGGTTCCAAGGGATTAAACGTGGCTCCATGACATTAAAACGGTAAAACCAGAAGTTGGGGAGAGCATCAAGGCCAAAAAAACGTAGAAGCTTTTCGTTCGGAAAATTTTGAGCAACGTAGACACGTTTTGAGGGACGGCATCCGTTTTTTGGGGGGATTCGGATGTTTTGGTTGATACCTCGAAAAAGATAAAACAATAATGGAGAGTACATCGCAAATCTACTGCAGAGAAAAACAGGAAAAAGATTATCATTTTCCATTATGACGTACGCACACTTGTGACGGTTAAACTTCATTAATTGAGATTCTCCAGAAATAGTTCTAATTGTTGCAGTATACTAGTATTTTCACAGCTTTAGATCACTGATGGAGCGCTTTTTGATTATATTGAAAAATAAAAATTTTAATGAACCGTTATGAGGTGACCCCACTACCCATTCCATCGAATGATGATGTGTTTGGCGATATCGCACCAAAAATTTAATTTCTTGCACCAACTGAAACTTGTACGCGTGCAAATGCAGAAATTTTGCCAAAATTCGTTGCATAGTGCTTCTGGAAATGTTTAATTCTTGACCACGATGCCGAATGGAAGTTCCTGGATTCTCGGCCACAGATTCCCTGACTGTGGCTATATTTTCGAGAGGCCGACAAGGACGATAACGAACAATGATCTTCTGATCCATCAGCGTAAATTTGGTCTCAAATTTTCTAATTAAACGCTTCACTGTCGATTCATTTGGCACATTATTGCGACCGAACTTATGACGTAATTGGCGAACTGTTTTCGCAAAACTTTCACCATTTTTGTAATGTGCTTTTAGAATAATTAAACGTTGTTGGTTTGAATACTTCTCCATATTCTTAAATCGCGTGTCTTTACGTGACAAATGTCAAAAAAAATCACCGTACAACTCGTATTAACAAAATGGCGGCAAATTTAAATCCGGCGCTCTTGTGGAGACACCCTAACAAAGAGGATTGTAGGTGGATATCGTCATTGATAAGGCCAATTGTTCGCCTTTTACCGCGTGTGGCAAAGGAAAGAAAAAAACATTCTTCGGTAAACTTCTGGAAGAATATCTAGAAATTGGTACATATATGCTTAATAAATTACATTTTGAAGGCAACACTTAAACAAATGTGGGCGGTGGACTGTCAAGAATCTTACTAGAAAACTTATCAACTTGTTTACCAAGGTAACCATAGGAAGAGAAAAACAATAGTTGCAAAGCAGTTTAGGTGTAATGTATATAGAAGGACCGTCGGGATAGAAGCACGATAATTGAAGCCCATCGTTGTCTTTTCAACGAACATTTTTATTCATTTTAATCCAAATGCCTTATTTAAAATCAAGCCACGCGCTCGAAATAAACCATTCAGAGTAATTAACGTTAAACTGATAACTGGCCTATGGTAATTGACTGATTGATTGAAAATGTTGCGTTAAAATTTATATTTGTTACAACATAAATTATTTTAGTCCCGTAATGATCACGTATGTACATGTAATTGCAATTATTTCTTTATGTGGATGTCTCTAGAGTATCGAGTTATAACTTATTATAACTTAATGACCTTTTCCTTGATTACATTACTTGTTTGTGAACATTGTTTAGGAAACTGAAGATCTTGAAAAGGAATGTGGAAAAATTTTATTATTCGATATGAACAGATATCGAGGCTCGTATCTTACCTAGCTTTTCGCTTCTTAAATAAAATTCATTTGTGCCAGATATCGATGTCGTTTGGAATATTTACCATTACATATTAAATCGAAAGCGCAGGGCATGTAATTTTGTTGATTTTTTTGAAAAAAAATCAAAAAATCGGATTTTTTTGATTTAAATCAGATTTTTTGATTTAAATCAGATTTTTTTGAATACAAAATTGTTATGTTGAATTTAAATTTTAATAAATTCTCGAGAACAATTATTGAATACTTTTAAAGGAAAGGAACAGAAACAGATTCATTTAAATAAAATAAAATAATTTTATCATCGAGGAATTATGATATTTAGTAAATTTTATTGCTTGTTTATTGCTTCAGTGTTGATTAAAAACTAAATTACAAAATTTTAAAGTAATTTAAAAATGAAAACCAAGTATTTCATAATCGTATGACAGAATAAAAAGAAAAACAGTTATCGTTTATTTAGCTGCTTTGCCAAAAATGTTAATTTTGCCGCTTTATCTTTGCATAGGCTATTTCTTAATTTTGGACGAAGTAATCCGCAAAGGTCGAAAAAACTCGTTCGACTCTAGCTGATGAAGCAGTAGCTGTTGTCATTTGTTGAATTTTATATTCGTCTAACATCACTATCAAATCCTTGGTGGAAAGCAAATATCGATTCGAAGGACGTCATATTTTTTATGTCTTATTCTTGCATAACTGGTTCCGCAAATGGGGGTTATTATTTTCCTTCAACTTTGTTTTGCTTTTTAAAACGTAAAAAATAAAATAATTGACAGTTTGTATTTTAATAACTATGGGATTCACCAAATAATATGAAATTAAGTTTTTATTTTTATTTTTATCTTCTAAGTTTTGAGGTTTTTAGTGGTACCATATTTACGAAATCAAGTTTCTTCGTTATGTTTTAGAGTGGTTTGATTTTTGACTGAATTCTTATACTTTTTATCAATATGATTTAAATCAATGATTTTTTTAAAAAAATCAATTGATTTTAATGTGATTTAAATCAATGATTTAAATCAAATGATTTAAATCAAACATGCCCTGAAAGCGGCTATCACAAACCTTATGCAATATTTATTCTAAGGCGGAACGAATATCCACTCTAATTCATTACTAATATCATCTACTTTATACAAATTTCAGAAATACTTAATACATTTTTCATTGAGCGGGCTTAACAATTGTCTACGGTTGATTAAATAGGTCATGATATTTTTCTTCTTTCTACAATTTCTGATTATGTTTTTTTCTTTTTGTGCTTTGATTTTATTTCAATCTGAAAATTCAATCCATGAAATATTTATAAATAGCAGAGCCAAAATAATATTATGTAAGACGATTTAGAATCTCACAAGGATTTTGTAGTATATGTACACCAAAAATTCAATACATTACAGATGTACTGGGTGCAGATGTTTGTGCTTACCTGAAATTAAAAAGAAAATTAAATCATTAAAACTGAGTGTATAAAATCAAATCATAATATGTATAAATAAAATAAATAATTTAAACGACAAATGATGATGTAATTTTTTAAGTGTCAAGTTCTTTTATTTGAAATATTCAAATGAGAGCAAATATATCGATTAACTACGTACAAACAAATCATGGGATGAGGTCTGGGATTATATAATTAGAGTTTAGAGATAAATTTTATCAGCCGTAAATAAAAATTCTTCGACAACAAAGCTCACGATTTTTTTAACATTGAATAATTTACTGATTAGGTAGTCATTATTACACGTACGTAAATACTGGATTAGAGCATATTATAACCTATTGAATTCTCATATCACATTATAATGTGGATGGTTGTGTATAGCGCGCGATAACGGTATACCGTTTAGTCATCATATGCCGGTCTGACGGTTTATCAATTTGAATACAATTTTAAACAGTTTAATATAAAATATTCATTATTATATATTTTTGTATGCTTAATATTTCATTAAATGCATTTATTTGTTAAATATTGATTATAACAAGTATGCGAGGAAACAATCGCACGTTCGTACATATAAATAATATATCGTCCACGAGCAAAGATGTTCATATTTCAATCGATCTTCTTTCACTTAGGTCTTTATAAATAATTATGACGAACATTACATCAGGAAGGAAGTGTAAAGCGCGTGGCATTGCTTTGTGTTAATACTTGTATTTTATTTTTATCAAATATTGTGTCATTTAGCCATGATTGCATTAAGAACCTCAGTATAAGGCAACGTTAACCTTTCGTGACACATTAACATTCGCTTCGCACATTGTGATGTCAATACAAATACACTCCGTGAAATGCAATTATCCGTAAGACTTAGAGTTTGAAATCGATCTATTATAAGGTTTTATTGGGATGTCTGTGTGTATATTTTAAAATCAAAACATAATTTTTGATTATTTTTTTTACTAACTTATAATAAAAAATAGATTTTACACTGCGAAATTCAATTAGTCAGTAATTTAAAAATAAAATAATATCAATAAAAATAAAAATATTTTCGGCATTTTGCTCCCATGCCTGTATAACAGCTTTATGCAAGTCAACTTTCGTGCCATATTGCCCCATAAATTCTCTATAGGATTTAAATCAGAACGTGCCGGCTAAGCTAAAATTTCGATCTCTCGCTCGCTAAACCTATCGATCATTTCCTTCGATTTGTGAATGAGAGCATTATCCTGCTGGAAAACCAATTCAAGATCGGTTGATTTTCAACAAAATCTATCTAACAGCTCTATGCCTCCAAAGTTTCGGCTTATTGGTACTTTCTTATCTGACCTTAAATCATGCCAGTAATATTACATCAGATCCGTCTAAATTAAACTTCTTCTATTCGAGAAGATAACATTTTTCCGAATTGGTCCCATGGGTTCTGATGCAAAATTTGTTGCATGCGGCGGGTACCAACTGGCAGATCAAGTTCTCAAACAACTTTTGTGGGTGGTGATTTTCCATTCTTAGGATTCTGGCGCTGAATATTTTTATTTTTTCGAATTTTTCCATAGTACTCGTTTTCATTGATAAAATTGTTGATAATCGTTCGTGATCTGCCTAATTTTAACGTTGATCCGCCTTTTTTAATAGCGATTTGCAGAGCTTGTAATCCTTGTAGGCTCGAATTTTTCCTATTTTTTAGGTTGTTAGTGTTTTTCATTTGCCCATTTTTCTGTTGCCCACTAACTGGCTTTTATTGAATTTCGCCGTTTAAAATCATTTTTTTATTATAAATTAGTAAAAAAAAATTATGTTTTCATTTTAAGATATATTACACACTGCAGCTCGATTCTGGTGTTTCCTATAGGAAAAGGAATTAGGAAAAATATTTTCATAGTATTTTTGTCACAAAAATGTTTTTTCTGACATACTGTGGTAAACAGTTAGTGTAATTTTTTTCAAAAACAAAATTAAATTGGGAATATTTTTTCTATCCAATTTCGATACGGAAAAAATATTTCCTAAATTATAAAATTTTAGATCAAACATGATTTCTCAGTAAGCCAGAAATTGATATTTTTGACTTCACACAATCCCAACTGAAAATCAATAGCAAGATTGACCAAACAAATGGCAAAAAAATCAAATAACGCTACTCTTAAAAGCCGATCTAAACGGGAGAAGATAACCCCATATTTTCTTCTTTTACCTGTCACACTGCAACTACAACCCGAATGAGCAAAAAGCCATCACTTGCTGGTTTAAAACAATGAGCAATGGAATGAAAAGTGGCAGAAGATACTGCCGAAGAAAGATAGGGAATTTAGGATCAAAAATCTCAAACTCATCTAAAATAACGGAGAACCTGGAGGATCTGACACAAATAAAAAATTTATAAGCAGCGATTGATCAATTATGCTGCCTAATTTTATATGTTAAAAGAAATGGGGCATTATACGAAGGATTCTTGAAATTCTAAACAAGACAGGTAAAAGTGTAGGGACAAGTGATTAAGGACAGCAACTCATTGACGATTTTTTTTTAATATATTTTCCATAAATTAATTTATTTACAGAGATTTAACCGCAATTTCTTCAGATTGAACAAAATTTGACGAACTCACATTTATCGAGTTCAATGAATCGTTTTTACATATTTTGGAATCGTATATATAAAACTTATATTAATGGTTTATGCTTGTTTTTTAATGATTTATGCTTGTTTTTTATTTGAAGTGTAAAGGCATTGTCCATGAATGATTTTTTATTACATAGATGGAATGCTGCAATAAAAAAGGGAAATTATAAAAATTATAATTACTTTAAAGATTTTCGGCTTTTTTATAGACAAATATTATTTTCTATGACATTCACATTGTTTGAGACCTTTCGGGCCACCAAAAAATGAGGTCATTTACTTACAATACTCTACTAAAAAGAAGTAGAAAATTCACTCAACCCCCCCATTAACCCCAAGGGTATTTGTGTGTACAGAGCCACACAACCCTTTACAAAAATGAGAACTTCCTCAAGTTTCCTCTTGGCAGTTTGGTTTCGTACCGATAAAAGTTGGTCTACTCATCAGGTTGCAACGACCAAACTGCAAAAATTTACCTCTAGCTTCACACCTATAGTATGAAACAAGAACATTTCGATTTAGCGAATTATATCACCAAATCAGAAAACTCTTGGAATTTCTCATTTTATATGTGTGTATTAAGCCCACACTAAATAAATTAAGAAATTTTAAATTCGTCTGTATTAATTACTTTAAAGATTTTCGGCTTTTTTATAGACAAATATTATTTTCTATGACATTCACATTGTTTGAGACCTTTCGGGCCACCAAAAAATGAGGTCATTTACTTACAATACTCTACTAAAAAGAAGTAGAAAATTCACTCAACCCCCCCATTAACCCCAAGGGTATTTGTGTGTACAGAGCCACACAACCCTTTACAAAAATGAGAACTTCCTCAAGTTCCTCTTGAATTTTCTACTTCTTTTTAGTAGAGTATTGTAAGTAAATGACCTCATTTTTTGGTGGCCCGAAAGGTCTCAAACAATGTGAATGTCATAGAAAATAATATTTGTCTATAAAAAAGCCGAAAATCTTTAAAGTAATTAATACAGACGAATTTAAAATTTCTTAATTTATTTAGTGTGGGCTTAATACACACATATAAAATGAGAAATTCCAAGAGTTTTCTGATTTGGTGATATAATTCGCTAAATCGAAATGTTCTTGTTTCATACTATAGGTGTGAAGCTAGAGGTAAATTTTTGCAGTTTGGTCGTTGCAACCTGATGAGTAGACCAACTTTTATCGGTACGAAACCAAACTGCCAAGAGGAAACTTGAGGAAGTTCTCATTTTTGTAAAGGGTTGTGTGGCTCTGTACACACAAATACCCTTGGGGTTAATGGGGGGGTTGAGTGAATTTTCTACTTCTTTTTAGTAGAGTATTGTAAGTAAATGACCTCATTTTTTGGTGGCCCGAAAGGTCTCAAACAATGTGAATGTCATAGAAAATAATATTTGTCTATAAAAAAGCCGAAAATCTTTAAAGTAATTAATACAGACGAATTTAAAATTTCTTAATTTATTTAGTGTGGGCTTAATACACACATATAAAATGAGAAATTCCAAGAGTTTTCTGATTTGGTGATATAATTCGCTAAATCGAAATGTTCTTGTTTCATACTATAGGTGTGAAGCTAGAGGTAAATTTTTGCAGTTTGGTCGTTGCAACCTGATGAGTAGACCAACTTTTATCGGTACGAAACCAAACTGCCAAGAGGAAACTTGAGGAAGTTCTCATTTTTGTAAAGGGTTGTGTGGCTCTGTACACACAAATACCCTTGGGGTTAATGGGGGGGTTGAGTGAATTTTCTACTTCTTTTTAGTAGAGTATTGTAAGTAAATGACCTCATTTTTTGGTGGCCCGAAAGGTCTCAAACAATGTGAATGTCATAGAAAATAATATTTGTCTATAAAAAAGCCGAAAATCTTTAAAGTAATTAATACAGACGAATTTAAAATTTCTTAATTTATTTAGTGTGGGCTTAATACACACATATAAAATGAGAAATTCCAAGAGTTTTCTGATTTGGTGATATAATTCGCTAAATCGAAATGTTCTTGTTTCATACTATAGGTGTGAAGCTAGAGGTAAATTTTTGCAGTTTGGTCGTTGCAACCTGATGAGTAGACCAACTTTTATCGGTACGAAACCAAACTGCCAAGAGGAAACTTGAGGAAGTTCTCATTTTTGTAAAGGGTTGTGTGGCTCTGTACACACAAATACCCTTGGGGTTAATGGGGGGGTTGAGTGAATTTTCTACTTCTTTTTAGTAGAGTATTGTAAGTAAATGACCTCATTTTTTGGTGGCCCGAAAGGTCTCAAACAATGTGAATGTCATAGAAAATAATATTTGTCTATAAAAAAGCCGAAAATCTTTAAAGTAATTAATACAGACGAATTTAAAATTTCTTAATTTATTTAGTGTGGGCTTAATACACACATATAAAATGAGAAATTCCAAGAGTTTTCTGATTTGGTGATATAATTCGCTAAATCGAAATGTTCTTGTTTCATACTATAGGTGTGAAGCTAGAGGTAAATTTTTGCAGTTTGGTCGTTGCAACCTGATGAGTAGACCAACTTTTATCGGTACGAAACCAAACTGCCAAGAGGAAACTTGAGGAAGTTCTCATTTTTGTAAAGGGTTGTGTGGCTCTGTACACACAAATACCCTTGGGGTTAATGGGGGGGTTGAGTGAATTTTCTACTTCTTTTTAGTAGAGTATTGTAAGTAAATGACCTCATTTTTTGGTGGCCCGAAAGGTCTCAAACAATGTGAATGTCATAGAAAATAATATTTGTCTATAAAAAAGCCGAAAATCTTTAAAGTAATTAATACAGACGAATTTAAAATTTCTTAAAAATTATAATTCAAATTGAAACATGATACAAAGTTGCATCACTGGCAACAAGGGGAAAAACATTCATCTCTTGTGCATTTACAACGAAAAAATTATAAAGCGGAAAATGATTAATATTTGATTGTCCTAAGATATTTGGGCATCCATGGAGCCAATTCGCGTTCCGTGAAATAATGAAAATGAAAAGTTTTTTTCATTAGCAATCGAGTAGGTTTGCATTCCCCATAACAAATTTTGATATCACACAGTAAAATTTAAAATTACGTGCAAATAATTCAAACTACCTAGATTGCCAATGAAAAAAACTTTTCATTTTCATTATTTCACGGAACGCGAACTGACCGTCATATCAGATAAGTCTTTATCTGAAAAAAATGTTTACTTGCTTTGATGCATGTATCGAAATGTTTAATAAGGACCTCCTCTTACTAAAACCATTACTAAGGACCCCTTGGATAAAATGATGACGAAACATTATGTACAAAAAATATTTAGCCGCAATTATTTTATCGTTTTGCGTTTTTTAATTTCTTTTGCTTCAATTGCTCCGCCTCGTTCTCTGAAGTAAATCAATACTAAATCGGACCTATTTCCGTAAGTCATCGATTTGGCTGGACTTACGCAGTAGCAAAAATAAAAAATGTGAAGAGAAACATTGTACGTTATTTACCCTTGCAAATTTGTGGTGAAATAGATGTAAATTTCGATAGTATCGAAAAAGTGATGTTACAACATCCCACTCCAGGTTATTATGTCAGATCCAATACACCCCGACGTTACCCCTTTATATCAGACTGAATCACACACGCATATCAGACTGAAAAATCAACTGAGACAGCTTTACACAAGATGACAATGGAATTCACTGCGGAATAAAGAAACGTTGTTGGGTACCCTACAAGGTGCTTTTGACAGCACCAATTGAAGAGTAGGGAGATTCAGAAGGCCTTTCGAAACAATCAATATCGCAGCAAATAGGGTTGCCCCAAGGAGAACACTCTCACCTTTTATGTGGCTACTAGTGATCAACTACTTATTGCTCGGCATAAAAATAGTTTCGAGTAAAACTTGAATTGTGAAAGGTAAAAACTTGAAGAGGTAAAACTTGAATTGTGAAAGGTAAAAACTTGAAGAGGTAAAACTTGAATTGTGAAAAAGGCGAAAATATTTGTCACATTCACATTGGCCAGCAAACAAAAACTTACACAACACTAAATGAACTTCATAGGCAAATCGGTCTAAAGGCAACAGGAGAGATTAAAACCTGCCCCACTGCCGCTTGAAGTGCACATTTATGTGCAAATTACGCGCATGGCCAGCTCTAGGACTGCCAAACGAAAAAAAAAAATTAAATAAAAGCCAACACAGCAAGACGTGGCAGAATCACGAAACTAAATGTTGTAAACAAGATTGTCTAATTAACAGACTTCAGATAAAAATAACGAGAGCTGAGAGAAATTGTTCGGTCATGATTCCCGAACGTGACCCAGTTGATAACATTATATCCTCCATTCCCAGTCACCAATATATGGTACACTGAAGGATCAAAAATTAAAACGAGCACCGGAGCGGGGGTAGTTGGGCATAGACTCAAATTCAACATGCAGTTAGCAAAATTTCCTCTAGGGCCCGGTCTTCTATTCTAATATGGCATGGAGCTGATACGTCTAATTAAAAGAACTAGGCAAGGAAAATAAAATTATCGTGGCTTATCGTGGCAACATCGGACATCTAGACGGAATATTTAGCTTGAATCACCATTCTCAAGTTGAGCCATTTAATGGCCACTTGGAAAAAATAAGGGAATTAAGGCAGATTCTGAAATTCAGCAAAGAAAATAACCGAACAAATATTGTTCACATGTGACGCCTTCATTCTTAGAAAATCCTGGGCCCAAAATAAAACCAATTATTTGCAACAATTAGCGACAAAAATACCGAAGCCTTGGTTCTTCTCTGAACAATAGCTGAGCATGTCCGAATTTGAACCGAGCCGATTAATTTACTCACAGTCGTACCCTACGTTCTGTTCTTAATTAGTTTTGCTTTCTTATTATGTCGATTTAGATTAAAGAATTTTACTAATATGTTTTATTAGTGCTCGATAGATTTAGCCGGAGCGCTATTTTTGCATAAGTATACAAAATTAATTTATTTAACTCTAAACTAAGATTTTTTACCCAATTTTTAAGTTAAAAATCGATATATAAATAGTTTGTTCTACCAATTTATCGGGCGCCGCTATCGGAAGCCGTTATCCATTTCAAAGAGAAATTTGAAAAGGGCTTTCTTTTGTACAACCCTTAAACAACCCATTCTCGTTTACAAATATTGGCGTAATGACATTTTTTTTGTTTTTGACTTTCGAAAAAAACTTTATAAGAAATTGTTTAGTTTTTTTTTTAGTAAAAAGTGAGAAAACCAAGAAAATATAAACAAATGGCAAACTACAATAAACACCAAAGTTGAACTGTCATTCGACTGCATGAAGTTAAGTACAAATTTATTTTTTTTTATTTGTAGCGACACCAGTGAATAATAGCTGCAGTTTCAGTAGAAATTTTCCATTCGGCGCCTAAGAGAAACAGCATCTTCAAGACAAACCAACTTATCTTCAAGACAAACCAACAAACATTTTTTTTTATTAAATCTCCTTTATAAAATAATAATAATTTTTTTTTTTATTAGGAACTTCCTGCTCAAACGAAAAGCATTTAAGGCATAGTAAGTAAATGACCTTATATTCTATATGCGTAACGGAAATTATGATTTTCGAAAGACTGAATAATGAAAATACTATTACACAGCCATAAGTAAAATAGAAATACATATTTACAAATGTCAAAATTCATAAGTAAACAACCTAACGTTTCTCTTCTGGAATATCATTTTTTCAGTTCTTCCTATTCTTTATAAAAAAAAACAAAGAGCGGTAAAGAATTGAAAATCCTAAAGCGGATTTTTGAACCATAAAAAGAATTCATACACTTAGAATTTAGAATTTTGAATCTGAATAAGTAAACCAGACGAAGTTGATGTACAACTAGATTAAGTATTTTTAGTGAGGAAACCCCGTTCCTATACTAATCTTAACATAAGGTTAACCACCTCTAAATATCTAATCCACATTGATGCTCTTTAAATTGAATAAACAAAATTAGATAAATTCTAAATATTTATTTTAAGAAAATTGATTGTAAACATCTTGTTATACATACGTACATCACAAAAGAAAAATATTAGCTAGCTATCTTTTAACCAAACACAAATACATTTTACTAATCGTATATATTTGTCCAACAACATAATTGATCTTTTCGGTCAAACCGAAAATGATACATCAAAACAACAGTTTAAACGCTATATTCCTCCTCATGTAATACTTACATTTAAAAAATATATATATTTAAGATTGATTGAATAAACAACTGTCATGTCAAATATTTTCAGAATATCCAAAATCTATATTCGTACATCCTACTAAGGTGCTGAATACACATCTATGTCTAACATTTAATGCTATTTCAGGCCGATTATGAGTAAACACAAATGTAATTTTTGGCACACACATTTCATCATCATGTAGCTACTTACACTTGACTCTTTTTCATCCATATTTGTATATACTCGTACATACATATATATGTTAACATTCATATAATCACAGATTTTCTATTTATTTTTTATACGAAAAATAAATTTTCTCTAATGTATTTAAACGTCACAACTATAATTTTTGAAATGAACATCGACGATACACCATAGAAAATTTATAAGTCTGTATAAAAAAGAATCAATTTTCAAAACAGCAACAACAACAAAAACGACCACCATAAAAATCAATTTCAATAAAGCTTCACTAAGGGTTGGGTATGTTATTTTTTACGTACGTATACATATTCTATCTATTACGCGAATGAGCGATAGTTTGTCACAAGCTAGATAACATAACAATGAGACATAATTGGGTCAAGATTCAGGTTAAGGTTTTCATTATATGTATTTATATGGGTGGCATATCATTACTATGTGTGAAACATGAAAAACAGAGATTAAGTATATTGAATAATTTTTGTAGTGAGATTTTTCATAAACAAAAGAAAATCTATTTTACTTTTCTAATCAAATTTATTTGCGTGAAAACTCAAGGGAATTATCTCATTGGGGTAAATAATATTTTTGTTCAATCGTTGAGCTTTGGTGTTTAGGTATCGAACCGACAACATAGTTTTCAGAAGATTAATATTTTCTTCATTGTTTGATAATCAATATAATTGGGGATAATTATGTAAAAACGAAAAAACTGGTACCGATCGAAAATCGAATTAACTTAATGCAGAACAAATCGAATCCAATTTAGCTAATGAATTCATATACTAATTAATTATCTAGTGATTTTTAAATATTTTGGAAAAATTAGTAAATATAATGATAAATTCGAATTTCAATAGAATAATGTTCGTCCTCAATACTCCCTTATGTTATAATATTACTTGAGGTTTGCTTCGAACGCAAGTCTTCAAATTGACAGGATCGCTTATTGTGGGCTTAATATGTTGTGGCCAACACCCGACTTTCTGTAAAATTTGATTGAAGTTTGAAAAAGGAACCATAAAATAGTAAAACTAGAGGGTGCGATTCGAAAATAACAAGGACTCGTTAACTTGGAACATTAAAATAAAATATTTATGGAGAAAATCCGATAACTATGGATTGAGATATATAAGACAATACACAATGTAACACATAACACATTAAAAACGCCCAGTCGTAACTTTTTGTCACCACCAGGAATCGAACCCGGGACCCCCGAATTACATAGCAAGCGCTCTACTTACTATGCTATCGAGAGCGACCGATTAGGTATAATACATATATCTTTTCCAAAGATTTTGGATCTAAAATTTTCGGGAGTCGGAAATTTGGATCGGATGATGAAGATAACTTTAGCAGGAAAGCTTTATCGAAGCTTGTTGATTTAGATTGTGGATTGGGTATACGTGAATTATTATTCGTTGTAATTTGTTTGTGATAATAAATAAACTCATCGTAAAACTGTTTATTAAAAAAATTTATAAATTGTTTAGCAGCTCTGGAACGGTAGGATTCAACGGACCACAGTTACTCACTGTGTAACTGCATTTTGATGTTTGCTTATTACTTCCGATATAACATATCTGTGGTCACAAGTCAAAAGTGGTAAAGTCGACTGAAATACAAAATCGTAGTTTATATTTTCCTAAACTTATCATGAATAATTAATTTAAAATTAATTTCCTAATTTTACAGACTTGTAAATGAATTTTTCGGGATAAGTTTGTCCAACATACGACGGATATCTGCATTTTCGTGTAGAGATAAGCGCTGTACGTGTTTCCTTGCTTGGTTCTTTATTTCATCGGTGACGTATTCCATCTTCAAGTCTCTATGGAGGTTGTCATTCCTAATGTACCATGGTGCATTTACAATTCCTCGTAGCACTTTATTTTGGAAGCATTGTATCATTTGTACATTGGTCTTCTTGGCACAAACCCAAGTTGGATACCATAGGTCCATACTGGTTTTAGCATTTGCCTATATAGAAGCAATTTGTTGTGTATTGAGAGCTCAGAATTTCTACCCATGAACCAGAACATTTTTCTATATTTGATGTTTAACTCTTCTTTTTTCTTCTTGATGTGTTCTTTCTATCTAGCATCGAGGGTCATGCCAAGGTATTTGTATATGGAATTTGGTTTGAGTTGAGAACCACGGGAATACTTACAGTTTACATTTTGATTTGTAAAGTTGACGTGTACTGATTTGGCTTCATTTAATGAGATGCGCCATTTTTTAGTCCAGTTGCTCACCGTTTTAACTGCACTTTGAAGCTTGCTTGTTGCTTCTGAAATATCTTTTCCAACTGCTAGAATAGCTGTATCGTCTGCAAATGTTGCTACTGTAGTACCTTCAATATTCGGTAAGTCTCTCCTATAAAGAATACAGAATAGGTCCAAGTACGCTACCTTGTGGTATACCTGCTGATATTCTTTTTATTTCAGAGTACTCATTTTCAAATTTGATTCTAAAGTGTCGATCAGCTATGTACGATTTAAGAATTTGATAAAATTGCTTAGGCAGCTACATCTAAGAAAATCTAAGAAAATACTGGAGCATATTTTCTTATTCTCGAGTGCATCCTCAATGACATCCGTTATTCTGTGAACTTGTTCAAGTGTAGAGTGATTTTCTCTAAGCCCAAATTGGTGTGGTGGAATTAAGCATCTCTCTTCTATTATAGGTTTGTGTCTTTTCAGCAACAGTTTTTCAAATATTTTCCATATGACTGGAAGTTGTGATATCGATCTATATGATTTTTATCGCTTCCTGGCTTACCTGGTTTAGGAATCATTATTACTTCGGCCACCTTCCATTGTCGTGGAACATATTTCAGCATGAAAGCTGCATTAATTATTTGATTTAATTTACGCAAACCTTTCTCGGGAATGGCTTTCACGATTTGTCCAGTTATTAAATCATAACCTGGAGCTTTTCTGATACTTAAGTTACTATTGATTTCAGTTTTAAGCTCCAATAAAGTCACATGCCTTATGTCAAGGTCATCTGCTTTGTTTACGACTGTTGTATTTTCATTTGCTGTTTGTCTCGGCAACGGTTGAAAAGCCTCTTCTAAATAAGCAGCAAATAGAGAGACTTTCTGTTTGTCCCAAATTGATGTGGTGGAATTAAACATCTTTTTTCATAGATTTCAGTCAAAAGGCATCAATTTTTCAAATATTTTTGTTAAGTATATCTGGACGTAGTATTATCGGTCCGTCGTGAAATAATCATAAATAGAGGGATTTTGAGTTTTTCACTTTTAGCACTGGACCGGCACCGATTTTGATAGCTGGCAGATGCATTTTGGTTTCTTAAACACTCCGAGCTTTCCAAAGTGAGTAATCATCATCCAAACAAGCATCAAAGAAACCTCAGAGACGCTTATTTATATTTCCCTTATTAGATAGTTTTAATTTATTGCACAGGAAATTGAGGATATTTTTATGCTGTGGAACACGAGTCTGGTGCCAGATTTTACAAGATTTCCTTTTCGCGTTTTTTGTTTCAAAGAAATCAAGAAAATTCGCTTGCTGTAACTGAACGCAAATTGATTTCAATGAGGCTCAATCCAATAAAAAGAAGATGTGTACAGATTGCACATAAATCACAATATCAGAAATTAACTTGACAAAAATAAAATCATCTAGATTGAAGTGGTCAGGCCATTTTCTACGACCACAAAAATCGCGCCACTAAGGAGGCACTGGAATCGATATTGAAGACAGTGGGACATCATGGAAAACATCCTACTCTATAGATGGACGATATAGAGAAGGATTTACACTTACTCGAGCATCGCTATAAACAACCGCTTGTTTCAGACCGGCTTATCTGGATAAATATTGTTGGGGTGGCAAATCCCTTCAAGCGATTTAGCATCGGCAGTGTCCAGATAATCATTATTTTCTTTTAGGTTGATTTGTTTAAATAACCTATATTTACCGAATAAGAATATTAAAAATCTAAAGTTTGGGATCTAGGTTTCGGCCATGATCTTCATTTAATAAGTAAAATATGAAATGCATTTAGCACAACCAACTATAATACTCAATTACCCACGTTTCATTTACGGTGTTTGAAAAGTTGAGCTTTGATATATATAGAGGTAACAACAACAAACTTCTAAAAAAATTCAAATTGTTTGTGTAAGCTTGTTCGTGATGCTGCGTTAGAAGGTACATTACTAATTTTGGTTATCAAAATTAATCGCAGCAAAACATCTAGCTAAATAAACATTTTTTTATCCTGTAATCGTTTAATATTCAATAACGAATGTGACTTTTTTACGAGTTAAAACCAAACCTTAAAAAATTTATTGATTCGCGTCTTCTGCTCTAAATAATCAATATTTAAATTGTGTCGTTGTGAGCAGGCAATTTAGCAAGTAAAACTTGTTAACCAAATTTACCAAAGAAATTATAGATTTTAAATTTTTTGTTTATTTTGCGATTGCAATTTGTGGCTTCAAAATTGGATGTTTTACTGTGCGATCGCAAAAATAAACAAAATCAAAAATTTCAAGAAAACAATTTAAAATTCAAACTTCCTTGGTAAAATTGATTGAGTAGCCAGGATTTTAGCTATCAATGTGCTGGCCTGCTAGTCGATCGAGTGTCTACCCCATAACCTAAATAAGACCGTATATGATTAAAAAGAGATACTTACGACAATAATAAAGTACTTTATTAGAAATACTTTTTTTAAATATAAGCAATCCATTTAAAAATTCATTTAGATTATTTTAATATTACTCGTATCCATATAATTTATCCGTAAAAATCCGTACACAGATAACTCTGTAATATCAAAAAAATTGTGATATAAAAAAAAATTACAATGTACACTTGACAGTTGAAAACTATATTGGGAATATCATTGATATTTGTCACACAGGCACTGCAATAGATGGAAAATATACCTTTGTAGACCGCCGGGGATATAAGTTTTTACATTACGCAGTCGCCTGCCAAATCGCGGACGTAAGGCTATAGGTCCAATTTTCGTAGAACCATCTGCCTATTGCATAGCGCTATGCCGGCCTATATAGTACTAGCATGGAAAATGGGTCGGCCAATGAGTTGTGCACTCCGACAGGGGGTTATAGTTGTGTTCATTTCCATCACCGTCCGTAATCAAATGATGTAAAATCCCATTTGGATCCTGTCCATATCAGGATTCTAACCCGGTATCTCCCGATCTAAACGCCAAAGCTTTAACCACTGTGCCACTTGGTCGGTGGCTTTTATGTTGATGACTAGAGTAACTAATATTGACTCTTTATATATTCATTAGTAAGAGAATATTTATAAAGGAAAATTATAAGGTGCGAGTTCTAAACATTTTGCTATACACCATCTACATAGTGTAATAGCTCAAAGGATCCAGATAGATACGAGGGTTGCCTTTTATATTTCGGGATTAGAGAACAAAAACAAATATTAATCATCGAAAATCGCTTTATAGTTTTTCAAAATATTCCCAATGAAGATCTATACACTTTTGCATGCGTTTGAACCAATTGTCGAAGCACTTTTTCCACTCTGATTGAGGTATCTCCAAAACATGCATTCTGAACGCAGCAACCGCTTCTTCAGGTGTCGAAAAACGTTGACCTCTCAGTTTGTTTTTTACGTACGGGAATAAAAAGAAGTCATTTGGTGACAAGTCAGGACTATACGGCGGATGAATCATCAAATCGATGTTTTGAGTGCTCAAAAATGCAGTTGTCTGAGCCGATGTGTGAGAGCTTGCATTGTCGTGGTGAAGAGTGATCCGTCTTCGGCAGTTGGTTTTCCTGATTTCTTGGAAGACAACTGGCAAACAAATGGTTGTGTACCACTCAGAATTGACTGTTCTGCGTTGTTCTAGTGGTACGGGTGCGACATGTCCGTTTTTTCCGAAAAAACAGGCGATCATTTGCTTGCAAGTGCTTCGTCCGCGAACAACTTTTGTTGGATTCGGCTCATCTTGAAACACCCATACAGTCGACTGCTGTTTACTTTCGGGCTCATACGCGTAAATCCACGATTCATCACCTGTCACTATGTCACAGACGTGTTTTGAAGCAATGCGATCGTATTTTTTGAGCATTTCTTTCGACCAATCGACACGAGCCTTTTTTTGAGCGATTGACAAATTGTGTGGGATCCAACGCGAACAAATTTTTTTGACATTCAAATGTTTTGCAATATTGAATGTATGCTGGTCCCACTAATGCCTAAGGTTGTCTCAATCTCACGATAGGTCACATGACGATCTTGCAATATCAGTTCGCGCACAGCATCAATGGTTTCCGGAACAACAACTGATTCTGGACGACCTTCAAGAAATTCGTCTTGGAGTGAACTACGACCTCGATTGAATTCACCATACCATCGATAAACACTAGTCCTTGATGGAGCTTCATCGCCAAAAATTGAATTAAGTTCATTAATGCACTCTTGCTGCCTTAATCTACGTCGAAAGTTGTAAAAAATTATCGCACGAAAATGTTCACGATTTAATTCCATTTGCCGAAATGTTGAGTTAATGAGTACTGTAAACAACACAAATAGCGCTCGAATTTCAAAACGTTCTTAGTACGTATAATCTCAAAAATGTCAAACTTTACGATAGAGCTGTCAGTTGCCAGATTGCAACACTAGGGTTGTCCAATCCCGAAATATAAAAGGCAACCCTCGTATGGGTGTGTTTTTTTAAAATTGGGTAGCATTCATCTATTGCATCATTAATTTACGAATATTCTCAGATATAAAAAGGGCCAAAATGAGACACGCAAAGATCCGGACGGATATAGAAGTATTTTGTCGAAATTGGATGGTTCTATCTATTTGAAAATGCGATGGCTTACTGATTCTACGTACCGCTCCACTGAATTTATATTAACGGGTTTTATGGAGTGTTTTTTCGAATGGCATAGGTGCAAATTTGTGTCGGGTTGTCGCTTATTACACATATCTTTACTGAGACGCTGTCAAATAAAATAAATACACCAATATGGATAGCTACGTAATCATTATTTTATTCTACAAACGCTTTTGTTAAAATGCAGTTCAATAAACTCTCTGTGAACATAATAGGTGAAAATAAATGTTTGCCAAAAATATTTTTTGAATACCAAATACCCTGTTATGATGACACAGTAAATAACCAATATTTTTTGTGTTTTTGGCAAATCTCCTAACGTACCATCTTCATTGGATTTTTTTTTTGTTCCTGAGTCTTATTAATATCCTTCCATATTACATCCTTTTTGTACAATTGATCAATGACCTGGCAAATTTCAAGTCTACAAAATTATAATTTCTCAGTCGTATAATTTCACCATTAATTAAGCAAACAAATTGTTGCTACCTTTTGTTCTTGTAGTCTATTGATTTTTTTCTTAATACCAACAACGAGCATACCGCCATACCAGCAAACACCTATTTCTATATTCATGCACGTTTATCATTTCCCCAATATTATTAATAAAATTAGAAATGATTAATCCATTTTATTGGTGTATGTGTAATGTGTACAGTGTGTGTATGTATATAAAAAATATTAGAGACCTGTTGCATAATCACCGCCCGAAATATATAAATCGCGCGCGGATGATTCATAGTGTTTGAACCGTAAACCAACAACAATAAAATAATACAAAGCGATTATGATGTTATGATTAAAATCATGGCAACAACGGTACAATGAAAATTAATAAATTAGAGAAATTTTTAACTCAAAAACTATTTATTATCGAGTTAATATGCCTGGTAAATTTTGTACCACATAAATTTTGAGTTTTTAACCCACAAAATTTATTCCAATTTTAGTGATTTAATTAATAAGATCCAAAAAAAAGTTAGTGAGTAGAAATAAAGTTTACGTTTTTATATGAATAAATTAATGTTTGTGTACGGTGAAAAATGGGGCTCATGCGTGATGGTGTGCGGTGATCGTTAATGTTTGTTTTTTTATGTCTGTATTTGTAGGTAAACAACCCTACTTTATACTCGGATTTTCCACATGACTAATTTAATTTATTAACGATTAATCAATTAAAAGTTTATTTACTATGTAAACGCATTAATATCTATTAAAATTTAGAGATATGAAATATAATTAGCTTGAGCCCTTCCGATATGCCATAACTGAGTAATACAACAATAATTAGCACCATATACTATAATGGTTTCGTTCTAGGCAGTCCTGTTCCGATCGAAAAATAAAAGGATATGCCTGCAAAACCATTAATCCCATAGTGCCTAAACGCTCGATTGTAGAAATACGAATAATTTGAAAGAATTTTCATTCGTGGATACGACCAGTTACTATTATTTTTTTAAGTTTACAAATTTCTTATAGGATACCATTTTACTAAACCTGTGTTCAATAATGTTAGGAACAGTTTTGAAACAAATTTCATCAAAACATGAACGAATGTCCAATTTCAGAAGAGAATCGATTACTATTTGTTTACGATTTTATGCTTATCACAACGTCGCAACGGATTGCTAGCTTGATAGCGCAACTATTTGTCATATACTGTTCAAGAGATCTACCAAACAAATTCTGAACGTATGAATTCTCGCGGATATTATGCTTGGTTAATGGACCCCACCTTCCAATGGATCCGCTATGTGGAAATGAAGGCGATTTATGATACAAATTATCGAATAATCTATCTAATCATAAGGTCGATCTAATCTACACGTAACTAACCTATATTACCATCTATAATCTATCTCTCGTAAAAATCTGATTGGAGAGGTGCTCCGAGTCAAAAAATCGTTGCTTGGGTTATGGTAAAGAAGAATTTCAGCAAAGGACGTTAATTTAAGAATGAACTGCCTTTATGTGATTAACACGCCATCTAATCACACTTTTTGTATTGTGTAAAATTATTTAGTTAATTTCTTAATTTTCTTTATTCCAGCTCCTAAAATCAGATTAAACTCAATTGATTTTTTTTAAATCATTGATTTAAATCATATTGGTAAAAAGTATAAGAATTCGATAAAAATAAAAACCTAATTTCATATTATTTGGTGAATCACATAGTTATTAAAATAGAACCTGTCAAATTGTCAATTATTTTATTTTTCACGTTTTAAAAACCTAAACAAAGTTGAAGGAAAATAATAACTCCCATTTGCGGGATCGCAGTTATGCGAGAACAAGTCATAACAAATATGCCGTCCTTTGAATTGTGGAAATCGATATTTGCTTGACGAATGTAAAATCCAACAAATAACAACTTCATCAGCTGGAGTCGAACAAGTTTCATCACCCTTTGGGTTAGTTTGATCAAAATTAAGAATTAGCCTAGGGAATAGATAAAGCGGCAAAATTAACATTCTTGGCAAAGCAAAAAAAATCCATTTTTTTTTTTTTCAAAAATATCAACAAAATTATATGCCCTGCCGCTAGTCTTGGACACTTACATTTTGAATTGATTTGTCTTCTATGGACGGTAAAATAAAATCAAATTAAATCGCCATTGTAGCGTAAAAACAACAAAAACTTATCAAATGGAATTTTTAAATATCACCGTAATGCAACAATTGTTTGCGGTTTAGAGGACAAATATTAAGAAAATTGATTTGTACGTTCCTAAAAAAAACGACCCACTTTGGAACCTAATCACACACAACAACTAAACATTTTTTTAATACTTGACGATAAAATATTACCAAAAGACCTCATTAGATCAACTGGTAAATTTTTATCGTCAAAGCCTGATTTTTAGCAAAGATCGTTTTTGACAAGTTATGGTATGCATCACACAGCGTTTTGAATATAACAAAGATTCATCGCCCGTTCGATTTTATTAAAGTACAATAATTAGAATATACCATGGAGTTAGTTGCCCTTTTTATTATCATTCAAAATTTGTGGAGCCGCAGTTTGGAAGATTTCGTAGTATAGTTCATGGGGTAGATTTCAATGAAAAAGACAATTTTTCATGATTTTTTTTATTACAATAAAATATTGCCACAGAAAATTTCCGATTCTAATGAAACGACACGTGACATTTATTTGAAGCTCCCGCAAATCAAATAGGTGACAAATTTGTACAATTTGTCACAAAAATTTTCGAGATATTTTAAAAAGTTCATCTTATTCATCATCACTTTTTAGAACTCACAACCAAATTGTCATTTTATAGCATTCTTGGATCTATGGCAAAATAGCGCTGATTAGTTTTTCTAGCTGACATGGTTCTCAACAAATTCACCAAATTTTCTTTAGATCACCCATTTTTCTCAGAATTGAATTATGTCCACTGCGGTTATCTCATTTGATTTCAATAATTCAACCTAATTAAGGTTTCACCCTTTTCAAAATTTATAAACCGGCACCGAGGTAAAAGTAATAAACGCGTCGTTTCCCTTAATTATTATTATTTTTTATTATTATTTAATCTTTGCAATCCGTTCTGGGACCGAAACTCTTTCGCAGTTCGCTTTTCACGTCACAGGAACGTACTGCTAATAGGTTTTCGTAACCATGTGCACATTGCATAGCTCCATGCCACCCTATAGTACTGGCATGTAATATGGTTCGGCCCATCAGTTCTGCACTTCGACAGGGGCTCATAATTGTATTCATTTTCTTCACCCAATGTAATTTAAGTTCATGTGTGAGATAGAGATATATAATGTGTACATATATTTATAGGCGTTATTATTATTTATTATTATAATGTTTATAATTGGTTTATAATTTATGTAATTAAAATCGAACTCTAGAACTTCTTTTAAATCTGTTTCGGGATTTTGACGTGTCTTTTTGCTGGGATTCTGCAGTTTGACCATTCTGATTGGACCTTGGCCGTTTCCCTGTTACGGCTATTGCCGGGTCACGTATGCGGAACTTGGTGGAGATTTAACTAAGTTCTGCGTGCGTGATTTGGCGGTGGCTGGGGTGGGGGTGTGACCGGGTTCGGTTCGGAGTTGTCGGGCTGTGGGGCTTCATCGGAGGGACGCGTTGGGGTACCGATGCAGGTTGATGGGTTCTTAGTTTATTAGAACCCTAGCCCAGCTCTACAAACTAAATTTGAGATAACGGCATGATTCCTAACCGATAACGGCATGATTCCATTCATTATTGCCGAATCCCAAAATTTCGTTAAAATACAGCTTCGCACACCAAATTTGATCATCATTTGTTGATAGATGGCCTAGTTTAATTGAGCATTATGCTGGAGTGGCAATCCAATTCTGCATACCATGTTTCATGGTGATTGGTTGAGGACTGTTAAAGTTCCTTTGAGTATGGGATACATATGTCCTATGTAGACTTGGTAATTAATCGAATATTCTTTGGTAACCAAATTAGTAACGCATTTGAAATTTTTACGAAATCAGCTAAATTTATTTGAAATATAAACATTAGTAGTTTTCTAGGAAGCATTACCTTCGGGATGCCTCACTTATTCGATGCAACTTTTTGAGTTTTTTGTTTTTTTTTTTTACTATTTTGTGGTTGCTCAATTCAAGGGTTAAATACTAATGGATTTTAGAGTAATTGTAGATACATATATTGTAGTTCAAATAACTACATATATGGTTTACAAAAATTCTATTGTAAGTTGAGGAGTTAAATTAATAAATGTTTATATTATTTAGGAAGCCGGAAAATTTTAATTTGGAATTAAATTTCAGGAAATCTACAGATGCTTGTGAAATAATAATATTTTTTTGAAATATTAATTGCTGATTTTGTAGACTAGAATTGTGTTGTGATTGTAGGTGTCTATAAACAGAACAGGCCGATTCAATCAATCAATTTTTGTTTCGGAAGCCGAAAAATATTAATGTAGAATAATATTTCAGGAAATTCCACATGCACGTGAAATAATAATATTTTTTTCTCAGGTTGCTGCACATATTAAGCCTTCCTTCCTCTAGTAGAATAGAAGTATATTAGAATTGTGTTGTGCCGTACGATCGCTGGGTGCCTCAAACCGAGTCGTTCCGTCTCAAAAAAAAAAAAAAAAAACCTTTCCTATCCTTCCTAATGTTATATGAGTGAAATTATTAATAATTTAATATTAATTAATGAATTAATTATTAATATAATTCAATTTATTATTAATATAATTCAAATAACTATGGTTTCATGAAATGATATTGTAAGTTGTGGAGTTGTAGAGGATTAAATTAATAAATATTTATATTATTTAGGAAACCGGTAGATTAATTAAGAATTTATTTCAGGAATCTTTAGATGTTATGAAATAATATTTCTTTGAAATATTAATTGCCGGTTGTGTAGATTAGAATTGTGTTGTCATTAGTTCATGAACTATTGGCTTTACCTAGGTATTTGTAACCGGGATGATCTAATTAATCAATTTTGTTTAGGTAGCTGAAAAGTATTAATGTAGAATTATATTACAGGAAATTTCCGATGCACGTGAAATAATAAATTTGTTTCCTCAGGTTGCTGATTTAGAGGAGCAATTGTTGAAGACCAATACCATCGATATCCATTTAACCTATTAAGCCTTTGTCCTTCCTCTAGTAGATTAGAAGTAGATTAGAATTGTGTTGTACGATCGCTAGGTGTCTGAAACCGGATCGTTCCGTCCCAAAAAAAAAAAAAAAAAAAAAATACCTTTCCTATCCTTCCTATTGTTATGTGTAAACAGGCTGTAGGAATAGGCCCGGCGTTATCCGGGACTCTTGGCTAGCACTTGGTTCTACAGTCCAATCAATCAATCAATCAATCAATTCTTGGATCTATGGCAAAATCAGACTTCAAGAGGGTTACATTTGTGTCGTCGGTCGAATAATTAGGCCGACCTTCATGATGTTTTTCTACACAAAAATGATAAGGCGGGGTCAATTTATTATCGGTTATTCAAATCAAGTCGGGAATATTTAGAAAAAAATTCCCGCGGCAGTATTGACCATATATGCAACCTCATAAAACATGATCACATAAAATTGAAAGAATTGGCACAAAAAATATTCCACAGCAACCTTCAACGTTAAGCATTCCAATTTTAAGTTGCTTAAAAAACAGATTAAGTATAACAAAAGAAGCACAATTTGACGAAAATCGTACTGTTATTGAAGGATAACTCCCCGGATCTTATAGCATAAATTTTATTAAGCGCAGAGATAGCATGCGGTTTTATAGACATTAAGCACCCACCTTACGTCCCAGATTTACCACCCAGTAAATATACCGATTCCCAAATTTTAAAACGGATGCTCATAAAGAGGGATAAGGGCCTTCTATGAAATCTAATTTAAACGAGTCATAAAAGGTCTTTTATATTTCGGGATTAGAGAACAAAAAAAAAAATAATTTATTAAAAAGGGCTTTAATGTTTTCGAAATATTCTCGTATGACTAATTTTCGAAGCACTGTTTCACTCCGATTGAGGTACCTCTAAAACATGCATTATTTTGAACGCATCAAGCGCTTCTACGGGTATCGAAAATCGTTGACATCGCAATTTATTTTTGTTTTACGGTAATAAAACGAACTCATTGGGTGCCAAATCAGGACTATACGCTTAAATATATTCAGTTGTTTATGCCGATACGTGAGAGCTGGCATTGTCGAGATGGAGAATGATCCGTCGTCGGCGGTTGGTTTTCCGAGTTTCATCGAAGACTTCTGGCAAACAAATGGTTGTTTATCATCTAGAACTGACCGTTGTATGTTTCGCAGCATTTTTTTCGGCCACTTCTCACGAGTCTTTTTTGAGCGTTTGTCAAATAATGTGGGATCGAACGAATGTATGCCGGTCCCACTATCCCACTAATGCTCAAGGATGCCTCAGTCTCACGATAAGTCACATAACGATCTTGCAGTATCGGTTCATACACAGCATCAATGTTTTTCGGAACAACAACCGATTTTGGACAACCTTCATGAAATTTGCCGTTGAGCGAACTGCGGCCACGATTGAATTTTGTAAATCATCGATAAACGCTAATCATTGATGATGCTTTATCGCCAAAGTAGAATTAATTTCATCAATGCACTGTTATTGAGTTAATCCACGCCGAAAGTTAGAAAAAAAAATCGCGAAAATGTTCACAATCTCCATTTTTGCACTGAAGTGAAATTTTCAAATCTCCATAACAAAAAAAAAGCGGCGGTATATAAAAACGTTCTGAGTAAATACTCCATATAAAATGTTGAACTTTAAACCTCAGCTACCAGATGGCAGCACTAGGATTACCCAATCCCGATTGTTAAAAGGGAGCCCCCGCAAATAATTAAACATAAAAATCGCATCTTCAGGGCAAAATTTTATCACACGGTACGAAATTAAAGCTCAAAGTGTTTTAACATAAATGTTTGGTTAAGTATACTTTCTGATATCGATTCGAATCTAAAACAATTTTTAGTAGAAAAGCACATCAATCGCATTGATGAAACTCCAGAGGAATCAAATCATCAAACCACGAGGCAAAAATTTAGAAGTTGATACTATGTTTGTTTAAAGACCCAACCAGTAGACACGTAAAGGTATACTGCCCCAGCATGTTAAGGTCCATTTGCTTATATATTTTTGACTAACCTCATTTTATGGATTTTCTTTTCTATTTTATAATTTCTAACCAATACGAAATCACATAAGATTGATCTCCAGTTATGAGATCAAGTACTTTCGCACAAAAACTTGTTTTACCACTAATAAGTATAAGTATATAACTAGATAGTATGAAGAGCGGAAATATAACTTTAATTTTACAATATTACCAACCATTTACATGAAACAAGTGACACCTACCTAAAGTTTTTCTATATAACCATGCTCTCATTCAAATTGCATAAATGACATGCAAACATTATAAAATAAAATATAAATATGTTGCCGTATATTTGATTTAGCTTACCATATATCAGGGCTGTACACTATTTCCTTTTTATAACAAATATAACTTATATAGGAGTATAGGTGTGTCCTAGATATATAAAACTACATCACATTTTCAACATAAAATCGTTATATATTTTTAATTTACAATCGTTCACACGAAAATGTTAATTAAATTTTCATTCAATTTCAATGGTATATAAGTATATTATAAATCAATAAAAAATGTAGAAAAATTGGAAAATTCGTTTTTATAAGTAAAAGAATTTTAGGTATTTTTATTGATTCAAATAATAATAATAATACGTAATTATTATTATTGTAACAACAACAATTTTTGTTGTACATGATATATGGATAATATGGTTTTATTGACCTTAATAGAAAATTATATCGAAGTTTGGAAAAGTTTCGTGGAAATAAACAGAAAAATAAAAAAAATCTATATTTCGAGTTATTTGGCTAAGTATAAATTTTTATTTTATAGCAATGGAAAACTTAAAATAAAATATCCGATTTTACGACACTTTTGAAAGTGTTTATTTGCTTGTGGGACTATTATTTCATTGGCTTATAATAATTGGGCCCGTAAAATAAGCTCGTCCGTAAGGCATTTTTGTTAAAAAGCTCCGTGTCACCTCGGGGACCAAAACACACGGTATATCAGTGCAAAACAGATAAGATGCCGGAAATAAAAAATAATTGTTAAAAGAAAACCGTGGCATACGATTTATTTTCACAATCATGAACGGTGACTCATACTAATGAGGAAATTTTCATCCGCTTGCGTATTTCGATCAATTGGTATTTAGGCCGGCACGGTTAAGTGCAAAATTAAAACCGAAGGATAGTGCCAGTATTAATTAAAAATGGAGTGTTGTGTATGTTCTGGCCCAACACCCAATAACTTTTTTCTACCATGAATGTACGTAAACAGCGAACACTACGGCGATTAAAATACAACTAAAGAATTTTATGATTCTCAACATTCTTAGAATCGAGTTCACATGTCAAAATTATATACAACATTTGATATCGCGTCGTTTTTTTTTGTTTCGTTACCTAAGGAGAAAACAAACCTGGTGCATCTTCCGGTTAGTCGATTTTAAAAATTAATATGCCATGTGTTGTGTCTGCGTAGTTGTAGGTTTTTCTCTAAAATAACAAAAAACTAAACGGTACATCGACTTCCCCCAAATTTCCCAGGATCTGCAAATTTATCAAAAAATCTTAAGCATGAAGCTAAAATTTTGGAAAATAATCTGAAACAGTTTTGTTGCAAATTTAATTTAGAATTTGTTCGTGTTTAATTGTTTTTTTCGCAAATGTTATAATTTTACAAAAAAATTCATAAAAAGTCAAAAGAAAAGCTCCTATGGAAGCTACTCCTTCCGATGGGCTGATTTCCACCAAATTTCACTGGAACAGCCGAATTTATGAAAAAAAAAACTCACTTAAGTATGAAGTTTCATCCAAATCAGTCAATCTGTCTGGGCTATAGATAGGCCACAGACCAATAGTCAGACACCATCCCGAAAACCACTCTTTCAGACTTTGGCGATATAGAGATTGGTAAATCTGTCTCTAAGGTCAAAAATCTCTACTATTACTATACGTACGATTATCGAAAAAGCAAAGAAAAAAATTGAAGGAGTAAATATGTTGTGGCTAACATTCAACGTTTTGTTATAGACACCACACTTGATTTCTAAATCGAAAAATTAAACGTATCTGACTTTTGGTAAAACCTGCTTAAAATTCAGAAAATCAACGTTAGGTCAATACTTGTTGAAAATTTAGTCTTTAAATTTAATTGGATCTTTTAATTCTTTGTCGTTTTTGTAAATGCTATACTTTTCAAGATCATCGCATAAACTGAGAAAGCTAATATAAAAGCTGCACTTGTACACAAATTTCGTAAGGATCTCCTAATTTTGGAAATGCTAAGTATAAAGTTTTAATACGCCAGGACTGTAGAGCTGCCAAATTTTTGTGAAATGTGTTTTTTTTATCAAAACTCGTAATTTTCGGTAAAATTTAAACAAAATTATCTTAAAAAGGTTCTAAACCTGGATGTTTCCGAAGAAGAGTTAGAAGATAGTAGAAAATATTTTAAATATCTGTGCCGCACAGCGCGGCGTTTCACTCTTAACAAAAATAGATCGTGCAATTCGGGATCAAATTTGTACAAAACACTTAGCAAATAATCAACCGCAAATAAATAAACGAAAAAGTTCAAAAAGATTTTATGCTCTGATGATACAAAGGTAAATCTTTGATGTTGATGGCCGATATTATTTACGTTAGCCACTGAACTCAAGTTTGCTACCAAAACAATAGGTGTTATTATGACAAAATTGTCGGTTCTAGCGGCCTCTAGGTTACCATATTGTATAAATCAGAAGGTGAATCCGCGTTGTGTACGTTGCATACAAAAAAATATTATGTGAGGGCATGTTGAAAATATACCGTCTCCAAGGAGGTGTTTCCAGCAAGATAATAACCCTCCAAGCACATCTCGAATATAGTGAAAACGTATTTTAGAGAAAATAGTTCAGAAATAACTTGAGGTATACTCAAGGCCATTAGTATACAAAAATAAGAACGAATTGTGGGATGGGGCTAGATCAGTATGGAAACAAATACCGATTCGGATATGCAAAATTTGGTGGAGCCTAAAGATCATAGTGTAAGAAAGTGTTTAATAAAACTGTCCATATAACTAAATATTTCATAGAGAGAGAGTACCCCACTAACAAAATTTTACACTCATATTCATAAGACTAAATTGAGGCTAGTTTTACATATAGAAATTTCCTATTTTTTCAAACAGATTTTGTTTTAGTAAAAAGTTTAATGATTTTCATTTTATTTTTTAAAATTTGAAAATAATTTTTGCAATTATTGATATTTATTTTGTATTATATTATCTTAATAAAATAACTACATATGTAGTAAATAATAATCGATGGGTAACTTTGAATTTATATAACACTTTCATAAAAAATCCTTGTGTCCTTTTTGTGTTCGTAGCCCAAAAATTGTCATTTCTGCTTAAATAAATTTTGGAAAACCGAACTGGACATCGTTCAAATGGCACAGTGGTTAAAGCTTTGGCGTTTGGATCGTGCTGGGAGGTATACCGGGTTCGAATCCCGAAAAGGGCAGGATGCAAAGAAATTTTCATCAACAGATTACGATCTGTGATGAAATGGAACACATCTATGACATCTTGTCGGAGTGCAAAATTCATGGGTCATGCTAGTATATGCTGGCAGGGAACTAAGCAATGTGCAGATGGTGATAAAATCGGACCTATAGCCTTCCGTCATCGAATTGGCTGGCAACGGCATAAATGTAAACCGCGAAAGAGTTGAGGGAGCCTTGGCCCCAGAACATATTGCAGGGATAAAAAAAAATAATACAAAAAAAACTGAACAGGACCGATACTACTGCAAATTTTTTTTAGAATTTCATGGTCGATTTTCTGGTACGAAAAATATTTTGCAAAATATTTACAAAAACGAAAACGTTCCTATGCAAGTTGCCACTCCCGATGGACCGATTTAGGCTAAAAATCACTGGGCCTTGCCAATTTATGGAAAAAAACTAAGTATGAAGTTTCATTCCGATCAATCCAACCTTCTGGGCTGTATAGAAACCAAGTTTTTGTTGAAAATCAGTTTGTTTTTGTCAATAAACGTCAGTTTCGCTTAAATTTTGTAAAAGTTGCCTGAAACGATATTGTTGCAAAATTAATTTAGAATCTTTTAGTTCTTAATCATTTTTCGGGTAAATGATATACTTCTTTTAATTATTTGTTGAAATGTTGAAAAATATGCTAGCGTTAAAAATTTAAAATCATCGTTTTTATGTTTTTCTAACAAGGAGCTTCACTCCAGTACGCACCTCAACCCCAAAGCACTGAATTCTGGTTTGTTTCTTCAACTTATATACCCTGTTACTATCTTGTGAAAGCGTAATAAATTGCATTTCAAAATGTAACTTTTGGTACACTAAATATGTTGTATCTACATACCCTCTTGCAAGTTTTCTATCTAGCTATACCTAAAGTAAATAGTAAAGGTTACGGCATATCGGGTTCGTTTTCGAACTAGCGATTATTTCGCCGCTCATGGCTCTAATGACATCTGTCAAGTGACAGAAATTCAGTATTACCGGTGAACGAAATGAATCGATATAACGTTGGAAATATTGAAAAATTTTCGGTTGGAATGAGGTTGTTTTACCAAAAACCCATCTTTTCCGCCGAAGCTCATTTTCACATCGGCGGTTATGTGAACTTGAAAAGGAAAGGATAATTTGGCCGATATTTGGTTTCAACAGGACGACACACTACTACCCACAAGCCAACGATACGCATTTTTATTTAATGTATACATATTTTTAAAACAAGATCGTTTTAAAATACGAAATAAAATACGATCGCTATACTCAAAAATCATTTTGTGTGTTCCGCTTTAGCTGCCTTAACAATAGCTATGTTTCTTGATGCTTGATCTGAATCGGATCTGAACAACCCGAAATGTTTCATGAAACAACGCAAAGACTTTTACTAAATTTCTTAATCAAAATTTGTAATCTAAAACCAAATTTAGATCATGTTTTCACAGTAATTCAGTTCCAGCAAAAACCAGAACATACAATATGACACCAAATGGGCAATTGTGATGATTCTTTTCGTTAATGGCAAATCTAAGATCTGTTTTGGGAATTCAGAACATCTCGGACCTCTCCTTTTACTGTTAATGACCTAGGCTCATATCAAGTTTCGTAACAAATTTCATCTTAAAAGGTGGCTTCGGTGAAAGGTGTGGTATATTATGAACTGCTGGAATCAGGTTATACTACCAATGGTGATGTCTACCGACGATAACTAATAAATTTGACGCGAGCTATAGAGGCGAAACGACCGGAATGGGTGAATAAAAACCAATTAATTTATCTGCACGACAATGCAACACCACATATTGCAAACGTTATGAAAAATTATTTAAAAGGACAGGACTGGGAAGTTCTACACCATCCGCCATATTTACCAGAAACAGCTTTTTGAGATTACTATTTATTCCGCTCGATGCAGTTGTCGCTTTCTGAACAACGATTCAGCTGGAAGATTTGGAATTATTACGACTTAATACTTAGTTTAAATTACAGTAGACTCGCGATAACGTGAACAAGATAAAACCAAGCAAATTCATGTTTACGAGATTGTTCATATGAAAATCTAAAATGGGAATCCCCGAATCATGGGAGAGTGTACAAAACTTAGTTCACATTATCGAGCTTTCTAATTGTTCATTTCAATTAAAAATTGTTTACGTACAGCCTACCGTATTCAATTATATTGTTTTCAGTAGTGTTCGAGTCCTTGAATAATAAATAATACGAGGGCAGTTTGGTAAGTCAATGACTTTTTGAATAAAATTTATTCTTTTCGGCAAAAAACGTTTTATTTCTGAACATAGTCTCATTTAAGCTCGATCCATTTAGCCCTGCGTGTTTCCACTTTTTTATTCCTTCCATTATATAAGTACTTATAATAGGTTTTCTCAAGGCCCTCAAAATAGACGTTTGTTTCAGTGATGACCTCTTCGTTAGACCCAAATCTCTTCCCGCTCAGCCATTTCTTCAGGTTTGGAAACAGGAAATAGTCGCAAGGTGCTAAATTTGGAGAATATGCTGGATGGGGTATTTCTTTGGGTTTTTAATGCAAAAATGATGCTTAATCACACGAATTCACTTTTTTCCATTTTCGTTAAAAGTCACGAGGTTATCTGCTTTCAATGGCTATCAAACACAAACTAAATGACGCAGCTTGCTCAAAATATGGCAGTAGTCTATTAATAGATGGCAGTTAACGGGAGCTGTGTTGCAATTAAAATTGCTGCGCGGGAAATTCAAAACGCCACTGGCTTATCAAACTGCCCTCGTATTACTTTTTTTAATGTTAGTTTTTAAACTGACTTTTAAACAAATATGTCAATTTGATGTTTGCTACTTTAGATAGGCGAGGAAATTACTAGTAAAATTAAATGTTGGAAATATATTGTTTTACTTAGTTCTATGTCGTTTAGATCTATGGCATTTCTTAAATTTAATCTAATTTTCAGTTTAGGGAGATTAAAAATTGGTATGTTTATGATTTAGATAGTAAGTAGTAAGAACAATGATTGAAGATTGTAGTGCTTGCTAAGATGGGTATTATTGTGGTAAATGGAAACCATATCACTCTTTATCATAAATTTTAACTATTTTTAGGGGTTCCATGTTTATTTAGTTATTTAATTAACAAGTCGACCCAAACATTTATTTATATTAATTATTTAGGTATAAAGGATTCTAGAGATGTACTACTACTTCACATTTTTAAATTTATCGTCTTACAGATTCTGGAGTAAGTAGTTGTTTTTCTTAAGTCTACTTATAAAATAAGTTCAAACTATTATAGTAGTCCTATTAATCATTCATTATTAGTTGTTAGTAATTGAGCCTAGTATGTCATAACTAACTTTCCTTCACATCCTTAGGTTTTGTTAAATCTAAAAAGAGCACATATGGTGAAGCCGAGCTATCCGAAGATCTTGTCTAGTAAATTTAGTCGTGCACTATCCCAATCAATCAATCAATATTTTAGAAATACATAGATTAAGTTTCAGTGGTTGCTAGCACACTTAGGCCAATTTTGGCCCATTGTGATAATATTCATTCACGCCACATCATTAACCCATTCACCTACTCACACAACTACAGTATACCACAGCCTGCACATTGTAAGCTCCATGTCAACATGTCAACCTGTACATTGACGTGGACGGTGGGTAGGCGCTTAATTCTGCACTCCATCAGAGTGGTCTAAGTTGTATTACATCACCGATCGTAATCGATGGCGAAAATTCGATCTGCATCTAGCCTCTGATGGGATTCGAATCCAGTACCTCCGGTCCAAGTGCCAAAGCTTTAACCACTGCACCACTTGCCCGGTGATTCGTAAATACATAGTTACTACTTATATATTTTATTTTAGATATAAGCTTTAGAAATTTAATTTTAGTAATTCGTAATACTTAAAATAAATTTTTTGAATTAAAATTAGATTCAGATTTACGAAGCAGTCAGAAACTATTAATGAAAACTTTATAGTTTAAACTTGTGTTTTTCCAGTTGGTCTGTTTTGAGATAATTGATTGCAATTTAGCTTGCTAAAAAATTATAATTGTGCAGTATAGGTGCACTTTAATAATTATTAATTCCAGGGTTTTTTTAGAAAGATATGTTTTCCTGTGGAAGCAATTGCAAAATACCTACTTATTACGTATCAGTTGTCCAGTATTTGTTCAGTTAAATTATTTATAAACATTATGTAGTTTACAATTGTCCTGTCATTATGTTGCTAATTCTCGTTTTTGTTATATGTAAAACGTGTGTATGGTCAGCCGGCGTATTTCGGGAGTTTCTCGTTATACCTGTCCGTACATATAGGCGACTTCTTTTCCGTTGTAAATATATTTATAGAACGAATGGTCTTTTATATAGTTCTTATTTGAATGCTCATTTCATACCCTTAAGTTAAGAGTTTTCAGACTAATCCTGAAGAGACTCACGTAAACACACAGACTGAGGACACATCCATTTTATAACAACGAAAACGTTAATAATATTCATCGCCCAGATTATGCCGTTCGCCATACAAATAATAAAACTATTTTTAGATATTATCGATTAATTTTGAATGCCTTTCAAAAGAAATTTCCAATATCAAAAATAAAAATTTCAATGAGTAAGTTTATTAAACCACATCACTGTCATACAAAATCGATATTATATTACAGTGTCATGTGTAAAACCTAAACTAATTAGCGACTTCAGCGTCATGTTCTACAGTAGTATAAAATTACTCATTTTATAAAAATAAAAATAGACAACAAATCGAACTAATACTTGTATAAATGGGAACAGTAATCTTATCGAACTTGACGCAAAAAAAAACTATATGAATTCCAATTGAAAAAGCTAATAATGTACAGTGTATACTAGATTACTCAACCATAGAGCAACTTCGATAACGGATTTGCATATTACAGCAAGTATGACACATGTCGGCGCATCATATTTGCCTACTACATAACAAAGTTACATTTTCACATTTGCATGCTAGTTGGTAATTACGAAACATGCAAACATATTTACTTACTTATATGTACGTTTGGATTGAATAAATACTTAACAAAAAAATAGAAAGGATTTCAATTTATGCTTAAATGATTCATACACCGCCCATATATATTCCAAAATATTGTTATATACACATTACACGTACACACACACGCACACATAGAACATTTCAATATAAGCTTATTTTAATGGCTTTTTTATACAATAATTATAATTTATTCTCCTTAGACAGCTTGTCTGCCACCAAGCCCACCACCACCACCATTATCACCGAAAATAAAACTCAAGAAAATCATTACACCAGTTGATCGAATATTAACTATATCGAAACTCTAATAAACAACATAATTGGGTGACACACTGTACTTACACGATTTTCTTTCAAAATAGGAATCGATTTTTTATTTTTGTGCTTTCTTTATACGTTAAAAGACTTACATATTTGATTTATTATTAAAAATGAATTAATGAAATGCAAACATTAAAAAAGTAAGTACAAAGATAAAAAACCGGTATTGATAACAAAATTAACTAACGACGTCTTGAATTTGGGTAAATAGTAAATCCGAATGTATTAATAAATGGGTGCGGGGGATAAGATTAGAACACAGTTTGTAACAAAATTAGATGAATTTAAATTTTAAAATAATAATATTAGGTGTGCAAGTAGCAACTCTGCTTTTTTTGGTCAAATTCAAGTTTATTGAAAATATAATTGTCAGAAAGATTAATTATCGAAATATTCGCCATTACTATAAATGATCTTTTGCCATTTATCAGGTACTTAGATGATCTTGTCTGGTATTTCAAATACGATGACATCGATCTGAATAAGTGATAATCAGAGAAAGCCAAGTTTGGAGAATATGCCGCATGCTGTAAAACTTCCAAGCCTAATAGAAGATGAATTCTTGGACTGATTTTGCTGTGTGTAGACGAGCGTCACTTAAGTTTGATCAATTAGGTTCAGAGGTAAGAGTTTGACCAGGTTCCCCAAGCTCTTATTAAATAACTGATTTCCAATCTCATCAGACACACAGTAACACTTTTTCAATGACAGCTTGTAAATGATTGGAACTTATGTCATAAAAACAGCAAAGGCGGGCGATTCGGATGTGTTCAAGTATATTTTAATGCAACCAACTTCAGAGCCGAGTTTCTACTTGCATACCTAATAATAACTAATAATAACTAATTATGATATACAAGTTAGCAAAATGAAGTTTCCATCTATTATTTTCGTTTAACTTTTCTTGTAAAAAATTTACTTGGCGGTAGATCGGTAAAGTTGTAAGGTGTTGTGAGACTTGAGACCATAATTTTATTGAGGGATTATTATTTTTAACATACATCGATGTTACCAGATCATGTTTTCCTCCAATACTGATAGGAAATTGTATTTTAGAATGACATTCCAAGTGGAGGGGGATATGAGGGGCTATAAAGCAATTATAAACGGCAGTGATAGGTAGTCATCATGTAAGTTACTGGGGAGATTGATGGCGTATAATGTACGTGAATGCAACTAATTGCAAGAGATACCAGTTCAGTCTTCTAGACTGGACAACAACAAACATCCTTGGACAAGGGAGAAGTGATGAAGACACTCTTGTTTCAACTGAAGGGAATGAATCGGCGCTAGAGCTGTACTGAAAGTACAAAACACTCAATTGGCAGACTAAGAGCTGAACATGGTAGTCAGCTGGCTGACCTGCAAAAACAACAAAACGAGCAGAACGAAAAACTCCACAAATTCAGCAAGCACAGGAGCTTCAAATGCAACAGTTTAAACGAGAGCTGAAGACCCTATAGAAAGAAGTGGACTATGGTTAAAGGCGATGGAAAATAAGAGTAAGCAAGAAAGCAAGTTGAAGCCCGGTTAAAAACTCATACCTTGCAAACTATTGGAGATTGCCAGCCAATTAAAACGTTTAAAACGTTTTCAACAGAATCAGCTACCGGATGGTAGCTTCCAAAGGAATTTTAAAGCCTCTAACACTCGATGGCGCAATCATATTTGAGAATTTTAAAGTGCGGTTCTAAGCAGTAGTAGAGCGCAATTGTCGGGCGCAGGAGCGCAGCTCAGACAGAAAAACAGCAAATGTCTTGCAAACTGTATCAGCAACAGCAGTGTATTCAACGGGACAACAGTGGACGAGTTATCAGTGCTGTAAAGGATGACCATCTGAAACTTCATTTGGCAGCCAATACTAGAGGTAAAACCATCATTGAAGTATTGGCGTTGGCTTTAGAATACGAGCCAACCAGAGCAAGGTTAGTTTAGAGCCAATTGACATAAGAGGGGGGGGGGGGGTCTGGTCGAGTGATTAAGTTGTACAAAACCAAGTGTTATCATCTTAAAAGTCGCGAGTTGAAATAACAACGACGTTAATCATCAAGACAGGGCAATTGATGAAGTAGAATGGCCCCGAATACAACAGGCAAAAGGTTTGCAACTCCAAGACAGTTGGAGTTGCTCATCCAAAGCAACATTCTCAACCGACAGACCGTCATGAAAAATTGTTGAGCTTCGTAATATGGACCTTCAAGCTCGGGGCCGAAAACAATTAAGTTATTATTCAGGATCCAGTCGACTCTAAGTCTAAGGTACTAAGGTATGTTTTTCAACGAGGATGGGACTGATCCTCATTGAAGGCCAAATAAGCTAAGTATCTTAATGATTTGACCTAAGAAATGTTAGAAGCCATCTACGAGAATGGCCTTGGTGCAATTCGACAGGTACAAATGCATAAATGCACGCTTAGAAGAAACAAGCACCCAGAATTGTTCAGCAGCAGAGCTTAGGAGTGAGGGATCACTTGCAACCAAGAAAGTGAGTTCTCGAGTGTGGATTACGTTTTCAGCCTGATAATAAAAAAGCTCGATTTATGTATATAACAAAATCGGATTTTTATGTATTGAGTGGAAAATGACTCCGACCTTTCCCAATAGATGTCGTTACTAGTACTATTTACATGTACTATAAATGGGCAATACTGATATTTTACAGTACTTGATGTCAGCTTTCAAACGCACTATGCGACATTTGGTTGAAGTGTAAACAAATATTATTTTTAACTCCTTCAAAATGTCAAATTTTATTCCAATCATTTGAGGGAAATATTATTGCATTATTTTATTGCAATGAAAAGTGCAGCGGAAATTTATTGTTTGCTTGGGAAAATTTACGATTAACATGCGCCATCGAGCACGGAAAACCACCACCCAAAAAATTTGTAGATTGAACTGAATTGGAAACATTATTGGCTGAAAATTCTTCTCAAACACAATCAGAATTGTCTGTAGGTTTAAAAGTTAATCGATCAACTATTGAAAACGTTTACAAATAATCGGAATGGTTCAAAGAGCTAGTAACTGGGTTCCATATGAATTAAAAGAAAGAGATCACGAACGTAGAAAACCCATCTAATACTGCTTCAAATACAATAAAAAAAGGTTTTTTCATCAAATGGTTACTGTGTGGTCTATCGCAACCAAAGCGGGATATTCATTGCAATAGTGTTATGCTCTATATTTGGTGGGATCAGAAATGTGAGGTATAGTATGAACAGCCGGAATCAGGTAAAACTATCAATGGCGATGTCTACCGACGATAACTAATACGTTTGAACCAGTTATAGAAGAAAAACCACCAGAATGAGTGAATAGACACAACAAATTAATTTTTCAGCACGCCAGTGCAAAACCATACGTTGCAAATATCGTGAAAAAGAGGCAGAAGAGAGAATACCATCATCGCTCTCGAGCCAGAACAACAAATATTAATGTGTGATTGGTCCATTGGATCCTAGCCAGGTCCCAGAGTTGCTGGAAGGTGCCCACTGTTTCTATTACGAAAACCCAAAAAGAACGAGAAATACAAAATATTTGACAGCAAACATTCTGTTAATGCGTTCCAAATTACTTCCCTACAGTAAAAAAATACTCGATCATTAAAAATGCACCAACTTATGTTTAATCAAACAAAAACGACGCAAACAGAAATGGTCACTGCACAAAATTTTTGTTAGTTTTAATTTTAAATTTACCTCTAATATCTAATGAAAGAAATTTGATCACAAATCCCATCCCAAAATACTACATGAGAGATGAGAATACCTGTTAAAGCGTGTTGGATAACACCGGTATTCCCTTCAATTTAAAAACAATTCTAAACTAAGTTAACCCTTTTATTAGTACACTGCCAATGAACATTTATCATTCTCTATGTAAATAAATAATAGCAAGGGCAACAACAACACGAAAGATTTTGAATCTACAATTTGTTGTGTGTGCCAAAGCTCAAATACATCTGAAAAAACATCTGGAAATCGAAGAGATCAACTTCTTGTAATTTCAGACCTATGAAACTTGTTAAACTAAACCTGTTTCAACAGAATAAATTTGCTTAGTTCTAGCGGCTTGTGGCAATTGTAGGATAATCTTGTGTTTATCTACCACAAACATTAGTGGGGTCAGACTGAAAACTTTTGGTCTCATCGAAATAACATACAATACTGAGCGATATCTTATAAAAATCCCATTTGTTTGATAATAAATGAATTTTTATAGTTTTTTAAATTGGAGTATTAAGCTAGGTATCCAGCTCACGCTAAGATAAATTTTAACGCGGTCTCCAAAACCTCGATATAACGGACTAATTCGGACGAGAGCAATCCGTTATAGCCGATTGTCCGTTATATAAAAATATTTTTTTAAAACTGTTATCGCCGATGGATGAGCGCAGGTGCATTATCTAGAAGATAAACATTTTATTTCTTCTGGTGGTATTCCAAGCTCTGTTTCTTGAAATGTTCGGACTGCAGGAACAAATTTTTGTAGGAACCAATCTAGGAGAATTGCTCCTGAGCACCACGTTTCTTAGAATTATAATATAATACGGGCAAGCGGTGCATTATTCTTTTTAAAACTCTAGGATTGCATGCTCTGCCAACAATGGCAGGTGTAAATCGATTCGATCCATCGATTGCGACTGAAACAACATTTCGTTTTTAATCGAGACCTGACTCCAACTTTTCTATAACGCTTAATTTTTTCTGTAGAGTATAAGTGTAACGCGAGTCCTTTTATTCATATTTTAGATGGTACAAGAGCAGAGAAATCTATAGATTCACTCATTTTTAAAAATGCAACAACAAATGCTTCTATTTTCAAAAATATTTTAGTTCTTTCTGCCTTTAATATTTATGCTTAATGTGAATACCATTGTTATATCGCATACGTCAGGAACAATAAATGCCCATTTAAGTAGATTTTTATGTGATTATTGTATTTATATTCTCTTATTGGTTCTTCCATTGCAGTTAATAAATTGAATTATGAACATAAGTCCATGTATTATTACATGTACAAAAAATTAAATTTTAGAATTTTGTCCGGTTTATCCGAAGTCCGATATATCGGGGTCCATTATATCAAGGTTTTACTGTATTCTATACCAGAAAAAAAGTTGGTTTAAAACAATTCCAATTTGGAATTACATATATGGGATTGTTGTTGTAAATTTCTCAAAGTAAGACAGCAACTACTTAAGTATTTTTATAAACATTTAAAATTAAAAGTTAAAATTCCCGTTTTGGCCGTTTTCCACTTTCTAAATTTTCTGTATCCACTTCTTCGTAGTCAATCAAGTATTCTTCTTGATATTCGAAACTTTCATAATCTATAGAATTATTTAGTTCATCCATTTAAAAAAAAATAGTTTTCACGTTGTGCTGTCAAAATTTATCACAATTTTATCGTTCTAGGCAGATAAAAACGTTTGTAGAGTTTTCACTAGCGCAGTCTATATGTGAATGAGATAACTACAAACTTTTCGCTTCACCTGCGTACCGCATCTGCGAAATCGCGAGCTAAATATTTTTTTGTTATTTCGCTAGTTAAATTTTACGTCAAATTTGCGTGTAAAGTTTATCTTAGCGCGAGCTGGATGCCGACCTTTACTTATTATACTTGCTTAAGCAGTTATACCAATTAAAGCCAAATTGAAGTAAGGGTTGCTAAAATTTTGAAAAAAATAACTAGACTTATGAACAAGCGTATTAGTATCCAATATAAGTACCTTCAGTTTTCACTATATTTCGCAAAGTAGTTAACTGGGAATTCCAAAATTCCCATTCCAATTTTAATACTTCATGTACCAGTTGAGTTACTTGGATGGGATGTGTAGCTTTTCATATAGTAAAATTAGGACGCAAAGCTTTTCGACACAATTTTGAAATTTTACTTCATTTGATGTATTCGGCATAATTTGTGCAACGTTCAAATTAAAACTTCTTATTTATATTAAATCCCAAGAGACGACCTACATTTTCGTGACGGTATCGGTAACTTTAACCCAAATTCATAAACATTTTTTATGTTATTTTGTTTAATTATGTGCATTAATTAAAACAACATCCTTTTTGATTAAGATACTTATGTGGTGCAATTTATATCAAACTTCAAAGGAAAAAATAAATATATATCCATGGGAAAACTATACTAACAAACCAGAAACTTTATAATTATCTCGTTTTTAAACTAAGTAAATCACGAAGCTATGCATATTTACATAATCATAATGTGATCACAGAAATCGAATATTATGAAATTTTTACTTAAAGACTGATTTATTATAGCAAATAATTTCATATTTTTCATCTGACAAGATTTACCTGTAGAGATTTTATGACTACCAAAACAACACATTTCTATTAATAAAAGCTTCTTTCACATAGTGTACTCAAATATCGATTAAATAAGCATATTATGTAGGTTTGGTGTATCATCAAGTCTACAAAACTTCCTAAAATAGCAAAAAAAAATTGAATCTATCACACAGAGGCACACAGACAGACACACAGCCGTATAAGTATATATAAGTACGCTAAACAGATATATTTCTACCAATGTCAACAGAAAATTCTTGGAATATGATATAAAATTGTCGGCTTTAATTTCAAAATTGTATACTTAATAACGCAAATTTTTCAGTTTATTCTAAATTTGATAACATTTTACATTTGTAAAGAACTTTTATACGTATAAGTTTGGGTGTTATCGCTCGTAATTTGATATCAACGTTGTGATATTACGAGTAGTATTTATCTGTGTAATCATAATCATATCTGTAATCATAATTTAATGGGTTAAAAATTTGTTAAGAATATAAATATTTTCAAAACTAACAAACTTATCAAACTAACTCTTTGGATCTTTAAAACAAACCATAAATAACACAATCCGAATTTGTTTTAAGTTTACACCTAACATATTAAACCGAATTGCTTAGATGTCGGACAAAAGCCATTACGTTAGACATAACAATTCGTTGAATTTATATTTCTTTGAGCAAAGATGACCAAGGTAAGCCTAGGATTTTAGCGAATTTGAAGTTTATATGATGGCCCTGGTTTATATCTGAAACTAATTAATAATTGACTGCAAAAACATATCGACACTGACCAGCCGTGTGCAATTCACTAATCCAAAATGTATTACTTATATTGATTTTATTATTTAAATACATTGAGATTTTTTGCAGATTTACGGTTTAGTATGAAACTTCATGCATAACCTTTTTTTTTTAATTGGGAGGTCTCAGTGAAATTTGACGAAAAGTAGTAACGGCTCATATGTTTTAAAAACTATGTAATTATAAGTATAACAGTTCCGAAAAAACTATTAAAGACAAAAGGCAACTTGTTGAGTTGACAAATTGTCAACAATTAAATTGATATCAAAATTGATGCAGATCAAAAATTTAAATGGAGCCAAAAGCTTAAATTTTACCCTCTCTACAGACAAGTTTCCTGATCAGGGTTAAAATGTTGTTAAAAATCGGTGAACCTAAAGTGGTAGTTTCGAAAGGAGCTTTTCATTTTTTTATATAAATTTTAAAAAGTCAAGTATTTATGAAATACTCGATTAAGAAGAATTCTAAATTTAATTTATTTAGAAGGGAAATTACGATTTTTGACAAAATTGTTTTTTTTTACAAAAATTTGACTTCTACGGCACAAACAGATTAAATGATCAGGCTGAAATTTCATACTTAATCCTTTTCCAGAAATTCCACTTAAACAAAACTGGCCATACCATTATTCCAAAATGTAAGCGGGGAGTGATTTCTGGGAGAAAAAAAGGCTTTGTTACCAAATTTCGAGCACCCTATACAGCCCAAATATGCTTACTTACGGCAGCTCCGATAGGGGCTTTACCGATTTTCGTAAATATTTTAAAAATCCAGCATATTATGAAAAAAATCAAATAAGGTCAAAAGGACTCTAAATATTACGATGCTCGCTCAATAAGTACCCGTGTTTGAAGAGGTGGCGTTACTGAAGGAAGTTGACATTACCATCGTGTAGTATCGTTTCCCCGGCAGCATAATAAATTTCAGTCGAGTTCACAGATTAGTTTTTATTTGGCAGCCAGTAGTATCACTCGTGTTTCGTGTTCCACAATAAAATGGGAAAATAGCAATATCGATCCCCAAATCTGCTTTGTATTTTTGGATGGAAAAACATGCAAAGGATTAAAAGCGAAGTTGGATGCTGCCTATGGGGACCCTTTACCATCTATGACAACCGTGAGATATTGCTTCAACGAATTTAAATGTGGGCGTACATCTGTTTTTGATGATAAGCATCCGGGTCGCCCCGCAGACGTTTTTACCGATAAGAGTATCGAACATTTTTCCAAGTTCGTTAAACTTTCTTTAAAATACGATTTGTCAAACTTCTCAAAATAAACGTTTGTTTCAGCTATTATTTCATCATTTGGAAATAGGAGAAATCACAAAGAGGTAGATCAGGTGAATATGGTGGATGGAGAAGCAATTCGAAGCCCAATCCATACAACTGTTGCTTTCCATGGTGTTTTCCGTGATGAATGTGATGGTGCATTGCCATGAAGGAAGGGCACTTTTTCTCCTACATCAATTATGGTCGTATTTCCTTAATTATTTCATTCAAAGTGCTTAATAATGATGTATAATATCCAACTGTGATGATTTGAACGTCCCATTTGTGCATCCGAAAAGACAGTGGCCATTAGCTTACCAGCTTGATTCTGGCGTGAATGTCAGCAATCTCGTGCAACTTTATACGACGATCATTCATAATGATTTCATAGATTTTTCCGAGCATTCCTGGTGTTGTTACCTCTTTTCGCCTTCTCCTTTCTCCTTAAATTCATTTACCCAACTATAAACGTTTGCATTTGAAGGTTCATCTAACACTATTAGCATCTCATCGAGGATTTCTTTTAGTTTTAAAAGGACAAATGGTTCAGTGGTTAAAGCTTCGGCACTTAGTCTGGGAGGTACTGTGTTCGAATCCCACCAGAGGCTGAATGCAAAGTGAATTTTCGTCACCGTTTACGATCGATGATGTTAATAAACAATGAACCACGTAGAACTAAAGAATCTTAATTTGTTGGTTTGTGGTTTCAACATGAGTGGGAGGATATAACAATAGACTGATAAAAAAATAAATTTTAGGACTACGTGTTTCATTGCGTTTTGTTTTCAATAGCTTAAAATAAGAAATATCGCTTCCATAAAAAAAAGGTCCTTTAAGTGATTTCGAAATTTGATATGGTTATTTAAAAAAACTACTGTATATCGTTGGGTAAATAGGCATAACCACAAAATTCATCACTATCATGGGATTCCTCAAAACATCTCATTCCGACCAAATTAACATTGTAAGTACGAGGGCTATTACGCAACCAGTTCAAAAATGCCGTCGTGATAAAACTAAACTCTCAAACTACCTGCCAATATCAGTAGTTTTAGCAACAGGAAGCATTAAAAAGAGGCATGTTTCAGGAAATTTACTTTTGAAATTTTTGTAATACTTATAAAAATGTTGAATAATTTTAAAGTACATACATTATAATTTCAAAGCTTCATTATTCAATATTTATTTATTTATTAAAACAATTTAAATTTCACCGTTTTTACATGGTAAGGTGGTGAAAGATTTATAACGTTATGAAGATTGAGCTTGGAACTTAAACCGATTGGGACTGGAAATTTCATAGTTTTTGTTAATTTGAAATGCAATAAAATTTACTAATTTTGAAGGAGCAAACGGCAAAATACCGTACAGTAAATGAACTAACTGCATTTTGGTAGTTACGTTTAGCAACATAGAGCCGCTCGTTTTTAGAAATAAATTTCTAGGTAATTAAGGTAAAGCCTGTTGAAATCAACAGACTTGCAGTACGTTATTTAGTACGAGGTAGATCACAGTTCACCTAGAAATTGTAATAAAATTCTTAGCTTTACAGTTTTTCTCTAACAAATTAAGTACAATAAATTATATTTTATGGATTTTCCCATGCACGTACAATTTACTACCCATTGGGTACTATGTAATTGCTTTAGTACTTCTCTAATGAATCAAACGATAAGAAACGACTTAAAGTTTTAGAAATAAACTGTAAAAGGAAGAAGTTATATCGCATTTTGCAGTTGAAATGTCTTGTAGAACAATAAGTTCCAGTTAGCAGAATTTTATTACTAACGTTTAGCAGTTTTTAGTGAAATTCAATACATTCAGTTTATAGGAAAACTGCGATTATCTTAACAAGCTTAGAAAAAATGTGTATTTTTTTTATATCCCTTTTTCAACAAAAAAAAAGGCTCTGTCCAAACCACACAAATGTGTGAGTAAAAAATCATCGTTTGTAATGGCGTTTTTGATAAAAAATTTCGCTTCATTTGAAGTACAACCAACACAAATGTGAGTATAGTTATAGTGTTTTTTTTCGGACTAAAATAAGTTTGAAAGGAAAACACAAATATGTAAGTTTCTCGAAAAACCATGCAAAAATAAATTTTTGACATGGTACTTTTGCCGTACCCACACAATTGTGTTACCGGGCAGCAAAAGGGATATGTGATGGTCAACACCCAGTAAGAAAATTTATCTTGATAAGTCAATCCGTTTGGGCTGTATAGAGAGAGGACGGACACCGGTAGAAATCCGATTTTATTTTATCAAAAATCGTTATTTCCGCTTACATTTCGCTGAAATGAAGTGAACCAATTTTGAAGCTACCTAATTTAATTTACAATCCTTTTGCTCATACTCATTTTACACGTAAATGCTATACTTACTGTCTGGAAGATGTGGACCAGGTATTAGCGAAGGTGATGGAAAAGTTTGAATAGATTGTAATGCCTGGGTCGTTGAAACTGAATGCATTATCAATCTGAAGGTGCTTACATGTAATAGCGGCAAGTTAATGATTTATCCGTAGAGTGGACAGTGATCATAACAGTCCATCGAGTTGATTTAGGATGAGGAACAGCACAAACTAGGAATATATACAAAGAACGTATGGAACAGGTTAATCACCACTCGTTGCTCATTTGGACCTTGTTTGCATCTGAGAAACTGTACTTGGCTTTCTTGATTATGCAATCTCCTACACGGAGGCTAAAGCTATTTCCACTTTAGCAAATTAGTGAAGAAGCTTTCTTTGTAGAGATTGATATTTCACCTACAATCCACCATTGAATTTTTGAAAGTATGTACATAGTTCAAAAATTCAAAGCCAAATCCACACAACATTGCAATCGGAATTCGTATTGGATATTATGAAATTTTCGAAACCGAATACTAGTTAAAACCAGTTTATATTCGCAATACGTAGTTAACTCCTTGAAACTTTTACGTTAAAAATGTAAAAACTGACTGTAATTAGTTCAACCGAAAGTAATATCAATTCTGGATAGATGGTGGACCAATTGTGTCGAGAAAGTTAGGTAGTATTTCCATGTTTCCTGTTTTTCTCTTGTACAACTTTCCCGCTATATTAAAGCATCTCAGTTCCAAATATTTGCATACCACACACATAAAATAGACGGTTAATCAGTTAATTTAGTTTAAAGACTATCATAATCTTATCAAACGTATATACATACTCACTAAGTAGACATTTTTCAAGAATATTTACCAAATAAGTTATTGAACAAATTATGCAGCTATCCTAACTTGATCTCTTATAGCTGCCAAGATTCATTTCCAAAAACACAAACAATAACAACAAACGTCAAATCACATCGCCAAAATGACGATAAAAATTATATTTGAAACTGAGAGGAGGCGAAGGAAAAAATAGAAAACAAAAAATAAAATATCGATACATGAAATGACGGATTGCAAAAAAAATTGCTGAACACACATGCACCCTCGCCTATTTAAATAAAATTCATTCATACATACACAAACGCTATGTGCAACAACACAAAGGCAGGTTTCACAGAAATTTTGCTAAATTGGATTATCGCTTAACAGAAAAATAATAACAGTATTATATTTGTAGGAAATAAATATGATTTGTTTTCCTTGAAAAATGGGAATAATATAAAAATTGTGTTTACCTCGTCGATTGAAAGGCCTTACACGTACAGCCACTTTGATTTTATCCGTTGCCATTTTTAATTTTTTTTATTTTTTGTTCACCACTACACAAAAAAATAATATCACACACACAACACAACAACAAAATTATACACGATTAGACTTTTTTTCACTTTAATAAACACAAATTTTCCTTATTTTTCTACTTGATTAATTAATTACTAATGCATAAAATTATGTTGATTGAATAAATCAGAATTTTCTCCATTAAAACATTTTTTTCCACTTAAAACTCATCATACACCATAGAAAACACGAACGACAAACTTGTTCCAATCATTTTGGTTGAATCTCTGCTCACTCGCTGTGTTTGTGTTATTTTTGAAAAGCAGCGCACTACACTCGCTCAAGGGTGAGACAGAGATGGAACAAAATTCGATATTTTTTTTATTAGAATTACATAAATTTTTGGTTTTTAGATTAATTAGTCACAAACAATTTTATATTAATTTAGTCCACTTTTGTATTTGATTAATTATAACTTAAATTTACTTTTTTTTTTTAAATATAAAATAAAAAAACAATGAAAATGTTAGCACACGAATAAAAGATGATGTTTGACAATCGTCGCCATATTGAAATCTGGGGGTATTCTATTTATTATTATTGTATTTTGGTTTTATTTATGACGTCATTGTGCGCCTGTCAAATGAGTTTCGGGTCAAATCTGCATTATCGATTTCGAATTTTTTTTCGATTTATGATTGTAAATGCTATTATGTAGATGGCACTTTTGGTTACAGTGTGTAAAGAATATTTTCGTACCATTTTTCATAAAAACTTTTTGACTACTTTAAATTATTTCCATTTATAAATATAGATGATGTTTTGTACACGATCGTTGGTATTTTACCTCATAACATATTCATCGATGTATTTATTACTACTACTTTTGTCATTACAAAATACGTACTTTAACAAGACACCGTGAACTATTTTAGATGCTATTTGTGTAAAGTACATCGAGCACAATGTGCACAGATATTTTTTTAAAAAAATAAAGTTAAAATTCTTTCAACTCGAGCTTTTTGTGCCATTTCTTAGCCGATTTATTTTTTAATACGACATGTGCGATCTAAATGGGATTCTAAAACCATTTTTTGATAAAACTCTGCTATATGGTCAATAGTGATGGAAGTAGGCTATTTCTTAGCCGATTTACTTAAGGTTTCCAGTTCGAATATCCGAATATTGAATTATTCGAATATTTCGAGCGATTTGGATAAATTTAATAACTATTAAAAAATGTATTTTTGTTGTTTTTTAATAATTTATTAATTTGTTTTAAAATAAAAAACAATAAAACTATTTAAAAATGTTTGTTTTATTAAAAAAAAACTGTTGATTAAATAAATTAAAAACAATGTGACACACATTTAAAAGTTTTCGTTTAATTTCCCCCTCTTGCGACTCACATAGAGAATAATTAAAACTTGTAACTTCCACGCGGAACGGTTGTAAATGATTGTGCGATAGTACGATCGATTCCTGGCGAATGTGAGATCCAGACAAGTGCCACCCAAAAGAGTCGGGGTTACGCTGATTGTTGGTAACTGGTGGTTATGCATATAGAGGAGACGAGCCTGGTACATAACCAAAGGTGGTACGAAAGCTGCAGCGAGACAAAGAACACTAATTGAGCGTATGGGCACGTCCTGGTTGCTGAAGTTGATGTCAAGTTAGCCTGGTTGTCACCTGCGTGACTTATGTCTCGAATGATGGCTTCAATGCTGAAGAAATGCACATCCGAGTACCTGAAAACTCGCTTTAGTGGACAGTACTTGGAACTTTGACCGAGAAAAGGGTTATTGAGCTAATAAAATGGTATCGTGTAGCAGAGAGATGCGATTACCAAAAGCAGCTATCTTAAATCGTGGGTCAGGAAAATATTCAACCTACTAAATCATTAGACATAAACTGCTGCAATCTGTTGAAGCCGCTCGTTCGTTTTCTGCAAAACAGTCGCTACACGAATAATGAGAATTGTGTTTATTGACTGTAACGATCGTCTATTAATAATTTAAACCAACACATTTTGTCACAACTTGCTGGTCCAGTACAAAATATCTGGAGTGGCTCTGAATCTATTTATTTATTTATTTATTATTTAGTTTAAAACACAAATTTTTTAAAACTAAAATAAAAAAATAATTAAAAGTTTAACGTAATAACTTTAAACAAAAAAAAAAGAATATAAACCAAATTTTAGTTTGACAATTAAAAATTTAAAAAATAGTTCGTCAAGATATTTTTAAAATTATTCTTTGACAAATTAAAGTCAAATAGGTCGTCAATTAAGTTGAACGATTTAGACATCCTATTAATAGGGTTGTTTTCTCCATAGTTAGTAGAATGGTGTTCAAGTGCTAAAAATCCATGGTTTCGAAATGTTCTGCATGGCACGTGAATTGATATGTTTTCCAAGATGTGAGCTAAATCAACGTAACCAAGTAAAACGTTACCAATAAAATCCGCGCCCAAGAAATGTTGTCTATTTTCAATCGTGCATATTTTGTAGTCCGTGCATCTTGTTGGGTATGGAGGTAAGCAAGCCACATTTTCATGGAATGAAAAGTTGTGGTCGTAATCCCAGTCACTTTTCTTTAACAAAAAAATCATGAACTTCTTTTGAATGCTTTCAATTCTTTTTATGTGCACAGCATAGTATGGATTCCAGACCGTTACAGCGTATTCCAGTTGAGATCGAACATAAGCGAAATATAGTGAACATAAGGTTTGAATATCCTTAAATTCACCTGTCAATCTTTTAACAAATCCGAACATGGCATTCGCTTTTGCAATACAATTTTCAATATGCCTATTAAAACTGGCGTTTTCGACAAATGTAACACCTAAGTCTATAATATCATTGACTTTTTGCAGTACTTCGTTGTTGACTTTGTATGAAGTAATTAACGGATATCTTTTACGATGGAAAGACATGATTTTGCATTTCTTAATATTTAAGTAAAGCGAGTTTCGATCACACGCACGTGACGTGCAATTGTGGATTTAAAGTTGTTGCATAATACTAATTCAAATATTTTTAGAATCCACGATGTAGTTGATATTCTTCTATAGCATGCAACGTCGTCTCGTTTACCCGATTTAAAAATTGGTGTAATCTTTGAAATTTTCCATTTTTCGGGAAACACGCCGGTACTTAAGGAATGATTGAATAGATAGCATAATGGAATCATTAAAATTTCAGCGTACTCGTTCAGAATAGAAGAAGGTATATCGTCAAGACCACAGCCATCTCCAAATCCATTTTAAGCCGTTAAAATGTTGTCCTCAAAGATAACAGGAAGAGTTATTGATACGTTGTTATTGCTGGGTTGTTCATACAATTCACGCCAATACAATTCGTGCCAGCTATATCTTTGGCATTTGAAGAGTAGGTCATATTCGCAGGGTATCCTTCAATTTCACATTTATTCCTAAAGTATTTCTAAACTTGTTTTTTATTTACTTTGATTTCGATGGATCAATTTCGGTTTAAGGTAACGACATTTGACACAGCCAGACCTAACACAAAAAGAACGATCATATCGGAAGTTGCACGCATTTTCGATGCTTTGGGATATACAGGACCCGCAATTACAATGGGAAAGCTACTTATACAAGACCTGTGGGAGATGAAAATCGATTGAGATGCTGCGTTTCCGCAAAGTATGAACACAAAATGGCAGAATTTCAGATCACAATTAATTGAACTTAACAACATATACGGATACCTCGATTTCTTCAATATAACCAACATTCTGAAGTTCAAATTCACGGATTCTCAGATGCTAGCGAACTAGCATAAGGAGCATCGATATATGTCCGATGCAAGAGTGATGATGGAAAACTATCAAGCCATTTATTATGCTCAAAAACTCGGATCGTCCCCACCAAGAAGATATCACTTCCCAAGCCTGGGAACCAGTTTAATGAAACGCGTCATACCAGCTATAAAAATTCAGAACCCACCAATATTTTATTGGACAGACTCCACGATAGTGCTCCATTGGATTGCTTCTGAAACATCTCATCTAAAAACACTTGTGGCAAACCGCGTTTCCAATATACAACTATCCTGTAAAACAGCCGATTGGCACTACATTGCATCAAACGAAAACCCAGTTGACTTAATATCGAGACGTTTACAACCATCAGCGTTATCAACTTCTTCGTTCTGGTTCAACGGCCCAGAGTTCTTAGTTCGTAAAGAGGGCTCATGGTCAAGACTGACACGATATTTCCACTGAGAAAGGGGCCTTCTCGAACTAAAGGTTACAAAGTCTTGTTTGGTTGCACATGCCATTGCTTCGGAGTTTGACGACGTGTATAGTGCAATTAAATACAGGCATAATTACCGAACATGTGAAAATGATTCAACGAGAATTATTCATGGAAGAATATCAGCATCTCAACCGAAACAAACCATTCAACAAAAATTCTCGACTGAAATTCATGTGCTTTCCTCGACCAAAACAGTATTATTCGGGTCGGAGGCCGTTTATCCCATGCCACTCTTTCCTATTCAACAGCGCCTTGCACAGAAGGTTGTTAATCAATGCTTCACCTGTCGACGAGTTCATCCCAAGAGTACTGCTCAACTTATGGGACAGCTACCACCTAGCCGAATATCCATATCACCACCATTCACCAATATCGGAATTGACTACTGCGAGCCTTTTCATATTTATTACAAGCTACGAGGAAAAAGGCCGACCAAGGCATATTTATGTATATTTGTATGTTTTGTAACTAAAGCTGTACACCTCGAATTGGTGACCGAAGCTTCCAGCCAAGGCCATAAAGAAGAGGTCGACGAAGCTGTGCATGGAAGCCAAAATTACATGACATTTTACTTCACCCTATTCTTCCCATTTTGGGGGACTATACGAAGCTGCCGTGAAATCCGCCAAACATCATCTACGGCGAGTAATGGGGCATGCCCCTTTGACATTTGAGGAATTAAGCACGCTAATTAAACAAGCTGAGGCCATACTGAATTCCCGACCACTCTACCCGATGTCAAACGATCCTAGTGATATGCTGCCACAGACGCCGGGCCACTTTTTAATTGGTAGACCCCTTACAGCGATTCCGGAACCCGATCTTCAAGATCAAAACTTACGCCTTACTAAGCGATGGAATCTAGTACAACAGTTACATCAACATTTTTGGGCTCGGTGGTCATCGGAGTACCTGCTGCATCTACAACAGCACAGATCGTGGGTTAACTCTTCAACCATTATATCATGTGGTGACTTAGTGTTAATCAAGGACGACAACTTGCCTCCTTTAAAACGAAAATTAGGTCGCATCACCCAACTTCATCCCGGGAGAGATGGAATTACAAGAGTCGTGACAGTCAAAACTAGCATCTCACCGTTGCTAGTTTTGAGCTAATAACTCGCATTTACCCTAATAACAGTATATAGCTTACCTATATACATTTTCATGCATACAGTTGCTTTTTGCTTTTATATACAATTTAAAATTGTTTTTATAAATTTAAATTCAGTCTAAAAGAACGTTTCCGCTATTAAACATTAAAATTTGTAATAAACTTAATAAAATTAAAATAAATTTTGTACAGCTATCCGTTTAAAATTTTTTATTTCCAAAACGCGAAATAACTTTACGTTCAAAAATAGTATGTAATGGCGTTTTTGATAAAAATTTCGCTTCTTTTAAAGTACAACCAAGACAATTGTGTGTATAGTGTGTTTAGAACGAAAATAAGTTTGCACGGATTGCACAAATGTGTAGGTTGGTTCGAAAAGCAAACAAAAATAATACACAATTGAGTGGGTAGGCAAGAAAAGGGATATTCTTTGATTAGATGTACTAAAATATTTTTCTAGACACAAACCTTTATTTAGTTGTATGTATTTTTTGATAGATGGCCTACAATATTTTGTAGTAAAATGAAAAGTTGGACTAAAAATATTATTTAGAAACTGCAGTACCGACTGCAATTTAAACGTCAAAAAATTATAAATAAATTTATTTAGCGACCAGCATATTTAAAAATAAATAAATATTAAATTAAAACTAATGCAAATCAGATTAAACTCGAATGGAATCTAGTGCAAATAATGACGTGAAGCAGATTCTCTCGGAAAAACGTACAAATTATTTGGAATGGTGTGATTATTTTATGGCAACTGCATTCCTTGCGGCCAAACGTAGTAAAGATCCATGCACTCAAGTTGGGGCGGTAATTGTGAATTCAGAGCGAAAAATTGTTGGTATAGGATATAATGGATTTCCAGTTGGATGCGCAGATGATGAATTCCCGTGGGGTAAATCGGCCGCTGATAAATTGGATACAAAGCACATGTATGTGGTGCACGCCGAGGTAAACGCAATTCTAAATAAGAATTCGGCCGACGTTCGCGGATGTACAATGTACGTTGCATTGTTTCCGTGCAATGAATGCACAAAAGTAATAATACAATCGGGTATTAAGGAAATTATTTATATGTCGGATAAGCACGCATCGAAAGCATCGACAATTGCATCTAGGCGGATGTTAGACGCATGTGGCATTGGGTACACACAGTTTACGCCAAAAGTCAAGCGTATCGTAATTGATTTTGATGAAATCGATTGGAGTACATTGGACCAGTTGCCGAATACACCACAAAAAATACTTTAATTTGAACCTAAATTAATAATGAATAATTTTTTTTTAGGACGAACGGCTCGAAATGGAAGGCTCTATATAATCTCTCCCTGAAATTTTCTAAATTTACAATAAATCACAGAATACTTTTGTATTTTTATTTTCTTAAAACATAATAAAATTATTCCTTATTACGCTACACAAATTTTATTTAATCTTTGTTATACAAATTTCCTAGTAAAATATTGGTTCCATGCCTAATTCAGCTGGGAAACAGATCATTTTTCATATAGTCCGTCGTCTGATAATTACAATCCGCGTCGATCGTTGTCGTCGTATAATTATAGGCCGGTGGAGGTGAAATTTCTCGGTTTGTGGTTGTGTTGATGCTAGGCGGCCGGTCGCGATCCCGCTCAAGCAACAGCAACCGTAATCGATACTCCTGCATGCTGGCATGATAGGATGGTGGTGGCGAACGATGTTGGAATTCTGAATACTGCAACACCGCGTCGTTATGGTGATGAATGTTGTTTAAATTTAAATCGTGCGGGGTTGTGAATCCCAAACCACCAAAACATGTTTGCATACTGGGTGATGTCATGTGCCAAGCCGCACCACTAACCGTGACTAGAATTACTCCTACACCTGCGACGATAAAGTAATATTTATAGAATATGAAGAATAAAATTGGTCGATGCGCGCTAGTTACCAATCATTAATAAGGCAGCTGTTAAATGTGATGCTGGTGGTCCCGAAAGTCCTGTAATTCCTACGGCTGCGCCACCAATTGCACACGCTAGTCCCCCTAATGCTACAACAGCGATTAGGGCACGAAGTGGAGGGCCAGCAAACCATCGGCCGCAGCAACCTTTGCTTGATATCTCTGACGGAGGTCTGAAATGGAAATAATAAAACAAAAGTGTAAATTAGAATTCAGTCACTGCCCCGCAAGGCACAACGTAAGTAAATGAATGAAAGTCCTAAAATTGAAATTATATAAAGAATAAACCCACTAAGTTTCATTTTTGGTAACAAAGATGCGAAACTACTATAATTGATTGTTCCTAAAAATAGGTTCACGCTTTGAAACCAACATTAGCCCTGAAGCTGTTTTGAGGCTTTTCAGTTTTTCCCCCGAGTTCTTCAGCACGAGCAAGGCGTCATTTTAAAAATTCAGTTTAATTCTTCTGATTGATCCTGTTACAAGTTATTTGATATTTTCGAATATACGTACATTGTCTTTGTAACAAAGTACCTAATATGGTTTACGGCTTTCTTAGAATGACGAATGAAGAATGATCGATGTTTGCGAAAGCACACCTCTTGCAGCTGCTTCACTAGGTAAGTATAGGAGTTTCCGAGTACCAGAAATCGAATGCGATGAGTCTTATTGAAACAAACTTTTTTCTCAGATCAAAAACTTTGATGAAAAAGTTTTTGAGTAGTGGGAATTGACTATGATTTGGTCCCTTTTTCCGGAAAAGGCTTTTAGAGGTTTCTTCGATGGGTGCGTTCGGATTTTAAAATTTTTTTCCACAATAAACGATCTCAGAGAGGCTAGTAGAGAAAGACAAGACGACAACCAATGGCCAGTATCTTACTCAGTAGGTCTGGCAGCTGGCTAGGATTCAACGGGCCACTCATTCAATAACGTTAAATCAAAAAAAAATTACAGAAACGAACACTAGAAGAAACAATACAAACTGTCGTACTCGAACAAGTTTCAGAAATTGAAACATCAGAACAAGCATCGTACAATATCGAAATTATTGGCCTCAGTGAAATGAGATTAATAAAAGCTAAAACATAAAAGGCACTAATTAATAGCAGAAACACAACCATCATTCTGTGTTATGTCCCAACAGAAGACGTATATGAAACAACCAAGTTTGAGGTCTTTAAATAACTACAATTCACAATAGCAAGAACACAGAAATGATATCAAGATAATAGAAAGAGATTCCAATGCAAAAATTGGAACAGATAACACAGACCTGACAATTGTCATGGCTACGGCACGCCGCGATACAAGATGCGCTTTGTGAAAGCAACGTTACGAATTTGATGTTGGTTTTCTAATAAACAACAATCAATACTCTTATTTATTTACTGTTTTCACGGGTGCCATTTTAATATTTCATTTGTAAACTTTCCCGCTCCTGTGATGTTTTCTTGAATCGATCATCTAGAATGCATTCTCATATGAGCAAAATAGCTCAGCATTATGTCAAAATTATTTTGTGCTCAAAATGGCAGTAGTAGCAATATACATCATGTTATTATCAGCCCCCAAGCGCCTTACACCAAATTTCAAACTACTGGGCACCAACCCAACTTGGTTGTCGCCAGCCAGTGCACATAGAATACCAGACAGCACTGCTTGTAACGTCATAAAATTTATGTCGATAGCTTTATTTTTGAACTGTAGATGGCACTAATGTTCGTTAAATGTACATTAGATTTTAGAGGTCTAACGAAAAGTTGAACGGCGAAAAATTATGACGAATTTAAACACAATTACATACGAATGAATTGATTGATTCAGGTGAAGTACGATGAATTAAAACACAATTTTTTAAAACATTTACTTTTATTATAGCAGCATGATGTCAGGGCTGTTCCAGCTCTTTTTTTTACACTACAATAATATAGTTACTCCACAGTGGCGCTCAAGTATACTTAATCCAATCAACAGATGGCAACACATACAATTACATATTCAAACGTTATACGGTTTTTGTTTACATCCGGCCATCCTACGCGAGGATCGCCTCAATCATCTCTTGATTCAGCAAGATCGCGGTCATCCGGACAAACAACTTTTTTCATACTATCCGATGCAAAAACTCCGTTGAATCTCTTTCTACCATGTTCTGAATTTTGATCTGTTAATAGATATCGATCACTCTGTAATATTTGTGTAACGGTTGAAGCTTCTTACTTTCACCAGTTGAAACTGGCTCTCTAAAGCGAAAAAATAATTTCTGCGATTAGACTTTAGTTGTACAGCTTGGTGGGCTATTTAGTAACTATTGAATTGTTCAGAGGCAGCTTGGCGATTGTGTAGATCTTACATTTTCACCCATGCTCGTAATGCACTTAATATCATTATGTTGGAACTGTCCACTTCACCATTGGCTCGTGGTGTTGCCGTGGCATTGAGTCTCATGAAAATGTAATTATTTTTCCTCACACTTTTAACAAATGGACCTAAATAGTGCCAGTAGTAAGGGGCACTTGTACTTTCTCGATAGGATGAAGTTCAATTCCTTTCCTTCCATCTTTCTCTTTGTGGTATAGAGAGGCACTCCATACACGACCAAATATACTTTTTATTTACATCGTTCTTCCGTGAAAACCAGTAGTTTTCTGAGTAACATTTATAGTTTTATCAATATTGAAATGCCCTCTTTAATCATGACATTCAGCCAAAATTCTTCGGCGAATCCTTTCATTCACTTATTATTTGAATAATTTCGTTATCATTCTCCTGTAAAGTTACAAGTTAATCCTCTTCTATAAAATTTACATAGAACACGTCGAGAGATGCCGGTAAAATATCTGACGGCGGTAGAACCGCCTTCTATTCGTGGCATCTACATAATGCATTTGGTTACAACTTCTATTGAGACTTGTACCCCTGTGCTCTTGCGGAAAAATTTATTACTATGAAAAAGAGTTTAGTCATGCTTTTCTATGAATTATCTATGAAAAGTGATCTTGGAAAGTATAATATTATTTGTATATTGCATTAAAATATAAAAACTATACATTTATTTACAATTAATATTAAAATTATCAATTTGTTATTTTATGCGCTGATGACGTCAACAAGAAATTAATACGCGATGGAGTTAAGACGCCATTTTGTTTATACTGCAGTCATCATTTGTTTTTATATTCTCACGATTTCCTAATTTTATTTTATTATTATAAAGACCGTAGATCTTTAATTACGAGCCCTTTTCTGATACGTAAACTTATTATGAGTTTATTAAACTTTAATTATAACATAATTATCAAAATCACGGTGAATTACGACGAATTAAGACATAATTTTATTAAACTTAACATTTACTTTTTATTACGCCGTATTTCAGCGGCGATGATGTCAGCATTGTTTTTCCGTCAATAAAAATTACTTTACAGCGGCGCTCAAATAATACTTAATCCTAGGAACAGATAGCTTTCAAATACCATAACAAATTAATTCAAACGTTCTAACGATATAAAATTGGAAATATAAAAATAAAAACGGTTTCTGTTTACACCAATGGCCCTTAAAATAATTTTTAATTGATATTTTTATAGAATTTACTGCATTTTACTTCGCGATTAACGTTTCACAAAAAAAAAATATTATACAAAAAACAAAAACCATTTATTTGATTATACTGCCATCTATAGTCAAAGGTCGGTATCATCAAAATAAAATGACGGCATGTAGCGAAATTGTTAGCGACATGAGGCCATCAGTATTCCAGGTGCACTGATATTACCACATGGGGGCTGTTTATATACATCATTACGAGTGCGACACGCGACTTACGACTCTAACTAATTTTGTCAAATTTTTTATGAAAACTGAAAAAAATAATCATTACGATTTGTCATAAATGAGTACGAACTAAAACAACAAAAAGTTGAGATTACTATAGCCCAAAATGCTCGATGAGTGTATTACCCCAACTTAAATTTGATATATTTCGGAACTTCTGGCATCGACGCCCTGACATCCACATCGCCGACAGCCACATCGCCGACAACCACATCGCTGACTTCCACATCGCCGACAAGGCACATCGCCGACACCCACCCACTTCACCGAGAAATACGATGGCAACACTAATTATTGCTATCATGACATTTTTTACTCTCGCCCAAAAAATCTTGACATTTTTACTCTCCCGAAGTACATTTTTACTCTTTTAGTCCCGAATATTTGCTATCATGATAGTTAAAAAATGTCATGACAGATGAAATTTTCGGGGCTGAGACTAGAAATAATACCTTATAAATATGTACATGTTTGTGAAATAAGCCCAATTTTCATATGTGGTCATATGTCAGTCACAATTTTCATATGACTGAGGCTAAATTCAGTCTCAGATAAATGCTGTGGCAACAACATTATTGCTATCATGATATTTTTTACATTCAGCCCAAAAAATCCATACATTTCCGAAAATTCTTGCTATCACGATAGTTAAAAACTCTCACGACAATTGAAATTTTTGAGCTTGAGAGTAAAAATGTAGTGATTTTCTTATGCGGTGTACATCGTTTAATGAGTGAATGTTTAAAGAGCACGTACGACTTGAGATATAGTCCATAGAAGTCAGAAGCTATTCGTTGGCCCAACTACCGATGCACATCGTTTGATAGATGACTATTTATAGAGCACGTACGATTTTTTTAGAATTTTTCTATGTATAGGAGTTAAGATATAGTCCGTAGAAGTCAGGAAATATTCGCTGGCCTGGCCCAACTAGCGACGCACATCGTGTGATAGTCTGTCTACCTGTCCGGTCGGCGATGTGGCTGTCGGCGATGTGGTTGTCGGCGATGTTGTTGTGTCTGCAATGTGGCTTGTCGGCGATCTGGTTGTGTCGGCGATGTGGTTATCGGCAATGTGTGTGTCGGCGAAGTGAGTGTCGGCGATGTAGCGGTGCACATCGTTTGATAGGTGCATGTTTTAGGATCATGTATGATTCTTTTTAGAATATTTCTATATGTATAGTGAGTTAAGATATAGTCCATAGAAGTCGTTAACTAGCGGTGCACATCGTGTGATAGTCTGTCCATCTGTGTGATAGTCTGTCTGTCCAGCGATGTGACCCATACCCCCTACATGCATACGAGTATATACAAATTTTATAAAGAAAACGCAACCTTGTTAAAACTACATCTTCCACTACAATGCACACCGCTCTTATATATATCCGTCAAATTTAATTTTTCAACTTCGATCAATTTTATAAACTTTAATTCAAAAAATATAGGTAAATTGGATTATTAAATTTCTGGGAACGAGCAAAGTAAAAAGTGCGCGCGGAACATTTTCTACTTGTGCTTTTTATTTTGTTACTCGTATTATATATATTTCATTTCCATTGAATTTTTCATTAAGTTTATTTTCCCAAATTTAATTCATTATAATTTGGCGTTATTCGTAATAATTTTTTGGTATATACATAGGCATGGAAAATTTATCATTGTGAAACTTGTAATGATATTAAAACCAACAACAATGGCAAATAACTATTTAATTACTTTTTGGAATTTTAAATTTTTACCTTTTTTCGAGATGTGGAGTGGATTTATACAGTTTGAATTTTTTCAACTCATTATGATTTTAAATGTAATTGAGATGAACATTTCAATTATATTTCGGCATTTTTTGATTGATGGGGCATAATGTGCATACTCGTAAACGCGTGAGTAAATACTGTCGAATTAAATCGATCATTCGGTTCATGATTATTGGTTTCAATCAAGCATTTTTTTTCTTTTTTTAGGAAAAAGCCGAAGGAGTTATCATTACGCCAAAATCGATCTGCGACAACCTAAACGCTCATCAGATTTGAAAATAATAAGTACTATGGGAAATTCTGTTGAGGAAAAAACATTAATGACTTTCAAAGAAGAATTTGAAGCATGGCAATGTTAACATTGATCTCTTACTAATCGTCGGTTTTGTTCTCGATAAGCAGAAAGTAACAAATTCTTCTCCTGTTCAGTTGTCCGTTTATACGGTTACCTCATCGCCTTTTGCGATACATAATAATGTGCATGACCTTGAGTTCACCTTCAAGGAAAAATCTCGACTTAACGCCATGCAACAGATTCTTTTCCATCATCCGAAAAATTGGGACTTGAAAAAACCTCTTTCTTTTCTTTCTCAAAAACGAGATTCAATGTGGTGAAATTCTCTGGTGACATTCGTTCGAAAGGCCAATGGAAAAATATGCCTGTGTTTGATGCCCGACAGATTAACGCGATTACTGAGAAGGACACTTATTCTTTACCAATTGTCGACGGGCTGCTAGGATGCCACGATCAAAATAGATATCAATTCAGGGATTAGACGGCGTTCAACGCACCCGGCCAGGCTCTATCAATTTGCGGCAACGCCTTTCGGACTCTCTAATGCTCCGCAACGTATGTGCCGATTGATGAACGTTATACCACATCATCTCCATGACTGGGTCTCCATTTACCGTTACTGATTACGTCTACTGCATTTGAAGAGCTGTATTAAAGACTACCATGCACCCAAAAATACCCGGCAAATACGCAGAGTCTTAGGTATGACGTGTTACTATCGCAGATTTATCTCCAATTACTTATGGTAGAGTAATTGAGCAGCCCCACTTACAAATATGAAATTTTAGATTATTCTGGATGATAGCCAGATATTAATTTTACATCAAGGTGAGGTTATCAAGCCGTTGGAAGTTTGGTTTCGAACTAATGAAACATTGAGTTTTTTAAATTAATGAGACGTCGGTCTGAGAAAATCAAATTTTTTAATTAAAATTTTGGTAACCTCAACCTAAAAATAACACTTTTCAGTGGACTACACCAAACACTTTTCGGCCAAACTATAGCAACAAAATCGGTTAGATTAATTATATACAATAAAAGGGACAATCTGACATATGAAGTAATACATGATGAAACCGGAAAAAAATCTTGGAATTTACCACAGAAAGGAAATTGTAACGCGTGGCCCACAGGTGTCTGAGTTTGCTGAATTTTTGCTTACTTTGAAAAATTCAGAAGCACTCGTCTTAAAATTAAAGAAAATTCAGCTATATTTTACTGAATAAACCAAAGACAGATTTTAATCAACCCACCCGACAAAATATTTTCAACCCATTATACACTTTATTTCTAACCCAACAAAAACAAAGAAACTGTTTTGTGGATTATTGTGGTTGTTGTTGCATTTGTTTATTATACAAGGTCTTTTCAAACGTTTCGGAAATGGAATTTTCTTCTCTAAAAAAAGTTACTGAGGTGCAGCCATATTTTCTTGTGTTTTCATCCTTTGAATCCACAGTACATAGATACCCTGTAGATGTTTTGCCCCTATTCGGCTGTTTGGTTTTGATGTACAAACGCAATTGTCCCTGTTTTGCACGTTAAATCATAATCAAACAGCTGTAATGACGTATTTTAGTAATTACCGCAAAATGCTTTTAGGACCGTACACGAACGAATTGAATTGAACTCCTCACCTACTTAATTAGAAAAAAGCGCCTGGTGGACGACTTTTGTAATAGAAAAATCAAGGACATGCGACTAAGTCGCTTATAAGGACTTGATAGGATTTCGGTACTTGGACTGATGTATAACCAGAACAGTCATGCGTAGGCCTAAAAATTATTTACTAGCCACTGAACTGACTCATTATTGAAAAATAACAAGGCTAGAAATATTTGCGAGAGAGATCTACAGTCAGTCACAAAAGTCTGCATACACCATTAAAATTTGCAAAATCGAGATAAATGAAATGAACTAAATATTGTTCTATTAATTAAATAATATATTTAAAAAAGAAAATTATTGTTGAACAAAGAAAAAAATTAAAAAAAATAATAATTTTAAAAAAATTTATAAAATTTATATCATAAACGTCTATTAACTTTGCATTCGTCTTGAGTGACAAATATTTTTCGACTTTGGCAATAAAAAATTGCATGTCGAACGGAAGTGTCAATCAAAATATGAAATAATAAAGCTCAGCAGAATAAAAGTTATACAGTCACCAGATCTGAATGCAATGGAGCATATTTGGTATGAACTGGAACAATTGAAACAATTCAACAATTTGAAAATATATTTTTTTAATTTTTTTGGTCCAATAATAATTTTCTTTGTTTAGATATATTATTTATTTAATATTACAAAATTTAGTTCGTTTCATTTATCTCGATTTTGCAAATTCTAATGGTGTATGAAGACTTTTGTGAGTGACTGTATTAGATGTATAATTTAATTTTTACAGATTTTTTCTTCGAGCTTAAAATTATATTTAAAATAAAAATATTTTCACGGTATTTTGTGGTTTTTACAGGATCGGACGCAAGGTTTCAAAACGCTGAACGCCAAGTCCACGTGAGTTACATAACCTCTTAGAATAGCAGAGTTTACGAGGGCAACTGATAAACAACAGATTCGGCACTGCTTGCTATACGAATTCTAACTATGAAAAAATACTTCTAAAGCAATGAAATCCATTTTTAGTGTTCTTGGTACGGACGTTATGTCTTATGAGACGTGTAGTTATTGGTACAAACTTCAAAAGGTTCAAGATACAAGGTTCAAAATAAACCACCAGATATAAACCTGACCTATATTGAAAGAAAATAGAAACACGACAATTTTAATAGAAATAGAAACTGACAGAGTCATTCATAAAAGTAATATAAAATCGTAAACACTTTTAATTTCAGATGTGCATTAGGCAGTATAATAGCAAAAATTTAAATTCTCGATTGCACGTACTCTCAGATCGTCTCTATAAGGACCGGTAAAACAAAGTTACAGGACGGAAATTTTAAGCTAATTCACAAAATTGATCTAGAATCAAAATTTTATAGACCGAATGTATCCAATATTGAACGAACAAATTACGATAGAACGCGATTCCTATACAGATCCTATTAAATAGCCTGAAAACCACCCACTAAACGATCCCTAGATTTCACTTGCAGTACGTTGAAATGGATAGCCAGATCACGAGCATTTTGAAAAAATCCAAAAACAAATAAATACCGTTAACTATTAATTTCATTTCAATCTGTACCAAACTTGCTTAAAAGCCTGCCTTCCAGATGTAATCAAACAAACACTCTTGCTTAATAAATTTGATGGCGATATCCCCCTATAATAGAATAATACTGAGAGACTCAAAGGAACGCATGTAATAAAATTCATCAATATACCGTTAACAGTCAACAATATCATACTTATCTCGAAAGGGAAATATTGGAAAATACGAACCATATGAACACCAGAAATGTCGAAAATCCACAAATTCTAGAATCTCACAGTACATCCATGATTTCCATTCCGGAAGCAGGTCACCACAATAAAACGTCAACAACAAACGGTGAATTTTACGAAACATCGTACGAATTTTAATGGAGGAGGAGCTTACTAACATTCCACAGTCAATATCATATTGCAAACATAAAACAACACCTGAATCACGTTGCAAGCGAAAACGTGCGAATTGCATTTAAACTCAACAAATTTGGCGACAAAACAATTTCACGCTGAACACATTGGTTGTAATCAATTTGTAAATTGAACAACACGTTAATTGAAATGAAGATTTGATTTTTTTTTGATCAGGAAACATGATTTACATATTATTGCAATTGAGTTTTCAGAATGTCAGTTAGATGTGAAATGCCAAGAGCAAGTGACTTGTTTATGAATAAAATTACTATTAGCAAATTTTACCTACATATATTTTAATTAACCCAATTTTAGGCAGGAAAATTAAATTTCCTTCATTTAAAGCTAATACGAATATGTCTTGTTGAAAGCAATAACAAATATAAAAATAAAAGAAAACTCGGGAAACAGGTATACCTACCAAAATCGGAAAAATTTCCTTAAATTAAGTTAAAGTTGTTTTATGTTTCGTTCGATATACCTCTACATACAGGTAAATGGAGCCTAACATTTTGTTTTTGTTTTAACAAAATTTTCCGTATATTCCGCTTATAATTCTATTTCCGACGTTTTTACGACAGTGTATGCAATTTATACGGTATATGCGGTAACTCATTCGTGTACACTCCACAAAGTCATGAAATTTAGTATAGTTGGTAAGTGAATTTTTTGTTTACGGCATTTTCCATGATATATACTTGGTTTGGGAAAACAAACAAGACCACCGTCGAAACTGAGATGAAAATATGTTTAAACTGCATCTATAGCTATACACCGTTGTCTATCTAGAGCTAAAGAGCTTTTTCCGTGTACGTGAAATAATGTTTTTCTTCAAAATTTTATTTTTTGTGCTTTCTTTTGATATATAGTTTTCCATTTTCACTCATGCTGCTGTTTTTGGAAAAAAGGAAAACAAAAACGGTAGAAAGTATATAGTGTTTAACTTAGTCTATCCGAGTTTAGTGCAGGTCACAAAAAAAACTAAATTTCTATTTTTCAGAAAAACTATAAACTGATGAATTGTAATAATTAAATTATCATGATTTCATTTCACTGTGCGAGCATTACAAATCTTAAATTAAATTACGTATAAATGATTCAAGAAAATATCTAAAGTCAAGTGAAATTAAATCAGAACATTAATTATTTCGAATTTATTGCTGTACGCCCGAACTCTCTACCAACGACCCGACGTATAATATAATTAATTGCCATCCCTTTGCTGTTGTACGAGCATAAACGAGTAAATAACCCTTATATACGTAAAATAATTATGTCTTGTCATTTGTGATAAAGAAAAATAACAAAATTTGGAATTAATTTATATTATGGAATTACAAATAGCAGTAGAATGGCTGGCTGGTGTGCACACAGGTAATTATTCTTTCCGGTGTCAGAATTAAGACAATACCCTTATCCAAATGTCAAAACGAATAAAAAAAAGTGTTTTTATGTTTAGTTTTCTAAATGTATAAATAATTATTTAAGATAAACAATAAAATATTTAACAGATGGATAAATTTTCTAATATTCGGATTTATTTTGTTGTTTGGTGTTAAAAATTTAATTACCGATTTTTCGGACACGAAATATGATTTTATATCAGATAGCTTGAAAATTTGAATTAAACGCCTCTCGTTCTATATTTTATTGTAGATAAAAAGTTTCGAAAAAAAAAAATACTATACCAGTCGTAAGAAGGAAACATATGAATATGGTCAAGCGAAAAAAATTATGATCATGAATTAATGTTGAAATCGTTATTACGATCGTTATTGGTTTCATATATGTGATGAGCTTAGCAATATCTATAGTACAGTACAACACGCATCATAATTTTACGTTTATCAAATTTATTAAACCCAATTTGTTTTTAACACAATTAAAAAATTAAAATCTAAAATATCAAAAAACTGTAAAATTCCGAGATGCATATAGTAATGGAAAATTATAGGCCATGTAAGAAATAATTCGTTCAGTTGCAATAGTTTTAAATCAACATTAATATGTCATGTATCTGTCTGTTAACCAGCATGGATTTATGCCATGTCGCTCTACTTCTTCCAACTTGATTGAATTCACTAACATAGTTATAAACGAGATTGAGAAACATAACCAAGTTGATGGGGCGAGACGTGTGGCATATACAGATTTCAGTAAGGCATTTGACTCTATCTGTCATCATAAAGCCCCCCAAAGCTTTTATACATTTGGATTTTCAATGGAATATATCAACTGGTTCAAGTCGTATTTAACAAGTCGCCAGCAGTATATAATAATAGGAAATAAGAAATTTAAAGTTATTAACGTGACTTCTGGTGTTCCCCAAGGATCTCACATTGGACCATGGCTTTTTATTGTTTTCATTGACAGCATAACGAACATAATAAAAAACTGAAGTGATCAAACAAATTCGCGATTCTATCGAACTACAAGAAGACCTCAATAGACTTAGTAGGTGGTGTGACCAAAACTCATTGAATTTGAATATCAAAAAATGCAAAATTATGTCTTTTTATCGCAAACGGAATCCAATAATTTCCGCATACAACATCAATTGCGTAGAAATTCAGAGGGTATACGAGATCACAGATTTGGTAGTCACCAATGTTTATTTCTATATAAAATGTATATGTCTATATAAAATATATGCATATTTCTAATAAAATGTATACATATTTCTATATAAAACTAGCTGATCCGGCGAACCTCGTTCCGCCCCAAATTACTTTGTTCCATGCAAATACTTTTGTCCTTGAGAAAACATCAAACAATTCAACTCGATTCTCAATGAGGATGTCTGGAAACACTTTCGTGATAAGCTCTTCCATCGACGTCGTGAACACGTACAAATTCGAAGGAAACGAAATCAATCCTGTAAAAACATTAACAGGAATTTGGCCATTGCCAAGCCCCAACATTTGTTTGGAAAAATCAGCAGTTCTGTAATGCGACTCTCATGTTCGTGGTCAACTGAAACTTCTTCACATAGCTCCATAATATCGACGCTTTCAGACATGCGTTGAGTTCATCTGTAGCTGTTTATTTCGGAATGACAGGTAGCGTTTGACGAAAGTCGCCGGCCAGCAGAATCATCGCTCCACCAAAATGTCTTGGGTCACTTCGCAAATCCTTCATCGTTCGATTGAACGCTTCCAATGATCGTTTATGTACCATTGTGCACTCGTCCAGATGATGATTTTGCATATTCCAAGAATCCAAAACCATCACCTTGGACATCGCTAAGTTCTTGACAATTAAGCACACTGGCATGTCATTTGTGTGGATATTCATCGGCAATTTCAATGAAGAGTGTGCCGTTCGGCCACCATCCAGCAATGTGGCTGCAATTCCAGATGATATGCAACAGCTAACACTATTTGAGATGTCGAGCGAAGTGTGGCCAAAAGCAATGAAATCAGAAAGGTTTTATCTGTTCCACCCGGAGCATCGAAGAAGAATATTCCGCAGTTTTCTTTGTCAACTGCCTTCATCAATCCATCGCACACGTGATTTTGCTGCACATTCAAAAGCGGATATTCGTTTGTACTATTTGGCTCAATGGATCTCGATCGTACACTTGCTCTCGTTGCAATACGTTGGCATGCTCAATTTCAACAAATAGCACATAAGCACGCACATGTCTTCGATCAAGATCAAAGCTTCGTTGCATATCTTGTCATTCATTTCAAGCTCATAATTCGATGTAGCAGTGAGAACTGGATGCAAAATGTCGTACGAAATAGATACGTTGTCCATTCTCCAAGTGCACCGACAAATGTTGAACAATGGGAAGACGTTCCTGTATTGCAAATGAGAAAATACACCAAATCGCCTCATTGCAACTGACATAACGCCCAATTGGAATCTTGATACTTCGGCATTTGCATCCATCCAGAGCAGTAAAGCCGAATACTGCCAGGTCGCTACCTTCGTTCACCTATTTGCAGACATATTTAATGGACTTCATGGAGTTACAGTACTCAACATTGCAGTGTGTTGCAAATGTTTTCAATAGAAGTTTGCAATATGGAACGATCCAGTGATTATTTTTCGATTTTTCGAATTTTCCAACTTATACGGTGGATTTTCCCATAATTTCCTTTCTTAAGAACCATCTTCTGGCAATTGCGAATACAACAAAAAAAGATTAAGACAAATCGGTTTAGCCGTTCTCAACTGAAAAAAATCATTTTTCGACTTTCCGAATTTTCCAACTTTTACGGTGGATTTTCCCAAAATTTTGAGCCAAATCGGTTTAGCCGTTCTCAACTGAGAAACATCATTTTTCGATTTTCCGACTTTTCCGGTGGATTTACCTAAAATTTTCGTTAGAAAGAACCATCTCTTGGCAATTGCGAATACAACAAACGAATATTAAGCCAAATCGGTTTAACCGTTCTCAACTGAAAAACATCTTTTTCGAATTTCCGAATTTTCCGACTTTTACGGTGGATTTTCCCAAAACTTTTTTTCCTAAGAACCATCTCCTGGCAACTGCGAACACAACAAACGAATATTAAGCCAAATCGGTTTAGCCGTTCTCAACTGAAAGACATGATTTTTCTATAACTTTCCGAATTTTCCAACTTTTCCGGTGGATTTTTCGGCAATTGCGAACACAAAAAAATTGACCGAAATCGGTTCAACCGTTCTCATCTGATACGCGTTTATACATTTTTACACCATTTTTATATATATAGATAGATAGATAGAATAAATAGACAAAAATAAATAGATTGGATAAAAAATAAAATACTAATTTGCATGCATGCCTCCGTTGCGATTCGAATCCAGTACCCCCAGCCCATGCGCCAAAGCTTTAACCACTGCACCACCTCTCTCTTATAAAATGTACGTACAAAATTCATATAAAAAAGGCTTTATATTCGATTTTTCGGGTTTTGCGACTTTTCCGGTGGATTTTTTCAAAATTTTCTTTCTGGCAATTGCGAACACAACAAAAAACGATTGAGCAAAATCGGTTGAACCGTTCTCGCAGATACATTTTTACACCATTTTTATATATATATATATATATATATATATATATATATATATATATATATATATATATATATATATATATATATATACATATATAGATGTATATTTCTGTATATAAAATGTATATTTCTATATATAAAATGTATATTTCTATATAAAATCATTGAATATAGAAATATACATTTTATATAGAAATAGACATTTTATAGAGAAATATATGTTTTATAATGAAATATACATTTTATATATGAATAGACATTTTATAGAGAAATATATATTTTATAATGAAATATACATTTTATATAGAAATAAACATTTTATATAGGAATAAACATTTTATATAGAAATATACATTTTATATAGAAATAGACATTTTATTTTCATTATCTATTTCTCTATAAAATGTACATTTATATATAAAATGTTTATTTCTATATAAAATGTATATTTCTATATAAAATGTTTATTTCTATATAAAATGTCTATTTCTATATAAAATGGATATTTCAATATAAAATTATTTCTCTATAAAAGGTCTATTTCTGTATAATATGTATAGCGGTGTTATTGGGGTTTTCACTATTAAATAATTTAACACTCACTATATTTTTGTTATATAAACTATTTATTTATTGTTTATTTTTCAAAAAATTATTTCTTTAACATAGAGTTTCTTAATAGGTTCACACTTTCGATGGCGGACGATTGTTCGCGGCACTTTCCACTTTTATTATTATTTGTATATGAGACTGTGTCTCCTTTAATTTCTACAACGCGACTCATTCCTTTTTCGTTTCTCAATTTTCTGTTTTGTAATTCTCAATATTTATCGATTATCGATAACTATCGAGAATCGCGAATATAATTTGTAGGTGGCGATAGCTCTATTCAGCAAAACGAGCTATGCCTCGTAATTAAGCGGCGCGGTGTATAAATAGTTTTGCTACGAGGAGTGCCACGAAGTGGAAAGGTTTTTGAGCCGCTACATCACTCCCCTTTTGGATCGAAAACCGTAGTGTTTTAAATTGAATGTAACGGTTTTTGGAACACTACGTTTTTCGACTGGGTTTACCACAAGTGTTGGTATGCCGTATGCTGGCTTAAGTCTGTCGATTCCAATTGTTGTTGATTTTCCATCTATATATCCACAACAAAGAATTTGCGCAATTTGCAGGTCACTGGATACGGTCCAGAATAGGGTGTACTCAAAGGACCTCTAACTCTATTCACACGTACGAATACGTGTGAACAGGTTTCCAGATTTTTGGGAATGTACGTTGCCTGTTCGGTTGGATGTCGTGTGTTCGTAGGAACTAAGCCTCTCATGGTAGTACGAAGCTGATTCACGAAATCCGAAGTATCTGCATTTGGGTTCGAATTTTGTTCGTTGATGAAGAATTCACCGGGAACCTTGATGTTTTGACCATATACTAGCTCTGCTGGTGTGCAGTTGAGGTCTTCCTTGACAGAGGTTCGAATACCCAATAGGATCGTTGGAAGTTCTGAACTCCAATGGGATGTATTACATCGAGCTGTTAAGGCGGATTATAATTGCATGTAGAACCGTTCGACAAGACCATTCGCTTTCGGGTTGTATGCAGTTGTCCGAATGCGATGGGAACCTAGGAGCTTTGTGAGCTCGGTGAACAACGTTGATTCGAATTGTGCTCCTTGGTCTGTCGTGATGAAGAGTGGAACACCATATCTACAGATATACTCATTGTAGAAGATCTTACTTTCGGTTTTTGCGGTCATTTCTCGGATTGGATGAGCTTCTGGCCAACGGGTTAATCGGTCGACTATCGTTAAAATATAATGATAGCCATTCGATTGGGGCAGTGGACCAACCAGGTCCATTTGGATGTGTTCAAACCTGCCACTTGGTAGCTCGAATTTAACAAGTTCTGATTTCATGTGGCGGTGAACTTTGGACTTTTGACATGGGATACAAGATTTCGCCCAGTTGCTTGTATCAGTATTCATTCTTGGCCAGAAGTATTTTGAAGCTATGAGTTTTCGCGTAGCACGGATGCCGGGATGTCATAAGCCATGTAGACTATCGAAGATTGTCCGTCGCATGTTGAGAGGAACGTAGGGTCGATTTTTGCCTGTTGAAGTCTCACACCAAATTTGCTGCTTGTCTGGTAAGTCGATCCGTTGCAGATTTTTAAGTTAACCTACCTTGCGTGACGACGTAGTGGACTACGTTATGCTTCACTGGGAGATTGTAATTCGGAGCCTCAGTGAGCGAGGGGCATTTCTTCAGAAGAGCGCCGTAATCATTGTTGACGCTGAAATGTTTTGGAGATGGCGTATCAACTTTGGCGATGATTGCGTTCACAGCGAGGGTAGTAGTTGAATAAGAAAGTCTTCTGTTCTTTCGATCAGAATCGATCAGAAATTGTAAGTTGTTTTCGTGATCGTGGATGAAAAGACGGCGAGACGAACCAATCCCACTGTTTGCCGTAGAAACAGCAGGATTTAGTGGTTTTCCGAAGACCTGAATTGTTTTGAAGTAGCTTCTCCATGAGCTACCGGTCGGAAACTGCACGGCTGATTACAGTTGCGTGCGCGTGAGCCGAAACGACGATGCAAGTAGTACAGTCCGGATCGAAATAACGATCTCGACCTTGACCTGTGTCGGTAATTGAAATTCCGTCTGTTGTTTGGCGATCTTCCACGTGAACCAATGTTCATGTTGGCCAGTGTTCGTTGTAGATCTGCCAATTGTTGTTGCGTCTTGTCCAGTTGTCGTTGCATTAAAACAAGGGCTGATTCACCTTCAGCAGTTGCCTTGCTTGAGGATGGCTGGTTGACAGCAGTAATTGGTTTTGGTACTCTGGATTGAGCGTAAATCCAGATATTGTCGGCGACCGGTAGGATTTCCTCGATGTCGTTCTTGATATCCCGCACCATTATCGCTCGTAGGTCATGTGGCAAACGTGGTCATGTGGCAAACGTTTTAGCCAGAGATTTTTGAGTAAATCGTTGTTTACTAATTTGGAATCACATGCTTTTTGTTCGAGCAGGCGGTAAAAGTGGGACGGTTTAAAGTCTCCCATTTGTTGGAAGCCTGAAAGCAACTCGTCAAGTCGTTGCTCCTCGCTGATAGAGTATCGGTTGGTTAACGCGGATTTCAGTCGATGATATTTCGTGCCTGGCTGCGGGTTCCTGAAAATGTCTGTTATGAATTGTACCGTCTCTTGTGGTATCGCGCCGAGAGTATAGGCGAACCGTTCATCGTCGTCGACAATGCGGTGGATGCCAAACTGGTGTTCGACGAGGATGAACCAAGCTGCCGGTTGCTCGTTCCAGAATGGGGGTATCTTTGGTGGCATCTTGTATAACTTGGTTGTCCGCGATGTTGGTGTGCCAGCATGAGTGTCGTTCTCATCTTCTGACGATGAATAGGCTTTTTGTTGTTTAGGTGGCATTTCAAGTTGATTATTTTATTTTTCACTTCACTTTAATACCGGCGTAGCAGAAATATTTATTTTATTCACTTGTCTATCTAATCGTAGACTTAAAAAAAAATATTCGAACGCGAACAAACTAAATAGAACTATTTTTCCAACCAGTGGTACTATTCTGGTTTTACCTGGGAATAGGGAATTGGGAAAAATATTTTCATAGTATTTTTGTCTAAATTATATTTTTCTGGCCTACTGAGGAAATAAGTTTGGTGTAAATATTTTCGAAACAAAGTTAAATGGGAAAATATTTTTCCCTATAAAAATTTTGTGGAACAAAAGTTTCCCAATACACTTTGTTTTGAAATTTTTTGCACCAAACTTATTTTCTCAGTAGGCCAGAAAAACACACCACAGAGAGTATTGCGACAGATCGAATGGAATGGGCAGATCGATTGAGAAAATCAGTAAAAATAAGATCAATAATTAAGAAATTGTATCGAGCGAAATTGTAGAAACGAGAAGGAACTTATTTCAAATATCACGAAATTATAGTATTAATAGTGCGAAAATGTAGAATCGAACAATCGTACACTTACAGTAAGCTTAATAATTAATATAATGTTTGTAACAAGAAAAAATATTTAAATTCAAATCGTTTGAAAAAAATTAATTTTATAAAAAAAATTGATTGAATTGGTCGAGTTTCGCACCATCGACTTTATTATCTATAGCCATCAACGCTACCCGTTGGGCTACGCTGCTTATGTAATTGATTGTATATATATGTATTATAATATTTATGTTATTTATTTATTTATAAAAAAAAATTAAAAGTTAATGAAAAAAAAAATTTTCGAATTTTTTTTTTCTAAGTATATGATATAGATATGTATAGTGTATACTGTATATAGTTATATATAGTTAATTTAAATAACAATCGAATTTATTTGTGGTTAAGAAAATGTTTTAAAAACTTTGTAAAAAAAATATTTAATAAATGTAATTTTTTTTATAATTACTCGTATGGTATACCCGTTAGGCGTCCATGTTGATGTAGGGTGAATCATCCGTGGTTCGTAATATAAGTGAGGCTATTTGTCGCTAATTTGTGCTGCCACCTTGATCTGCCATCGGTTATTCCGTTTTATTTGTAATTTTGCCGCATGCGCTATGTTGTTGCCAGGTACCCAACAAACAAACGCTGATAGCAGAATGAAATAGATGGAAACATTTGCACACGTCGAAGCGAGAAAACAAATAAATTTACTTCGGTTTCTTCTATGCACTGCATTTTTACCCCCACCTAATCTCTTGTTTAGCAATTTCATTTCAAAAATTGTTATTTCATTTCTATCAGTCTCCAGATTTCAGCTGAAGGTAATAGATGTGCGTGGTTTTGAAACATATAAATGCATACGTATGACGACGTTTGTAAATGTTTTTCAGATGGAAATGGAAATACTTGGATAACATATAAAGTAAGTATATACAAAATTAAAAAAAATCTGTAGTTGTATCTAAATGCGAATGACAATACACATTTGGTACATACAACCAAAGCCAAACACAATCAATAATATATGATTGTATTTGCTTTTGATATAACAAAATATATTAAAAAAATATTATAAAACAGTTAACAGTTACATATTATACTCAAATCGAAATGAAAGAGAGATAAATTAATTTTTAGGGGAAACAAAGCCGAGTTTTCGGTCGACAACAATACGAATAGCATGGAATTAGGTGCATCAATTTGAAGTAAAAATTGAGCGCTCTAACTATATGCTGTTTATGCGCTCTTTGTGCGCTGATTTGTATTACTGGGTAACTGGCTCCCTCGATGGGCGCGATCGCCTTTGCGGGGGCAATTGGCCCAAAATTTTATTTTATATGATTATACATATAAGTTGCGCTTTCCATTGAAATAAAAATGATAATGGATTGACCGGGGTATCGAACTCCTGATACCGTGAGTGCTGAAGCACATACACCGCGCACTAACTAGTTGCACTACACGGTATTTAAAATTTAGTGTTAGCGTTTTAACTGTATTTGTTTTATTTTTTTTTATTTTATAATTTTTGTCACACACTTGGCGTTTCTGTGCGCCTGTTATTTTTTTTTAATTAGCGTATTAGTTTTGTTGTACGCGTTTTATTTGTGTTACACTAGCCGTATTTTGTTGAGAATTAAAATATTAGATGTCAGGTTTCGATTTAGAGGTGTGTGTATCTGAATTTATTTTAACAAATAAAACATTTTCATCATAGTTGGCGTATTTATCAGTAGTAATAAATTTTGAGTTCGCTTGCATCTAAATCCAAAAAATTGTAGGTTTATACAATTCGAATTGGAATCATAATTACTACTGATAAGTAAGCCAACTATGATGAAAATGTTTCCTTTGTTAAAATAAATTCAGATACACACACCTCTAAATCGAAACCTGACCTCTAATATTTTAATTCTCAACTAAATACGGCTACTATTTATGTTAGTTTTATGTTTATATTTTAGTTAATTGATTGCACTTTTTAGGCACATTGCAAAGCAAAAAAAATATGTGCTCTTGCGCGGAATTTTTCTTAACGGTCTCTATTCAGCAAAACGAGCTATGCCTTGTAATTAAGCGGCGCGGTGTATAAATAGTTTTGCTACGAGGAGTGCCACGAAGTGAAAATGTTTTTGAGCCGCTACAAATGTTTATTTCTATATAAAATGTATATTTCTATATAAAAACATTTTATATAGAAATAGACATTTTATAGAGAAATATATATTTGATAATGAAATATACATTTTTTATAGAAATAAGCATTTTATTTAGAAACAGGATCATGAGTATGGTTAGTCAAACGTATGGCGCTATGCAGAATACTGTTGACAAATCAGGCAACAGCTCCTTGGAGAGATACTTCAAAATATGGAATACGAAAGATTCTTAATAACCACGAACACTTTGCAAATGACTGTGCAGATATCCTTATAAATGGTTTAATAGTGGAGAGCAAAGATGATCATTCGATGGTTCATCAAACAAAAACAATAGGCAAGATGCGACTACCAACTCTGGAGGTGTTAATAACGAAGAATAGTTGAACTTTCTGACAGAAAATACTGGCATAAAGTTCAACTGAAAAGTTTCAGTGTAAAGAATGGTATAAAATCCCCACCAAGTATATAAAACTTCTATCCGACTATGTAAATAGTATTTCTTGGTCACACCAAACTTCTGGGTTCGACGGGCTAAAGTCTTCAATTTGTGTTAATCGAGTTCTACCTGTACGCAAAAACCTTCTTCTCATTAAAGAGTTTCTAAATGTGGTCCAGATGTTTTTACTAAATATTTACTTTCAGCTCAACTACTTAGCACAAATGATATGTTTTTTTTCAACAGCAAAAAATGCCAATTTTTTATGTAGACTAATTTCGAAACGTTTATGTTCTACCGAAATCCTTAAAAATCTATTGTTGTATTTACATTAACTACTTACTATACCGAGACTACATATTTATCCAAATGGGAATTCCAATTTTCAAAATGTGTATCTCTATACCATATCCCGTATATTCTACGTATACCAACAATACATGCAATAAAAATGAAAAACTTGCAAAACCAAATCTAATTTACCATTCCAATGAACTCTTAAACCCCATAACATACACAAGTTTTTTGTGGACTGAAAAGCAACACAACATATTTTTGGTTCAAAGGAAAAAACATTTTCCATATTTTTTTTTTTTTTGCTTTTTTCGAAAAACGAAATAATTTAAATAATTTATTTTTTATATAAAAATAATGTTGTTCTGCAGTTTTTATTGCTAGCTCTAGTTCAAAAATAATATTGTAAATTAAATTTGGGGAAGGTTTTGCAGCCATAAGAACACTTAGTAAATTAGATTGCAGGAATTTTGTAAAAATTTGAATAAATTCAATTTCTATATTAAATTATGACAATTGGCCTTGAATACCAATTCATTTTACCACCTGATGCGGACAGTTGTCCCTTGAGATTACCGGAGCATTCTTTGCCATGGTCAGGTGTAAACAAAATGTTGTTGATTTATTTTGTCAAAACGAGGTAAGTGGATGATTAGTGGAGAAGCCCGATATTTGAAAGTGACCATTACCAGGTTTGTGTAATGTGCAACACGTTGTACGAAGTAGTTCTATACACATAAAATTTATTTTTCTCTTGAATTTGTATGAAAAATGTAAATTAAATTACAAAAGAGTATGTACGAGGATGTTTACATTCGTACATTATAAAACATTTGAAATTGGATTTACCTTAACCGTACATAATTTTTTCTCAAAATATAATATCTAATTAAAAAAAAGCTTTCTAAAACAAACCAGAGCCGAATAAAGCTTTCATTTTATTTTTACAGCTATATTTTGTTAGATCCAATAACATTTCTTCCTTGGTGTAAGTGCTACCACTTCCAGCACATGATTATATCGAAATAAGCTAAAATGTAACTGTTGCCAGCGCTATGACGGTAGATTTTAGTGCTAAGCTGCTTTGGTTAAATTTGTGGTGTTCTTCAAGACCTTTTCAATGTTATTCAAAATGATTTAGCTATCAGCGCTAAAACGGAGAATTTGTGAACCAAATTGGTGATAATAAATTGTTGGTTTTCAAAGACTTATTAGTTTTGAAAAAGTTATTAAAGATACAATTGAGCCGTAAGGTGGTTTAACAAAATTTATGGCATTCTTTACAACTTTTTCAAGTTGGGGATTTCAAATGGTAATTTTGGGAAAATACATTTAGAAGATTTTTCTATGGGGCCTGGTTAATTTTTTTCCACGAGGATCGTCCTTGTTGTCTACGAGATTCTTAATTTACTTTAATGATCTACTGACGATTTTATTTGCTGGCATCACAACGCTATTGGCTTCCATTGAGTTTATCATCCCAAGAGGAAACAATGTCCAGCTAGAGAGTTTACGAGATTTTAACCCATTTGCTTGGGTTGCTTTCCAATGTTATTTTCTCCCAGAAAGTAGTTTTCTCCAAGTAATGTTGCATAATTGACAGGTCTCCTTTACTTAAAATGTAATCTTTTTGGTGGTGAAATCTCCAAAAGGACAAGTCAATGTTTGGGGTTCATTAGGGTTTTACTTTACTCCATCGGAGGTCTTAATATTCTTACGTTAGAACACCTGTGGCACTATTCTGGCTTTCCTTGGGAATAGGGAATTAGGAAAAATATTTTCATAGCATTTTTACCTAAATTGTATTTGTCTGGCCTACTCAAGGAATAAGTTTGGTGTAAATATTTTCGAAACAAAGATAAATGGGAAAATATTTTTCACAACAAAAGTTTCTCAATTAACTTTGTTTTGAAAATATTTACAAAAACCTTATTCTTTCAGTAGGCCAAAAAAATTTCATTTAGGCAAAAATGCTATGAAAATATTTTGTCCAATTCCTTATCCCCAGAGAAAGGCAGAATAGTGCCACTGGGGTGGTGCGCCAAAATGCCATTTAGAATGTTTTGATATATTTCTCCCTTGATACTTTAGAGCACAGATGTAATGTTGGTGATCTAACTGTATTTTATAAATTTTATGATAGATGCTCTTCCGAAACCAACCCTCTACTTTCAATCGCTTTGAGGGCTAATACTCGTTTCTGTTCTATAGCCAACCTAGCTTTGTTTAGAAGGTTTCTGTTGTAGAATCCAACATTTTAGCCTTCCTTTTTCCAGAGTGGCCTCAGTTCCTTGGTGGAAAATGTTGGACAACACAATATTTCCCGAGATTTCTAATTCACACTAATCGGTTCATGAAGAATTAGGAGTTGCGATAGAAAAGGATTTACGAAACAATTCAATAATATTTTCTTGGTAGGGGTTTTTCCTAACCATACTACATTGATAAAAGTACTTTATTCTTGTCGTTTTATTAGGCGGTTCGATAAAATAATTCAATTTATTAGAGGAATTTCAGAAAATGAATTGAAAGCGGCTATAAACGTAAGACATGTGATAAACAATGTAAACCATTTACCTTCAGTTTTTCAATTTTCAATAAAGGGACTGTGCCTACCATATTACTGTGACAAAAGTCATTCAGTGAGCTCCTTGCCGATGCTTGTATTAAAAACAATTTTACCAACCGTGATCGTACGTCTCGAAGAGCGGTGACCTTATGCAATATCGTGTCAATTTAGAATCAACCTCTGAACTGAATTTGAAAACTGGTGCACTTTTAACACAAAACTTGGGTGGATTGTCACATCTATATGGAATACTAGCAATAATACTAAGGCGTTGTCATGTTGCAGTACAAGTTTAAATGGTTGTTTAGTTTATAGTTGATGAGCCTCACATTCTTGCTCATCAACAACAAGCGTAGCGTAGATGATGGCAAGATTATAGTTACTTCCTTTCAAGACAATATTTGGCCTTAAATCATATAACAGATGCTTTCTAGTAAGTAAAGTAAGTACGGAAGTAAACCAAATGAATAAAATTGATCTTTTCAAATTAGCAAAGGAGGTCCTAATCGAGATACAAAATCCCATTATGAGAAATCGAGGTTTAATAAATTTAATCGTATAAAACTGAAATCGATCAAACCAAAAAATTATAAGATTATAATATTCAGATGTTTTTAAATCGATTGCACGGGCTGATGTGAAGATCTCATGTGCGAAGAATTTCTAGTTTACACGAAACGGTCGTTGTTATCGGAGGCCAGGGCTGACATGTTGTAACTATCACTATTTTCGCTTCGATGAAAAAACCGTGCTACTTTGATAAAAATTTAAAAATTTACATGAAAGAAAATAAAATGTTTTCTTCCAAAATACCGTTATTCTATCGAAAATGCATCGAAGCGAAAATTGTGATAGTTACAACATGTGAGCCCAGGAAGATTTACGACTTGGTTGATTAGCGAAGAAACTATGATGTATGCTTGTTTTGTTGTAAATTAAATGCATGTTTCAAAAATTATGGCTTTGCTGAATGTCCCTGCCTCATTTGGAACTACAGTAGTTTTAGTAACTAAGTTAATATTTCAACAATCATTGACTTAAAATATTGAACACATTGTCGTAATCATTAAGTCGGTCCAGGTGGAACACATTCGTTGGAAACAGGAGTGGTGCGATATTGAACTTGTATCTCAGACAATACTGGAATCTCCACACTCGACATTCCAGATTACAAAATCCCGTTTTTAAAATCGGTCAAAATCCCAGAGATCAAAACAACGGTAATATCCCGGAATTCAAAATCCAGCATTTCGAGATATCAAGTTAGAAAGAGCACAAAATCTAATTTTAAAATTTTTAGTTAGTCAGAATACAAGTTTGAGAAAAGCCTGTATTTGAGTACTTCTGATTTTACAGTTAAAATTCATAACAAATTATGGTTTGCTTGATGTGGTTTTTGTTTCATTGAAAATATTCGCCCTACTCTTGGAACTTTGCTGATTAAGTTCGACTATTCCTGAATTTGACTGAAATCGATGAGGAATTCTAACATAATTTTTTTTATGTAATAGTCAAAATAAAAAACACCTTTCTCTGTGCAACCTCTTCTTCTCCCGGCATTGTGTACAATGTAGGAATTCCGGGTACACTGTGGAATTTCGGCTAAAAACAAAAAATTATCACTTTGTATTGAATTACTTTTACTAAAGCTGTTGAGCTCAAATAAATAATAAAAATTTTAGTCTATAAGTTTTTCTTGGCTCTAAAATATTTGTTGGGCCGTTACTTTAAAATTAATAGGAATTCTGATCATAAATTTTGCTTTTATTTTTATAAATTATGTTTTAGGTGAAATTTAAGAATGAAACTTGTCTCAATTGTAATCGATTTCATTTTTGGTACTAAAACTAAGTGTTTTTCAATATAAATTTTTAAATTGCTATAAACTGGCAGTTAATTTTGTACAATAAATAGAGAGTGCAGCACAGAAACCATGAACCAATCTTTATATGTCTGTCGTTTTGTTTCCCTTATATTTTGTACTTGAGCTTTTGAAGGAAATTGAAAAATTCATGTAAAATTTGGTGGATATCGGTTATGAATCAAACAAATTTGTTTTTTCCCAACAAAATTCTTTATATTTTGCTGAGTTTTTTACTTATCTAATTTTTGGGATTCAAATTTTTTAATATTTTTTTATCAGTTATTTATAAAAACAACAAAAATGATTGGATATATAGTTATGAAACGTACTGTAGGTCCAAAAAAAAAAACGTCTCGCGGTGTCTAAAATATAGAGATCGATAGAAAATCAGCTTTGTATTGAATTTTGACATGTCATCTTTTTGAGTATTAAGTACCGTAAATCATATTTTTAATTTAATCAGAATTTTCCCCACCATTTTAATTCCCGTTTTTTGGGCGTACATAATTAAAATCAACCCATCTAAACCAAATTTCATTGGCTCGTCTTTCATACTTCCATGGGCATAAAATGGAATTTATTTTGGAAATTTTATTATAATTTATGTGTTATCCAAAAAAAAATTCTAACTGGCCCAAAATTTCAAAATCCCAATTAACAAAGATATAAAATACCATAACATAAAAATCAAAATTCTAATTGAGAAAATTCCAAAATTTATTTATTTTAGAAAAAAATTCCATATAAAAAATCCATTTTTCAATTAATTTAATTTTTATTATTTAATTTTTTCAATTAATTAAATTAAATTTATTTGTTCCTAAAAATTATTATTTATATTTATTTTATTCAAACATGGTTCCCATTGTTTACCAGATTGATTAACGCTTATTGTTGTGATTCTAGAAAACAGGGTTGCGTTTTTTTTGGAATACTGATCTCCCCTTGAAACATGCTAATATAAACTAAAAACATGTGTATCGTACAGTCATTAGTAAAAATAAATAAGCACTGTAACGTGCTTTTAGTAAATTACAAGATACCTTTGAATAAACCGTAATCGAAGATTTCCTAAATATCAAATAAAAATTTCAAAAAATTCCATTTTATGGCCATGGAAATATGAAGGGTTGGGTACCATTTGCCAAATTGATAATTCGAAAAATGAAATTCCAAAATCTAAATTCCAAAAAAAATGCAGAAACCAAAACTCCAATAAAAACAATCCTTAAAAATAAAATTCCAAAAAAAACAAAATTCATATACAAAATGCCAATTTTATATAAAGTTCCAAAAAATTTTATTTTTTGCCATGGCGCCTTTCATATTTCCATGGCAAAAAATAGAATTTGTATTTAGGAAATCTATTAATATTCTGAATTTTTTTTGGAATTTTATTTTTAGGAATATTGGAATTTTGGTTTTTGAAATTTTGTGTTTTGAAATTTTTGTTTTGGAATTTCATTTTTAGAATTTTCGATTTGGCAAATCGTACCCAACCCCTGCAAATATTATTAAACTAATTAAAAAATGGAATTTTTTATATTTAATTTTTTTTTCTAAAATAAATAAAATTGGAATTTTCTCAATTGGAATTTTGAATTTTTGATTTTTATGTTATCGTATTTTGTAAAATGGAATTTTATATTTTTGTTAATTGGGATTTTGGAAATTAAGGCAAGTTGGATTTTTTTTTTTTGGATAACCGAACCGTTCCCATAATAATGCAATGCAAAATGATAAAAGTATGCGTTTATTCGCCTGTAAATGAGCCTCTCTCCACACTTTGATTCTTTCGTCGTGATTCCATGATTTCAAAAATTAATCGACGTCCACATTTGATTTTTTTGTACGTTTCTTTGTTTATGGACGTGTTTAAAATTATTTGTTTTTTGACGTATTCGTATAGCAATTTTTGTTTTTGCTGCGTAAACAGCTCTTGGTTTAAAAAAATGTTTCCCCACAATATTGACAACTCGAATATAAAAATTAAATGGATTTGAAACATTTTATCTTTGTAGTAGTGCGAGAATCAAAGCAAATTTTGTTAAAAAAGAATTACAAATTTCCCCTATGTAGGATAGGTACTACATGGATGGTTAATCTGTGTAGATAAATCTTTTTTATTGGGGTTGCGTGGATCGTCGTACGGATAACTACAAAACTTGAAAACAACACACGGGTATGGTGCGACAGCGAGTGACTTGTGCCAGTACGCTAAAATAATAAAATAAAAGAGATCGCCAGCACTTCCAACGAACATTCAGCTGAGAGAATAAAGGACTGTATTATCAATTTTCAACAACATCGAGAATGTAATTGCCTCATAAAGATGCCCAGAGGACCTGTATATTGGCAAACTAGAAAATCTATGTTTAAACAGCCAACTACGGTTTGCGAGCTAAATAATCTACAACCTCTGAGAATAATACCAGTTTGGCAGTGACTATAACATACTTATAGGCACTATCCGAACACTCGAAAAACCATACCTTGTTTCTTGCATACTTCGTCAGCTATTTATCATTTTTATAAAGATTAACGGCGTTACCGTACCGACAGGGAAAAACTGTTATTGGATCTTTCATGAATAATATCCGTATTGCATGACACTCATTGATTCGGATTAGTTCAAATTTTATATGGGGAACTTGGTCCATTTCACCGATTTTCTTTACGATCAAGAATTTTGATTTGTAATCCAGTAAACGCCTTGGCATTGTTTCATATAATTTAAACTGAACTGGATCAGGTCAAGCATAAAAAAAAAGAGGCTACACCTCCCATAGATAAACGGGCGATTTTTTGGTCTTCTCCAAATTCATAAAGGAGGACAGGTATACAAAGTAAAAATAGTACCATTCTTCCTCTTCTTCATCTTTCAGCTATGACAGTATTCACAGAGGAAATACTAAGTTTTCAGAGGCAATAATAAATTTTCGATTGGTGGCGATTGGTTCAAATTTCGGTAAGATAACGGATAATAAATTGCGGGAGAAGCGTTTTCTTCTGTGGGTCGATTTCTGTCCCCATTCTGGCAAACTTGGTATAGGAGGTCCTTCTGATAAATATTGGTGAAGACTGTTTTCGAGTGACTGAAATCGATTCCTATGGGTCCTTATTCGGGTTGTTCTGAACGATTGAAACGTTCTCTTAACATGCTATTTGGCTTCAGCAATTTTGATAAAACTTGGTGTGACAGGGTTTTCGAATCTAAGGAATAAGGAGTTCCGATTTCAAGATAATTCATTTAGGAATCCTCTAGATGATTTGCTCCATATCGTATGATGTTGCACTGTGTTGCGTGTTCTTATGTCACAATGTTGCATCGTGTTATGGGATGTTGCTAGATGTTTCATCATGTTCCGCACGTGTACCAAGTTCTGTCATGTTGCTTCGTCCTGCGTCTTGCACGTTTTTCTTTAAATAGATATCTTGCATAATTTTTCATCAAATTGCGTAATGTTGTGTTGTTTGGGTTACGGTGGCACTGTACGGTTGCACTAATAGAATCCTTTTGAAAATGTTGGTCGTTATGAGCAGCGATAATGATTTGTGGTATTCCATATTTAAATCATATCATATCATCACCTTAGATTCTCCCCTATTCACATTTTCTTCCGCCTCAAACTAATCTATTTTGATTGCGTCTGGTGAGGCCCGGGTTAACTTAAATTAATTTTTTTCCGACTCGCAAGACAAATTTATTGTTGGGGTGGTTTCGAGTTCCAAAAAAATTCACGATTTTTATAAATATTTAGTTAAGGCGTAAAGCGGAGTTTTCAAAGGCCAAGAATCGATTACGGGCAGCCCAAATTTCGATAAAAACCATTTAAGAGATTGTACGGTTGTGCATACGTCCCTTTTTGGATTATGTAGCATGTTGTATCATGCTGTTTTGTGTTGCCGGATCGAACGATTTTATATAAAAATGGGAAAGGTTTCGCGTTTTAAGAATTGTGCTGTGTTCTAAAATCGAGAAAATTTGTTAAGAGCGTTCTCAAATATTATTCGGGTAGTTTGTTTAGAAGTGCTCCGCTCCGGTTTAGCCGATGTGTTGTGCCTTGTTCCAAAATAGAACTATGTCATTTCTCAATCGAACGAAATGGAACTCAGCATTAGTAAATTTAATGTAATGAAAATTTTTCTAAAACTACTGAGTATGAATCAAGGTTGGTACTATGAAAATACTCAAATTGATTGAAACAAAACCGTGACAGAAATCAGTATCGGTGGTGTATTTCTGTATCCTCTCTACAAAAAATGTTAAAATTAATTGGGTCACAGTTGCATCCACGAAAAATATCGTTTTATGTTGACTCTTCAACGACTATTTTAGATATGGATAACCTAATTAAAAAACAAGAATTTGAGAAGTGTCATACGGGTTAAGTAAGCAAACTGCAAATAGGTGAGGTAGAAAAGGTGGCCATTCAAAGAATCAATACTTTAATAAATCTATATTTTTCTTTAAAAATCATATCCTCGCAAAGCAAGTCCTGACCGCAATAGCACTCCATAATTTATCAAGGATATAATGTTTGATAACAACAGTAGATATCTCGCAAATAAATCGCATGTCTAGTGAGTAGCGATTTTTAAATTAGTATTTTTAACACTGTTTGTCGTAGGCACTTGGCAAAATACACTAACATTTAATAAACACATTTAACTTAACAATTGTTTTTCTATTTCGCAAAAAAGTATTTTTGAATATTTTAATTAAAAAATTGGTTCAAAATGTTTAAAAAATCACTCGATCGATTTCGGCTTGTTAAGTCATCATCAGGAGTATCTACTGATTTGTAAAAGTAAAAATTTTGTTATATATAGTAGAAAAAAGCAAAAAATAAATAAAAGAAGGAGGGATAATTAATCTATTGATCGACCCAACCAACTGTTATTCATACGGAAAAAATAATAAAAAAGGGGGAGGAGGGTAGCAGGCTGTTGTGACTCAGCCGATGACTAATCGCCTACCTGCTATCTTCCTCCCCTTTTTTATTAATTTTTCCGTATGACTAACAGTTGGTTGGGGCGACCAGATAGATTAATTTTTATTGCCTATTTTTTATCCTTCCTTCTTTTATTTATTTTTTTACTTTTTCCTACTATATATAATAAAATTTTTACTTTTACAAATCAGTAGATCCTCCGAATCGATCGAGTGATTTGTAAACATTTTGAATCAATTTTTTAATTAAAATATTCAGAAATAATTTTTTTGCGAAATAGAAACACAAGTATTTTTAAACTATCGACAAACTTCAATTCGATATATGCGAGTCGGCATATATTTTCCTTAATAGCTAAATGATAATAAGCATCCGTAACTATAAACACATACTAAGCATCCTTAACATGGAAAGAACTGCTGTTTCGTACAAAACTATCCTGGAAGTGGCTATTCTAAAATTTAAAGAGCTTTTCGGACCTTTGAAATCATGGAAAATGTGTGCGGTGGCTGGCTTTCAACGGAAATGGATGGAGGAAAGAAGCGATATGAAGATAAAGTTTCCTTGATGACAGCTAATAAAATGACTGTTTGTGCAAAAGGAGGGAGCGCTCATTCTAAAAGCAATTTTTGATTTTTACGGAGATTTCTCTATTGGTCGTAATCAAGGGACGCACTAAATGCATGTTTTTTGACTGGACTACTAAATGTGTAACCGTTACCGTTACGGTCTTACCGTTAATTTATTTTATCTTTTTTTCAATGAGCGATAATGAGTGGTCGTAATTAAGTGAAGCGGAGTGTAATCCTCTCTTTAAAAAAAGAAAACCTGTACAAGAGTTAACGAATCGTACTTTATTGAAAATCCAGCTTTAATTACATATTAAGCTTTTTTGGTTTACTTTGGTTTTACTTCATTTGGCAGCTATCGGTACCTCTTCTACTGATAATAAACCCCTATTGTCTTGAGCTAGATTTAGTAGCCAGAACTATAGTTAAAATGACAGCTTCCTTCAAAGAAGGAGATCTTTCAAAAAAAATAAGTTTGAAACACTTTTAATTAATGAAGCAGCCCGCACCTCTAGTACAGTGATATGATAACACATCTTGTATCGCGCTCTACTTCAGACTACAAGACGTCTTTGTTAAACGTTTGTTGGTGCGACATACTCATACGATTTTGTGGGTGGGGTACAACAAGCATATGGTGTTAAAGACTAAACTGGAAGTGCTTATTAGGCAAAAAAAGTCTGTTTTTAAATGTCTGCATGTGAAATTTTCGAATTTTATTTTAATTCAAAATTTTCCTCTATCGAAATATCAATTCTACCACCCGCATTCCGATTTTCAACACAAAACATCGAAATAATCAAAACCAGATATTATTACACAATAGGTAGGTACCTGTGAAATCCTATATACGTACGTACCTATCGCGATTTTCTATACATTTCCAAATGAAAACGCAATTCTCGTGTAGATAAAAATAAAAAGTGAAAAACGGAAATTTTTTTGTTCGTTTGTTTTTTTTTTGTTATTGTTATTGTATGAGGGTGGAAAAATGGAAAAATTATATATTATTATAGATGCGGATTGTGTAGCAGCAGCGATATACGATGTATGTACATTGTACAAGCGAAATTTGAACAATTTTTTATGTGCGCGTGGAACAATATCTATACGAGTTATATATGTACCTAGAAAACATAAAAAAATGCTGAACATTATTACAACAACAAAGATGTTTAATTGTTATATAAAAAACTAGAGAATAGACTTTTAGGTTTTGTGTTCGCGAGCTTTACATAGACAATGAGGCGATGGTCATTTTAGTTGTTCCTCCCGCGCCCTTGTAGTACGGATTTTCATTATTACCATTTTTGTGCGAATGAAATATGCACAGCCAACTTTTACTTCATATTGTTCCGTATAATATTTATTTTAACTGCCCGTCGTCTGGGAGATTTTTTTATGTTAATGGCTTAGCGAATTAATTAAGATAACACAAATGGTGGATTAATATTAAAGAGCGCGGCATTCTTTAAAACAATAAATATAAAAATCACGTAGCGCGAATAGCAGATGTCGGTTACTGAAGGGCCTACAAATAATTTCCTTTTATCTATGTCCATCTACAATAAAAGACTCGTAAAAATATTATATTGCCAGCATTACCATATTACATTGTTTTATTTAACATAAAATGTATAATAAAATGATCTCAATGTTGATTGGGTGTCGAAATAATTTAACATGTTTTTCCAAAGCAAAAGGAAACATGGGATTTATGTAAATATTTTATCTCGAGATTTCAATCAAGATAGTGGTTTTTGCAAAGTCTTTTGTGTGTGATTAAGTGTGCACAATATGGGTTGAACTTCCCTGATCAAGGCAAGTTACTTCTTACAAAAGTTCCAGTTTTGACATGAATATGAATATATTATGTAGCTGCACATATGGGATGAAATTCCATGGTGAAATTTCATCTTGGTCGGGTTTTTGCCGAGTTGAAATAAATGGCTGAACCGAAACAATAAATAATTAGATTTTTTCTTAGTTTTTTTGCTTACTTACTGTAATTGACATCCCTTAAGCTAGCAGAACCCATACGACAGAACACTACAAGATAGTATGTATAATTATAGGCTAATTAAATGCTATATTAAAAAATTTTGGGCTCCATCCTTTCCAACTAAACCGCGGGTTCTGCTAGCTTTAGAAAAAGTTAGCAGACCCCATATCAAAAAACGATTTAAAAATCGGGTGATGAATGTGTCAAATATTTTCTAATTTGTTTGTCCAAAGTTTACCTACTGATAAAATTGTTGGTTTTGACATGGGCTTCGTGGTTGTGGCCGTTATTATAACTAGGTAAAACTCACCTCTTATACTGAAAACCTGACGAAATCGACATAGGTGCGCCAGTAAATCGGCGTCATTATCCAATGTCTCTTGTGATTCAAAATCTGATCTATGATGAATTAGATCGGATGCTGATATGGGGGTAATAGTTCTTGTACAAAAGCCTAGTAGAAAAGTGAGAGTTTGGCTGGACTGGCACAAAATAAATTCGCACACGGAAAAATGCCGTTCTGATTATTGATGGTGAGGAGGGTCACAGAAACTAGATACATGACCGAAATTGATCTTAAAGACGCCTTTCGGCAGATGTCGTTCGAGAAAAATTCTGGCGACAGTACTTGTTTCTCCGTGCCCCTCAAATCACGTAAACTTGATGACGAAAGTAATACCTTGAGGTAAGGTTGAGGATCTTTCCGGTTTATTGAGACTAGTGTCGACTTAGTTAAAAAACGAAGCAGGTTTAACGTTTAACGTTAAGAAGTCTAGGTTTAAGATGCGGGAACTCAAATATCTGGGTTACATTTTTAATACAAGGGTTTAATACAAATTTGAAGCAATAATTAAATTTCCAGTGCTAACTTCAACTATAAACAATGGCGTCTCCTGTTAGATATATGACTGGGTGGTACTAGCGTTTTATCCTCAATTATGACCATAACTGTCTCAATTACAAATGTTTTAAATAGGAAAATTAAATTCAAGTGTTCATTTGAATTTAGTTCCCTTTTTTAAAAGATCGGATGTCACAACCGCTCTAGCCTTACTTAAATTTCATCTAAACATACGTTAAATTTCATCTGGCTTACGCATCAATACACACCAACCTCGATTATACGAAATTTTCTGCAATTTGTTGTGATAGTGTCAAAGCAAATGTCTGAAATAGGCAACTATGCAAAGCCAGCTGATTTGTTAATTATTTTTTAAAATGTGGTAATCGGCCTTCCGGCTCAAAAATCGATTATCTATTCGTATTCATTTTGGTACTAATTAATTAGAAAGCTACAAAATACATCTAATCAAATTTATCGTTGTGTTACACCGGTATAAACTGACATAGATAACAAATCACCAGTGATTACACATTACAACAATATCCAGCGGACGATAATCTAGTCAAAAAATTTTGAAGTCTATCAGATGATTGTACATGATTTTTCACTTAGAATAATGGATTTTTTTTTTAAATTAATTAAGATAAATCTAAACAGATATATCAAACACGGATAAACAAAAACATGGATAATGCCAGAATTGTGTTTTATTATATTACTGTCAATCAACAGATATTGAGAGCGCGAAGCAAAACAAAATTTCAATTTCCCCATCCACCGCCTAACAGGAAAATGACAGAATCATATTCGTTGATATCTGAAACGATATAAAAGACAGCCAGACAAACCCTTATCAATCAATATTGATTACAAATTTTTTAGGAAGAAATTTGACAGTACATATACAATATACTTTCTCATCACTGTGCCGCAGTCAGCGTGGAGACAATAACATTGGAAAAATAATATTTTACATGGTCCTCTTTATATTATACGCAAGCCATTCCTGGAATATTGATTTGTACCACAAAAAGATTTTACATCATCAAGGCTGAGTCAGTTTTCGTGGAAATTTATGCTTTCTGTTTTTTGTGGGTGTGCCTCTTTTTACATTGTACGTATCTATAGACTGTTAGATCGGATATAAATGAAACATCCTTAAAAATCCATAATTGAAAAAATTTGTTGTAAAACGTAATTGAAAAATTGATTTTATATTTTTTTGAACATTGGATTTAGCAGGGACCATTTTTAATGTAAATATCGTGAGTTTATTTCAATAACCCAATATGTAATATAATTACAACATACCTAAGTATGTAATTAAAGTATTTGTCAACTATATCTGAATCTGTTTACTCAATAAACAAAATAAAAGTCCAGGAACACAATATTTTTGTATGCTTTGGGCTAAAGCCCTGGTCCGACAACAGCTTAGTACTCAATAAGTTGTAGTACTTTGTATTAAGTCGGTTTTGAAAATTTTTACAAAACTCAATTAAAATTTTAAAATAACGCCCTTTACAAGAAAACAAATATTTAATTCCTTATTGCATTAAAACTTTTACTTAGTTGGATAATTAACAAGCACACTATGTTTTTTAGGAAATGTTCGTAGTGTAACCATTAGATTCAAACATTTCAGATTCTTTGATATCTGAATTTCTTAAATCTAGCGAGGGAATTTAAAGAGCGGGAATTCAAAGTATTTGACTAACTCCAATATTATTGAGGATTCAAAAAATTCCAAATATTTAAAAAATTTGGGGATTTTCAAGAATATCGAGAATTTGAAGAAATTATTTCAAATTCGGAAAATTTCAACAACTTAATGAATTTAAAAGATTCTTGAATTTTACGAATTTCAAAAATCAAATCAAATAATTTCATTAACTCTAAATATTTCGAGAATTCAAAGAATTATATTGCTTTAAGAATTTTAAGAAAATCGAAAGTTTCGAATAATTTCTATAATTTCAGAATTTAAAAGAATTTTAGAACATTCACATAACAATTTTAAGAACGACAACAATTTCACGAATTTCGAGAAAGCAAAGAATTTTAATAGATGTATCGAGTATTCTAAGAACTTATGTATCGAGTATTCCAAGAATTTTATGGATATTTTAAAGATTTAAAAATTTTAAGAATTAGAATTTTCAAAAAATTAATTGATTTAAAATATTTAAAAAATGCCTAGAATATCAAGAATTATAAATTTTCAATGATAAAAAAAAATAATAATTTCATGAGAATATTGAGCTTAAGGTACTCAAAAAGTCCGAACAATTCCAATAATTTCAAAATTTCAACGAGTTTCAGTAAATCCACAGAACGTCTAGAACAATTTTAAAAAATTCAAGAATGTCAAAAATTCAAATGTCAAAGCATTTTAAGCTTTTATAGATTTCAAGAATTTCGAGATAGCAATCAGAATATCAAAAATACAAATTAGAATTGTCTACATTTAATTAATTTAAAATATTTAAAGAATTTTTAGAATTTAAAGACTTAAATTTCTAAGAATAACAAAACTTAAAAATTTCAAAAGTTCAAGGATTTCAAGAGTTTCAAGAATTTTTATCAAAATTTTATATCATTTCAAAGTTTTTCTAAGAATTAAAAATATTTAAAAAAATTTTAAAATTGAAAGAGTTTTTGAAAATTTCAAGAATATTAGGAACTTCAAAAATTTTGTGAATATTAGGAACTTCAAAAATTTTGTGAAGGATTAAAAAAAAATAATTTTCAAAGATTTTGAGAATTTCATACATTTTAAGAAAATTGATGAATTTCAGGAATTTAATAAATTTCAATATCTTAAAGAATTTCAAGGATTTTTAGAATAGCAAGAATTTCAAGAATTTCAAGGGTTTGAAGAATTTCAAGAATTGCAAAAATTGGAAAAATTTCAAGAATTTCTAGAAATCAAAGAATATTTAGCTTTTCGAAAATTTAGAATTTTAACAATTTAAGATATTTGATACATTTTTAGAGTTTCATTTTTTTAGACATTTTAAAAATATTCAAGATATTTAAGATTAAATCTTAATTTAAAATTTCAAAAATTTTAAGTAATAAGAATTTAAAGGATTTCTGGAATTTCTATAATTTTAAGGATTTAAAGAACTTGAGGATATGTATTCTCAAGTATTTCATGAATGTGAATTATTTCAAGAAATCAATTTTAATCAAAAATTTGATGATTTTTAAAGAATTTTTAGATTTTTAAGAACTTCAAACATTTCATGATTTTCAAAAAAAATTTTTCTAAACATTTAAAAAATTTAAAAAACATGAAGAATTTTGAGAATTTAAGATTTTTAAGAATTTTAGGAGAAGAATATCAAGAAGAGAAGAATATCAAAAAGAAAGTTAATTTTTTTTTTAAATGTTCATGAATTCTAGAATTTCAAGAATTTGTAGAATTTTAAGAAATCAATTTTAATAGTCAAAATTGAAAAAAATTCAAAAATTTGAAATTTTTTAAAATGAATTTGAAAAGTTTCAACAAATTTATAAACTTCAAGAATTTTAAGAATTTCAGGAATTTAAATATTTCAAAAACTTAAAGAATTTGAATACCACCTTTAATATGAAGAATTCAAAAGATTTATGTATATTTTTGGAATCGCGAATTTTTTTTCGACGTTTATGGAACTTTAAGATTTCAAGAATTTAAATTTAAAAGATTTTGGACCATTTTATGAATTTATTGAATTTGTAAATTTTCCAGAGTATCAAGAACTTCATGAATTTGTAGAATTTAAAGAATTTTTATTGCTATTTTTTTGCATTTGAAAGCATTTGCGTTTGGAAATAGTTTTTTTTTCAGTGATTTGTAACAGTTAGGAACATTTTTAAGTTTTTAGTCGGGTTTTATAATATAATCCGATGTTAATCACTTTCAGACAATAATAATCCGCTCAAAACAAATTTGCATTGATAATTGCTCCTCTATTATTTTGTTCCCTTATAAAAAATTTAAAATTAAGACATTAATTTATTGTTTATTGTTTCAACTTGTATTTTACTTAATATGCCTTTATCAAAATTTGATCAAGCGAATTTCAACATTTTAAAGAACTCCAAGAATTTCAAGAGTTTCGAGAAATTAAAAACTGCAAGATATTGAAGAATTTAAAGATTTTTAAGAATTAGAATTTTAGAAATTTAAAGAGTTTAAATATATGAAGGATTTAAAAAACTTCAAAATATTTAAGAACTTTATGAATATTTCGAACTTCAAGAATATCAAGAACTTCAATTTTAAATTTTTTATAATTTCTAAAATCTTGAAGAACGTTACGAATATCAAGTAGTTAAGATTTTACATTCCTACAAATTTCAAGAATTTTTAAAGTATATCAAGAATTTGAAGCGTTTTAAGTTTTCCTACAATTAGAATTTAAAATGTTTGAATAATTTCTAATTACAAGAATTTAAAAATTTCAAGTTTTTAGAATTCAAATAATTTTGAGAACTTTAATATCTAGAGTTTCTAGGTTTTAAAGAAATTCATGAATATCAAGAATGTCACGAGTTTTTTGAATTTCAAAAATTGGTGGATTCATAGATTTTTAAGAGTTACAAAGATTTTTAAAACTTCAAAAACTTTAAAGGATTTGAAGGATATTCGGAACTTCAAGAATCTTACTTATCACGGGGTACCAAAAATTTCATGTATTTTAAGAAAAAATAAAATGATACCAAGAATTTTAGAATATAAGATTTCGAGGAGTCAAAGTTTTTAGAATATCAAGAATTTCTAGATATTCAAAAATCAAAGAATTTGAACAAATACAAAAATTTCAAGAATATATAATTATAAATATATAGAATTTCAAAATTGTGACAAATTTTTAATATTTGAACTAGGATTTCGACACTTTTAAGAATTTCAAGAATAATATTCAAAATATCAAGAATATAAACAATTTAAAGAATTTTTATTGCTCTAAGAAAATCAAAATTTCGAAGAATTTTAAGTATTTAAATAATTAGATGGAATTTCTAGAATTCAAAGTATTTTAATACTTAAAATTTCAAGAATTTAAAATATTTTAGAAATTACAATAATTTTACGAATTTTTGGGTTTCAAGAATTTCGACGATTTTCGAAGAATTTTCCAGAGTATCAAGGCCTTAATGAATTTTTGGAATTTAAAGAATTTTTAAAGCCAAATTTTTTCTAATTTTATTCATTTGAAAGCATTTGAGTTTAGTAATGATTATTGCTCTTAACAATTGGCTTCATGAAGAAGTGTTTGAGAGTGATTTGGGTTATAATTGATCAGTTTTAGACAATGCCCATCGGTTCAAAACTAATTTTTAGTGATGATTGCTTTTCTGTTATTTTATTCCTTTTAACCAGCGCAAATAAAAAAAGAGACCCAACTCAACATTTTAACGAATCTTACGTATAAAGATCAAATAAGCTGGTAAATACACCCATCTATGAACAAAAATTTGTATTTTGCTTCATAATTACTTCTCTGTTATAAATCTGTCTAAGCACCAAAAACTATTAGATGTTTAAGATTCATTTCGGTTCTTGTAAGTTATGGATGTGAATTGTAATTTTGAGGAAATGAGAAAGTGATGATTTTGGTAGGATTTTTTTTTATAAATTTTAAAGCTGTTTTATTTAAAATTATAAATTTATTTTTCACTTCTTAGAAGGTAGATAAGTCTGACACGCTATTATTAAGTGCCCGCATAAATTTATTTTAAAATATTAAAAAAAGTGCCGCTAAAAGGTTAATTACACTACGAAGGACACAACATTCAAAACACTAAATAAACAAATAAAGCTTTATTTTAATATTGCGCGCAACCATTCACCAACCAATCACATTGAATCGGGATATTTTCATGATTATACCACTTCCATTCCTCATTATTCCTTTTTAAGATTTTAATTAGTTTGAATATTTTATTCTTTGCTACATAATAAGTATATAAGGATATATACTGGAATAATGCGAGCAAAAAAAGTGAATAAAACTTTAAAGAGTTCAAGTTTTGTAGAGCTTTTTTTCTTGTCTTCTGAATATATCGTCATCATTGAAGATAAGTAATTCTGAAGATTTCATTTTATAAGACTAGAGTTGGAACAACAACAACAAGATAAATAGAGACTAAAGTATTTTTCAAAATAACGAACGAGTGTATATAAGAAGCAGAACACAAAAAAAAATTTAATCGGGATGAATAGAGAGCAGCAACAACACACGAGTCTACCGCACAAACAAAAAAAAAGGAATTTCCCCGAAGAGATTTTCATTTCCAATATATATTTTATATGTATATACGATGGGTTCAAGTTTAACCCAATTTTATTTCCGCTTTCCATCCGTCTAACGTCTACTTGGATTTTTTGTTGTTGTTGTTTATTATTTGTTCGGCTTCGATCTGTACAGTAGGTTTATAATGGATATTTTTGGGGCGGAAAGCTTTCGATTTTCTTGGGTCGATATATTAAAAAAAAAAATATGTAAATCTAGACTAAAATTTTCCTTTTTTCTTGTTATTATTGTTTAGAATTTTTGGAAGAAATGAATAAATACCAACAAAGTTCTATTTTACTTTAAGCGTTTGAATTTTGGATTAGGATACGGATACATTATATTGGCACTGTGGGATGTTTTATTTATTTTCCTGTTGGGACGAAGTTCTTGGGTACAAAGTCGATCGGTTTGATTGATTTAAATTTAATAAAAAATTTGTATCCTTATGCGTATATAGGCTTTCTGTAGGGAAGGTCTAGTTGTTTAAAAAGATACTCGACCTTTTGAATAAGGAAGCTACATATGTGTACTGACAGCCATGGATAAAACTAATTGAATCTATTTTTATAAATCTTAAAAACTGTTACACCAAACTTAAACCATCGTCAGATGCGAACACCAATAGAATCTGCAACGATGAATCTCTAGACCAAATTTTTAATGAATTTTTCGCTGACTTCGATCGAAAAGAAATCAAAATCAAAAAATTTAATTTAATTTAAATCCGATAAACAGTCAAACGTAAATTAGGTATCATAATCCCACTCCCCCCTAAAAAAACAGTTTTCTTGGTACTCACCTATGAACAGGAACTGATAGTGCAGGCATCATTGATATTGTCGAAACCATCGGCGACAATACAAACGGATGATTTACAACTGACAAATTATGATGATAACCAGCTGGTATCCAATGGCTGTGTATCACATCAAATTCATTTTGCGTAAAATTCCGATGATGTAGATTATGATGATGATTCGTTTGGGTGATGTGAATTTTTTTTTGTAAAACCAAATTACTGATCTCATTACGATTCTCGATGTTCTCACTATTATTACTATTATTGTTAATATTAATATTATTATTTGGAATATTATTGCAATTATTTTCACAAATTTCATTTTCATTATAATTTTGGGTAATTATTTTAACAGGCACTGTACGATAATAATTAACATTAACATTTATATGCGACCTGGATGTCGATGACGAATTGGTACACTCATTATTTATACTACTAATATTATTGTTGTTACTATTACTATTACTATTGGCATTATCATGATATAGATGATTTGTGGGTGAATAATCCGAATGATGTGATTGAACATAAACTAGACTAGAGTTATTTTCGTTTGGTTGTTGGTATCGATGAACATCACCATAATCACCATTGTCATCATCTGGGTCATCCTCACCTTCATTGATGTCCGAATCAACTTTTGGTATTTCATTTTCCTCACTAACACCACCATTATCATTATCAATTGGATTTTCATCATTTGGTAATCTTATAACATCATTTGGATTAAGCGGTGGTGACATGGTTGTTGAATAAAATGAATTATCCGGTGATGTCGTTGTTGATGATGATCCTCCTGTTGATGTATCGTAAACTGTAAAATCATTTGAGAATCGATTTATTTGCTCAAATTGATGTTGTTGGTGTTGTGGTGGATGCTGCTGTTGCTCTTGATAATAAATGTGTTCACTATTTTCAATCTAGAAATGAAAGATAGAATTTATTGATAAGCAATTCGATTCGGTGATGTGTATTAATGTGCATTGGACATATACATTAAATTTAGAAGCATTATATTTGGTATCTGATAGATAGTATACTGCTACGAGTATATTTCTAAAATTGGATTGAATTTTATTGTCTGACTTGGTTAGTGTATGTTTTGTTGTATTCTTTAAGCATACATACCACATCGCCATGTGTATTGACATTTCTTTGCCAATTTTCTAAAAATGTACCAACGAGATTCTAACGCTCTATATATTTCTTATAATGCAATTCGAGTGTGTTTTGTATGTACATTTGCTTCAATCATGTATATTTTTAAGCCAACATCTCTTGTATATCAATTTAGAAGGTATATGATTTTTTGTCAGAAACCAAGACACATATCCTATTTAGAAAAATCCAATTTGTAATTTTATAAATTGAAGCAAGGTAAATTTTAATCAAAAATCATTTGACAATTTCTGTTGGTCTTGAGATTAAATTATCGATTTTAAGTAAAAATTATTAAAATCATCTACAATGTAGTTATAAATTTATCGAATAGGAAAGTGTCAATGAGATTTTAGGTGTGTGAGGTTAACACCAACAGATGTGGATTTAAACAAGGGTGGGTTACGTCATAATTTTTTCATATTTTGTTCACCTATTAAGTATCTATGTCCACCATACTTAAATCGAAAAAATGTCAGGTGGTGCGGCCGGGTTACCTGGAACCTATAAACTATTTGGCCAAATGGATCATAAATTTTATCATCAAAGTCACGATTTGACGCGCCAAATTAAACAATAAATTAAAGAAATCAAAATGGTCAGCGAGCATATCGAGAAAATACTGAATCAAATGATAGAGTGGTGGCGACTAGACAGCGCAGAGAAGGAGAATCACCTGAGCTAGATCAACGGTGATGAAAAATTCAACCGTGATATTACCACAGTACAAGATGAAAGAAACGAGCTACTCGGGATTTTGGATGCTCAACCGAATGCAAAATCACAATTCATAGTGAGCCATTTACTAATCTGCAAGAACCAGGGTAGGTGGTGTCCATATATAGAAACCGACATCGTGCGTCAATAAATCGATGAATGGTTAAACGAAGATATTATACGAATGAGTAGTTCTTGGCTAACAAAAAGGTCGGAACGAAGCGGGTTTACGTTGATTATCAGCGACTAAATCGAGTTATTGTAAAAGATAAATTTCGTATATGCCTGTTGTGAGGCGTCATTCTGTGGCGTCTGTTTTGTCAACCCTTGATTTGCGGAATTGTTATTTTTCATGTACCGGTCGCAGTTGATTCAATTAAATACACTGCTTTTGTGACTCCTTTCGGTCACTATGAGTTTGTAAAGACACCGTTTGGTTTGTGTAACTCACACCCGAAAAGTGAGGTAGTTGGTGCGGCAGAACTTTTATATTCCCGGGGTGGAGGTTAAAGTTGAATCGTGCGTGAAAAATTGTGTAACGTGCATTCTTAGCGATCGAAAAATGGGAAAGAAGGAGAGTCTGCTAAATCCAACTCCGAAAGGAGATGCACTCTTGACAAAATACCACCTTGATCATATGGGTCATTATTCAAAGACAAAAAAGCAATGTCAGTATCTTCTCTCGGTAATTGACGGTTTTTCGAAATTCGTGTGGCTTTATCCATCGAAGATGGCAAACACACAAGAGGTAATCATAAAGTTGGAGGTTAAAAAGTCGGTGTTTGGAAATCCGGCATAAATAATATCTGATCGAGGAACATGTTTAACATCAGTAAACCTCGTCCAATACTGTAATGATGAAGGAATCGAGCATTCATTGATTACAGCAGGTATGCCATCTCGTAACGGACAAGTCGAACGACTCAACCGAATTATTATACCAGCACCCTTACCTAGGTTTGTACACCGGTGTGAAGTTTTCAACATTTATCAAAAGTGTAGCTACACAAATTAACAAAAAATAAAAATGTAGATACACAATTCAACAAAAAGTGTAGAACTACATAAAAAATTATGTCAGGGTTGAATTTGTTATTTATCCGATACTTTTACAAAAAAAAATTGGAAAATCGCTAGAGAAAAATTTCAAATAACCAAAATATTACAGAATTATTGGTGTCGATTCCGTGTGAAAGTTCAATTTTCTTTCAATTTAGAACCTGAAAGATACATAGAAGATTTCCACTGTTTCATCACCAATTTTTGATTTTTTTATCACCTAATAGTTCTATATATTATTAATTAGTTACTACAATTTTTAGTGATACGCGGAATATCACTGCGACCTTCGGGGATTTTTTTTCCTTAAGTGTAAATAGAAATAATATCGTAAAAAGTGTAAACCAGGTCTTGTGGATGCTTAAGGGCCATTAACAATTAATTCTAGAGATGGAAGCACAACTCTGAGTATACTGGCATTTCGGGGACACTTTCGAAAATTTTTGCTCATATGCAGCATATCCCTGCAACCTTCGGGGAATTTTTTTTCTTAAGTGTAAATGGAAATAATATCGTAAAAAGTGTAAACCGGGTCTTGTGGATGCTTACGGGCCATTAACACTTAATTCTGGAGAAGGCAGCACAACTCTGAGTATACTGGCATTTCAGGGACACTTTCGAGAATTTTTGGTCATATGCGGCATATCACTCCGACCTTCGGGGAATTTTTTTTCTTTAATGTAAATGGAAATAATATCGTAAAAAGTGTAAACTGAGTCTTGTGGATGGTTAAGGGCCATTAACACTTAATTCTGGAGATGGCAGCACAACTCTGAGTATACTGGCATTTCGGGGACACTTTCGAAAATTTTTGCTCATATGCAGCATATCCCTCCGACCTTCGGGGAATTTTTTTCTTAAGTGTAAATGGAAATAATATCGTAAAAAGTGTAAACCGGGTCTTGTGGATGCTTAAGGGCCATTAACACTTAATTCTGGAGAAGGCAGCACAACTCTGAGTATACTGGCATTTCGGGGACACTTTTGAAAATTTTTGCTCATATGCAGCATATCCCTCCGACCTTCGGGGAATTTTTTTTTCTTAAGTGTAAATGGAAATAATATCGTAAAAAGTGTAAACCGGGTCTTGTGGATGCTTAAGGGCCATTAACACTTAATTCTAGAGATGGCAGCACAACTCTGAGTATACTGGCATTTCGGGGACACTTTCGAGAGTTTTTGCTTATATGCGGCATGTCACTGCGACCTTCGGGGAATTTTTTTTCTTAAGTGTAAATGGAAATAATATCGTAAAAAGTGTAAACCGGGTCTTGTGGATGCTTAAGGGCCATTAACACTTAATTCTGGAGAAGGCAGCACAACTCTGAGTATACTGGCATTTCGGGGACACTTTCGAGAATGTTTGGTCATATGCGGAGTATCACTGCGACCTTCGGGGAATTTGACCCCATCTGGTTTGGACCAATCTGGTAAAATTATATAGCTCTTGACAGATTACTACTGTAGTCTGATTATTTGGTGGTGATAGTAGAACTATAGGTATATCGAGTAATATTTCTGCCATAAAATATTTTTTCCGCCGGGGTAGCCAAGACACTATCTGAGATACCACTTTTTGGGGGGAAATTTTCGGCTAACAGTATGATGATTTTTAGTGTTTTCATGCTCTCCATCGAAGATCAAATTTAAGGAATTATAAAGAATTTTCAAAAAAAAAAAATTAATAATATTAAGTTTAAATAAAAAAAAAGAAAAATGGAAGAGATGGTTAGAATTTGGAAATTCTACAGATGGATAGAATTTAAATAAACCAAACTAAAAGTTAATTTTGATATTAAAATATGTACTACTTAAAAAAATAAAAAGCAAAAAATTAAAAAAAACTAGTTCAGATTACAGTGTAGTAAATTTCATAACCGTATCATCTTCAAAATCCGTCATTAACATTTACTTAAAAAATATCTCAGTTCTCGGAACACGAAAAATGAGATAAATTTAACAAATAGAGTGGTGTGTAAAAAGAGAGCAAAGTACTAATTTTCTTTATGGTATTCCCTGGTCTTCTCTATTCTGTTTATTACGGAGGACATTACTTGGCAGGCTGAACCGGGCGTCTATCTTGTAGCCAGCGGTTCACAATATAAACGTGTGACAGGATGTCTTAAGACCCGCCACCAGTATAAAATGTATTGAGTAGCGGGCCAATTATCTATTCTAAGAAAAATATTCGAGTTACGGACCCTATACAAAGCCTCGGATAAATTTATCGCATTCATCACATCACCGAGCTCGGAAAATGTACACGGACAACGCTATAAAAATGAAAAAAATGGAAAACACTAAGTTTTTTAAGACCTGAATATCTATAGAAACTTTTGAATCAGTCGGCCACTTAAACAATCAATGTTCCTGCATACTACAAGAGATTATATGGCCTTACTGTAGGTTCCACAATACTGCCAAGCGCTGCTAGCTATTACAGCGGCCATCAGATTCAGAATGGTGAATAATATGGGTTCAGGTTTCTCGCCCACCGACGGGTGAGGTTATACATTTAAATATAGAACATTTCACGAGAAAACATGATTTCAGACATGTTTGGGGATTTTCGAAAAACTAACTATGATCCCACATAAATTTCGGCTCGAAAATTTGCATGAATGAATATTGTGAATATTGCCTGAACTTATACGAGTAATTATAGCATGCCTGCATGAATAACGAATTACGCCAGTTTAGGGAATTTTCTAATACAGAATTTTTTTGAAATTTACCTTATTTACCTAATTATGTCTAATAACTGTATTGTAATTTATGCACACATGTAAACAAATTTGGTATGATATCAAATAGCCGAATGTCGAAGGGCTGAATGTCGAAGAGCCGAATTTCAAATGGCCGAATGTGTCGAAGGGCCGAATGTGTCGAAGGGCCGTTATGTGTCGAAGGGCCGAATATGTCGAAGGGCCGAATGGGTCGAAGGGCCGATTTTTTTTATTTAGTTTTTGAAATATATTTTTTGCACATATACCTGTTATGAGAAGGCTGACATAGGGCTGAATGCTTCAAGTGGCTCATGACAAAATTTTCCTTCACTAAAGCGTATCGCTGACTGCGAATACGAAATTCTTTTATGTTTAATAAAAAAAAATTACAAAATATTCCATAAAACAACAAATTTAGAAAATTATAATTCTAAAAACAAAAAATAAATTCGGCCCTTTGACCCATTCGGCCCTTCGACACATTCCGTCCTTCGACATTCGGCCCTTCGACATTCGGCCCTTCGACACATTCGGCCCTTCGACACATTCGGCCCTTCGACATTCGGCCCTTTGCACCCATTCCACAAATTTGTATGTTTTAATCTATTGGATTTATAATTATTGTATGGCTGTCAGTTAAAATAGGCCGATAATGCGGATTTGGGTAAACATTTCTGCTAACTTCAGTAAAGTCGGAATTATCTACACTACCGGTTCAGTCGCTTTGTAAGATGTGCATTATCGATATTATAAACATAAATATTGGGGTAACTAGTATTAAATCGCATCGAGCCGTCTTGTAACTATATTCATGTTAAAGCGACATCAGTTCCCTCGCGAAAAATCAGTATGTATATCATTTCGCTGAAGTGTAAACAACATAATTTTTTGTGCTCTAACCATGTAAACTTTTGTGCCAACAAAACACAATCTGTGGAAAGCGCTGATTTTTTGTTTTAATTTGAAGAAAATTGCAAATGATGGTCATTGATACGTGTGTGAAGCATATGGGGAATAGGCTTCATCAATACAAATCAAAATAGACTCAACAAGCGATTCAAAACCGTCTCGAGATCATGGGTAAGGTGCAAAAATAAGGAAATTAAGTTCCAAGAGACGTCAATCGCCATTTCTTCATGAGCAAAATCTTTTTTTTTCGCATCAAATCGTGATCGAATCACTACGATAACCCAAGGCGCAGAAAAACGTATGGTAAGCTCGGTCGTGCATCAACTTCAACCGTCCACCCGAGGAGGCGAAACTTTGGCAAAACACGAGGAATTTTTTCGACGCGGAATCCATTTGCTACCTGAAAGACGGGGAAAAGTCGTAGCTAACGATGGACAATACTTTGAATAAAATACATTGTACCAATTACTCGGAATAATGCTTTGAAGTTACAGAAAAACCTCAAAACGTATATTTGCACTCCCAATACAATAGAATGGGGTTAAGTTTTTTGCTGAAACATTTTAACAACATCTTTCCACTAAAGATACGGCCATAGTACTTTTCTTAACGATTTATCAGGGTTAGCTTAATAATAAAATAAAAAATTTAATTATTCTATGGGTAATGTATAAATTTGATAATTTTGCAAATACTGAAAAATAAATTAAATTTTAAAAACTCAAAATACTTACATGAAATGGTAAAAAATTATCCGTAAACGAATGTACCATACGATTATCGGCCGCATTTGTGTTGTACTGCTTCATAAAATATGGAGGAACATTATTTACAGGAACTAAAAATGAGTTACAATATCGTGCCGATGTTTGTTCAGTGTAACATGATGGTTTACCACCAGTGGCCGTGCTCCTCGGTATTAACGGTCGTATACTTGGGGCACAAATCGGCCGATGGTATTGTGACGCCAATAAATTATTATGATTTATTGGTGTTGCACTTTCACTATCATCCGATGAAATCGAGGGGGTACGATTGTACGGCGTCCATAGCATTGACGAGAGTGCTTCATTAACATCTTGCGGCCGTTTTGTACGATCCATATTTTTTGGAGTAGTTTCGTGTGTAATACATCTAATAGGTAGAAACAAGGATGCCAGCTAATTCAGTTATCGCTACGTAAGGCACATGTTGTTGTTATACCTGTAATTAAAAGCATAAAAAATGTTTTGTTGTAAAAGCTTTTTTCTCGTATAGAAAAGGAATCTAAATGTCATAAAAATTTTATACATGGATATAACCCTTGTATAGCGCAAAGTAATATGTCATATTGAGTTTTAAAAATATAGCATAAAGTCATGATTTTGCTATAAACTTTGTACAGTATATAAGATTTCAATTCAACAACCTTTTCATATATACATACGTACCCTAAAAGCACAACATTTTTTTGTACCTACTAACCCTTCTCTTATGTTTAAATTCGGTTACACAGTAGAAAAAAAATTATACAATAAAGAGAAAACAATGCAAAGTAGGAAAAACCTGGTTAAAAATAATAAAACTTCTTACCCCCCTCATCATATATGTGTATATGTAAATATAACGACGACGTCGAGGGCGAGGAAATTAAATTTTCGGGATTTGTTTTTTTTCTGGTACATAATTCAATGGAAAATAAATAGTTTATATATAAATTAATTCGAACACATCATCTCGTTTATGTACGAGTATTATTTGCCTGACCTAAATAAATACGAAATACAGCATAAACAGGAAACTCGGAAAAACACTTAAGGAAAAAAAAAAAACAATAGCATATATACGGAACGAAGGGAAAATTGTAGAAATGGAAAATTTACTTTTGTTTTTTATTCTTAACATTATCCTGCGTTGTTTTTTCAGGAGCAAAGAAATTTTACTTTGTTTAATTTCTTGGAATTAAATGTGAAGGTTTTGTTTAAGTTCCGTTCTGTATCGTATTTTGAAATATATTTCAACATTGATTTCACGTTGGTTTGTGAGTAAGTCTTGACTGAATCTTACAATGAATGTATGTTGGAAAGGAGATAAGGTCACCAGTGCATTTTACTTAGCAATATAAAATCATAAACCATTGACAGTTAGGACGAAATGGCAGATACCCTGATAAATTCCAAACTACAGATCGGAGGATATGAGATTCAATCAAATCTTGATATTTTATAATACTAAATGTGACGTTTGGAGTAAACGACATAACAGATAAAATTAATTCTTATATGGACAAGAAGGTCAGTAAGATGACACAAATATGACTGTTTAACAATAATTCAGATCCTGCCAAATGTCTCTCTAATTTCGTCTACGTCATTAAAAATCGAAGTTTTTGCAGATTTATCATTCGCTATATCGCCGATGCAAAAAACGCAGATTTTAAAAAATCTCTGTGTATGCGTATGGGCGTGTGTGTGTCAACCTAGAGACGGTTTTCCTGATCGGGATGAAACTTCATACACATGCATTTTGCATTAGTTTAGAGATCGCTGTGATCTTTGGTCGAAATCGATTCACCGGAATTTTTAAGATAATAGCATTTATGTGAAAAACGATTATGAACTAAAAGATGTTGCAAATTGTTGCAACAATGTCGACCCAATTCATTTTTCCAAAATTTAACCGGAAATGACGATTTTTGACAAAAAAACTGTTTGTAACAAAATTTCTGCTCTGCACAACACGGATGGATTGATTGGGATGAAACTACTGCAGTTTCTTCCATGAATTTGGTACTGGTATCTTCCATAGGAGGTTTTTCGTTTTTTTTGCAAGTATTTTGAAAAGTATCTCAATTATGAGTAATCAACTAGGCAATAAAAGGTACTAAATTAAATTTGCAACAATATCGGTTTTTTTTTCCAAAATTCAAATCGACCTTATGATTTTAGACAAGATACTCGTTTTTTGTATTCCAATCATCAACATAATTCACCTCGGGTCTTTTGATTAAATATCTGCATCCCCTTTATAGTTCAGATGGATTCACTGATAGATGTGAACCTAAATTATTTTTGGGCAAAGTCGGTTTACCGAAAGTGCCACCTTCCAAAGGAGATTTTTTTTTTAGCAAATATTTCGAACAATTTATGTCATTTTCTAAAAAACCGAATTAAATACAAAGATTGTAAATTAAATTTGATACAAAATTAGTTCAGATCATATTTTAAATTTTACTGGATATGACGAGTTTTGGTACAAACGCTATATGTATTTCACCAAAATTCGACACCTTACAGACATTCGGTCGAAACTTTTTTAATTGGAATACAATTTGCTATGCAATTCGTTATATTACTAAAATTTTCCGCCGGCTACTTAAATCATATTTTTAACTTTCTTATCTTTTTTTAAATTAAGAAACATAGTTTTTCCCCATACTAAGGGAAAAATACCAACTGGATAAATCGATACAGAATTATTCGCTTAGTAGGTAAATAAATAATAGAAAGCTTGCATTCAAATTTGAAAAAATTATTAAAGTATCCGGCGAAAATTTTTAGTAATATAAAGAACTATCTGAAGTACCCAGCTTTGCCCGGGTTAAAATTGAACTGCTGAACTTTAACAGGTGTATTTTTTATTTTATAACTAATTAAAAATACTTAAGTGAATTGAATAAAATCAATACAAAAATAATTTGTTGGGTTGCTTGTAAACCACATTTTTTGATTTTCCTCCCGGAGCTAAAACAAATAAATTTTTTGAAGTCCCTAATCTTGAGCATGCCACATACAACTGGCCAAGAGAGAAGTAAAGACTTTCCAAATTGACGCCTGCAAACTTAAAGGATTGTCCGTGAGCTTTGTTGATGGTTATGGCAAATTAACGTCTAACTGGGAACTGGACTCGATTAAAACTGAATGGTCAGTTGATATCAACGGTATGCGAGGTACGAATACGTCCCCTTATTTTGCAATCCCCATCAATACAGTGGCTTCGATGACATTTGGCCAAAGACTTTTGACAAAGTGCCGTGTTCCATTGTATAGTTTTGGCGAGTCCAGATACCGCAGAAGCATTATTGATGATCCTTTCTTCAATTTCAAGATATGAAAATACATTCAAAGTGCCAAAATGTATTCGTGCTAAATTTGTATAAGCACTCGCTATAGTGGATCAAAAGTTTGCATATAAATTGTAAATTACTCTTTCTAGGTGAGCATGGGGAAGGGGTAACATTTCTTGATCACTAAGCCCCCTATATGTTTTTTCTCGCTGCTTTTCGCTGCTAGAAAGTACTCGTGTAAAATTTGGGCGAAATCGCTCGAGTGGAATAAAAGTTTTCATATATTGTAAATTTTTGCTATAGGGAAGGGATAACATTTTTTGATCACTTACAAAAAGTCAAAGATTTTTGACATTTCTCGTAAAAATTTACGTTGCGTTATTTTCTTGTCATTGGCTGATAGCACACGGGGTATTACAGAAACCGTATTTTTCTTCATTTCTTTCCCCGTTTACCTATGATACAGGTATTAATTGCGACTTAAACATTTTCGGTGCAACCACACTAACACAAACATAAATGACATAAAAAATATTTCAAGGTATATTTCCGTGGCCCTAGCAGTAGAATACGAGAATTTAATTGAAATTAGTTCAAATACTCGCTAACTTCGAAGAGGTCCCGTAAGCAACTTTCTGCTGCAATATATTTGATGAATATAAAAATTTAGCCAAAAAGGCTATTACAGTTATATTGCCGTTCTTAAGCAACACATTTATGCGAAACAGGTTTTTCCATGAATAGGGTTCCATAAAATTTGAAGAATCGGAAAGGATATGCGAAGAGATGCGAAGAGATTTCGATAATTATTTTTTTTGTAAATTTTGTTACACATACAAATACATTATCTATTATGACTAGTTGGCCTTGAAAAAAATACCAAATACAAGAAACCTCGTATGTAATTAGACATTGGGTGATAAACGAACTTGGAATAAGAAGCAGTCGGCAGACGGACTGTATGCAACAACTACGATTATGTCGATTACTGAAGTTGGTGTAATTGAGTTTCCCGTCGCACGATATCTTTGGACTATGTGCGAAACAGTTCGTGCAAATTTCGGCACGATTCATAAAGTCGGTTCTTCTTCGTTGGAAATGTTTCGAAAATGGGTGCAATCTTTGAGAGAATGATGTAGTTCTCCATAATACCTGCAGTTGCTAAGAAACTTTTCCGTGGCATGCTGGTTTGGACCTTGTTAAAGTTAGCCGAAAGTTGCCAGCCGAAAGATAATGCAGATAGTGTCTTGACTATTTCAGCCGAAAGTTAAACTCTTTATATGCTCCAATCGATTTTTAAATTTCTATAAACTGAAATAATTTCCTCTTCACCCGAATGATATAACCCGATCCTAACTTTTCCTAAATTCGAGTTCATGACCGATTTTTGCTGTATTCAAGACACGATCTGCATTTTCTTTCGGCTGGAAACTTTCGGCTAACTTTAACAGTATCTAGTTTGGTCTGGTTTGTCTAGCCGTGCGGTATTCGGTTCTTGTCCTCGATGAATTCTCTGGATGCTGCATGGTATTGAAGTATGATAATGCTAACAGGCACTCGTTGTTATACCTGGCCTGTGGATTTCCCATTTTCTCTCATAGTTATCTCCAATGGTTGATGAGCGGCTGTCATAGTTGCCTATTTTGATGGATGAGCCTTGTAAATATGTCGATGAATGGATTGTAATCTTCAGTCAAGTATTTATAGCTGTCTTCCTCATCGTCTTCCACGGATACTTGTAATAGATCGACTTCTTTGATGTCAGAGTTTATCTACGACCGATTTTTATTTTGAGATATTCTTTTGATGCAAACTTTGCGTTAATACTCTCCCTGACATGTGCTGTTTGAAAAGCTTTTGAGAAAACTTCTCATCGGTTCCTTCTATTTTTTGAATGCATCTCATTTATTATCACAATAACATGATTTAACGGAGATTGCATCACAATGCCACCATATAGAAATAACTTGTAAGGGTTTACTGACAGCGATTGTACCGTTTCATAGACTTGCTGAATGCGATTTTTTTGAAGTGAGAGAGGGATTGCTCCATAATTCAATCATGTTCAAGTACCGTTTACGGGTCCAGTCTATCAAACAAAGTACGAACTGATTTGCAATAAGGAACTACTTCTTTACGATTGCATTTTGGCGTAATCTTTGAGGATCCTAGTTAGTAGCCTACATTAGATTCACTCAAAAATTTGATGGAGGACCATTGAGAGTTTTGTTCAAAAAAATCGTAATGAGCAAGTCTATAATGAAACAGTATAATCATTATTTGGTTGACCAAACCCGTAGCAGTTATTTTTATACGTTGGATTTGTGGTGCAATATCTGTGATTTCTTGTTATTGGCAATAATAAGATTTACTCATTACATAAAAAAAATATTGTGCAAGTTCATTGTGTTGTGAAACGATTGACCCGCCATTTGATAACTCAGGCCCTTATAAACTACTTCTATATGATTAATTTTTGGTGCAGTCTCTATGATGTCTTGTTATTTGCAAGGCATAAATGCACTCAAAATCAAAACGAGCCGATAATAAAAAAAAAACACTGAGCAAGGTGAGAATTTCCCTCAAAAAAATCATGTATTCGCGTCATGGTATTAGAATAATTAATTTATTAATAATTATTTTATGTATTTTAAATTTTGTGAAATTCACTCAAAATTCTTATAAGAAATATTTTAATAGTGTGATTTCTAATACTTGCTTATTTTGATTTATTGTTAAAAACGTTACTCTCATTAACCAAATTATAAATTTCTGTAGTAATTAGACGTGCAACTAGACATGTATATGTTATATGTAATCTAGGTTAAAATAGAACTAATATATTAGAAGACTTCCAAACTGCCAATAAGAACTTTGAAATGAAGCATATTAAAATATACTATTAACCATATATTCCAAAAAGAAAAATCTTGTTCCAGAAGATAGTACTTCTCTCAAAGAGGGAGGAATGTTGGGTAATATTCCGGAAAATTTGATCCATATATTAGTGCTAAAATTAGTCCTCCCCTTCTTGCTGGTGGGGTGTGGGGGGGGGGTGTAGGGGCGATCTAACTTTGAAATTAAAATAGGAAACTATTTTTATTGCAGATTTGGATTCTACGGCGGAAGTACGTAGGATTTCTTTGAAACATTTTTTTCGATTCATGATAGATGTAATAACGATATTAAATTTGAAATAAACTAAATTCAGAAAAACGTGTTAATTTTAATTTGAATTTTTCTTTGTAAATAATTGAAATTAGTCTTAAACAAAATAATTGTTTTTTAAATGTTTCAAAGTAATCGTACGTACTTTAAGGCGTAGAGTCCGAATCTGGAATAAAAAGATAGGGGTTCCTGTTTTAATTTCATAGTTAACCCCCAAGAAGTGGTACTAGGCTTTAAATATGAATTTAAAATATAATAAGAATTTCCTACCACCACCATAAATAATAATTTTGGCGCAATAAGCTTAATTTTCGACATCTATATTTTTCAATATTCAGTAATTAACCAAATTTGAAAAAGAACGAACGTCCGAAACCAGGTCGTCTGACTATTTGTTTGTAAAAAAATCTTTTATCACAATAATGATTATGTTAATTTAATGTTTTATAAGTTTTGATTTTAAATACATGTTTTAATAAACATATAGGCCCGATTTTATGAACGCGGATAAACGATTAATCTAGGATTAATCCACTGTTTGCATTTTATAAACGACGATAAACAAAAAATAAAATCCGAGGGTTTTAATTTATCCGCTGATTTATTTTCTCTTTTTGGTGTTTAAATCAGAGCAAAAAAGTAGTTTTTGTTGTTGTTCTATTTTTCGACATGCACAATAAAAATTGTTTGAATATAGGAACGTGACATATTAATATTTAAAAAATACATATTATTTTATTAAATATAGATATGATAATTTACATAATATGATAAATAATACAATCGATTTTATGGTGCTAAAATATATTAAATAAAAATATTTTCAAAAAACGAATACTATTTTTTAATTGTTTCAAAAATAAATTAGGAGAATTTAGAAAAGTTGTCGCTGATGAAAATGCAGAGAGGTTTAAAGCAGGCGGAGGACCTTATAAACCTAAAATTAGCCAGACAAATTGCATAGTATATTCGTTTATGTGGAACCATCCGTTCGCCCACTTAAAAATATTGATTCGGCGGATCCAATATTTGAAGTATGTTACTTAAGTATTATAAATTAGATTGTTTTGACGATGATGATGACGTTGATCCTTCCATCTTAAAAACACAAAAATATCACATACAATTTTCTATTTGATGAACAAAAATAGTTTTATAGTTACCTTGCACAAATGTAGGAAATGTAGGTTTATATTAAAAATTTATTAATATTGAATTTAATTAAACTTTAACCCGTTGATATTTATCTAAATTGACACAATTGATGAGAAACGTAAAAAAAGTATTGCCAGTGGCCCTATTCTGGTAATTCCCGGGGAATGGAAATTTTAAATTTTGTAGCAGTTTTATTCCCTTTTCCCCAAAAGTGTGTTCTGGCGTTTAGGAAAAAGATTATTGGGACTAAATTATTCCCCATTATAGCAGTTTTGACGTTTATTATTCCATACCTATTTTAGGAAAGAATTAACTGGGAATAGAATTTATCGGAAATTTATTATATTTTGTACTTATAGCAATATTATGACTGTAAATTTATACTGAAAACTGGTAATATTTATTGAAAATATTAATATCGAATGTTTTATTTTAATAAACAAAATTATTTTTTAAGTAAAATTCGATTAAAATATCAACAAAAACCAATTAAATGTAGTAAACTATTTTTAGACTTTTGTTTTTTTGTTTTATTGCGATCGCTTGAAGACCGCAAATAATTAAATTATTTTCCCGTAAATTTATTCCCCAATCGCCAGAATTAATTTTTGTAAAACGGGGGAATTGCGAAAAATATCTGGGGAATAACTGCTACAAAAAAAAATTATTCCCTATTCCCGGCGAATCACCAGAATAGGGCCACAGTAATACAAAAAACTGCTATAAAACTGCAATAAAAGAGAGAGTAAATATTTATTTATCGTCGTTTATAAAATCGGCAAAAAATAAAACTCTCGAGTAAAGATTAATCATTACTCTTGGATTTTTTGTGATTTATCCTCGTTCATAAAATCGGGCCATAGTGTTTTTATAAAATTTGGTGTAATTTATTTTTTAAACTATATTTATATTATTTATAATTATAAGAATTTCAAGGTGTCTGTCCTTTTTCCAGTGTTTTCAAAAATGCTTATTTCTTTCGCCAGAGTTCGAAGGCAGTCATCGTTGTTTTTTGGATTAAATTCTTTTGTCGTTTCCAAAATTGGTCGATCCAGCTGTTGTTCTAACGTCAAATCAGACGTAGTGAGAGTATCCGAATCAGTATTAACTGGTACTTCAACTTCACTGTCTATTTCGTTGATTTGTTCTTCATTTAAACGAACTAGTATTATATTCTTTGCATATTTTAGCATTTGTAATTTTGAAGACATATTGAAAAAGCTATACTTTTGTTTAAGAGTCGATCACTGTGGAATAAACTTCATGAGAGCTACAATATGTTTATTTCTTCGTTTTGCCAATTTCCAGTGCAATTAGTAACTCTTTACTTAAATCATTAATTATTTTTTCGAGGCTACTAAAATAAAGTTTTAGAGCGCCCTCAGCAGTTATTTATATGGCATATTGTCTACAAGACAGGTTCCGGTTATTGCAAGTAGTTTTAACGTTTCTAATAACAATTCTGCTGTTTTTATATTTACATCGTCCAACATATTCTCTAATTTTATATCTCTCAATGCCTTCTTAATTGGATGCTATAGTGGTAAAAATCGATCTAACATATAGTCTCTAATGCATTCCACCGAGTTTTACTGTCTAAAATCAGTTGTATAGGCGTTTTCTTGTAAATGATCACATATATGTTTGTAAAATTCCGTTCCGAGCTGTAGAAGTGCTAAAAATATTTACGATTTTTCCTATGGCATTTATTGTTGTGGGAATTTTTGGCCGTCTACAGACTTCATAAATTTCGAGTGTTTCAGTATCTGAATTAAAACAATCTTCAGGCGTTTCAACGTCATTAGCATCATTATCAGATTCAGCACTATACGATTGTGATGCTTCAGCTAAACTCAAATCACATTTTTTCACATACAAGATTTTAACCGAATGCCGTGGTTATAGCACAGTTGTTTATACGCAGGAGAGAGTCTTTCAAATTTTTGCATTACTGCGGCACCATCTGACATAACACACATTATGTCTGAATTCATTTGGGTACCTAATGAATTCAATTTTTCGGTTACAAGACTTAATGCAGTCTCTGCCGAGCAACTTCCTCTAATCGGAATTAACCCCAAATTATCCAATTCACTATTATTATAATATAAATGGATATTATCCATATATCTTTTGTTGTTCACGCTCGCTTACTCATCCAATGAAATACTAAATTTCTTTTTTTAATTTTTAGCAATTTAATTTCATTTAATAGATTGTGTTTATTGATATTATAAAATTCTATCACTAAATTCCTTAAATCTGATTGATTTTTCGGAAATTTGCCATAACCTTTTGCAATCATATTGTAGTTTGTCTGATGAACTTGCGTTTAGCAATTCGGTTAAATGAAAATCCACCAATTGCTGCCATTTTCGAAACTACTTCACCCATTGAAGGGCGCTCTTGCTGTACATTTGTCTAATTTCTGATAGTTATTATCGCTCTTGTGACGCTTTGTTTGATAACTAGAGCTTCTGTTTCCTTTCTCTTTAAATTGTGTATGGCTGTTAAATGTCTATGTAGTCCACTAGGCGATGATGCTTTACACGGTTTACATGGGTTTTCCACCTATATTGCACGTCGATGATTCATTATTTCGTTTACTGAAATGTTTCCAACAGTCTTCATATTCATTGATATTGTTCTTGCTAACGGACTGAAAAAATTATATTTATTAGAGAAGAAATGTACAATTTCAAATAGTTCTAACCTTTAAAAATTTCCGAATACTATTAATAATAATAATTTATTGCACTTTTATCAGATAGTTTTCAATGCTTTAATAACAATATAGCCTGAATTGTTTAACAGCCACCGCACAAAATATATATACAAGTACAATCAGTTATCTAATTTAATTAACTTATTTTTACTAAGAACGTTTCATACTTTTCCGTATTCATATTCACTACACTACTTTATCTACAATATCTGTCAATTTTTATATTGCTCGTCGTGCAACTCGAAAAATTTACTTTACCGACACTAAATATTTCGTACCATCTCTCTCTTTCTCTCTCTCTGGCACTATATCCCATCAAGGGATTTGGCGGCCTCAAATGAGTTTCCATAATCATATTTTCATTTCAAATAATGAGTGATTAATTCAATGATCCTATACCAGCCGTGAAATTTTTTCCTTGTCACCACCGAGAATCGAACCCAGGACCTCCGGTCGCTGGAGCAAGCATGCTGACCACTTTGTAACCGGGGCCGTACCATCTTTTAAAATAAATATATTAGAGAGTGTACTCGAATAAGCTTTAACGCGAGTATATTTATTTAAATTTTATATAAAATAAAAGAAAAAAAATCTCGGGAAAAGTTTGAATTTCTCGTGAAACGGGAAATGATTTTTTTCTTAATTTTCCCGTGAAATTTTCGGGAATTTTTCCTCTTGAAGAAACACTAGACAGGATTATGTTAAAAGACATAGGTTCATAGAAAGAAGTGGAATACTGTACTAAAGGAGAAAAACTATCATATCTCTGCAAGATGTGAATCAGAAGTTGTTACCTAAATATGGGCAAAAGTATTCCGACAATTATAATTTTAAAACGGAAAGAAATGACCATACGAAATGATAGTATGTTTGAATTAATTCTCCTCACATTTTTAATAAGAGAAATGTGGGGTGCACTCCCTTAAAATATTTCGTTAAATGCGTCAATTTATTATTATCAATTTCTCGCAATCTTACATGATTAATTTGTTTTGTTTAACACTTTTGCAAGGGAATTTTCATCACAAATTATCGTGTCAAATGTGACAGCATGAAGCTTAATGGCGGCAATAAATAGATTTTTATCCAAACCATATTTCATTTTTAATGTTGATTTGAAATATATTTTGACTATGTGTGTGTGTTTAAAAAAGGCTAAAATGTCACACGCCATATACACACACAGAACAGAGCTTTAACTGTGTTCCTCCCCAAGTTTGCTTGTCTGTACAGAAATACTAAAAATCCCATGCTGATAGATTTTTATTTTTTATATTTTAATTATTGATTCCATACGGAACGCGCGTTTCTATTTTTTGTGTGTGTGTGGTGTGTGTTTGTGTGTGCTCTTTACTTTTTGGTTGATATTCACGATAACGTTTTATATATTGAAAATTGTTGTTATGTGAAAAATGGGAAATGACAGTAAGCCATCGTTTTGTATATAAATGTATAGCTTGGTAGTTTGTTTTCAATTTACATATTTTACCAACAACACACAATCGATTTGGGTATAATGTAAACGAATTTTTTAAGATTTCGTGACAAAATTTAATTAAAAGCTTTGTATGCATGGTTTATGTAGTATTTTGTTGTGTTCGGTAACTTTTAGTCGTCTACAGTATCATGCTGCCAAGCAATTAGCTAGCTCTATACTTTTTAATATTCATGCATGGTAACATTAATTGTTGTGTGCGGTATTTATGTAATATCCAGTCGATGGGAGTTTTAGAGAAAAAAAATCACACCTATGGTAAATGCACGTGATTTATGTATATGTGTATGCTTATAATTTTATTTGTTTAAAAATTATAACATGATTTTCCAGATATAAATAAAGTTATAAATGAACTTTAAAAAAAAAATGAAAGGAAAACTTTTGAAACAAATAACTTTATAATAAGCTTTCATATATGAATTTTGGGTTTCGTTTTCTTTAAGGGGTGTTATATGTATACATGCCAATGGAGAATGGGGAAGCATTTATTGTGCATGTGTTAGTGCTTCTTATGGAAACATGAAAACACACACACACACACTATAATAATAATAATCGAAAGAAAAGTCGATATAAAAAATTTGAAAATAAACAATTTAGTTTACTCAAATGGAATGATGCCAATGATGATAATATTGATGATGATGATGGCGATGGTGGTGGTGGTACGGAGGGGTGAAACAACGTTTTGACTTTTCAAACAAATTTTTTTTTTTTGTGTGTTTTGTTTGATAAAACGATGGGAAATTAAAATTATAATAATGATAGACTTTTTATATATTTCAATGGGTGTACGATATTGAGTCTGTATTATGAACTGTTGAGTTCGTATTCAAAAGTTGCAACCAAAATAATGAGGGTTTGAAAAAATATTTAAATATTTTTGTAATTTTTCATAAAACTTGACGGAAATTGATTTTATTTTTGAAAATTTTATTTATAAACGAACGATTAGAAAGGAAAGTTTTAAATCTACATATATAATTTGAATAAAAGTAGAAAAATTTATATTTTGAAATTATATTTGAATGTGCTCAATCGTCGGGGAGCCATAATGGAAAGAGAGGTTTCCAACAATTATGAAACTATATAATGTTATAATATACATTTTTAAAAATTAAAACACTAAAGTATTGTTACGAATTTTACTCTGCAAAAGTATATGACTTGGTGGTCGGGTGGTTAAGGTAGACACCACCAAATGTGTTAGAGAGAGTAATTTCGGCACCGAAGCAACAACCGAAGCAGTGAACGACAAATAGTCAAAAAGAGTAACTTTTTGTAACTATTAGTTGCGCAGTGAACAGACTCATTGTATGTATATCAGTCAAGCTACACACGATTTCAGCTTCTGGTTTCAAACTAAGTCGTAATAGATTTTTATTGTTCATTTAAACTCTTATTTTATAATAAAACACTAAATTTTTTGTATTGTTTGATTCTGTTCTCTCGAAAATAAAATTTAAACTAAAATCTACATCTCAAAAATGGCCTTAAATTTTTTTATTTTCATTTCTATTTGAAAAATTCAATGTCGCAGTTAAAACGGATTTTTACGTAAAAGGGGAAAGAAAGGAAGATGAAGCCTGTCTTATGAAACCGTGTGTAGCATGGCTCTATCACAATGTGTTAGTTAGTATATTGTGTGTAGCTATACACGAGAAACAATTTTTGTTTCAATCAAGAACAAAAGACAAAAATATTTGAAATAGAGAAAAATGTTTCTGCAATCTGCATCCACACGGCTGTGTTATAAAAATTTTACAGTTATAGCTAGCTGAGTGATTTTAATATACATACACCATTATATTGAGTTAGAACAGTATATTATAAAATATGTACTAATATAAATGTAAGTATTGTAATTATTATGTTTAATAAGTATTGTAATATGTATCGTATTATGTATATTATGTTAGACTGCGAACATGCCCCACGTGTATGCGTGTCACCGAACAAGACCAAACCAAGTAACAAAAGAGGACACTGAACTGAAATCTGTCTTTAAAAAAAAAATGCGGTTTTTTAGTGAGTCAGTTTTTACAAAGCAAAAGAGTTACATCATTTTTATATTTCTCGTGTTAAATAAATTAAATTACAACATTTGGGTTCTTTTATTTTCCTTTAAATTTTCATTGCGACCTGCCATAATATCAGGTTATGGGCCCAGACGACGTGTAAAAGGGATTTAAGAAGTATAAAAATCTAGACGACATAACCTCAAAATAGACGCGACATGGATGAGACGAAATTGAATAACGGTCTTTTACTCGTTCGTGATTTTGTAAATCTGCAGAAAGAATCATCACAGTCTATTGGTGATTACTTGATGAAACGCAATGCCTTGTACAACAAATATTCGAGCCGATGACGATGAGCTGCAAATGACGAAAATAAAGAGCAAGCTATTAGAAGAGGAAAGAAGAATTCAGGGTGCCCATGCATTAAATGATGATACTAAGGCATTCGAATTACAATAAATCATCACAGCGAAGACAAAATATAATGATAAATCACAGCAGTCCCAACAATTTTTGCGATGTTATTCATGTTTAGAATTTGGACATATAGGTAGAAATTGTCCAAATAAAACGCAAGGACGCAAGGAAGAAACAATTAGCCCGAAAGCTGTAGCAAAAGTTGTTACAGGACAAAAATGTCGTGCGTCATTTAGTTGCTCTACAAATGATAAAAATACAAATATTGATTGTATGTGGATCCTTGATAGTGGTGCCACTGACCACATGACCTCGCACAGGTACAAGATGGTGAATTACAAGCAACTAAATAGCTACGTAGAAATTGCAAATGGAACGAATATGGTGAGAGAATTGGTGATGTTTTCAATTAAGATGAGTGACGTGAATGGTGGATGTACGGTTTTGCTGAAGAATGTATTGTTCGTGCCGGAACTGGGAGGAAATCTTATTTCCGTATCGATAATAACTGACCAAGATATAGAGGTTATTCTCAGCAGTGATAATACAGTTTTGGTCGATCAAGAAGGTGTTATTGCAGTTGCTTTCAAATCCGAAAGACTGTTCAAATTTTGAGATTGGGAAGTGTTTTAAAACTGAGTCCAGAAATATTTGGCGCACCAACGTTTGGGCCATATAAATATTATTTCGTTGAAAAAAATGGAATCAGAGTTAAAAATTGCAACAACGGAAGAAGAAGTCAATAAATGCAATACGTGTGTGACAGGAAAGATGAAGGCGAAGCCATTTCCGAAGCAAAGTTTAACACGGGCGAAAAAACCATTAGAATTGGTACACACAGACGTAATGGGGATATTCAATCCTACGTCAATGGGAAATAATAGATATGTGGTTACATTTATTGATGACTATTCAAGATTTGCTGTAATTGATTGTATTTCTCATAAAAGTGACGTTTACAAATCATTCAACATTTATCGACGGAATGTTGAAAATATGCATAACCGAAAAATTGCTGCCATTCGTTCTGATAATGGGGGTGAATATTGTAGAAGTAAATTTTCTTCTAAGTTTCAATTAATGGGTATCGAGCACCAGGAACACCACAACAAAATGGCGGTTCAAGGAACACCACAACAAAATGGCGTGGCTGAAAGATTTATCCAAACACTGTTAAATGCATCAAGATGTATGTTGATAGAGTCAGGTATGCCATTACAATTCTGGGGCGATGCTATTACAACGGCGTGTTACATTCGTAATAGATGCTCGACTACGGCCAATGACGGTGAAACTCCTTATGAAAGATGGAAACATCAATATTCAAATTTATCTCAAATGAAAGTATGGGGTTGTCGTGTGTGGTCAAAATTGAAAAACGAAAAGAACAAATTTTGTCCTCGTGCCGTGGCATGCATTTTTATAGGGTATGCATCATCATCTAAGGCATACAAACTTTGGAATCCCGTATCAAATAAAATTTTCATCAGCCGGGACGTGATATTCGATGAGACTTGTTTTCCAATGAGGAATACAATTTTGGACTGCATATCTGAAAGTAAAAGAAATGAAGCAATAACATTTGGATTGAACATATTTCCAGTATATGAAGACGAAAATCACGATGAAGTTATTGAATCCACAGCAGAAATTTCGGGAAAATGTGTTAGAAGGTGTCGTTACACGAACTGGCCGGGAAATTAAAAAGCCGTTGTGGTTATGCGCGATTACGAAACTAGTGACATTGTTGGAAATGCAATGAAAATTTCGAATGTTGATTTTAAAATTCCTCGAGATCCAAAAACAACTCATGAAGCATTATCGTCAGGTGGATGTGAGTTGTAGAAGCAGTCAATGCTTGTTGAAATTGAAAATTTTTTGAGAAATAAAACGTGGGAATTTGTCATTCTACCAAAGGGAAGACGATCAATAAAATCCAAGTGGGTATTTAAAACCAAATTCGACGAGAATGGTAAACCGGAACGATATAAGTCAAGAGTGGTGGCTTTAGGTAATTATCAAAGGCCGGGGGCCCTATTCTTGAGTTCCACATCCATTTTCCACATGTGGATATCTGTCAAAATTTATAAAAACGTTCGGAAATTGTAATTCATGTATTCTTGAATTTCCTACTAATGGAAAAAATTCCCTACTAAGGGAATTTTTCCGAATGGTATAAAGTATGTGGAAAAAATTCCCCATGCTAGTTATTTGACGTTTACGTTATTTTAAACGTTTGATTGAAAAATTCGGCTGTTTTAGTTAAAGTTTTTTAAAATAAAAGTAAAAAATATTTTTAAAAAAATGGAGAAAATTGAGAATAAAAGAAGTGGTTATGTTTCAAAACCACAAAAAATTGCTTTAATTGATTTTATAGAAAATCATAAAGCTATAATAATAAAAAAATTAGATAGTGGTTGTACTATTAAAGCGGCAGCAAAATGTTGGGAAGAAGCTGCGAGCATGCTAAATGCCATCCCAGGCTCGAACAAATCATGGCAAAATTGGAGAAAGGTTTGTATGCGTGTGTATTAAATATTAAAAATTTAAAACAATAATTTTTATTAAATATTTTTCAGTGTTGGCAGGATATGAGAAATGAAGTGCGAGCCAAAATTTCGAAAAATAAAATACTAGCTTCCGCGACTGGTGGAGGGGCCCCCCAAATAATCATTTTAAACGATTTGGAGGAGAGAATCAGCGAAATTATTGGGGATACTTGCATTTTTGGACAAACAAATGTTCAAGAAAGCATAGCCCAATTGGTTAGTACCTAGTTGTATTACCTAAATCATTTACTTAATAATTAAAGAGATTATTTTCTTAGGAATTACCTCCAGAAGAATGTCCCAGCAATTCAACCGAAGAATATCCAAATTTGTTTCAAGTTAACGATACTCAAATTGAATTTTTGACAGACGGATTTGAGGCCAATTTGGAGGAAACAGAGCAAACATCTAATTTTGAAATACCACCACAAGCTCAATCCACGACACACATCTCCGATTCTATCGAACCTCCCGGCAAAAGTAAGGAACAATCAGTTTTAAATAACATTCCTTTGTGGTTATTAATATTCTTATAATTGTAGAACGTAAACGAAATGTTGCAGCACAGCGTCTGACCCAAACGCTAAACACGGCCGAAGCAATTAATAAAAATATGGAAAAAAAAATTGACAGCAAAGAAGCGTATTATAAAAAGAAGTTGGAGTTGTTGGAGAGAATTGCAGCAGCTAAAGAAACGAGTAGTCAAGCAAAACTTAGAATTGCGGTAAGCCTTGAACATATAGAGAAAAACACAGAAAAAATCATGGGACATTTGGCACAATAAATAATGTAAAAAAAAAAAACAATAAATTAGTTTTAAAATTAAATGAGTTTCTTTATTAACACAAATTTATCCCTTTCGAGTTCAAAAAAAAATTTTTTTTTGGCACAATTTACGATCACCATACACAAATGTGTATGTATATAATGACAGGTTGTAATGTCTTCCGTATTCTAACGGATCTTAGTTAAATCGGAATTCTTTTGAAAAAAGCATAATAATTTTTTAACAAATTAATTACATAACATATAATTTATTTGTTCTTGATAACATATTAATTATTTTATCATTATTATAGTTACTTTTATTTTTCGGACGAAAACAAAATTAATTGGTTTACACAAATGTGTACACTGGTCTTCAATTACCACCTAATTCTATGTTTGACATCTTCGTTTGTTGTAATCGAAATTTACATACACAATTGTGTATGCGGGTCAGGAAAGGGTTATTGTGAAAAAAAATTTGTTGCAATTGACTGTCGAAGTCGTCTTCCGGCTAATAATGAAGGGTTAACGGTTTGGTTAACCAACTGACCATCTGATAAAGCAATGTCGCCTGCGTCATATATATTCAAGCCTTCTAGTGGATCATCATTTTCTTCCGGCAAAATATGTTCCAAGTTATTGTCAATGCACATGTTGTGCAATGCGCAACAGGTGTTTATTATTTTCGACGCTGTTTCCGAGATATAGTGTAGTACTCTATGTTTTAATAGGCATCTAAATCGCATTTTAAGTATGCCATTTACTCGTTCAATGATGCTTCTGGTGTGCTTATGTCTCTCATTATAATAACTTTCAGGGCTTCCTTCAGCTGCTTCTTTAAATGGTGTGAGCATCCAAGGTCGTAAGCCGTAACCAGAATCACCTATATATTATATTATAATTTAATAATTTTTAGTTTACTTTTCAAATTATGTATATTTATTATTACTTGCCTAATAAATAATAATTGCCAGGATATCGCCTATGTAACGTCTCCATCACAGGTAGCACTGAGGAACTGTTCCATATAAAACTGGTGTGAGTTGATCCGGGAAATCTCGCATTAACATTTATAATTTTTAAATCGGGATCACAAATCTAAAAATAAAAAATTTTAATTTGTAAAAATACATAATTCGTTAACCAGAAACTTACAAGTTGAACATTAATTGAATGATAATTTTTTCTATTTACATAGATGTATTCTGGATTTGACGTATTTTCTTTAATTGGTGGCACAATTGCTACATGGGTGCAATCTATACATCCAACGACCCCAGGGAATTGATAGTATTCGAAATACCTATAAAACCGAACACAATATTATTACAAAATTAAGTATAATTATAATTCAGTCTTACTTCTGTCGCGCCGTGTTCAAATCATTCAAATTTTTGTGTAAATGAACTTTCTCGTTGAAAAATCCACTAGAATGAACTGCAGCGATCACCTCATTGATGCTTCTGCTCACTGATGGCTGGCTCATTGAAATATTGATGTTTTGGCCAACATCTTGCTGGTAACTACCGGCCGCAAAAAATCTCAGTGAACTTAAAATCTAAAAATATGTAATAATATTATTATTTGTACATTAGGAAACACAAAAATTTTTATGGCAAACGTATTATGCCTTATTCTTACTTTTTCTTCCGGGCTCAAAGCGCTCGATCTAAAGCGATCGACCATAAATGGACTTATATAGTTTATTAATTCATCTGCCATATTTTTATTAATGCGAAAGAGTTTTATAAATTTTTTTTCGGACAGTTCAAAACAGTCTTGTGGATTTCGTACACTGCGTTGAAATTCCATCGCCTCAGCCTGTTCAACTGCGGAATGTGCTAGTAGGATGCCTAACTCTTCAAGGCCCGCCATAATTATTTTTATTAGTAAACACTTAAATATTCGCTCTTAAAACACAAACTATTTAAAAATTATTTTAATTTTCTGTCTATTTGACAAGCCAAACATAGAAAATTCTCAACAATAAATTTACTATACTACGAAGTTAGACTCGATTTAAGAGTGGTGAATAAGTATTGTAAATGTGGTGGAAAAAAAATTCCGAATGATTCAAGAATATAGAATTTTTGTACATGTGGAATTACATGTGGAAATGGTAAGGGAATTTGTAAGGGAATTTTGACAGATATCCACATCTGGAAAATGGATGGGGAACTCAAGAATAGGGCCCCGGGTCTGGATTACGACAAAACATATGGACCACTTGTGCAAAAGAAATCCATGAGAATATTATTTGCTGTAGCAGCAAAGAAAAAAATGGGTTGTAGATCATGTTGATATCCAAGCTGCCGATCTTCTATAAGCAGATCTTGAAGATGAAGTATATATGTATTTACCTGAAGCATTTAAGATTTTGTCAGACGATTTACGACTTAAATTTGATCAAATCCTAGATGATATCTCTACTCAAAAATATGTGTGCAAATTAAAGAAGAGCATATATGGATTACACCAATCAGGTTTGAAATGGAACAATTGTATAGATTCATTTTTAAAATCACAAGGTCTTAAAAGATCTGTGGCCGATCCTTGTGTGTATTATTGCGAAAGTAGAGAGCTCATAGTAACGACATACGTAAATGATTTGCTGCTGTACGGTGTAATTGACGAAGTAAACATTATGAAAGATGCTTTGGGAAATAAATTTGATCTACGTGATTTAGGTGAAGCGAAACATGTATTGTCAATGAAAATAACTAAAACTGTAAATGGATATAGCATTGATCAATCTAATTTCGCAAGAGACCTATTAGCTGACATAAATATGGGAAATTGCAGTAATGTGAAGTCTCTAATGAATTTGAACGAGAAGTTAATGAAAACAGAAGACGCCGATGAACTTGATGAAAAGCGATCACATATATACAGAGCCGCGATTGGAAGTCTGTTGTATTTGTCGACAACCACAAGACCTGATTTATCTCATAGTAGGTACATTATTAAGTCAATTCAACAATAGACCATCGGAAAAACATTGGAAAGCATTAAAACACGTTCTCATCTTCAGGGTACCAAAAGCTATGTACTAATTTATTACACTGACGGTAATGATTTACATGTTTACAGTGACGCAGATTGGGGATCTGACGTAACAGATCGAAAATCGTTTAGTGGTTATGTAATTACACTAGCTGGAGGTGCTGTACATTGGATGAGCAGAAAACAGCGATGCATAGCATTGAGTACAGTTGAAGCAGAGTTCGTTGCATTAAGTGAAGTTGCGAAGGAATGTACATGGTTGAAGAATTTTATGGAAGAAATTGGTCTTACAAGTTTTATGAGCCAACTAATTATAATTAACGTAGACAATCAAGGAGACATCCATTTGGCAGAAAATCAAACCATTTCTGAAAGATCCAAGCATATAGAATTGAAGTGGTTTCATATTCGAGAAAAGATCTCAAACGGATCAATGTCACTGAAGTACATAAAAACCAACGATAATTTAGCAGATTCGTTAACCAAATCTATACCTGGTTTGAGACTCGTGGAGCATTTGGGTCATTTGGGGATCAGAGATCTAGGAGGAATGTTAGACTGCGAACATGCCCCACGTGCATCGTGTCACCGAACAAGACCAAACCAAGTAACAAAAGAGGACACTGAATTGAAATCTGTCTTTAAAAAGGGAAATGCGGTTTTTAGTGAGTCAGTTTTTACAAAGCAAAAGAGTTGCATCGGCTTTATATTTCGCGTGTTAAATAAATTAAATTACAACATTTGGGTTCTTTTATTTTCCTTTAAATTTTCATTGCGACCTGCCAAAATATCATATTAAGCACGTTGGGATAATAAATAAAACAAATATTCAAAAATTTCGCGCATCATCAATCCAGTCCGACTTTCGATGAAATTAGATTTAATTAATGTGATTTAATAATGTGATTTTTTTTAAATAAATATTATTGTGTATGAACAAAATAAAATAATTTTTTAATAAATTGTGTACTATACCCTATATAATTAAGAGTGTTCGAAATATTAGTATGCAACGAAATAGACAAGAATATGTGGGCTGGTGGTTATTAAATGAAAACACAGCTTACTTTTTTAATTAATTATTTTTATTTTTTGTATTGCGATCGTGTAATAGCGTCTATCCACTATCGAAGTGTGTCTCGTTTTTTTAGTCTTTTTTCCGTAGCAAAAATTTGTCGTTATTTTTTTTGTCAAAAACAAATGCCGATAGATGGCAATGTTCGTACCTTAACCCTTCGCTGTAATAAATTTTGCTTTATCAATTTTACTTTATTAATTATGGTCGGGCTTTGTACGGGCTTTGTAACGGGGTTCGTACGTTGTCTACCCTGATGAATAAATGGCTACAGTCATTAAGGCGTTTCTGGACGAATACGTGGTGGGCTGTACTCGTTGGACGTATTTGATTCATATGACGACGAAACTCCTTTATGAATTCGGTTTCGTTAACCTTTTCTTTGCTGGGAGTGAAGAACTCTCCTGGTATCTTTAGCGTTGTTCCATATACGAGCCCGGCAGGTGAAGCACGCAAGGCCCAATAAAATCGTTGGAAAAAATTTCACCCAATCGTAAGTTTTAAGTGTTCTATGCCATCTCTCTATTAACCCATTGGTCTGTGGATGATACGGTGTCGTTTTTAGATGCTTTACTCCCAATGTTTGGTTAAATTCTTTGAAAATTTGGGATTCAAATTGAGGGTCACTTGATATACTCGCGGATACACCTTAATTCTGTATCCATCCAGATATCAAATTAGTTGCTATGGTTTCAGCTGAAATGTCAGGAATCGGTATCGCAGTAGGCCATCGAGTGAATTTGTCTATTATTGTTAAACAATTGTGATTATTTTCCGATGGAAGTAATGGACCTATTAAATCGATGTTTATGTGTTGAAAACGTTCGGTCGGCATGACATACGATGAAACCTGTGTTTTATTGTGTCGGTGCACTATCATTGGTTGGCACGATGGTCAAACGAATCGTTCCGCAATTAGCTTCTTAGTTCCTCGAACATCTGGATGCGTCAAATTATGTACTTTACTAACTATATGACGTCTATGTTCTGACGTGATGAATGGTCGTATATGATTATTCGAGGTATCACAATAAATATGCAAAGATGAACATGGTTATTACGATTGGATTAAGGAACAATGTCACCCCAGTTGCTGTTCCGTCGATGATAGAATTGTTCATGTCTTGACGGCTTGCTGCTGATGCAGGAGTAAACAACGTGGAATACATTTCACTTAGGTATGGCAAAAATCAATTCCGATGCTATAAAATGGTTTTGAAGGATTCACTCTATCCTTTGGTAACTGTCCCATATTTTAGTTTATTATTGGACGAATACATTCTCGTATTATTTTACGACAAAGGTTTCTATCTCTAGTAACCCAAAAACGAAGCCTTACATGGTATAATAAAGATTGGGACCCTGTATCTGATGCTTTTTGCTGACAGTTTTTTGAAAAACGAAAACAAGTTGCGATTACTCGAAGTAATTTTTTGTAGAATATTTTTCGAAGACATTCCAATGGGCTTCCATACAAAGTAACACAGTTTCAGATCTTCGAATTTCTAATTCTTCTATTTTTATTTTAGATTTTGGAGATTCTGGCAACTTTTCTTCGAGATCGTACAAAAAAATGGGGCAATTCCACCACAATGAGCAATCGCGAAGTTGGTCGGGCATTAGAGCTCTAGAAAAAAGATCAGCTGGATTCATTGTAGATGGAACATAACGCCATGTATTAATTTCCGTTAGCTCCTGGATTTGTGACACCCTGTTTGCCACAAATGACATGTATTTGGATGGTGGTGATTTTATGCGAAAGAGCGTTATTTCAGAATCCGAATAAACGCCATCAAAATTAATATCAATTATTTTTAATACTATATTAGTTATTTGAGCAACTAATAAAGCAGCACATAACTCAAGACGAGGAATAGTTTGGCTTTTCAAGGGAGTCACACGTGATTTAGCACGTAATAAGCGCACATGAAAATTTCCAAATTTATCAGAATTTAAACAGATAAATCTCCAAATGAGTGAAACTCTATACGACTGTACAAAGATCAATCTTTAATTGTACCCAGATGTATCATACCTATACATCTTTGTACACTTAAAGATTGAACTTTCGAAAGTTGCGTTTTGAAGTTAATCCAAGTTTCGTTCACATCTGTTGGTATTATTTCATCCCATGATAGATTAGGTGTAGACCATAAAGATTGTATAAACAATTTTGCAATAAACACCATTGGCGCACATAATCCCAACGGATCAAATAGTTGGCAATTTCCGAAAGAACCGATCGTTTAGTACATGCTTCACCTAATTTATATGTAACGAAAGAAATATTGAAGGTATCGTTGATGGTGTTCCATCGCATTCCGAGGACACTTGAAAAACCATCTTCCTGTGAATCTGATGTTAATTCACTATAGTTAGACGCCAACTTTCTTAATTCGAAATCACTAGAATTAAGTAAATTTATTAAATTAGCCTTTAAGGATTTTGCTTTATCAAGAGTATTAGCCCCTGTTAAAACATCATCCATGTAAAAATCGCGCTTTAAAACTATAGATGCTCTTGGATATATCGACGCTTCATCGATTGCCAATTGCTTTAATGTGCGAGTAGCGAAGAATGGTCCTGTAATCGTACCGTAGGTAACTAACTGTACACATACAATAACATTTTATTTCATTTGTTGGAGTGGCACGCCACCAAATGCGAAGAAGATCTTGGTGATTATCATTAAGTAAAATCTGGCGGTACATTTTTGTAATGTCGCCAGTAAATGCTACTGGATATTTTCGAAATCTTAAAACTATCGAAAACAGGTTTTATTGAATTGTTGGACCTATCATGAGTTAATCTTTTAAAGTGAGGTTCGTAGAGGTTTTCGAAGAAGCATTAAATAATACTCGAAGCTTCGTAGTGCTGCTGTTTTCGTTTATTAATGAGTGATGAGGGGAAATATTAAGTTTTACCATGTGGGCTATCAACTTTATTAATATTCTCGACGATTCTCATATGACCAAGGTCAATATACTCTGACATAAATTTTTTATAATCTCCACATAGTTCTGGATTTTTAATTAATTTTTGTTCAAGATACTTGAATTGACGTAGAGCAATGGAACTTGATTCCCCAAGTTGAGATATATTTGATTTGATCGGCAATGAGACAACATATCGTCCATTACATTATCAACATAATGTTGTTCACACATTTTTTTTTCAATAGAAAACTCATTGTCAGATGCAAATTCGTCAAGTTTCCAAAACCTTTCTATTTTTGAGTTAAGTTCATCTAAAATACACATGTGAGAGGAAATTTTAATTAAATTGTTAGAAAAACCTTTTGAATAATTCATTTTTTCAGATACTATATATCCGAAGACACTTGATATGAAAGGCGGAAAATCCTTTAAAATTTCTACTTTATCCTCAGTTATTATGTCATGATAAACTTCAGCAGCTATGAGTAAATCAATCTAATCTGGATTAAAGAACCAAGGATCTGCTGAATTGATGAAATATGGTAGTGAAAAAGAATCGCAGTTAATTTGTTTAGAGGGTAGATAACCAGTGATCTTGGGAAGGACAAAAACTCAAGATCTCTTGAAAATTCGGATATACGAGATTTTATATTAAGATCAACTTTTTGTCGGATGTGAATTTTATTTTGATTTATATCTGTAACCGGTATAGAAACATTTGATCTACGGCACTTTAAAATTTGGCATATCCGTTCAGTAATAAAATTAGATTGTGATCCGCTGTCTAATAAAGCTCTACATTTTATTTTATAACCATCCGAAGTACTAACCCAAACTACAGCTGTTGCCAATAAAACTTGGCTTTTACTATTTAACCCTCATGTGAGTGAAGAAAAAATATTTTAATTTGAGTATTTAAATTATTTTTCCCATGTTCGTCCAAGTTGAAACATTTCTTATTTTTAAGTATGATCGTAATCTACATAAATTGAACTAAAAGTTCTTATAAAATTTAAAGTTTTTATTGGGAGTAAAACATACAAAAATAGACGTCTCAAAGTGCAAAAGGTTAACACAGAACTTAATGAAGGTGAGTTATATGAATTAGTAACTATTGGCTGCGATGCATTTTGACTAATTTTATTATAAGAAAATTTTTGAAAATTATTTGAAGAATTATTAAAAGATGATGATTGATTATTGTTATTTCGTTTTCCGAAGTATAATAAAATATAATATTTTAATGCGCATAAGACACATGCGACACTTTTACAATCAAAAACGCGGTGGTTACCAGAAAATCAGTTGGTACATAAATGATGTGTTTAATAAAACCGAAACGCTTTTCGGGATTGAAATTCGCATCACCGAATTTAGGGCATTTATACAAAATGTGATTACCATTACAAAAAATGCAACGGAGTTCATTTGAAACAAATGACCGAATTTGTTTTGACATGCTATAGTTTTGTTTTTTAAAAATGCTTTTCGAAGACGATGTCGCTGAACCAATTGCAGTTGAACCAATAGACTCTAAAACTCGAACTCTTTGTTTCAAAATATTTATGAACTCTGAAAATTTTAAGATCGTATTTTCTGGAGTATGCTTTATGATTTGGGTGTTTGATCCAAGATCTAACCTCTCACACAAATGATGAATTAGAAATAAATTCCACTCATCGACGGACATGTTCATATTTTTTAAGGCATTAATATGTTATGAAATAGTGTCAATGAATACTGAGAGTATTCAAAATAATTCAAAAATCGAAAAAACCTCATTTGATTCGAATTGGTTTTTGAAGTATGTAACCCTGCCTTTATGGGCACTTCTTTGTTTCTTTAACAAATTAATATCCTTTCGAATTATTGGTATTAAATTATTTAAAAATTACGTTCTATAAAAACTTAATAAATAAAATGTTTATAAGTTGAACCAATTAAAACTAAAATACCTTATATAAAAAATACTGTGCGTTATTTTTAGTTGATTGATATACCCTTCTCCTGTTTCTTCGTGCTGAAACATGAACCAATACGGACGACGCTGTTGAAACCAATATGGACGACGCTGTTGAAACCAATATGGACGACACTGATGAAATCAATATGGACGACACTGATAAAATCTATATGGACGACGCTATGGAAAATTTTCTGCTTCGATGTGATTTATTTTTATTGTTGATGTACGCATAATAAATAAATAAAATGTACTAATTTTCTCGATTTATTATTCACAATGTTCACAGCAAACAATTATTATTTAATAAATTAATGAATTTTTCCATTGAAGTTATCAAATATTTGTATACGTTAACCGTCGTTATACGGTATCGAAGAAATGAAAAAAACGAATTAAACCACTCGAAGAAATAAAACAAATGTTTAATAAATACAATTATAATTGCAATTATTTGCCGACGTTATAATTTTTTAATTTGTTCTTAAATACAAATATCCCGGTCGATGAACAAAAAAATGTTGATTATTCCGACAATTGTTTACAAATCTCTTATTAATAAAAAACAATGGACTGTATCTTTTAATTTTATTTATTCCACAAAAATAAACTTTATTCGATGAATAACTAAGGCTGGGGGCCAATTCTCAGGTAAATCGATTTGTACAGTAAATTGAAATTTTATTACAGAATTAAGCAAGAATGAAGGCCGACAGATTATCAAGATCGGCTGGATTTTGCTATTGCCCTGCGAAGAAAAGTTGAGAAAAACCCGATTTTATTCACAATTTAATAATTAGCGATGAAGCCCATTTTCAATTATGGTAAATGTCTTCGTAAACAAGCAAACCTGTAGGTTTTGGACAACAGAAAACCAAGATCAATTCATCAGCGACAATTACACCCATTTAATGTACTGTTTGGTGCTGGAGTATTGTCTGAAAAGATCTTTGGTTCATATTTCAAACAAGTAGTGAAATATTGAGAATAGTTAGGGAAGTGTGTTAGTTAGAACGAGCATGAATGTATGAAACAGAAAACGGCCATCACTGCCAGGTATCATTTTCACGTTTAAGTAAAAAAAATTTGCATGAAAAATACTGCATTAAAAAAAAAATCAAATTATAAATAAAAAAGGTTATTAAACATTCATTTGCACCACCTTTATGTTGAAAAATTGATCAACACCAATAGGTAAATCAACCTAATTCGATTTATAAAAGTCTAGATCAGCTAACGATAATTGGATCAGCTAACGATAACTTCTACCTTTCCGACACCCTTAATCGCAACTCGCTCATTTTGTAGTGGCAGCCCCAGATGTTGAAGATATGGTTCAGTAATGAAGTTTACTTTCGAGCGTGAACCCAAAAACTCAAAAGTGCACAGCAATTTATTGTTCGACCGGCTAAATTGTTGATTTCTTTTATGGGGGTTGTAAAGTGAATTAGGCCCACTTCCTTTCGCCATCAGCGATCGCATTTGTGCAATTTGCTATGGTTTCGTTATTCGATTCACCTGTTATTTAAGTGTGATGTTTCTCCTTGCCCACGGAACATCGACTTCTTGAAAGCTATTACAATACTGATGCTTATAACTCAAGCGATTAAAACATCGTTTATTGTCCTTGACCATTTCTCGTCTCTCGTCGATCTCTATTCCGTTGAATACTGGACATTGATTTCACATGACCATCAGATTCGCAGAGACAGCATGTCTTACCATCTACAACAACATGACTTTTGATTATAGTGGTGGCTATAGCTGGAACCAGGTGTAACAGGTGTAAACTCCGGACTCCGTGGTCCTGCTCTTATCGAAATTTGCCACCGGTACCTTCCGATTTAAACGGCAAAGCTTTAACCACTGTACCATTTGGTTGGTAAAATTATCAGATAAAAATAATTCGCTATAGGTCCTCTTAAACAAAATAAATAATTTTTTTAGTGCTCAAACCTAGATTTCTCTTATTCACTAGTAACTGGTAAAACTCAACTAAAATAACTCCATAAAAGGCAAGGCGACTCCCAATTAACCAAGCAAAGCTTCATTCGTCGATAATCAGTAACCTAATATAAAGATCCTGAACTAAGCGCCTCTTACATTTTATCCAACACTCAACAATACCATTCACCATTGCTTGTTTTGAATGCGAGCAAAATGAAAACACAGCAACTGATTTAATAAAACAAAAAAAATTTTGGAATTGAACTTAAAATTTGATGTGCATAGAATTGTTACCTGCCGAATATTTCGCAATAAATAAATTGGAAAATGGTTTCATATAGGCGAAGACATCGCACTCGAAGATCCATTAAAAATCTATTGAAGGTAATAGTACCGTTTGTAGTATGCATATTGCGACCTCTATTTGCCATCAATAATATTTCTTGCTTAAACAGATGATTAAACGAAAGCTATGTCCGTGGAATGTGAGAAAACAACTTTGTATAACCGATAGTATCGAAACGATAACATCATCGGTGGAATACTTATACGAAAATAAACGGCCCAGCATTGTGACGCGCTACATTAACTTGTTCAACTCAATGTTTAGTCTAACACAACCGAATGTAGTGTCGCAAGGAATAAAAGATTTATAATGGAACTACCCATAAATAGGGTTTCGTTCACTTATTTTATTAATGGTAAACCCACTGGCCGTAATTTTTTTTATCATTGATAGTCCATTTCTAAAACCATTTTGGTCCTAATTTTACTTTTTACTAAACTGAAAACCGCTACCATGTCGATTCACTCCAATGAAAGTTGTAAGAGAAAATAGATGTTTTGAGTGTTGGTTAGTCTAAAATAATTTATTGTCAAAAAACACTTACAAAATATATTGAGATACACAATAAAAAAAAAAATATTCACAATGCCGTTTGTGGACCTAATGATGATACGAGATCGCTCAAATTCTCATCATTTTATCTCGCAATCGCCACTACGGGTTTTCAACATAATTATCAGCAACCGCCATTTCTGATTTAACAGATGCCTTAACCTTCTCATTTTCATCATCCACATCATCAACAATCTCCTCTATAGTATCAGCTACATTCGAAATTATCGTGACTGTCACATCGGTTATTGAGACGGAGCCACTAGACAAACCGGAATTTGACGCCGAATCCGAATCATTTAAGTTTTTACGGTTTGCTATTCGCTTTGAACGCCGCACATTGGCTACCGTGGTTTCCTTTGTCGTTTTGGGCCAGTCGTGTTTCACACCCCGTCGAACCGGTGGTACGGCAATATTTCTGCTGAGTTTACGCTTCGCGATCGGTGCCTTTCTATTAATATTCCTGGTCCGTGAGGTTGTCGTAGCCCGAGTAGTGCGACGTTTCTTTGGCCTCATTGTGTATATTTTCTTACGCCGGAGACGACAGAAAAAAATCGTTTAATGAAAATACAAATCGTATTTTGTTTATTTGGCTAACTTTGTTCGGGAGGGTTACTGCATTGTCTGAAATACCTTGCGAAAGCTTATTATTAAACTTCTTTTTATTTTTCGTGTTAATGCACATTTCTTACGGAAATTATGTATTTAATTAGAAATTATTTCATTAATCCTAACAGTCACTTTTAGTTGTGAACCTCACGGAAATTATGGTTCTCCTACCCAAATTTTTTGTAGTATTAAAGGAAATAAAAATTCGCTTTCAACAAACAAACTCAACATTGTTTAATTTTTCATCCGCATGGTTGCGGAGGGGATTTTATTAATTGGCTAAATAAAACCTCCAACCGAACGAATTTAAATAAATTCTCCATGTTTTCCAGTTTTGGATTTTTGTTTACAATAATAATTTGATTATTTTATTGTTGTTATTGTGCTTCGATGTGAATTTTATTTTCTAAATTTATTTAGACGCATTTCACTACTGAATGGTGTTAATTCAATTATAGTCGCGGGGGTTAGTGTGTACACACACAGTGATTTATACTCATTTAGAAAGGAAATGTCTGGCTTTTATTTGTTTTTGTGTTTACGCTATGGTGGAAATAAATTTTTGAGTTTATAATTTTATGGTGTTTTCCTTGTGCGGTTCCGGTAAAATAAATTTATTGTTTTCATATTTTTTTTGATTAACTATCAGAGAGGGGTGGTTATATATTTTTGGTTTAAACTGGGTATAAACAAGTATCTAGTTATGTCTTTCACTTTTCCTGTACATTGGTAGAAAAATGGTCATGACAACGCTGAATATTTTGGACCTTGATTTTAAAGAATTGCACTCAATATACAATAAGACTTGCAGAATATCCCATTTCTTAAGAAGTAGAAAACAGATTAATCAAAATTTCTTACACAAGCGCAAGTAACCGGAAATGCTTTAAACAAGAGTTTATACCAAGATCCACCAAAGGCAGGATGCAAAAGCGAGTGGCCGTACCCAAAATATCAGCCTTCATAAATTTGATCCGAGTCACAATGATACACTCCACTCAAGGCTCTACTCAACGCCTAAGGAACCTACAGATTGTTGAATATAACCGTGTTCGAATACAAATATATGTAATACAAATTTGAAAGTCAATATTTATTGGATTAATTTCTATTGGAATTTTGGTTTTTGGAATTTAGTTTTTCGGAATTTTGATTTGGGAATTTAGATTTTATAATTCTGAATTTGATGAGATCGTGCCCAACCCAGTAAATGGCAACACGGAACGGGTCGGTCGGCACTTTAACGGTAGATTTCCTAATTACAAATTCCATTTTATGCTATGAAAGTATGTAAGGCGCGCGAATTTTGTATATTGGAATTTTGAAAATTGGCATTTTGTATAGGAATTTTGTTTTTTTGGAATTTTGTTTTTAGGAATTGTTTTTATTGGAATTTTTGTTTCTGGAATTTTGTTTTTTGGAATTTTGATTTTGGAATTTCGTTTTTGGAGCTTTGAATTTGGCAAATCGTACCCAACCCAGTTTGGGAACGGGTCGGTTATCCAAAAAATAAAATTCCAAATGGCCTAAATTTCCTAAATCCCAATTAACAAAAATATAAAATTCCGTTTTACAAAATACCATAACATAAAAATCAAAATTAAAAATTCCTGTTGAGAATATTCCAAAATTTATTTATTTTAGAAAAAAAATTCCAAATCTAAAATTCCATTTTTTCATTAGTTTAATTGCAGCATTTCACAAACATTCTAATTCGTTTATTTCAATTAATTAAATTTAAATTAATTGTTCTGAAAAACTTTTATTTATAGGGTTGGGTACGATTTGCCAAATCCAAAACTCCAAAAACAAAATTCCAAAATCAAAATTCCTAAAAACAAAAAATTCCAGAAACAAAAATTCCAAAAAACATAATTCCTAAAAATAAAATTCCAAAAAAACAAAATTCCTATACAAAATGCCAATTTTCAAAATTCCAATGTACAAAATTCCAATAATTTCCTTATTTTGCCATGAAAATATGAAGGGTTGGGTACGATTTGCCAAATCCAAAATTCCAAAAATGAAATTCCAAAATCAAAATTCCAAAATTCCAGAAACCAAAATTCCAATAAAAACAATTCCTAAAATTAAAATTTCAAAAAAACAAAACTCATATACAAAATTCCAATTTTCAGAATTCCAATATACAAAATTGAGTTGAATAAACTTTAATAGATTTCCTAATTAAAAACTCTATTTTTTGCCATCTATTTTTTGTCATATTTCCATGGCAAAAAATGGAATTTTGTAAATTGGAATTGTGAAAATTGGCATTTTGTATATGAGTTTTGTTTTTTTTAAATTTTAATTTTAGGAATTGTTTTTATTGGAATTTTGGTTTCTGGAATTTTGTTTTTTGGAATTTTGGATTTGGCAAATCGTACCCAACCCATTAATCTTTTGAAAAAATGGAATTCTGCATATGAAATATTTTTTCTAAAATAAATAAATTTTGAAATTTAGGCCAGTTCAATTTTTTTTTTTTGGATAACCGACCCGTTTCGCGCTGTACCATACACAAGTTTTTAGTATATATTTGAAAGTTTCAAGGTGGGATCGGTATTCCAAAAAACGCAACCCTGTTTTCTAGAATCACAACAATAAGTGTTAATCAATCTGGTAAACAATGGGAATCATTTTTGAGTAAAATAAATATAAATATTAATTTTTCATTAAATTTTTGTTGATTAAATTAATTGAAATAAACCAATTAGAATTTTTGCGAATGCTGCAAATACTATTAAACTATATGAATAATGGAATTTTGTATGTGGAATTTATTTTCTAAGAGAAATAAATTTTTAATTTTCCCAATTGGAATTTTGAATTTTGATTTTTATGTTATGGTATTTTGTAAAATGGAATTTTATAATTTTGTTAATTGTGACTTTGGAAATTTAGGACAGTTGCAATTTTTATTTGGATAACCGACCCGTTCCCGTTTATTCTGGAATATCGAACCGTTTACCATTAAACGTTATGGGGACAACATTAACCGGGCTGGTTACGATTAGCCAAATCTAAAACTCCAAAAACGAAATACCAAAATCAAAATTCCAAAAAACTAAATTCCATAAACAAAAAATCCAAAAAACACAATTCCTAAAAATAAAATTCCAAAAAAACAAAATTCCAATTCAAAACGCCAAATTTCATAATTCCAATACACAAAATCCCAAAAAAGTTCATTTTATGGCTATGGAATTGGAATTTTTATTTAATTCATAATTAGGAAATCTTCGATTAAGGTTTATTCAACAGTATCTTGTAATTTGTTAAAACTGTGACAGGACTTATTTATTAATTTATTAACGGTTCAGTACGTGTAAAGTGCAAAATTTGTGAATTACTCCATAAAATAGTGGTAAATCAGATCATTCGCATGATCCACAGGGTTTTAGACGAAATATATATTTAGCCAATGATAACATAAAAAATATGGCTAAAAATACGGCATTGCTACCTTCACAAATAATTCGGAATTCTGTTGTAAAATGTGAACCGTGTAGTCGAGAATATTTACCTAGTAAACAGGCGCAGAAGGCTAAAGTAACTAAAGTCAGATCGACAGGGATTACAGAACCTACTACCATTTCGGAAATTAACATACCGCAAGATTTACGCTTTCTGGACGAATTTGTTCTTTCAGAGAATAAATTTAATAGAGAACATATAATAATTCTCGGAACGAGAACATTTATCAAATATTTAGGAGAAGCTACATGTTGGTTATCCGTGGAAAGATTGATGAAAACATCGTGCCACTGGTTTTTTGTTTATTGAAAAATAAATAAAGAGTGCTAATCGGAGTTTTTTTATGAATTACATAAAATAGCCAGTGATTTTAATATTATAATGGAACCAAAGGGAATAATCAACGATTTTGAAAAATCTATTTATCTAGCAGCAAAAGATTTTTTTTCTCCATTGACTGATTTTAGAGGTTGTCTGTTCCATTTCGGACAAAATATTTGGTGATAGGTACAGAAAATGAAATTGACGGCCAAATATGGCAATTCTGAAAACTTTTGCCTCCAAATCCGAATGATTAAGAGTCTCGCCTTTCTTCCTGCAGAAGAGGTCTCTGAGTATTATTCAGAACTTAATAATAATTTTGATGACTCGGACGCTAAAATCTAGCAGATTCTAGCAATAAAGTAGGAAAAAAGCCACAATACAGTCTCGAGATTAGGTCTGTAGCAGATGCGGCAAATGAAAATTTCCCTAGGACACAAAATTCAGCGGAAGCATGGCATTGACGGCTGAAATTAATTGTTGGTAGAAAGAAACCCTGACTCTACAACTTTATAATTGAATTGCGGAAAGAGTTGATAGTGTCGAAAAACGAAATTGACAGATTTCGGAGGGGGCGCGGCATTCGACAAAATAAATTAAATTTGAAAAAAATATAAAATTGTCAAAAATTGACTAAAAGGCGTCAAAATTTATCAAAAATTAGAAGAGAATTGCGGTTAATATTAATTTAATAAAATAAATGGAATTTTATATACTGTGGAATTTTTCATTTAATTAAATACATTTTTGTATTTTGGTTTTTGGAATTTTGAAATTGGATTTTTTTTTGGAATATTTTTTTGAAATAAAGTGTCCATCCCAGAAGAGAGATGCTTAATTCTACCACACCAATTTGGGCTTAGAGAAAATCACTCTACAGTTGAACAAGCTCACAGAATAACGAAGGTCATTGAAGATGCACTCGAGAACAAGAAAATATGCTCCAGTATTTTCTTAGATGTAGCTCAAGCTTTCGACAAAGTTTGGCACAAAGAGCTTGAAGTTAAACTGCATCGAGACCTGCCTAAGCAATTTTATCAAATTCTTAAATCATACATAGCTGATCGACACTGTAGAGTCAAATTTGAAAATGAGTGCTCTGAAATAAAAAGAATATCAGCAGGTATACCACAAGGTACCGTACTTGGACCTATTCTGTTAAGTCTTTACACGAGAGACTTACAGAAAATTGAAGGTACTACAGTAGCAACATTTGCAGACGATACAGGTATTCTAGCAGTTGGAAAAGATATTTCGGAAGCAACAAGCAGACTTTAAAGTGCAGTTAACACGGTGAGCAACTGGAATAAAAAATGGCGCATCTCATTAAATGAAGCCAAATAAGTACGCGTCAACTTTACAAATCAAAATGTAAACTGTATTCCCGTGGTTCTCAACTCAAACCAAATTCCATATGCAAACACAGCTAAATACCTTGGCATGATCCTCGATGCTAAGCTAAGATGGAAAGAACACATCAAGAAGAAAAAAGAATGCTACAAATTGCTTCTATACAGGCTAAAACCAGTATGGACCTATGGTATCCAACTTTGGGGTTGTGCCAAGAAGACCAATGTACAAATGATGCAATGCTTCCAAAATAAAGTGCTACGAGGAATTGTGAATGCCCCATGGTACATTAGGAACGACAACCTCCATAGAGACTTGAAGATGGAATCCGTCACCGATGAAATAAAGAACCAAGCAAGAAAACACGTACAGCGCTTATCTCTACACGGAAATGCAGATATCCGTCGTATGTTGGACACCGCTAACGGAGTGAGGAGACTCGAAAGGCAGAAACCTCTGGAGCTAGACAACAGTTTGATTTAAAATAAGAAAGTATTATCCATCTTAATCCGAAAACTAATTTAAGATAGATAAATTACTAGATGATCTCTGAATCAGTTAAAATATTGTATAAAAAAATAAATAGATTTATTAAATAAAAAAAAATACGTCTATGACTCCTTTGAAATGCGAGTGCTGAATTTATGGGCCAATCCACCTTATATGTCAGTAGTATAGGATGTCCTGCTGCTGAGTAATCTTTACATAGTTGATATTAGAAAATCGGACTACGAACCTCTACGATTTCGACGTAACCAGTTAAGATAGAACGTAAAATGTGATTCACTTAGGAGTTAGGAGAGCCGCCAGCCACAAAAAAGAAGTAAAGTAAGAAAAACAGTCGAACAATAAATTATATTCAAACATTTTATTTTTGCCAAATTTGATAAGAATTCATTTTTAGTCATTTTATATTGCTTTGTTAGCATACGTTTAATTCGTTATATTTCATAATATATTTTTTTATTAAGAGGTTTAATTTCTTTTCCGGCTTCGATCTTAAAAATAGGCATATATGATAATTACATTTTATTCTATTATTTTCTATTTATGTACTACCGCACAGCAAATATTTCATTCCGATTTATTTTCCTCAGAATAGAGGTAAATTCTATTCTGAGGTAAATAAATCGGAGTGAAATTTTGAATTTGAAGTTTTGGGTTTAGGATTTTGGTTTTTGGTACTTTGGAATTGGAGTTTTGGATTTATAATTTTGGTTTTGGAATTTTGCTTTTTGAAATTTTGTATTTTGGAATTTTGGGGTTGAAATTTTATGCCTGTAATATTGGGTTCTGGAAATACAACCCCAATCCTCTAAAAAACGGGTCGGGTATTATTAATCAAATCCAAAACTCCAAGAACGAAATTCCAAATAAACAATATTCCAAAATTTCCATGGCATAAATGGATCGATTTTATCCATTTTCACAAAACACTCACATCAAACGATTGTTAAAACAATTGCGTGTCCAAAAGGGCTGATATTTCTGTTAGTACCTTTCAACGCATGCGCAAAAACACTTCCCCACTTTTGTTGACGAGTGCTGCCATACTTTTTTGATTTTCTCATTCCATACTTCTTGTTTTTATTCAAAGTAATATTTTACAGGAAAGAAGTTGAATAATTTTACTTAAAATGATGTGCTGTACGTTTTGAGCCCAAGCGATAAATTGCGTAAATCGAAGGAATCACCACAATTCAAATATATGTGACATGGGAAACGTATTTGTACCGTTGAAAAATATAAAAATTCTTCAGCTTTAATATTTAAAAGACCTGCAAATTTGTTGATTTATATAAGTTGGAAGGTTATACTAACCCCCCCCCCCCCCCAACCCCCTTTCATTCGGGTATACACTACTAATTCACATAATTATTACAGTATACCATCTGTACATTGCAAGCTCCATGTCTCTATGTGGGTACTTCTATTAAAATGTCTATAAATTTGTCATTGCCAATAGTTTCTCTACCCTGTTGGTCAACTGCTTGACCTTTGCTCAAATTCGTAGAATATCGTAAAATGCTCTATCAAATTTATATAGCGGAAATTCCCACTATCAGCGGGGAGTCATGGGCTCGAGACAACCAAAAATGTTCAGCACACAATCTTTTTGAAAAATTGGTCCACTATTTTCACGTTTTAACAGTACAATTTGTTTCTTTCAAAGAATTTCATGTACACCATATACTACAGTAAAACCTCGATTTAACTGACTAATTGGGGAGTCCGTTAAATCCGAATGTCCGTTAAATCCGAATGTTTTTAAATTTAATCGACTATAGATTGCACTTGTTCTGGAATATGGCCACCTATAGGACAGAACTCGTTTATCTCTTAATCGATTATGAAGGGATTTTGTTTGTTGGATGAAAATGAGATTCATAAACAGTTTTTGGAAGAAGTTGTGGAATATGGCCATCGGGGAAGGAACTCAGGAATTTCTTAGCTGATTATGTTGGGAATGAGTGTGTCGGATGGAAATGGGATTCTTAAATTATTATAGAATGCATTTCTGGAATATGCCCACCTGGGACGGAACTCGACCAATTCTTAACTGATTATGATGGGATTGAGCATGTTGGTTTTAAATAGGATTTGTAATGATTTTTGGAAAAAGTTCTAGAATATGGCCAAAAATCGTTTAAAAATCCATTATCCATCCAACATACTCAATCACATGATAATCCGGTAAGAATTGATCGAGTTCCGTCCCAGATGGCCATATTCCAGAATTTCTTCTTAAAATCATTTATGAATCCTATTTCCATCCAACACACCACCAAACCCCATCATAATCGGTTTAGAACTGATCGAGTTCCGTCCCAGATGGCCATATTCCAGAATTTCCTCCCAAAATAATTCAAGAATCCTATTTTCATCCAACATTCAAAATCCCATCATAATCGGTTAAGAATTGATCGAGTTTCGTCCCAGATTCTTAAACGATTTTGGGAAGAAATTCTGGAGGCATATTCCTCCAAAATCGTTTAAGAATCCCATTCTCGTTCACCATACCCAATCCCATCATAATCGATAAGTGAAAAATGAACAATAAAAAAATTGTTCATTAAATCGAGCGTCCGTTAAATCTAGGTTCGTTAAATCGGAGTCCGCTAAACCGAAGGTTTACTGTACTTTCAAGTAAAATGTTACTTTGAATAAAAAAAAAAGAATTTGATGTGAAAATCAAAAAAGCATGGGATGGAAAAAACCGTCGATAAATGTCCGAAAAATTAAACTTTTATTTTTTACACGATTCGTTTACACGATTAAAAACCGGTTGTCCGATGGTTACGAAATGTTTGTTGACCTTTGCCTGAGAGTTAGTAACACTGACCAGAAGAGTAAACCATTTCGGGATGGGGGAGGGGGAGTATACCAAGGGTGAATCATTTCGGAGAATATAGGGCTCCTCATTTCATAGATTTGGATGCAATAAAAAAAAATATTTTTATTTTCAATTTTTATTCGGGAATTTGTCGATTTCGGACTTTTACCGTAACATGTATACAAAATGTAAAGTCTGGGATACATTTTTAACACTTGTGCTGCAGGTGGTATTTTTTTAAAAGTCATGAACAATAACTCATTTATGTAAAGTAACTCCAGATGCAAATTTTATGTGAAACCTGCGAAAGCTATGCAATGAATATTGAACTTTAAATAAAAACATTTAACAAAAGTTGTATAATTATCGTAAAGCAAATGCAGATACAAATTTAAATAAATCATTTATGCTACTTAATTGTCCACGAGTTGCATAACGAATAACTCATTTATTTGCATTTAGAGTTAACTTTTTAATTTAACTCAAAATTTGCAAATTTGCAACCACTTCATGCATAATTTTATGGAGTTTGGCAGAACTACTATTACTTGCACATTTAAATCTGACTGGTGATTTACGAAGATTTTTTAAATTTGTCTCTAAAGCTACCTTGAATGTTTTGGTATTTAATGCTAATATTTATGGAGGAAGTAACCAAAAATTATTAAAGAGTGCTCAATATTGGGTAAAATTATGACCTAAACCATTTCGCTCATCTGGCGAAATTTTCATTCATTACGATTCATCGCTTTATGGAGGCAAATTTTTAATTTTGCAGTCTTACCCATACTGTTGAAGCCGAAGCATGCGCGATTTCTTCTCTCTTCTCTTCTGTCTTCTATTTTTTAACATTAATCTATTTCTAACATCATCTAACTCCAACTCATTGGGATTAGTTAGATAAGTAGATTTAGTAAAAATAGTTTTGTGCCACCAAATACGTATTTTGTTTTTTTATTTGCTTATTCATGATAAAACAATGACGTGTTTAGTAATAACGAAAACAGACACACATGTTGTTCTTGTTTTGCGCGTTACAAATTGGACGAAACATTTCAGAAGTGTGCTGTTCGAGATGGCATATAACCGTATTTAAACCTTACCAGTAAACGCAATTTTAATTGATTATTTTCAGATAATAAAAATAAATATTATATTTGGGAAATAAACTTTGAACTTTGATAAAATAACAAAACAAATAATTTTATTTTAGTTTTCTATTTTATTTCCGCCTGTGCAAAGCTGGGGTAAAATATAAATATCTTTACATTATTATGCTGCCATCTACTTGTAGATATAAATTAACGTCATATGCAAACAGTGAGAGTAATGTTAGGCCGAGCGAGATTTGATGGAGAGTAGGGAAAATTACTTAATGTTTAGGAAAATGCGGTGCATAATGCGGGTAAAAATGTGGGTATCGTCACACACTTCGTGCAATAATATTTTTTACATTAATCTCTAACTTTTCTGGTACACGTATCCCAAAATTTTGTCATGTATTTTTCAAGATACTTTCTTGTTTATGCGATTCAAATTAAGATAAAATAACACCCAGTAAAACTAAGTTTAGTTTATTATCACAATCGTGTAATCAAAACAAGTTTTTCGTATAAGCGTAAATATTTCGATTAAATGCTACAAACACTTTTCAGTATGTTCGAAAGCTTTTGTACACATGATTTGATGACCCTATAAAATTTTATATTGATAGCATCGAGGAAAACATCTAAGATAGTGTTTTTTATATTATTATCAACCGTTGAGCAGCTACCCATTTCCCTGCCATAAATATAAAGCTGCCATTTTTATATTCTACATATTCAGTAGAATATTAATCTCTAGAAGGTATTTAGTTATGTATAAAAGTTTCTACTCGTAAAGATAGAAGTAGAGCTTTTTTTTTATTACAATGTATCGACAAAAAAATGTTAACCAAGAGAACGAGTAGATTAAAGATTGATATCTAAATAGTTTTTGTTGTTGATGTTATTGTGAAAGGATGAATAAAATTCACAATGAATGTTCCACTTGATTAGGTTTGGTGCTGTGTGTTGTGATCTTATCATATTTTTTTTTTTTGTATATGATTAAGGTCTGCTCATTTTGTGCTACATAATATACATAAGTTTATAGTTAACATAAAAGTATCTTATCCTACAATTTTTGCTGTTGTTGTTGTGTTATATGTTGCTATAAATGTGTTGTGTGAGCATGTAATAAAAATTTGAAATGAAAATTAAAATTGTAAGGGTTATTTAGTTTAGATGTTAGATCCTGATTGTTGATGGGTGGGTATAATAATAACGATAGTTAGGGATTTGTACATCAAGAATATGCGTGTCATTAAATGTTTTACGGGTTTATCTACTATATATGATATTATGTACATACTTCAATTATGTAGGTTGTGTTTGGAGATAGTGATGTCAACTTACCTGAAAATAAATAAATAAAAATTATAATTAAACATTTTATGGATTTAGTCATGTGAGCTTTTATGAGAAATTTTTTATTGCGTTAATCTGATTCGACACACTCATTACAATAATATGCGATAATTTCTGGATTCACGATCCTCGATGCTTGTTATTTGAGTCCCCATTTTACACAGAACGAATGGTTCGGTTTCATATAAAAATCAAAAACGCTTATTTTTAAATACAAGATTACGACGACAAAATAACCAACACATAGAAATGCGTCTACCGGTGGCCTTATCACCGACTTCGCCGGTGTTCGTTGCTAATTCGCTTTTGCGATTTTGTAAAAAAAAGGCCTTTGAAGTTTGTCCTAATTTGTTGTACTAGCACTTCTTTCTAGTTTTATATTTACTTGGTCAGTTTCATCCTCTTATCTAGGATCTGTGATATCTAGAATGGATACTGTAGAAATTGAATCATTAAGTCCAAATATGTCAGAATAACGAGAATCTACGAGTATTTACACCCAAATTACGATGCCAATAGCGAAACAAATCGTTGAGGAGGATCCTATTAACGTTCATGTGGAGGATATGTAGAGTAAGTTTTTAGAAAAAAACCTAAATATTCCGTAACTATTAGATTTTTTACACGTAGACTATTAGACGGGCCGCCTGTACTGACAAATCCGAAAATTTATCGTTAAACGACAACGAACTTATTGAATTGTGAGAGGAAAACGAATAATTTATATTCTAATTCATAAAAATGAAAACCATTGGATTGTGATCATGATCAACACAACTAAGGACACAATTCAAACCTACGATTCATTAAACCTAAGTATGGTTGATTAAAAGTTATTTCGACTTGTTAGGTCATCAACAGGCGTATCTACTAAAAAAGGCAAAAAAGAAATAAAAGAAGGAGGAGACAAAAAATAGGCAATACAAATTAATCTATTGATTGCCCCAACCTTATACGGAAAAATTAATAACGAAAAACAGGAGGAGGATAGCGGATAAGCGATTATTAGTCATCGGTTGAATCCATCTGCTCCAATTCTATATGGTTTACCAAAAATCGTATTATTCTCTTGTTCGTAGATCTTCAATACTCAAAACTCTTCGACTTCCACTTCAACAAAGAAAAAATATTTCAAGTAATGTAATTAGGTAAATGTTTCAGCAAATGTAAAACTCAAAAAACAAAACTTTTATCAATATCAGAAGAGCAATCGCAGGCTAGATTTTCATAGTATACCCCTGAACTTCCAAATTATTCGCATTTTGATAATGAAAAGTTTCAATTTTAATTTTATTACAATCAAAATAATTATCACAACTGGGTTGTTCACGCATTTTAATAAATATGTAAGACTGGTGCTCTGCCCTTGTTTACTTGGTTTATATAAAATAATGATTATGTACCAAATAATAATTATGTACTAGTATTATTAATATAACGAAAAAATATGTACAGGAATATATAACATAAATAAATTATAATTAAAGCTGTGTATATTACATATATTATGTATATGTAAGTATATAAAGTATATACAATTTATTGCTAATACATTAAAACCTAATTATGTTTTTACATTATACCGTGTATTTCTTTTAAACTGAGACGATCAAATATCTCGAAAAATAGCCACTCTACGGAAAAAACGTCCATAATCAAAATTTAATCATACCGCGGGGGAAATACATTAGTGCAAAGAAATAGTCCCCCACCCCCCGCTTTGTAGGTGGGGCCGGGGTAACTTCTAAACTAAGATAGGAAGCCATATTTTTTATTGCAGATATGGATTCTACGACTAAAAGTACGTATGATTTGAATGAAATATTTTGTTCGGTTCATGATAGATGGCGTTGTAATCGACAAAATTCAATTTTTTCAATTTATTCTTCTTAGAACACACGCATTCGATTCTGCAATACGTTTGAAATAAAAAACATCACGTTTTCATTGGAAAAACTCGAAATTCGTCATCAAAACAATTTATTAATGTAAATGGCAGGTGAATAAAATAATTTTAGCTTAAAATAAGTGTTCAAAATTATGGCCTGCGACTTCAATGCACTTATTAATACGCATTTCCAATGATTGTACACAACTGAGAAGTGTGTTTGGTTCAATTTCAGCACACGCATTTCTGATTCGCTCAATCATGTTCTCACGTGTTGTTGGTTCTTGTTTGTGAACTTTGTCTTTGAGATAGCCCCACAAAAAGAAATCTGGCGAAGTAAGATCTGGTGATCTGGCGGGCCAATTTATCGGACCAGCTCTACCGATCCAGCGACCACTGAAATCACGATCAAGTATTTCACGTGCCACCACCGAATAGTGTGCAGGACAACCATCATGTTGAAACCACATGTTCCATCTTACTTCTAAGTTCAAATTTTCAAGTAATATTGGCAGTTCATTTTCCAAAAAGTTTCGGTACATTTGACCATTCAAGTTGCCTTCAGTAACATGGGGGCCTATGAGTTTGTTGCCAATTATTCCACACCACACGTTGACAGTCCAAGGACGCTGATGTTCAACTTGACCAAGCCAGTGCGGATTTGTAACACTCCAATAATGCATGTTGTGTCGATTAACCGTTCCATGGTTTGTAAAAGACGATTCGTCAGAGAACATTATGCAACGAAAAAAATTGGGGTTTTGTTGTATTTGTTCACGTGCACATTGACAAAATGTTACCCGATTTTGAAAATCAGCGCCATGAAGATCTTCGTGTAAAGACACATGATATGGATGATACTTGGGCCGTTTTAAAATTCTCCAAACACTGGTGAGGGACAATCCGGACTCGCGAACTATTTCTCGTGTACTAGCATGAGGATTATGAGCCACTGCTGTCATTACAGCAATTTCATTATTTTCTCCAGTGACTGTTGCTCTACGGGTCCTCTTTTTCGGTTGAACATTTCCATCAGTAATAAATTGTTTGATAGTACGGCCAAATGAAGCACGTGAACGAATCCTATCCGGAAAACGCTGAGCGTAAATAGCAACAGCATTTTCAAGATTTCTGTCAACTTCTCCATAAACCAGAACCATTTCAATTTTCTGTGGCACAGTTAACCGGTCTATTCTAAAGTATTTTATCGTTTATTTTGCAATTACGAAAAACATGAAGATAAGAAATAACATAAACGTTAAATGTGATTTACAAAACTGAATAAAGTTTTGATGACGAATTTCGAGTATTTCCAATGAAAACGTGATGTTTTTTATTTCAAACGTATTGCAGAATCGAATACGTGTGTTCTAAAAAGAAGAAATTGAAAAAATTGAATTTCGTCGATTACAACGCCATCTATCATGAACCGAACAAAATATTTCATTCAAATCATACGTACTTTTAGTCGTAGAATCCGTATCTGCAATAAAAAATATGGCTTCCTATCTTAGTTTAAAAGTTACCCCGGCCCCACCTACAACACGGGAGGTGGGGGACTACTTTTTGCACTAATGTATTTCCCCCGCGGTGTGATTAAATTTTGATTATGGACATTTTTTCCGTAGAGTGGCTATTTTTCGAGATATTTGATCGTCTCAGTTTAAAAGAAACACCATTTCCAGTTTACGACTATTTTAGTCGCCGAAAACAAAGAGGCCATTTACTAACAATATTTCTACAACAAAACTCCAGGGCACTTGTGTACACAAAGATACACAAACCCTTACAAAAATGAGAACTCCCTTAGGTAGCTTCTTGGCAGTTTGGTTTCGTACTGATAAAAAGTGTTTTCTGATTTAGTGATTATAATTCGCTAAATCGATATGTTCTTGTTTTGTATTATCGGTACAAAGCAAGAGTTGGATTTTTGCAGTTTGGTCGTTGCAACCTGATGAGTAGACCAACTTTTTATCAGTACGAAACTAAGGTGGGAAGAAGCTAGAGTTCTCATTTTTGTAAGGGTTTGTGTATCTTTGTGTACACAAGTGCCCTGGGGTTAAAGGCTTGGGGTAGGGGAGTGCATTTTTTTTTACTTTTGTGGTAGAAATATTGTTAGTAAATGGCCTCTTTGTTTTCTACGACTAAAATAAAAGTGCTAAAATAAATAGTGCGTCGAAAAATTTATATAAAAATATTACCATTTATCTGGTCCGTCGAGCCGGATGGCACAGTACATCAGTGCAAATCAATTAAATAAATAAAAAGTTTCGTGTGCTTTGCGGCTAAAGATTAAGCCTATTTGCTAATTGTGGTAAACTAAAATTATAACTCTTCGAATAATGATACTGTTATATATATAAGTAACGTTCTAAATTGTGCTAGTTAATAATAACCACGTCGAACATCTTGCATCAAATTCTATAGATTAATCACTAATCGCTGTTACAAACTACGAAACACAAATAGTTACCTATCGTTCGTGTTTTGTGTAATCATTCATTTTGGTCTCATTTACTTTGCTGAAGTACAGTTCAGTGGGGGTTATTCGAATCATTTCATCGTATACGAAACCGAACCATCTTTGAACATATGTAATTTCATTCATTGGGCAGCCGCATATAATTTGTTTTTTTCATTTTTGAAGAGTCAAATTATATCACATTTCGAGCGAGTTCGTCAATATAACGTATGGTGCGCGATTATTTCATCCATTCTGTTATCGAAACCATACATTACGTGCTGCAAAAACTTCACTTGTCATCATTACTGCTAAGCTTTCTGCATAAAGATATCGTCAACCATCCAAGATCAAGTAAGGAAAAATGTGTCAGACACAGAAACCCAATCGGATGTTGATAAGTTCAAAACAAAGGATTCTTTAAAAAGACATCGGAGTGCTTTTAAAGGTCAGTTGACACAATTTCATAATAAGCTTACAGTTATTGAAACTATTGTATCAATTGAATCTAATATACGAAGGTTAAATCATGTATGACAAATATGAAAATGTACAATTGAAACTCGAAATGATAGACTAGTCTGCGAGTGTCTTTCGAAGAAGATTACGAATACGTAGAAAGCAATTTGTTGGATAAGCTTCATAATTTAAAACGTATTATTTGAATCGTCAGCAAATAGCACTCAGATTGAACAAGCTATTCCATCCATTTCAATTAAACTTAGAACCTAGATCTTAAACTACGAACAAAAAAATTAAATGTCGGTAAAAAATTATAATGCATTAAGATCATTAAATGTTCAGATCGATTCGTGGGATTTAATGTTAATACACCATTTGACTCAAAAGTTAGATACCTCGTCGAAAATTGACGTTATAAAAAATTCAGAGTCCAACAAATTAGTGACCTTCGAAAAATTTATAATATTACTTCGAAATCGTGTTCGTGTTTTAGAAGCCATCAGCCAGCATTTTATCTTCGAAAATTTTGACTGGTAACAAGAGACATAGCTTTTCTAAAAGCAAAGTGTCATCGTTCTTAACAAATTTATCTCCATGTCTGCATTGTCGAGGGTTACATTTAGTAACTAACTGTCTGGAGTTTACAGATTCAAAGATCACACCACAGATGCGATTCCAGTTTATTCGAAATCATGGATTGTGTACGATTTGTTTGATAGACAGTCATACAGTACTTAAGTGTGACAAACCGCATTGCAATATATGTTCACAAAAACATAATTCACTTCTCCATTTTGGTAAACCAACATATGTTAAAGGACAAAAGCACATCCCGCAACTAATAGCTATCCTAGATTAAGTACACCAGAAATTCAGGATGATCTAGGGTCAAAGTATCCGCAAGTAAGTTGTACTTCAGCGTTTAAATTTGACCAAAATTCAATTAAAAGATCTTGTTCTTCATCGAAAGTAAGTCAAATTCTAATTGGAACAGCTTTAGTTAATGTTACTTTGGAGTCCTACAAACAGTTATTGTGTCGAGCAATACTAAATAGTGGTTCGTTACTGAAAACATTGTCAATCTAATGAAAGTCAAACCACAGAGAACAAACAAAATAATTTCAGTTATTGGTGGCAAAGAAACGAAAATCACCACTAAGGTCTCGTTAATTATTTGAATCAATGTGAATCAATCTAGACCGTTTTCTGTTGTTGGTATAGATTTTTGAGGACTATTCTTTGCTAAGCCCAGCCCAGTATAAAATCCAAAACTAAAAGTAAAATATATATTTGTCTATTTATATGCTTTGTTGTTAAGGCCATACACATGGAAATGTCTCTATCATCGGAATCGTTTTTAGCTTACCTTCGCAGATTTATGTCCCGACGAAGATTTTGCATTTAATCAGACAACGCTACGAATTTTATAGGTTATCGATCTGAATTGAAAGAACTTCGAAATTTGTTTGTGTCGGAAAAATTTCAAAATGACGTTAAGATATTTTGTACTAGTAATCAGATCGAGTGGCTAACGATTCCTCCGGTGTTTTTTTTTATTGCTTAAATGGAATAGTTAGTGCATCGAAAAATGTATATAAAACTATTACCATGGGGTTTGCAAAATGATTCAAACGTCGCTGCATGCCGCTGGTAGATCTGGCATCTTCTTTCGTATCTGGGTAAGCTTATATCTTATACAGATTATGCCAGATTTTATATGTCGTTTAATTATCCATAAGCTCAGCATTAACGTATTTCCAGCATGCAGATTACCAATCATCTGGGTCAGCCGCGACATGTTCTAGAAATAACTGAGAGTTCGGTTTCCACCCAATCTGTAACAATAACTATTTAGCATTCTGGTTAACAAATAATCATCACGCTCTACATCGTACGGATAGCTAGAAACGTCATTGGCAAATCAGGTTGAAGCTGCGGCCCAACATGTGAATACTCGTTTAATGATACTGATGTTGTAGTTTTACACGTAACGTTGAAAACCACTCGGATTTTTGTGGTAGTATTTTCCTGGTAGGTTGCTTGATGTGACGTGAAATATTACTAATTCAATGTATTCCGCCATACGATTTATCAAACATTTTACAGTTCCCAACATGCTTGATTTAGCGTTACATAATTAAATAATTTTCTAGTTCAGTGGCACTTTCAGTTCATATATTTTCTAGCATATTAAGGAGTAAAGTTTGATGTAAATGGCACAGAAAATGATTCCTCATTTTGTTTTCAAACAAATTAACACTAACTTTTTACCTCAGTATGCCAGAAACAAAATGGTTAAAAAAAATTACGTATAAATTTTTTCCCAAATTCCCTATTCCCGGGGAATTACCAGACTAGTGCCACAGGTCATTAACCAACAATAAATAGGGATGGTAACCCAACAATAAATTTTCGGTCTTTAGATTGAGCGATGGAAGTTCTTTAAAAAATTACGCACATGTCATTTTTAACTCGAGGATCGTGTTCATCTGCCGTTTATTCAACTTGTCAAAATCTTTTTAACACCTCCATTAAATCTTCATTACTTATTTGAGATTGTAATTGTGTTGCAAATTTAGAAGAATATAAGAAAAGACGCCTTTAATTGTCTTCTGACTTCTTCTGTTTACCAAGGATGTCTAGGAAGAAAACCATTTCAATTAAAATATCCACTGCACTAGGACGATTAAATTGAGGATGTGCCAATTGAAGTTGTCCTAACTCGTTGGTTTCAGATAACGGTTTGCATTGGTTTTTCCCCTCGTGTTTTACGCTGCACGAGAAGCTAGACCGACAAACGTTAGATTATAGTATTTCTGAAGACTCAAGGGCACTCACCTTGTAACCAAAAATTGGAAAAATTTTGTTGAAGGTAGGGAATGGATTTTCAACCATTTCTAGAGCCCAAAATTGTTTTGTATCCGAATCTTTTTTGCTAAGCAATATAGCTACGGGTTACTGCAAGCTCTTTGCTCGTTATCACTTCTAAAGCTGTATTATTATTAATTGCGGCGCTATAAAGGTTAATTGTGCGGATTTGGTAAACGGTATGATTGAACTATAATAAGACGTTATATTTTTAATAAATAATACTAAAAACTGTTTTTTATATAAAAATAAATTTTTTATTTTATTTTTTACTTTTTTCTTTTTGTGATATATAAAATTTTAAAATATAGGTCAGAAGACCGGTTTCGGACATTCGTCCTTTGTCGATTCTTTTACTACTAGAGTAGTAAAAGAATCGACAAAGGACGAATGTCCGAAACCGGTCTTCTGACCTATATATTAAAATTTTATATATCACAAAAAGAGAAAAGTAAAAAATAAAATAAAAAATTTATTTTTATATAAAAAACAGTTTTTAGTATTATTTATTAAAAATATAACATTAATAGTTAAAGTGATATAATACACTGACCAAAAACAGTATGGATTTATACTATCTGTATTCCAATTATTATAATAAGACTGCATTATCGACTTTTTATTTTCTTTAAATAAATCAGTTTCAAAAGCTGCGAAAGAGATGATCATATTGGACATAATAGTCAGTCTGAATGGTATCCTTTATACTGAAAATTTAATCTAAATTGCCAACATTCCTCTTCCATTGAATGACGAGTTATGTTAAAGCTTATTTTCAAAATGTTTCGCTAGAATTGACAATATCATAAATTTTTCCTAAAATGGATTTTAATTTAGTCAAAGTTGCAAAACGAAATTGAAAGAAACACTTAAAACGCTTTTATAATAAATTATGGCAGATAATGATATAAAGGATACATTTTATAAGTGAATTGCATTGAATACGAAATTAAACTTTTAATTTGTTACAAAATTTAGGATTCGCCATTTAATTAGAAAAAAGCATAACGAATTAATTTAACGAAATAAATTACATTTATCGCAATGTTCGAGATTAGGTTTCACAAAAAAAAAATAGCAATTGAATTTCAAATATATCCATTATGGCAACGTTCGAAAAGCTTTTATATATTCAATACGTCAATTTTATTGGTTTGATACAATTATACAAAATAAAATTTCATTTCTAGTATTTTATCTATATAGCATATTGATTTAAAAGCAAATTTTTCGTTTCCAATTTTTCCCGGATAAGCGCGGGGGATCAACAATTGAACCAATTTGTTTATACGACGCAGCACAAAAAAATAAATTTCGAGCTTTTTGCTATAATGCTTAAAAAAAATCAAAAACTCTAAACTATTTGAAATGGTCGGTCGTAACAATATATAAAGTCGCTCTAATTAAAATTAAATCCAATTTAATTTTTTTTTGGTATCCTTGTGCACGGTACACAGAATATCACTCCCTTTATATAAATTTTCCGAGCTTTTAGTTATAACAAAATAATTATGTTTTAAACTGAGAACAAAAATAATTTTACAAATTTTGATTTAATTTCAACAATTTTTATTTTTAATTGTTATAACTAAAATCAAAAAAAAAAAAAACGAAAAGTTTATATAGTTTTGTTTATCGTGTATTGTTGTTGTACCGAGATAAATTGTTTAATTATTTTTTTTTGTTTGAACATAGTTTGGGTTGGGTTGACAATTAAAATAAAAAAACAACATAAAATCTAAAATAATAATAATTATAGTTGTTACAACAATAAAAAAAAAGTTTTATAAAATTAAAAAATTATTTATTACAGTCAGGAAAATAACAAAAACTATGTACATATGTATAGTTGAGTGTTTACAAAGTTATATTTTTTATTTCTGTGTGTGTGTGTGTGGATAATAATTTTATTTTTAAAAACTATTAAAGTTTTATTTTTATTACTATAAAAATATATTTTGCAAGTTTGACAAAAATAGCAGCATATATAGGATTTTTGTTATAGAACGTTTTTTGTTAAGGGGATTTGAGAGGAATCTAAACAAAACCATTTCTGAAATGAAAACTAAACAAGGAGTTTTACTTAGTGCTGGGAGAAATCTTTACTTACGAAACAAATCCAGTAAATTTACGAAACAAAATACTGGAATTATAGCGACACCATCTAAACGAACGAGACATTTTCCCGTAAATTTGTGTTGAAACCCCATAGCAGTAGTGACAATAACTACTTGTCCGAATATCCGAGGCAAAACTCATTGAAAAGCGAACAATCATTAAAATTTTGACTATCCATAGGTTCTGACAACAACCATTGAGAAATTCAATTCTGACTATCAATTCCAATTCTTGAAGCAAATACAGTGGACCGTCGATGAACACAGAGCGTAACTAGAACCACATCCGAACACTTAAATTGACACCATTTCTGAAAAGCACGGTAAATTTAATTAACAGAAGCAGACGAGCTCGCAAATAAAGCATCATATCAATACACTGGTGGTCATCACTACGGTGTACAAATAACAAAAGGTTTTTTTGTGTACTGCTTCCAATAACAAAAAAATAATTTAATTAAAACACAAAACAATTGTTTTATGTTAAAAATTAAAAACAACATAAAATTTTCACAAAACACATATAATTTTATTGATTTTCATAACAAAAACAACAACAATAGCATTAACAAAAAATGTATTTGTTTAAATAAATAGCCAACAACATTTTATTATTATTGCACATTGTGTGTAGTGTGCACGTCGTTAAAAAGTTGTGGCGAATTCGTTTTATTTTTAATTTTTGTTAGCAATTATTATTATTGTTCCATTCGATTGTTGAACAGCGAAAAAAATTGGTGTAAAATAATTTTTTGGGTGTGAGCCGCGCCACCCTTTATTTAATATTATATATAACGCAGACGGGGTTGCCAGTATGTAGTGTATGCTATTTCAAGCCAATTATTCAAATTACCAATATGCTGATTTTTATGCTAAACTTTATTCAAGCTCTGGTATACGGTTTGAATATGGTAATGCAATAATAAAAGTCCACAAAAAGCACAGACACAAAAAAGTGATTCATGATAGCGACGTAACGATTGCCTTAATTTTACTTAATGGCCGTGTAATAAAACTTGAATTTGTATAATTTTTGTATCTGTTGATGATTCGTCTTATCTTATAAAGTGTACGTAGATACCAATGTACATTATGCAGACTGTGAGTATGACTGATGATGACGCAACGATGGAATATTTTTATAAATAGATTTTTATTAGATAAAATTATGGTCGTTATGATTATGGTTTTTTTTTAATTCTGGATAATAAAATTTTATGTTTTTCACCGCGATAATGTTTAAAATTTTTTATTTGGTACACGGAAAGAAACCAGAAGCCTCAACAGAAGCTATAAAGTCGTAACGTAAACCTGTGATATTGCGAAAAAAAAAATTCATTAAATTAATTATTTTAGTCCGTGATTGACGGTGTTATAAAGTTTATGGGTGCAACTCGTAAAAATCTCATTCGAAAAAAAAATTATTTTACAATCGATAAAATTAACTATAACTATTTTCAGTACCATCCTTAACTCGAGTATGAGTATAAAGCTAGAAAATGGTTTAAATCTGTAATACAGCTGGGGAATTGTTGGTGAGTTCTACGAGATTATGGCCAGTTTTTCATTACAGGTAATCACACAGTTACAATAATTTAATGTCGTAAAAGTTGATTAGCAAATTGTTTTGATGTATACGATTAAATCAACATTTAGGCGTCAGAATACAAGGAAAATATGATTTATAGCCGTGAAAAAATATACTTTGCCGTGAAAATTCATAAAATTTTGAAATTTATTAAAAACAAACCGAAAGACTGGTCGAACGTAAATAAATTACATAAACCGACCAATTGAACAAGGCCAACAACCATTCATTCCTCATCGAGGTGCCAATAAAAATTTCGTCAAACCCGAATTAGGTAAAAACCAGGTCCAAAAACGTATCCCACCAAAATTAGATAGGCTCAGAGAGAAATCGATATAAGCAGGAAAATTTGTGAAACACTCAGCTATTTAAAGTTACAAACTATATTCTCCAACACCAATTCACTTCTACTGTTCACTACTTTTTCACACTTGCACTGTTTACTTTTTAACTTACACTGTACACTGGTTAAATTACAACAGTGTCTATGTCTCAAATTGGTTGCGCTTGTATAATTGTCTACCGCTGTTTGAGGTTATTCGTTTAATTGCATCTTAATTCTAAAACCCAATTCTCAATCAATATTGGAGGAATATTTGATCCGAGAACACCCATCTGTGACAAAATTATGACTGACTAGGTTCCAATTCACGATTTTTGGGTTGACAGTATTTGGTTCTATATAACTTAACGCCTCGATTCCCGAGTGCTATACCTGTTTAGAGTAGAATTCGTAACACTTTTTGAAGCATCGGAGTTTAACAACCATAGAATTGGTTGTTCTATCTATCATGACTGAAAATATTCGGCGGCATCATCATAGGCATGACACATAGGAGCTTGCTGCCGTTATTGATTTAAAAAACAACATCTTGTCACTTGTCTCACATATTAAAATAAATAAATTCTAGATAACCGCCTTTCCTTCGTTGTGAACCATAATCTCTAAATAATGCTATCACAATACAAAACTCAGTTTGGTTCACTTTAGTTCACCGCAAAAGGAACCCTAATTTCTTGATTATATCATCACGAACAAAGATATTAGGGCCAATCCTAAGAAGGTGGCTGCTATTCAAAATCAAAAACTTCCAGATAATTTTGAAAAAGTTAAAGTCATTCCTCGAAGGAATAGGGGTTTCATTAAGGACTTTGTGAACTATAGAGATTTCATTAAGGAACGTGTAGTAGCCCACGCGGCCTAATTGGAGAATTAAGTACGACTATGAAATACTTCTGACCCAAAGCGAGGTTACTGAATTTACGGAAAGGGTGCGATAAATATAAATACTTGAAGGTTAAATTAAAATTGACTTGATTTATTAAATTGAAGTTTTCTACTAACAGTGGCACTATTCTGGTAATTTCAATTGAATAGGGAACTGGGGAGAGAATTTACATGTAATTTCTGTTCAAATATTTTTTTCTGGCATATCCTGACATATAAATTCTTTCCCCAGTTTCGTATTCTCAATTACCAGAATAGCACCACAGTTGTCTAAATTATTTAGAAAATGTTTTCGAGCAATACATATTTTGTTAACGCTTCTAGTTAGATACTCTTGTGTGTGATGATTTTGGTGGCTATACATTTTAAAATAATCAATTTTTAAACTGCTCTAAACTGATTTATTTTTCTAACTTTTCTATATGTATATCCCGCTCCTTTACTTTTTTACTGCGTACGGGTTTTACTATTTTAGTTTTTTATTTTTCAGGAAATTGTGGGATTGCAATTTCATTTTTCGAATACAATCAAAAATTAGGAATTCGACTAATTCTAGAGCGAGTAGCAATATACATATAGCACTGTGGTTGTAATTTGACAAAAAAAAATGGGAGTTCAGTTTTTTCCGACTCCGACTCCGATAAGAAAGCACCCAGTAGACGAAACCGACTCCCGCCTCTGACTTCACAGCCTTGGTTTTTTTCTAGTAAATTTTTGGGCAAGATATCTTATTTTTATGTTAAAATATTATTAGTCCGGCCGACCCGAATTAATAAAAAATATTTTGTTCAAAATCAAGACTTCAACTAGAAGACAAGAAAACTGGGATTTTGAAAACTGGGATTTCGAAACCCTTGAAACCCGGATTTCGAAAACCGGGATTTTAAAACCGGGATTTTTAAAACCAGGATTCCGTAGTTACACCCCGTATAATTTTTCGAAATCGTATTCAAAATTTTTATTAGACTACCATTTTCATCATTAAACTGAGTTCCAGCTCCTTCTATTGAGATGGCATATTTCCCAAAAACATGATCAATTGCAGTCATTTACTGACATTCTAAAATATACTGTCCCAAATTTTTTATTAAAATCGTTCGAGCTGTTTTTTTTTAAATATTGACCTAGATACAATTTGAGACCCACAAATACCCACTTACCACTAGAAAACCCATCTCACCCATTTCTATAACAAGCGTTTGACCCGCAAGTTAATAAATTCCTGGCATTAGAAAATATTTATCACTTCAATTTTTATCTAAATCATTCGGACCGAAATGTTTTTAAAAATGGTCCTGGGCACCGCTTTACATACAAATTGGTGAAAAGAATACTAAGTAATCAAATGATAGAAATTGATTTCAGTGGGTTCCAGCCAGAAAAAATAAATAAAGAGGCCCAAGCCGCACCAGACGACATCAAAATCGTTTGAAACGAGGAAAAAAGTGAAAATGAACCAAGTAGGTAGTACAAATCATTATCGTTACTCATATTGATCAATATTTTGTAGAAAACACGTCGATGCCACCATACAAGTCACCGTAGCGCAACCAACGTAACATGATGCAAAATGCCGCAATATGATGGAACGTAATGCCAGAGAAACCTAATTAACGAGAAACCAAGACCCAACACGATGCAACATAGTACAAATCTCGCAACATAGTGTAACATCATGCAACATGATACACATGATGCAAGATGCCATATCTAGCAACATCCCACAACAAGGCACAACATTGAGCGACGTAGTGCAAAATCACGCAACATGGTTCAACATCGTGCAACTTGGTGCAATATGATGCACCATGAAGTATGACATTACAATATGGTGCAACATTCCATAACATGGCGACACATAGAGCAACAACATGCTATATGGCGCAACATTATACATCATGGTGCAACATGACGCAACATCATGCAACGAGGTGCAAAATGATGTAACATGGTGCAACGTGCAACATGGTGAAAGATTAACGCATCATGATGGCCGATTCGGAGGACCAAAACGGCCTCCGAAATCCATTGACCACAAATTTTTTTTTCAAGATCGTTCAGGCTAAACGAAACGTTAAAAGAAAGCTCCAAACCAACATGACGCCACGAATATCACACAACCACCCTTAACAATATATGTTGCATATATATAGTAGCACGGTGTAATATTACCAAACATAATGCAATATTCCACGACGTAGTGCAACATTCCAAAACGCCACGCAACATGGTGCGATGCAACATGACGGCTCTCCTGGGAATCCTAAATGTACAGTAATCAGAACTCCTTGTACCCGTTCTCTTGCATTCGAAAACCCTGTCAAGCAAAATTTTATAAAAATCGTCCGAGGCAAATAAAATGATACAAATCATTCTAAACCCTCGATCCCCATCGGATGACCCCTAAAATAATTTTGTCCCTCTAAAGAAGAGACGGGCCTCACCGGATGACCTTGTCACTCGAAAACCATCCTCACCAATTTTAATAAAAATTGCGGGCCAAAAAAAAAAATAATGAAAAGGACCTGGGGACGATCGGATGAACCTCTGATCGAATTTTCTCGAAATCTGGACAAATCGTAATCGATTGCTGGCAATTAAAAATCCCCCTTCACAAATTTTTATGAAAATCATGCATGTCAAAAAAAAACTAAAAAACGGGACCCGGCCCATCAAATTTTTAGACAAATGTTAGATCATGCGGTCCAGGTGAGTTTAATTATGAATACATATACGAGTATTTAACATGAATCATGGAAAGCCATCGAGTACCTCCTGAATGAAAATTCATTCAAATTAATAATGTCCGATGAGAATTAAAATATTATAAAATTTCGGTCCATTGTCAAAATATTGTCATGAATATTACATTTCCTCTCTTCTAGTTTCGTGTTCTTGGGGGGAAACGTACAACTGGATATTTGTCTCTCCGTGATCTTAGAAATAACTCTCTTATTGCAACTTAACTGGTCTTCTAGTTGGGTTGGTCAATTCGCCTCGCATCGTACCTGGTACACTTTCGATGGTTTGCTCTAAATTATTATCTTGCGATTGTCGCGATATTATAATTTCGACAATCTCGTTGTGCTGTTTGTTAATCTCAATATTCCTATGAGTTGTGATGGCCTCGCATCTACTACGTAATTGAGTTTTGTGCCTTGCGTGTCACCTTCTTCTGACCTATTAGGTAACATCGCTGCTAAAAGATTCTTGGTTGTCTGCCGTGAAACAATTCTACGCGTGGTTTGTTGATTATCGGTATTATAGTAGTACGATGTGTAGCTGCGACAATGTCAACACTGCATTATCACTACTTTTTCCTTCCAGAACAACGTTAGATAAAGCTTTCTTACCTTCTTCTTTAAATCTGAAATTTTGTCTATTCCAAGAATGTTCAAACCGGAGTCCCAACGTGTAACTAGAATATTCACGTTGCCGTCGTTAAACTGGATTTCCACGGGAATTTGACCTCTTAATAGTAATTCTGCACCTCCATAAACCAACCTAATTTACCTTGGTTCTTATCACTAAATTGACACACAGTTTGTACATGTCGTGCCACTTTTGTAACGCTCAAATTGTTTACACCATAAAAATTCTCAATTCCGCAATCTGTACAAGACTTTCGAGTTTAAAACATAGATTGCGAACGTTTCGGCTATTTTTTTTTTACTGTAGTTAAAAAGTTTAAAAAAGTTTTTATTGTTAAAACATCCGCAAGAGTTGGGTTTGCTCTGAAGGACGGCCGTTCTTACTGAGTCGTGAGGAGATCTTATGATGGTGGTATCTCTCATCACTTCATCTACAAATGATTGTTCACAACCGTCTTTGGTGCATTAAAATTTGCAGACAAGCGCTATCCGCCTTAGCTCAGCCACCCACTCGGAGTACCTTTGACCTTCTTTTAAAACGGTTTCACCAAATTTACAATGCAGCTACTACATGTGTTTTCAACTGCATTAAAATGCACGTATTCCTTCCTATCCTCGATTCGTTCAACACATGGTATATTTCAAAATGTTGCTCTAATTGTCCTCAATAACTGCTCCATCTAGTACTGTCCCGATTAAATTGTCGAAAAGACGGCACTGCTATTTCAGAAGCGTTACCTTACTGTAACTTCAAGTATTTCTCTTTGATTTTCCCTTTCTTCTGTCGATGAAATCGTCCATCATTCGAGATTTTGCCGGAAAGAACCAATCTGACTATATGCCGTTTCGATAGCCCATGACCATAGGCAGATTTTGATTATAGGTTAGGGGTAAATCTGATGAGGCTATAGTGATGAAGTTTTTATTTTCGAAGTGTTTATGAAGTTTATTTATTTTCTTCTTCTTGGAGATGGGGTCTGATGGGGTTAAAGAGGCAAAATTTAACCATAATCTCATCAGATACACCCTAAACATAGCCGGATTGTTGTCTATCTCGCAAAATCTCGAATAACGATTTTTGCAAAATCAAAAGTTAAAATATGAAAAAAACCAAAAGTTAAAATATGATAAAATATGTTCAAAAATACATTTCGTAACCTTTTCAAACTCGTACAGAGCTAATTTCAGCACATTTTCTCCTCAGATGACCAACCCATAGTATTAATTAAAATCTACCTAAGACCATAGGCCTTGAGTTGGCACAGTAAAATGTCCATGGGTATATTAAAAATTTTTATCCCAATAATCTCATCAGACCCACTACAAACCTATAATCAAAATCTAAATAATCGAATTATCATAGTGAGGTCGGTGTCTATCTGGCAATTTCTTCGAACGATGGACGATTTTATCGACTAAACATGGGGAAAATCAAAATTTTACCGCTATAACCTCGTCTGACCTATTCAAAACATATAATAAAAAATCACCTATGGTCAAGGGCTACAGAATTAAAATTTGGTCTATTCGGCAAAATTTCGAATTACGAACGATTTTATGAAAAAAACAAAGTTTCACTGCTATAACCTCATCAGACACAGCCAAACCTATAAACAAAATCTCAAATGGTGATGGGCTATCGAATTGGCATAGTCAAATAGGTGTCTATCTCACAAAATCCCGAACGATACATGATTGTATCCACAAAACATGTAGGAAAATCGAAATTTTGCCGCTTCAACCTCATTATACCCACAACCAAAATTTTCGTAGGATCGTAGGCCATGGAATAAGCTAAGTCAGACCGGTTTTGACCGGTTTGGAATGACGAAAAATTTTCTCCTCTACAAGAATCTCGATATTCATCTGCAAGAATCTTGATATATACAATCCTTTCATTAGCTAGCCGTGACTGTTGCATGGCGATTGTAAAAATGTTTGTTAGTGACATTTTACTGTTGGTGAATTGATGATCCAGTTGTTTCTTTTAAATCTGTATTCCCGACATTTTTCGGTTGAATATTGAAGTTCTTCTTCTTTATCGATAACATCTGCATTATCAACAATACCGATGCAAAAATTGAAAATTTTATATTGTGTGGTGTCCAATTTACCGATAATGCAAAAATTATATGACTTTGTGTTATGTGTTTTTCTTTGTTTGTTTTTGTAGTTCCCCCTCTCAATTAAATTATTGGTGAGAAAAGTACCGTGTTTTGGTTTTTTTTTTTGGTGAAGGCAGTTTTTGGAAGTCGGCGAGGTAGTTTAGAAAAAAATATAGACCAACTCGTGACAAGTGTTTTTTAGAAGGTGTTATTAACTATTAAGTGATGGGCAGGTCCACTACTTCGGGGTCCGATACCCCAATCACATACTTTCCCTTATTAATTTTTTTTGGTTCTTTTAAACCAAAATTTTCTGCAGTCAACTATGATGCTATCCAAGCACCTCTAAGCCCACGGCTGCATCCTCGAAACGACTGTGCAGCGAGAAGTAGCATTTCTATGAAACTGGGTTGGCTTTAGCGGTAGATAAAGTCTAACCCGTTTCACATTTTTACTAAAAATGTTGTTTAAAAAAAATTTGATTTTGTAAAATTTAATCACTGATCATCAGTATATTAACTTGTATTAAACCTTACGTTTCGTCTTTTAAAAATAACACGAACTATCTTTAAATAAATCGTACTTTCTTATTCTTGACTTGTTATACAAAAGTATGTTTTGTACATGTTAATTGATTGATTACGTTTTAAACAAAGTAACGTTTACTTAAGTCAAAAAAAATTTCGATTCTTCTCTGGTTCTTACTTGTTACCTCTAAAATATGAAATTTATCAACTAAGGTAGCCCGAATAGCAAAACAAACAGTAAGCTTGAACTCTGATAACTTGGCGATAATCATAAGTAATTCCCATCCCACCGTAATCAATTTGCACACCCATAATCCACATAAAATTTCTCCGAACCCAATTTATCCATAAATATATTCAATCATCTTGTTATTATTACACTTTTGAGAGTTTTACGATAAAAATTTGAAAATTTATTCAAAATTTTTCAAATTATGATCATTAATAATCGAGAAAATTGTAAAAATATGCAATAAAAAAACCATTTTGCTATAAACCAAATTTGTCACTCTCAAAATTTTTCATAAACAATAACGAAAAATAGTAATAATTTCCATTTGTCGTGTTCCCCAAATGGTGTTGCCATTGCCGTTTATTTATATTGTGAAAGCTGAACGAATGTGGCTCTATATATGTATGTAAATGGTAAATAACAGCAAACTTTATTTAAATTAAAAAAGTAAAAAATACATAATGCAAAATATGTAATTTATTGCACAGTAGAGTACCATTGGTATAATAAACACACGCCGCACACACCCAAAAAATATTTTTCCTATTTTCCATCTCCTATTTATATAGCTAGGTGTACATTAGTGTATTGATCGATCGAAACACACAAGCCAATAAATTATTGCTGTTTTGTTGTTGTTTGGTATTTTCTATATTTTCAACAATCTGTGCTGTGATTTGGTTATTATATTAATGTATATTATTATTGATATTTGGCGAAAAATGGGAAAAATTTAAATCATGACACGTAGCAAAAAAAAAGTTTCCTTATTTTTACGTCTCCATCATCTATATACATAATAATCACCTCATACAATAAAACACCTCAAACTCAAACTATTATACTATTTTAAGCATAAGGAAAACAAGTTTGGTATTTTTTTTTTGTAGCAAACCAAAAATAAAAATTTATATACGTGAAAAGGAAATGGCAAATACGCAAAGTGTGAAAATTATCGATTAAAATAAATTGAGCTTAAAATACTGCTACAATAATAATTAATACATCATGCCATGTTCTATACGTAAGTGCGGAATTAAATAGCACAGCAACAACAACGAACGTTGCAATTAATTTTGCGTAATCCTTGTATGTTAAGGATTACGATCTCTTAACATGAAGTGTTTGTGTATATACGTACATATGTGTAGAGTGAACATCAATCAAGATTTATAAGATATTAGGGTGAGGAACAAACAATTGACTGTAGTATTGTGTATGGGAATCCTTTGTATCCCTTCCTATATATACAAAGATATCGTATGCAAGCACCAGGTGACATTTATATAAGGGACACATTTTCTAGAGTTTGTTTATGAAGTGGTTTGTTTGAAATGTTATGATGTCAATGAACTTGTTATGCGTTATGTAGAGTAAATGAATTTTCCTAACCTCGTAACAATACCAGGTGCGTATCCAATGCTCCTGAATCTCTGCCTTAGCTAATTTCTAACCGCAGTGTGGTGCGTCTACGCGTATTTCAGAATTGTGTAACCATTTTATATTTACGCTTATATACCGAACGTTTACAACCGTAATTATTTTTCAACAATATCTGATTTTCGATTGCAAGATTCTTATCACAAAATTTAATAGACTAATGTTTTAATTTGATTGCTTAATCCGAAATAAAATGACTAGCTGACTCTAGCATTTTCCCTCTAATAAAATCAATTTTGAGTTTGGCTACGAAACTCATGAATCGATTTGATGAGACTATGCGACTTTCTGAAGTTGATAAAGATAGATATTCTGAAGCTGGATTTATGGTAACTTGTCATAATTGGTTTGTTACCTTGTTAACTTGTTATAACCAACATAATAGTGGAATGAATTGTTTGTGCGGCTTATGAAAGTCACCTGCTCGATTGGGCCACGTGATTGGAGTACTCGTTCGTTAGTTCGACGTCACTATGCCAGTTGTCTATACCCTACAACTATGGTTATATCGGTTTCATCGATGTTTCAGATCTGTTCTTCATTTCATGTTGCCTTTGGATGATTTATTATTTGTCTCTGTTGGATAGCTGATGGCGATATTAGTGATTTTATCAAATGGTTTGTATTAACTATGTAGAATTCTCCTGCTTTTGTAGATTTTCTGTTAAGCAAGCGCCCTTGCCAATCGTCAATGTTATGAATTTGCGGATCACAGTAAACTTAAAGTAAAGCGCACCTGAAGAATGACCGACTAAAAGTTTCACATTCATCCATTTGTTAAAAACGTGATGTTGGTACGAATGTTTACCAAAATTATGACACATAACCTTCTAAATAAATTTTCGAGGCATCACCAAAGCGAATCGAAAACGAAACGCAGGCAAATCGTTTTTTTATGTGACACCAACACTACCACGTTCATATATAAGTTGTTTTTTTGCTAAGTATATGATTTTTTTGTACTTTTACGTGTGTAGCTTTGCTTTTTAAAGAATAAAAATAAAAATAATTCGTGTTTAATAAAAATAATAAGAGTACAGTGATAAAAATAGTGAATATTAATTATTATAGTAATTCAAACAATAATAATATTAAAAATGATAAAGTGCATAATATCAAATATTATAGTCAATTCCAAAATTTTTAATAATTTTAGCACATTTTTACCACATAAAACGTGAAATTGCGGATATTGTCATGCATTGTGATATTTTAAATGAAATTAAATAAATCATGGAAATAAATATAAATAAAACCATCATTTTAACTATTTTTATTTAATTATTTTCAATTACTATTAAAATTACTGTTTTGAACGAAGTAACTACGCGATAAAAAGCAGTTCGCTAGTGATACGTTTTCATATGCCATGCATTTCGTTTGTGACTCCAAAACATTTCGTAAATGAATCGAATTTGAAGAGAAATGCGAACTACTAATACATACAAATCAGTTCGCTTTCATTTTAATTTTCAAGCGCAAAACGAAATACTAACGAATTGCTTTTGCTTCGCTAAGGCGATACGTTTGCGAAGTGTTTCATATATAAATTTCGTTGCTTGCGATTCGTTTTCGATTCGCAAAGTTTAGATAGAAAGTATAAATGTACGCAACCAAATTTTTAGTACAATACATTCAAGATGCAAGGCGAATTGGTAATTAGTCTTTACATATTCAATTACATGAAATTAATCTTATTTCTAATTTTCTAGTTTGCGCTGGTTTTTTACTTATTTGGTGTGTTACAGGATGATACACACCATGATGCAGGTAGGTATTTTCTTATGTACAGAATCCCGAACAAATTGGATTTGGTATTTTGGACTGGATGGGAACTTTCGACATGAATCTTGTAACCAGACGTTCTTCTAGTTGAACAGAATGATGGGACAATGCATGTTTAACCGTTTTAGTATTTTTCTATTTTCTGTGCAACATTTTCGAGTTTCGCCCCTTCTGATTGTTTTATTTTTCTCAACAATTTATTGATCATAATGGATAGGATGCTATTTAATCCATTTTTATATTTATTACAAAACCACGCCAAACCAAGCACAACGTCTGCAACATACATTTTAATTGTGTTAATGGGATATGTGTCAATTGTGTATTGGCGCGTTAGTTGATAACTAATTTATGTGGTTAAGCAGAACAACTAATCCGAGACATTCAAAGCATCGAGGCTAATTATCATGATGCTTGGAAAACCCTAGTGAACCGTTACGATAATAAACAGGTAATTTTAATAAACTCCATGACCCTTTAATGGTACTGTGTTGGTTGACGGGGCACTCGAATCGATGGAAGATTTTTATTGCAAATCGGGTTGCTGAAATTCTTGGTGCAAATCAGTCAATGGTGTCATATAACTATACGGAAAACAATCCTGATGAGTGTGCATCTCGCGGAGTGTTACCGCATATGTAAATACATCTGGCTTTTATTTCATAGATGAACTAAAATCAGCTCGAGTGTCGTGACTGATACGAGAACAACAGAGTGTATTTTCACGGAGGAATTAAATGGTGCGACATGTGGCACTATTCTGGTAATTTCTCGGGAATAGGGAACTGAGGAAAGAATTTATATGTAATTTCTGTACAAATATTTTTGTTTCGGCATACTGAGATAAAAAGCTAGTGTTCAATTTTTTGAAAACAAAGTTAAATTTAGAATATTTTTCCCTGTCAATTTAGTTATGGAAAATATATTCCCAATTTACAAAGATTTTCATCTAACTTTTCTCCACAGTAGGCCGGAAAAAAATTATTTGAACAAAAATTACATACAAATTCTTTCCTCAGTTCCCTATTCCCGGGGAATTACCAGAATAGTACCACTGGTGATATTAAAGGAGGAGAAACTTTCATCGTCTAAGTAGCCTTTAGCAAGAGTCGTTGCAAAATATCCTGGAACTGATGGAATCGCATAAGAGTCGTCACACTCAAAGTTAAATCAAAAATCATGAGAAGACCAACTTCTAAAATATGTCCACTGACAATGCACAATACTGGAGATTCTGCTAGTTGGAACATCTCACATAAAAAGTGACTTAAATTTTTTTTCAGATGTAACCGTTATCAAGACCTTTCATTTGAACTAATTTCCATAATACTGTAAATAATTAATTTTGAGAAATTTTCATGTTTTGTATTTATGACATATTCAAACGAGTTCCCAGGCGATTTGGCAAAAGTGATTTGAATTTTTTTCCAGCGATAATAGTGGAAAAACTTTCTATAGTGGTCCAAATGAAATGCATTGATGATGGTTATCGCTGCAAAAATTTTCAGATTAACTATTATGTTTGCAACGTTCAATTTTTAGAAATTTTCTAATTTTAGTGAGTTTTCCACTTAAGCAGTGTCCTGAAAATTCTCCAGGGATAATTATCGCTAAGACCTTTCATTTTTGGACTACTTTCTATCCATAATACTTTAAACGTTTAGTTTTTAAAATTTTTCAAGTTTTGCATGTACGATATGAATTAGAAAATGAATTTTTCCGAACAGCAATAAAATATTTTTGTATATTAGTTAAATAAATTATCACAAAACCTCACAATTGTGTATCTGCTTTTGGCCTGTTTTTTTTTATTACATCGGAGATATCAGAGAGATAAAAAGAAAGCCTTTTCGGTTTTTTTATTTTCTCACACCATTCTCAGATCGTCATTTTTTCATCTGAATTTTTTTTCAGATAGTTCAGAGAAAAAACATATTTGAAATATTTTGACAGAAAATATAGCGAACGCTATGAAAAATGGTAATTAATAAATTAATCTCTAATTATTTTTATCTTATTTTTATTAAATTAATTGTAAAACTAATAATACGCTAATTTATTATTTTTTCGTACCCAAATATACCCAAATTACATATTTTCAGTACAGTGTATACAACTCGGTAAAAAGACTTTTCAGATTAAATATTATCCGACTAAATATTATCAGATTAAATATTATGTCTGACAAATAATCTCTCTGATTTATCTGATATCTCGGATACAATAAAAACACTCCATTTATCGACATTTTCCGGCCAGCTGTTTATGTGAAGCACCCTTTTGAGTGAATTAAAAGCCATATACGTATAAAGGTGTTTTTATGCTAATAAAGGGTTCGGCATCGTTTTGTTCGAAGCCTACAAAATACAATTGGTTCAAGCATTGAAGGCAGTTGATCATCCATTGCGTTTTAACTTCGCTGAATAGGCCAATTCTCGGTCGGAGCAAGATGAGGTTTTTTACAAAAATATATTCTTTTTCTCAGCTCATTTTGACCTAGCAAAACAAGCACTCTGTGAACAAGCAAAATTGGCACATTTGGGGTACAGAAAACCAACACGTATTGATTGAGAAGCCAATACACTAAAAACGAGTGATTGTTTGGTGTGGAATATGGTCCAAAGATATCATAGGGCTATTTTCTTCTAAAACGAGCAAGGAGCCACACTAAAAGTCGATGGCGACAGTTATAGTGCCATGTTACTGACATTTATTTCTTACAAATGAAAAGAACGACTCGGCCGATATTTGTTTTTAACAAGATGGCGCCACTGTGTATTTTATTTAAATTATGGAAGATTTAATTTATTACGACATTTTTGGTGTACCAATAATTAGTGCAAAGTAATCTGTCTTGTGTTAATTTTTCTGCAAAGGAAACTTCGATGCTGGCTCTCTATTTTCAATTTGATAAAGCAAATGCTAAGCTTTGTGATTTGTTGATACATAAATGGTCGAAATCAAAAATAATGTGCTCACGAAACTTTTTTCACAGGCTCAATGAACTTTCTACAGCCCAATAAATTCGTTTGTGAGAAGACAGCAGCTCTCGATTACCGTACAAGTGGCGCAGTGGTTAAAGCTTCTGCACTTGAACTGGAAGGTACTGGGTTCGAATCCTACAGAGGCAGTTTACATCATGCGACTTTTAGTCATCGATCACCATCGGTGATGTTCATAAACACAACTCGATTAATACTTAAAAAAAAATGTTGCCTCGTTTTATGTTACGAATGCTTTGGCGTCGGAAATTGTTAGGTACGCATAATTTGTTCCGACCAGAACATGAAGTAAAAGAAGCCGAAGGTAGATCGCTTCAACAGTAAACATGTCAGCTTTAATATTATTTACACAAAGACAAAATTATGCGGAATTTCTGGATTTATAGTTGAAACCATTCTGTTGGTGTTGTATTTTCACCTGCATATTATCTACACTTGTTAGTGACATCCACCCAGGCCAATAATAATAGCCTAGGTTTATATTATTTGGTTTAGCAATTCCGCGAAAGACGGATGTATTTTTTGACTTCCTTCTTTGTTATCAAACAGTTTAATTTAAAAGGCCAATGCAAGTTAGATTGATGATGAACTTCGATAATAATTGTGAACTCAGTGCCGGCGTGTTGCTGAATTGAAGGTAAAATATTCAAATATTCGTTTTTATTTAGCGAAAAAAAAATCTGTGAATCAGTGCGAACGTAATCGTTCTTCTGAAGATGAAATCACAATTATCAAGTGCAAGAAGAATGCAGAAAAATAAAAAAATGTCCATCAGGCAATACTAGTTATCTCGTCCCAGGATTTTTAAATTCATCCCAGCAAATTTTGAAATGACACAAAATACGATAATACTTCATCTAGAATTTTTATTCTATAAACATCTAAGCTCTAATGATAACAAGAAAAGCCATGTGTTGAGGTTGGTGCAATGACACCCATGCCTTTATTTAACCCGAGTTTCGTGTCCGATCTCTTCTAATTTCAATGTGACCTTAAGTACGCTATCCAAAATACAATTCACCAGGCGAACCGTATGTTGAGTGAGATTGGTGATAAAGCATCCTGGGATGGCCCATTTAAAATAAATTTTACATTTTTGATGTAAACGAATGTGGTTCCTTGGAACTTTAAGTGCTGTTACCGGTCACACTTGATATCAAGCGAACGTAATGTGTACTACCATAGAATAAAAGTCCAAGACCATCCGTAAATTAGCATTGGCGCTATATGTGTAAATGGCCGAATCAGTTTTAAATTATTAATTTCCCGAAACTTGAAATGTCGTTATCGATCTCTTCTTTCGATACAACAAGATAACGTCTATCTACAAAAAAAACCCAAGACCAACCGTTTGTTGAGATTGGTGCAACACGTGTATATGTGGAGGGCCCATTCAGTTTACGCACGAATGATTTAAATTAATGGTTCCCAGGAACCACGAGTGTCGCGTCCGATCTGATCTTTATCTGAGATTTAAACGACTGGAGTCGTGGAACCTAAGGTGCCGTAACCGAACAGATTTGATATCGGAGAATTAATTTAACTCATCCACATATGGGAATATTGTGCTAATCTTAACATACGGTTCGTCTTGAGCCTTTTTTATGTTTTAGGTTGATGATTCGGCCATTTACACATATATGAAAACATAGCGCCATTCTTAACATAGGGATGGTCTTAGACTTTTATTTGAAGGTGGTACACATTATGTCCAATCGAAGTCAAATTAGTTCGGTTATGACACTTTAGGTTCCAGAGAAGGATTTGATTAAATCTAAAATGCACATTTTATTTAAAATGGGCCATCCTAGGATGCTTATCGCCAATCTCAACTTACGGATCGTCATGTGATTTTTATTTTGGATAGCGGACTTGATGCCGTATTGAAAGCAGAAGAGATCGGACACGCTCATGGTTCGCGGCAACAATTAATTTAAATTAATAATTCATGCATTTTCCAAATGGACCACAAAAGTCAAAAATGTTGTGTAGCTTTGCCTAACACGAATTGCAGGATAACGGAACCTGAAAAAATTTTCTAACTGTGTAACAAATTTGTAATTAAATTATAAAAATTTCTAGTAAAATTTTGATTGGATTGTGCTACAAGTGCTGGTGCAGCATTAGAGTCATACAATTTTCTGGGATAAATTTAAAAATTCTGGGATGAGATATCCCATCCCAGGTATCCCCCACTTGAGGAGAAGGAGCATTTTCAATACAGAACTTAACGAGTAAGGGGATGGTTTGTCTAAAAACCATTTCTCATGCGGACATATTATGTTCTTTAACTTTTGCTCGAATTTCTAGACAAACGATTGCAATTTTTGACCTACAATGGATTGTGTTACTGTTGTGTCTTTCAAATCATACATCATTGCATGCATCCTATATTTTATAAAATAAAAATTTATTTGGTCAAAAATTTGTAATTTCCGCAAAAAAGTTGGTCACATTCTTACACACTACCGATTTAGGTCAAATTTAATTTAAAATCTGTTTTTAATCGGAATATTTTTCATTCAAGTTTTCTTGAAATTAATGTAAAAAATATAATAATATGGATCAGTGAAATCCTTTAACATGGAGAGAGACCTTAGACAAAAGTCTGCACACACCCAGAAATATTAAAAAAATTCGACGTCGAAAGATAGAAAAAAATATTTTTAAAATATTTCTGGTTGTGTGCAGATGTCTGTTTAAATCTCTTTAGGCGAAAAATCTGCAAAAATGTCAAGTATGCAAATTTGCATGATTAATATACTTTTTTGCTATTTTGAAAACAAAATGAAAAATGTACCGTAAAATCTGAAGTGGTTTAAGGTAGAACATGATGAATAGAACCAGGCGTGAAAAAGTCTGGGACCGGCCCTGGTGGAACTCATTCGAGAATTACCAATTAACAATGTTAACGTTTTAAATTTTCATAGTTTAAAATGAATCTTCTATCAGAGATGACGGCTCAAAAATATAAGTATGATGTATACTAATGTTTTTGAGCCCTAAGGTTGGCTATTTTAGATAAATGTATAAATTTTAAGCTGCAGGTCCTAGAGATGTTCATAAGGTTTCAACATGAAGGTTTTAGTTAGCACAACAGATTTTTTAATGATTAGCATTTGATTTTAAACAATTTTTTAATTTTACAGTTGTTATTCCCAAAACTGTTTATAACATTCTCGACGTGCTTTAGAATTTTGAAGATAAATTTCGAACGGTAAGGTGAACGAAGTCCTATGTGGTAACATTGACTAGTAGTTCATTATATTGGATCTGTCAAATCACCGTTTTGGTCAAATTAGTCAGTCAAAATTTATAGTGTGTGACTGCCTCTCACATCAAATTATATCGTCGTATTAAACTGTTTCAAAAATTTTCAAAATTTAGAGGTTCTAATTTGCTTAATGTTTTCTCAATTGGAAGTTTTGCCTTTTGGTACATTCATTAGGTGAAATTTACCCAATATAGATTCCTCATGCCTAGTGTCCAACATTGCTATAAACTTTTTACAATTATTTCATTAACAAATATTTGGTCCTACGGCGACATATAGAAGCAACACAAAAAATTTTAATAAACCCGTATTGCAGGGAATAATTGATAAATCTCCCCCAAGGAAAGGCAACGACAGTAAATGATTTGAAACCTTTACACAAGGAATTGTACTATAAAACCTCTTATACGAGAAGAATAAAATGTTATTCTTTCTTCGTTAGGAACCAAAAGCACTCTTGACTAGATCATTATAAAAGAGAAACAAATTAAATTGTTTTGTTAAAACAACTTTTTGTAGGATTTATAACTTTTCTACAAAAAAAAAAATAATTTGTTATCCAATTAAATAAGCTTTCGTGTATTCTGTTTTCTGCGCTTTTAACATCACAAAAAATAACTTAAAAAAAGTACTCATTAGATACTTGAGCTTGATGTTTTGAGTAGGTACAGGGAAACTTTGTTCAATACTGATTTGTTTGAAAAGCACGATTTTCTATTTTCTCCATAATCCGAGGTTTAAATATATTTTTTTAAATTTACATTTCAATGAGCTTTTATGATTAGATTGTAAATGGTAACGTAAATAGTGAGACGCTGTTCGCAAACTTTCTTGAAAATGGTTATCGGGACTGTGCTATCCGAAGTATGTGTGTACAACAAAATAAATAATGTCCTACGAATTAAAATGACTTTTTTTTACGGTGTAGTTTATTATTTGATTACGACAATTTAAGGAATATTTTTTTATGCTTCCTTCATCCTTATCATAATATAAGAATAAAATTTTATTCACTTCATAAAACTCATTTGATTAAATACGACATACATACACAAAAGAATTTGTACGTCGTATAGCTGGCGGAGAATAAATATATTTAAAGGACGATTTAATCCTTCTTTGTGAAGTTGTTTTATTGCATTTTGTCATAAAAACGAGGACGAGCAAAATTAACAAATTTTGGTTTCAATTCTTTATGACTATGCCAGAACATAAAAATGCTGAGCTATTCACGATTAGTAAAGTTGTGCATGCGACATCTATTCCATTAATGAAACCGGAACATTTCTATATCTGTGTTTTAGTTGATTCAAATAATTGAAATTCCTTTATTTCCAAACATCTTTAAGTGCTTTCAACATGCATCCATCGGAATCAATAATGATGTTTTAAGAAATATTAATAAAAATAATTCCCAACGACGGAATCACTCCTTCCTGAGCGCACGCGGAGAGTCACCATTTTTGGTTGTTCAATATTGTTTGGATTATTTGCATAAACTTTTCTATTAAGACAAAACCATAAAAAGAAGTCGAGAGCAATTAAATCGGGTAGCCGTTGAGGCCAATCCACATCACCAGATCTCGAAATTAACTGTTGTGGAAACATTTCTCGTAAAATTTCCATAGTTTCGACCGTCCTGTTGGAACAACATGTTCAACAAACCATTGGCATGTAATTCCGGTCTAAAAAATTCCTTTTCATATCACGATAACGTTCACCAGCCACTATTACAGCTGAACCATTTTCATAAAAATATGGTCCAATGACCCATCCATAGAAATTGTGCAACATACCTTCACTTTCAAGAGATGTAATGGTGATTGATGAATTATTAATAGTTCTTTACGGTCCAAGTGCCCAGAACTGGCAATTTTGTTTTTCTACGTCGTCACTTATAATTAGTTTTCAAAAAAATCCGGATAGACATTGTCAAGCAACAGCATGTTGTTAGTGTTGATTTTCGAAGTTCAAGTTCTCGCTCACTTTGCCTGCAGTAATATTTTCTGGTCTATACGTTGTTGCACATACTTTGGCATATTTGCCACAGTCCCTCTTTCATCAAATTCTTTGATAATCCGATAAATTGTACGCTTTTAAGGCGCCATTTGGTTGTTTTCAGTGGTTGACACTTAGGCCATTTTTTGGCCCATTGTGATACCACGAATTCACGCCACATCATTAACCCATTCACCTATTCACCTACTCACACAATTACAGTATACCACTTGCACTTTGCAAGCTCTTTGTCAACCTGTACATTGACATGGACGGTGGGTCGGCGTTGAATTCTGCACTCCACCAGAGGGTCTAAGTTGTGTTTATTAACATCGCCGATTGTAATCGATGATGAAAATTCGATTTGCATCCTGCCTCTGATGGGATTCGAACCCAGCACCTCCCGGTCCAAGTGTCGAAGCTTTAACCACTGCACCACTTGTCCGGTTGGCCATATTCCTTCCGAAACTTTCGCTAATGATGATTAACTTGTGTAAAAGGTTTTCACTATTAAAACACGTTGTTCAATCGAATATTTTTTCATGATTAATTTGCCTTGTATGTACTTCACGACTGTTAAGTATGAACAGTCAATATTAATATTCGCCTAAATGACGACATTAAAATTGCTAATATTTCCGATTTGTCCCCGCCGCAAAAAAGGGAAACCGGCCATTGGCCTGCTTAGTGATAAATACTTAAGTGTAGTATAGATAAAAAAAAATAAAAAAAAAAATTAATTTATTGGTGTTTCGGTTGATAGCAGTCTCTAAAAATTCAAGGCTGTTCTTTGAGAAGCAGCTCTATAACCAGTTACCGTAAGCACGAGCATTTACATTAAGAATTATCTTTTCAAGTAGAGCTGAAGAATCGATATCTGCAACAAATCGTCGATTGCTGCGAGTTAATAAGCTCCAAGCGGTAAAGATTAGAATGCACGTTGTAAATGTCCACCCATGGAAATCCGCGCACAGCAAAGCGCAAAAATCTCATCAGAAAACCTTGTCAAATGATTCGCTGACGTCCGTAGTAATTACATCAACCTCGTATCCAACCTCCATAAGTACACGAGATTCAAATTCGGTTAAATTGGTTGTCATAGAACGTCGTCCGAAATTGAAAGTAAAGAAATCGTAAACAATACTTTCAAATAACTTAGGAATAGCTTCGCAAATGGCATGTAATTTGAGACATCCGATTTACATCCACTCTTATATGGATCGGAACTATTAATGAGTCTTTCCATATTGATGGAAATATTCCGTGTGGGATTGATTTTTGGAATATGTAGAGTTGTAAGTGGTGGAGCCAAGCTACAAACACAATTCTTTTAAATGATAGAAGGCAAACCTATCATAATCAATTTGAATAGAGACCAGAAATGTCAGGAATGATTTTGGAATTACCAAAACAATGATCACTGGACTTATTCGTAGAAGGATATCCATCTGATTCATGAGACAAGTTCGAAAATTCACTGTAAACCTTCAGATAATTTTATTAATCTGAGTCCAATCTCTTTCCAGTGAACGCAATTCCCCATTGTACTATGGAAGAACTGCCTGTTTATTTGTTCATACCGCACAAGGAACAGACTATTGAAAACATTTAAAGATGAGACTCGTTAAGCTTCTTAAAATCAGCCTTATGAAACTTAGAACTTGCGGTAAAATTTCACAGTTAACGTTAAGTCTACATTGCGGGCTGGAAAATTTGATTAAAATGGGTGGATGCGATATATACACCTTTTGCAATTATTTGCGTCAAAAGAGAACACTTACTCAAGCTGCCCGTTCAGATTATTCTTAACGTTACTGATCTGCATCAAACAAGAATTAGAAAAGCAGTAATCAAAGTTTCTTTAGCGGCTCGTGTCTTTGCACCATTATCCTCACATTGTGCCCATACAAGTACCGGGAAATTAAAATTGCTATATCCAAAACGAAACGACATTATCTACGAGAAGCTTGTCGATATTGTCAATATTGACGGTATTCGGAATTACTAGTATTGACCAGTTCAATAAACAATTATAAACTGGACCATCTTTGCAGCAAACACATCTGCCGTAAAATATTCATTAATGAGGAAATCGTTGGTAAAACTTGTTGCAAAATGGTTGAGTTTGCAAAAATACTTCGTACAAATACTTTGTACATAGTCCCCGAAGAACAAAAAGTCGTTGAAGGTACGTTGGTTAAGGCGACGATGCTGGAGACATTGGTTAATCAAACATAGTTTCTGGTCACTTTAAAGGAGGAAATATTACCATTATAGTGAAATATGTTTCTACATTGAACTAGGTTCGGACCGGCTTGTATAACAGGAAGATTCACAGTGGAATTGACGTGTGCAAGAACATCTACTTTTGTCGTAGTAATATTGAGCCAGGAAATGAATATTTTTTGAGCCGGCAATGAGGTCAATGACTGATGTTGATTGAATGAATGTTTGTGGATAAAAGTTCTTGCTGAAGGTAGATGACATTTCGAAAGGCTTCTGTTGCAGCTGCCCATAAATTGTTAACCATGGGAAGTATTCGTTCTGTAGAAGCATTTGATCTTGGTAGACACAAACCGAATTCTATTATTTTTTAAAATTAGAAAACGGCACATTTTGTATTTTGAAACATTTCGTTTCATCGCTTATCAATTGTAACACCATTTGTTATTCCAATTTTCAATGTTTTCAGAAGTTGCGTATACTTTTTACAGAAAACCGTTTCATCGAATAATTTATTATTTTCGATTTAACTTTTTGGAAACTTTTTGGTGACATATTCAAATGACTTCCCCACATTTTCCCAGGTAATTTCCTCTTTTAACGTCATCCATGAAAAACAATTGATGCTAACGAACTGTGGAGTGTAACGAACGAACCAAGTATTTACAACGCAATTCATATAAAATTGTTGCATTTCAATACTTACTAAAATTGGTATATATAGTTCGACACATAACGTTCGTGTAGTTTAAGTCAAGATCAATTAATGCTTGTCCAACTTGCATAAACGTATTTTTATCACATTCGACAGGTTTCACCATAAAACCGAATATTGCTGTCTATTGCTGGTAAGAGTACTAGCCAACTTGATCTGCAGCTTATTCACTCGTACAATGTAAATATAGAAATGGCTATAAATTTTGTTGACTGTACCTTCAATATTACAACTCATTAGATCAGCAGCATATTGTACAATATTGTTCACAACATGGCCGGCACACCCAATTCCAATAATATTTCCGTTTTGCAATTTTTCTAGAAAATCTTACTTTGGAATAATATTCGTTGTAAACTTAATGGAAGTTATGAAGAATTAAATATATTACCTCTGATTCTAGAGGTATATTTGCATTGTCAACGTAAAATGCCACTAATCTATTTGAAAGTTAATATTGTAAAATGCGGGCTATATGGTCAGAACCTTATAATTCCTGAAGAAACCGAATGAAGCCAGATAGATAGATGCACAATACATTGTGGTTTTTGTGCCATAGTTGATTTGGCTGTAATTTGGTTCCGGTTGACTTTATTAGGTTTTGGCTGGAATTTTAAGGCTCCGTCTGAAAAGTCATATAATGCATAATAATGCACAAAGCACAATTAGGGTTTCCAGTCCGCGTACTCGGATACTCCTGTGTCCGAGAAATCAATCCATCGAGTTTTCCAATACCCGGTTAATGTAATCGAGTACTCGAGTTTTAGCAAAACTAAATTTTTTTCTCTAAAATAAAATAAAATTTGATGCATAATTTTAGGCGTTGATTTTTATGCTGTAGTTCAAATTCCCTGTACAAGAGAACACTGTCAAGTTTGATTAATTAATATTTTTTGTGTCATTAGCAGCCGTAACTATAGCATGCTAAGGAGCTGTACTAATATTCAAAAACATGTATTAACTTGTTTTGAATAAAAGAAAAAGGAAACCAAAGCTGAAATAATAAGATTATGGCATTCATGACTGTGCTCCTCAATTTCAAATCAGTTTGTCCTTGGACTACTTGCAAGGAAAAAAAATGTACTGCTGAAAAAACTAAAGATTTAGTGGAGAAGATTTTGATAGAATTTGGTGTAAATTTAGAAACGGATATTGTTGCCTGAATAAATGACGGAGATAACTCCGTAGACAAACAATTATGTTACTAATCACGCAATTCATCTAGCTGTCCTTAAAGTTTTGTATAAAAAGGTTGATATGGATGATTTAGTTGTAGTAGATGAAGAAAATACTGAACCATGATGACGAGGAAGAAGAACCGCATGATCATGGAAATTTGGTAATGGAAATGGAACAAAACTTGGAGTGTTTTACTCATTGGACTTTGATATTAAACAAGCATTATACAATGCAAAAACTGATTAAACTTTTTAAAAATTCATCAGTTCGTACTGAAATTTATGAAAATCGTGAAGTTTCAATTTTTTTTTATTTTTTTTTATTTTTAAAAAATTAGATTCAGAAACTTAAATATTAGCATTAGAAGATGAATTAACCCGGAATATCATAATTTACAAAATTGTGCCCAAATTTTAAAAAGACCTTAACGACTTGAACGCAATGAATTTAACATTAAAAAGGAATTTAAAAGTATTGAAGGAAATGCGGAGAGAAGAAGTGATAATATGAATAGTTTGTATGACCATTGTTGACTGTAAGTTCAACGTCAACGTCTACGATACCGGGCAAGTGGCGCAGTGGTTCAGCTTCGGCACTTGGAGCGGGAGGTGCTGGGTTCGAATTCCACCAGAGGCAGGATGCAAAGTGAATTTTCGTCATCGATTACGATCAGTGATGTTAATAAACACAACTATGCCCCACTGTTAGAGTGCAGAATTCATCGCCGACCCAACGTCCATGTCACTGTGCAGGTTGGCATGGAGCTTGCAATGTTCAGGTGGTGGTATACTGTAATTGTGTGAATTGGTGGTGTGTGCGTGAATGAAAAGGGGGTATTAATTGACCTTAAAAGAACAGATCCATTGGACAATTAGTACTTTCTTAAAAAAAAAAAAAAAGAGTATTTTCTGTATCAGGAAACACAATGACAAAAATCCGTAGTCGATTAGGCATAAGTATACATTGAATGCGCTGATATTTTTAAATATTATTTCAACCAAAATAACGAATTATTTTTTTTTTATTTTGTTTTTGATAAATAATATTAAACTAACTATTTAACTGTTTTTTGGTAAGAAATTATTTTTTTCTAAAAATTATTATTTCGAGCACTTGAGTAACCGGTTAATTAGAAAATAGAAACTCGACTACTTGAGTAATCAAACTTCGAGTTAATTGGAAATCCTAAGCACAATACATTGGCTCGAATTATAAGGTTGTTGATAATTGGTTTGGTTTCAGGTGATATGGTTCCAGCTGGCCAGACGGACACGAAACGTAGTCATTTAATATGATTCTTACTGCGTGTAAATAATTTATTGCTCACAAATCTCTAAGCTGTTTATCAGTGACTGGTGGGTGAATTCCGCTGACAAATATCCATCTTCTTAGTTTCACTACACTAACTGGGTGATGTTTGGATGAGATTTACTGCTTCTAACTGAGGTTTTGAGGCTTCTACAATAATTCCGTTGCATGAAAAATGAATTTACGTTGTGATTACTTGTAGTGTTGGACTTAACGCCCTATACCCATCAAAACTATAGCTATACATTACTGATGCAAATGAATTTATCTATAGATCGTTAATTTTAACAGCATCCCATTACTATAAAAAGATACCTACAAAATAATAACAGACATATAAATATTCATGTACATCGTTAACAAAAAGAAAAATGATTTTCTTTTACATTCGTATATAGACTAACATATGAATGTGTTAAATTAAATTAATTAACTATTTTCCTATGCATAATTGTGAAAATGTGTATTGTGTGTTGGGTGCCAGCAACAAAAAATTAAACATAAAACATACACAAAAGTCTTTTGTTTTAATTATTTCGAACATTAATGATAACAATGGTTGAAGGATTTTTGTATTTTGTGTTCAGTTCCCATATTCACAAAAATACAGGGAGTAGCAGCAGCACAAAAAACAACTAACTAGTTCAAAACGAGGATAATTCAAACTCCAACCTTCATGTTACTCCGCGGATGAGTACTAAAAGCAGGTAGTTACATTATACTCGTATATAGTGAATTTTCCGCTTAAAATTATTTTCCCAAGTACATATACAAATTTTTCCTTTTAATTATCTCGGTACGTGTGTGTGTATGTTAAGGTAAATACATACTTTTTTTTTTGTTTATAAAATAATATTTTCTCTATGATAAGAGCGTTAGCGGCTGTTTTGTGGGTGGCTGTTTTGTTTCATAACGATATGCTCCTGGAATGTAGCATAAACGTTTTTTTTAATTATTCTAATGGGTAAAAGCTCAAGGTTTGTTTTCTGGTGCCTTTGTTGTGAAAATATACAATTTTTCGTTGGTTGAATTTCTAGGTGAGTATGTCAAATTATATTATCTACCTACATACGGAATAATAGGGGTAATGAATTCAATGATATATAAAGATATGTAGGTTAAAGTGTTTTGTTATTGTACAATTATGTATAAATGAGGTCGATTATGTAAGAATAACGAGTTCGAGTTATGAATTTCTACAAGCTCTCCACAAGGTTTCCAAAAAAAGCGTGATTACAACAACCAAAACGCCTTCAATAAAAAAACCGATTGACATTATTAGTGGTGCTTTATGGTTGCATTATCAAAAACTCGGAAATTAAAAATACAAAGTCCTCGATTTTACGATATTGATTTAAGATAGATCAAATTATTAGTAAATTGGTATGAGCATCAGTTATTACAATAAAAATGGGATTAAAATATGAGTTCCTAGTGTGATTCTGGAAAATGAATAATTTGAATAGATGCTATACCTAATTTCGGTTGGACCGATTTTTAACAAATTTTATTGCAACCCAGTAAATCTGCAATAATTCCCAATTTATGAAAAGTTAAAATATGAAATTACACCCAAATCAGAAAATCTTTCTGCGATGTAGATAAGACACAGACAGATGAAAGATTTTTTAGATAAAAAATATAAAACACAAAGAACCACTCCTTATTTTAATACTGCACATAAATTTATGCTTATACATAAATCAACAGCTGATCTTGCGACCTTCAATTAACTTATGTAATAAAAGTTAACAGCACCTTTATATATTTAAAACATTATCCTGTCCAGCAAAACCTTATCTGATCCATCGAAAAAATGTTACAACATAATATACCTTATCCCTTATGTTATTTTTTCATACATTTTTATTTATGAAGCATAAATTACGCTATCCAATTTTATCCCGTTAGAAAAAAAAAATCTTCGTTTTCTACAATCTCTGCAGTTATAATCAGTATTAATCTACTAGGTGTTGTAAAATGTAGTTTCATTTATCGTAAAATTAATATTTTACCTATTAAGATTTTACGGGTTGGCGAAAGAGAAGAAGGAAAACATATGGACACGTTTTCTTTTGATTCCCAAAAATATGCTATTGCCGAAAGTGGATGACTAAATTGCCTATTACAACAGACATATGTACTTATACAATCTTGGAGATGTCCAAGGAACTTCGATAGATCACCTTAAAACAGAAAATGTGTTTTGCTGCCTTTGGACTGTAAACGAGCAGCCCAAAGGGTCTAATGCAATTAGCTGTTTATCACAGACTTCAAAATTCCGCTTCCAGCAGCAATATATGGAGAATCAGGCTTGTGATTGTTGTGAGGTGCAAACAAAAAATACCAAAACACCACTATGATGGCTATGCGCTCTTATTGGCTAAGCGTAGGGGTTCCCCGTCACATAATGGAAATCGAAATTATTTTCCCTATCCCTGGACACTCGTCCATCCCCCGATTATAGTATTGGCTCAATTGAAAAAAAAAAAAAAAAAAAAATAAATCGAAAGAGACAATAGTAAACAACAGTAATATCTGAGGAATACTTCGAGCTTTACAAGGAGAATGGGATCATTATTAGATTGGGAGGTCCTGATTGTAAAATTAGGGATTGGAAACATGCAACTCAAATCGACTTGATAATAACACGATTACTATTCGTGGAGAAATAGCTTACCTGTTGGATGTCGGTAAGGCCAAAGCGGTTTTAATGATAAGAAAAGCTTTCCGAAATATGATAGTTAGTATTCTCCTTTTCAATGTGCCAAGTTGATCAATTACTTAAAAAAACACTTCGGTGGAAATTGGCAATCAATTAAAAACTGACTTACGGCCGATAGAGGAGGAAATATGTGAAGCAGCTGATGAAGATGAAAGTGCAATGGAGTCAGTCATTTTATTTTAAGTTAAAAAAAAGTTTTAATTTTTTATTACAAAATGTGATATGGCAAAGTATTCAGCCTTTTATAACCGAATTAAAATATATTTAAGACAAATATCGTTTTAAGCCGTTTAATCTGCTCAGATATATTGTATGCCTCCCTAGGGAGGTCATATGACCACCGCTGGAAAACACTGATGTAAAGCATATTCGAATCAAACCATGTTGGTTTGTTGCAAAGCCTGCCTAGATGGTAAATAACAAACTCATCCTTATCCATTTTTAATTAGAATTTTTTCTGAATTAATTAATTTAAAATATCTGAGGAATAATTTTTAAACTTTAATTTACAGTTCTTACTTAAAATTAATAAAACCACCATTAATATGTCAAAATGGCTTAAGACGGATACGAGCATGCTTTGCTTTTAATCCACACATATATAGCATTTTAAAATGAACGTCGGTCTAGATTGAAACCCCGTTTCCTGTAAAACATGTTTGCATTTTATCATTTTTTCGCTATTTTTGCTACTTGCATATTTTGCTTTTTGCGTACACAGACACAAACTATAGATAATCGTGAATTCTTGATTATTTCGATATTTTCCCGGTCTGTTATTTCATGATTTTCGTCAAAACAGAATTATTACGTTTATAAAATGAGATTATTACAATCGGGTTGTCGAAATAAGATTAATATGAAATATAAGGGAAAATCAGTTGAATCGTATGAGGAGAGGTGAGAGGCTATAATATTTAAAAAAAAAATAAATTTTTAATATTAAATTGGACAAATTTGAAAAATGCTATCGCGAACTCAACTCGTTTGTTTCAGAAAAATGCAGCTACTGTTTTCACATTTACAAATATTTGAAATTTCAGTATTAAATATTTCATTGTACTGTACAATTGTTTAGAAATAAGTTTGACGAATAGTCCAAATTAACTTTCATTCAATTTTAAAAAGGTGATACGATAGGTGATAGGCTGATACGAAATTTCATAACAATATTGATTATGCAATAATGCAATACATAACGATTGTTTTTTTTTATTCATTCAAAATATTCCGGACGTTCTGGACATATCATATTTTGTTTTTTTATTCATTCCATTCCTTCTATTCCTTTTTTTTTGGTATTTTTTTATTTATTCTAGCCGTTCTGGACGTATTCTTTTCGTACTAGATGAAAAGGTAGAACGAAATGAATACTTTTAATATTAGTCGCCATATTGTTTGTTTTGGAATGTGTTGTTTGTTTGTTTTGGTAAAAAATAAAATAAAATAATTTTAAAATGGAAAATAGCAATGAAAATCTTATAAATGAAAATACGGTAGAAAATTGTAAATGGAGTCCTGGGGATATTTGTTGCCTCATCCACAATTTTTCGGAGCATACGCAACAATGTTCGACCGGTATTCAAAAAAAAAAGTGTGGAGCGAGTGGATTTTCTTTTTTAGACAAAGATTTCTAAAATTAGAAATAAAAAAATAAGCGGTGATCAATGCATCGGCAAATGGAAGGGGCTCAAGTCCATGTACAAAAAAATTAAGGACCACAATAATAAAAGTGGTAATTCTAATAGAAGATGGGAATATTTCGACTTGATGGACGAAATTTTGCATAACCGTCCGGAAATAAATCCCCCTGCCACTTGTTCCAGCGACCAAGCAGGCGTTTCCGTCAACAACCCCACGGCAATCGCTTTGACAAGCCCTGATGATTTTCACCTATCTGATATTATAGAGGTAACGCCAACGATAACTACCCCTTCTGCACTGCAGAGAAAGCGCCAAGCTACTGAAGATCTCAAAAATAAACGGCATGACGAAAAAATGCAGAGGGTCGATAAATTTTTAAATCTATTTCAGGAATTGATAGATAAAATTTAAATTTTTTTTTACCATTTATTTAGGCTGTACATACATTGAAATTAAGTTTATATTTAGTAGTATTAGAATAAGTATGTGAAATCAAAATTAATATTTAATAACAATAAATTTTATAATGAATTTTTAATGGTATTATAATTATAAACTTATTATAATTCTTGAAATGTTGATCCTTTTGTTCCTTGTTCCGTATTGATGTGGGGTCGCTATTTTCATCATCATTTGACGTATAACTACTTCATCATCTTCGAGATTATCGCTATTATGGATGCATACATTATGTAAAATACATGCTGCCATAATTATCATAGGGATATAATCTGGTCGCCTCGTGGTTAGCTTTCTGAGTCGCCGAAATCTGACTTTAAGAAGTCCAAAAACCCGTTCTATTGTAATTCTGGTAATTAAAGAACCTATTTAAAAGAATGTTAGTGTTAAATTATTGGTAATCTTATTTATGTATTGGAAGTGCATACCATTCATAATTTTAGTAAATAAATTGGAACGTCGAAAAAGGCATGAGTCGTGGATAGAACTTGCCTCACCCGCATAGCAATCTGTAAAACACGCTTGCTCATCACAAACTGCTTGAAGTAACACCGAATGATATTTTTTCCAATTTATGTAGGAATTCAGGTAGTTTTTAGGTGCCGAGATAGCAATATGGGACCCATCGATGCAACCAACAATACTTAAATAATATAATTTTTTTGTTAATAAATAACATTTTAATTAAAAATAAACAGTTTTACCTGGGAATTTCGCCTTCTCTAGAAAATGGTTGGCAATTTGTTGCGGTCTCTCTCTTGATGGCCAAGCAATTATGTTTTTCTCCACGTTCATTTTCAATATTTGTTGACATATGCCAAATAATGCCTTCCAACACGCATAGATCGAAATCCTGAATCTATCGGACACAGATCTATAACACAGGTAAACAATACATAATCATTAAATATTAACAATAAAATAAATATACAACTGAATCAGTTACCTGAAATATTCGGTATTAGCCAAATACCACAAAGTCATTAAAAGCTGCTTTTCCAGCGTTACCCTAGGATGACCAGGCGACGTGTCAATATATTTCGATTCCAGTTCTAAGATATTTTGGTACAATTGCTCGAACGTACTCGGCAATATCCTAAAATGCGACTTGAACTGTGCGTCGTTCAGTTTACAAACAGTATTTTCAAAATACATCATATTTTTTGGGTTACATTTTTTTTGGTTTTCATCTTCTGAGTGATGTATCCCAACCTATTTTAGCAGTTAATGCAAATGAAATTAATTTTTGTCTCTCTATCCCTTTTTAAATATTTAATTTTATTTAATTTATTCGCACTAATATTTTATAAGTACACATAACAGTGAATAAACAACTAAAAAAATGACTGTCATCTATTCCATTCCTTCCAAAATCGTTTTTTTATTACAGTCAGTTTGGAATATTTTAAAGTCACGCCTGGCCGACGACGTTCAAATATTGGTCGTAGTAACCGACAAACTCGCAATAGCTAATAATTAAGAACGAATTTAACACAACAACAAGAAGCGGCAAGAGAGGATACAGCATAGAATAGAACGACTTGCACAAATGAGTATTACAACTCAAACCACACGCAATCGTGTTACTGATCCAAACATAAGTGTGTTGCAAGTAGTATTCAAGTCGAGTACGCATGCAAGCAACAAGAGCACTAAGATTATCATCATTGAATTGCATCGCACTCGAATATGATCCAGTCATCGAATGATGTACATATTCCAAAATTTCAATTGGTGACATGAATAAAGAGTGCGTTCATTGCAACGCTCTGAAATTCAAAAATTAAACCACAGAGATGGGTTGTTCATCGCAGGTAAAGTGCTTATACGTTGAATCCATCACCAGAGCTACTAAAAACAAATGGATGGAAGCACCGTAGGGTTCAAATTATTTAAACAATAAGGAAATTTAATAGTTGTTTTCAATTGATTTCCTTCGCCATACCAATATCATTGCTAATACGGATGGGACAATGGCGCACTTTAATTCAAAATTCAAGATACAGGGGAACCACGGCGAGTCTACAGTACAATAATTTATATATTAAAATGCAGACATTTATATCACCAATTTATTATCGATATGATTCGATTGAACCAGGGAAAATTAAGCTCTGAAGAATAAATCCATTTATGCGATGCCGTAAACAATAATGTTGATGGCAATGTAAACCTTATAATGAAATTGGTGAAATGTGCATGCTACCTTCGTCATATACTGGAAGTCCTCTGCATGTGGAGGAATATATTGAAGATATGCAGTGACCTACGTACGTGCTAGCGGAAGACTAGATTTATTTATCACATTTACGTGTTACCCGCACAGTGAGGCGAACTCAAAAAAATATTTATTGCCAGGCCATTCATCTAATGATCTGCATGATATAACGACACGTATTTTTAAACATAAAATAAAATTTTTAATCGATTTTAAAGTAAAACGCCACTTATCGATTCTTATCGACAAACATGATACATGGTTCATGTATCGCCATCAACATCAATTCATTATGTATGGATAATGGTAAATGCATAACGCTTTCTCAGAGACTTATTATCGGATACTATTATAGGAATTAATGGATATCCACTGTATCGTTGCCGATCTTCTGAAAGTGACCATTCCTTTGTGATAAACTCAAACAATAACCAGAACGGTATTGAAAAATATAATAGATGGGTTGTACGTTATTGTCCTCTTCTATCGAAAAATTACAAAGCTCATATAAATGTCGAATTTTGCAGTTCTGACATGGCCGTTTTCGCTGTCCAAAATGATAATGAAAATTGATGAAGTTGCGCGTTACCAAATGTTCAGGTATATAAGCAGTAATGAGGCGGTCTGGCGAATCATATCCTTTCCTATTCACGAAAGAAATCCAGCTGTCACTCATTTGCCATCCACTTTGAAAATGGACAACGTTTCTACTTCACAGAATAAAATGCAGTCAGTCGAGCAGAAGCACTACCAAGAACAACGTTAACGGCCAACAACAAAATAATTTCAAACATTTTTTCTACGAATTCATTAAGCAGGCTATACATTGTGCATCCAGTACAAGGTGGATCCTTCTACTTACGATTGCTATTAATTAATGTTCCAGGAGCTACATCCTTTGAATATTTAAAAATAGCCAACGGTCAAATTTATGAGGGGATTCTCATTGGGATTCGACTTTTACCGATGTTGTTCTCGATTCTACTCCTCATAAATTTCGTGCTTTATTTACAATTATATTAACAACATGCTTTCCAAATAATCGAAAAGAAATATGGGAGAAATTTAAGGACGCCATGAGTGAGGGTATTTTACAGGCACAACATACAATTCATGGAAATGCATTTTTAGGTTTTATACACCAGCGATTTATAGTGAAGCATTAATAAAATTGGAAGAGGTATGCCTGATTATTTCAAATGAATCACTGGATTATACCATCACCCAATCGTCCGGCAAAAGATTTATTTAATAAAGATTTACAATGAGACCAATCATGCATTATTGATGATTTGAATTGGCAGAACAAAAATAAATTTTTGATTCGGTAATACTTGCAGCCACTGCAAAATAAGGCGGATTCTTTAGGTGGCACTATAGTAAAACATTTTTGATTTCTCTCATCTTGGCTAAAATACGGTCTCAATGTGAGATTGCTTTGGCGATCGCTTTATCAGGTATTGCTGCTACTTTATTGGATGGCGGAAGAACTGCTCACTCTGCACTTAAATTTCCGTTAAATGTACAGACAAATGAAAGTGCAGTGTGCGTTATTAAATCGCATTTAGGTATGGCCAATGTGCTTAAGAGATGCCAAATTATAATCTGGAATGAATGTACAATGGCACATAAACATTCATTAATCAGGGAATTTTCGACAAAGACTTCCGGTTACTCCACGTTCCACCTATGCAGATGAAATAAATTCAAAATGATCGATCTGTTGCGCTACTCTCAAATTAATTTCTTGATCTTGGAGAGAACGCAAAATTAATGTAAATCAAACGAGCATGGCCATCAAGTTACCAAGTCACTTCTCTATTATATTTTTGCATGATTGTGCCATCTACAATCATCGATGACTGTTCGGCAGGGCAATTTTAGCAGCAAAAAATATTGGTGTCGATACAATATCTACAATTCAAAACACGATGGAATATCCGTCATTTTCATTCAAGTCAATTGATACTGTGATAGAATAAAGTGAATGAATGAATTTTCAACTGAATTTTTAAATTCACATTTGATTTGCAGGTCAAGAAAATATTGAGTAACATTATTGAATCGACAATTATCAATGACAAGTTTAAAGGAGAGCATATTTTATTGCCAAGAGTCCCGATGATTCCAACAGATTGTCCAATTGCATTTCAACGCTAACAATTCCCAATTCGTTTGGCATAGGCAATAACAATCAACAAATCTCAATGCCAGTCGATGCAAGTCTCCGGCTTGGATTTGAAAGGTTTATGCTTCGTTCATGGTCAATTATATATGTATAGCCTGTTCCAGAGTTGGTAAGCCCAACGATTTGTTTGTATACGCCGAAAATTGAGAAACAAAAAATATTGTATGTGAAACAAAATTAAATTTTTTAAATCAAAAATAAAATCTGCCTTTAAAATAACATGATAACATAGCACAACAAATCTTGGAATAAAATAATTATTTTAGGCAAAACCACGTTTGCCGGGTCAGCTAGTTTTACATAATTTTCTATTCTAATAAGAATTAGAAAGAAAACTTAAACTCTTATTATTCCACCCAGCCTTTGTTGTCTCTCAAAATTCTCCAAACCAGTAGTTTTATACGTCAATCAAATATATTTCTAACTACTAGACCGTTTGGATATTAAATGCTTTTTTACCTAAGCTCGCATCCAGGCTTCATAAAAATACAAAATTTTTCTATTTCGAAAAGCAGATTTTATTCGACAAGTTCTTGAATCCAAAATTATTTTTCATGTAGGACATCACCACCCAATTTTCAAAAATACATTATAAGTCTGTCAATTGTTGTCAGGATTAGCTAAATGGGATCATATTCGATTTTGTTTTAGTTTATAATCCTCTCTAACTATACACAATGGGGACGACCTAAATATATTTATCTAGAGTCTTAAGTATTCATCACCCTCCCTATTAAATATTTAATTTTGTACGGAAAAAGTTTAAAGTGGTTTGATTTTAAGATTAAACGAAATAAAAGCTCCTTTCTCTCGTTTATTTGTATAAAATTTGTTGATATCCTTATTTTAAATATTATTAACATTTCATTTATATTTTTGTGTGTATATACCTATTATTAACTTTGAACATGAATAGGACTTAGTTGTTATTGAACAAAAAAAAAAAATTTATAAAAGGAGATTTGTACGATGATGTGCATGGCAGGAAAAAAAAGGATTATTTATATGAATTAGGATTATACTTATATGTTTGTATTCGTATGAAGAGTTTATTTGAATTTAAAATTTTGTACCAAAAAAAAAAAAAAAGTTGCAGCAACAACAACGTCTACACGACTAAATCCTTCTAAATTTCGATTTTGAATATATAACATGGAAATTCTCCTTTTGTGTGATTTATTATTGTACGAGTATGAATGGCAATTATTTGAATTATGTATTAATGTTGAATAATTATATTGAGACGGATTTTTTTTTTATGTTGATTTATGATTTATTCATAGATTTATGTGTTTTGAAAACTTTTTTTTTTTCATATTCATTTCGAGAATCGAGTAAAAAGTATGTTGGCAGCAGCATACTCGTCTACAGCAAATATTTGATCTATGCTCGTACATACCAAACACAGATAAGTTCAGTTTGAATATATTTTTATATTTTATACAATTTATGCTAATTTATGATTGATGTACATAATTTTAAAGTACAAAAACAATTTTTGGATTAACGAGGTGCTCTGTTGAAATATGATAAAAAATTATCGAACGTTTGCTAATGAGATTATACACGAGAGCATATATAGCTACTAGCTAGTCGCAGGAATGTTTGTACATACGAGAAAATTGAGGGTGTTTGTATATGTTAGCATATGCTTGAAATATTTACTGTATCCATACATTTTTCTTTCGTCTATTACTAACAGTATTAAATTATGTACGGAGAGGATATTCTTAATATGATAATCAAAATTTCTTTATACCTTCGATCAGAATTTTTTAGACGAGCACCATAACATGATATGTTAATAATTTGGCAAATATATAGCTACGAACTTCGAAAAGGATTCGCATTGGGTTATGAAAATAAAATACTCTAATGAAAGCGAAAAAGGCAGGAGAATGGCCACAAGGAAATGTCAACTGCGTATCATCAGCCAGAGCCATTTCAATCAAAAATACGATACGGCAAAAAAAAATTTGCATAACATACATCTGCTCAAGATAGGTTCTTCTTTTGAAGTATTCGTGAGCTTTATTTTAATGGAAAAATTGGAACCAAAACCCATCAGGCTCATTGAACCGTCCATAGCAACCAGGGGATATTCCACATCTAGAAAATGTTTACAAATTCCTGGAAAAGAGATTTCGATCGCTGGAAGGCATGGACAGACACATACCATCGATTAGCCAACCATAATATAAATACCTAACCAGAACATGTAAGGTGCGGGTCGTAAGGAACGTCACAGCTCTTGAATTAATGTCAGCAGTTCAAAAACATATCAAAATTAGAGAGGTCAAAGCTGTATATAGTAAGTTCCACAAACCTAGAACTAACTATAGCGGAACGGGAGCAAAAAACGCAAACACATTCATGGTAAATCAACAGGGACAAGTTTTATTACCAACCGCAATAGGTAAAGCCATAAATTGCGCGGGATAGAGAGCACTAATCGATCCTGGATCACAACTGACATTTATTATTTAACCTCACAAAGAGGCAAGTTACAACATCTCTATCTCCGGCAGCCATTGAATCGATATAAAACTCTTGTCACTATTTGATACAGACTTCCATCTAAATATCGAAGTCTTAATATAACCAAAAATTACCGGAGGTAGTCTTTGACACAAGCTGTTGTACAAACAAATACTACGATCCATACTATAATAAGTCACAATGGATATCATAATTTTTGCAGACTGAATCATAAACAACAATATCACACTGAGGAGGAAACCATAATTCAACAACATTTACAGTCAAGCTTAGGAAAAGCTTCACATGGCCGATACATAGTAAGAATTCCATTTTAGGATGAAAGCCGCTGCCAAATTAATTCACGCTGAAAATCGGTTCAAGAGAGATCCAAACAATCATATCATCAATTTATGCAGGAGTATACCGCATCATGATGTAATTAAACAGGACAGCACCACTACAAAACTGACAGTTTGATGCTTCCTCCAAAACTGCGGATGTAGTTACTACTGCGATGGCAAAAACATACAATCGAAATGACGGTGGACGAACAAAAGATGTATTGCCAAATCTGACTCAACGAACAAGATCAGAATTTTACCCAATGAGCTCATATAACTTAAGCCAATGGCAAATGAGACAATATCAGCCAATTTCTTAGCCACAAAAGCTTTCGAACAGCTGGCAATAATTTTCCAGTAACAGCACGAATCATGTTGACAGCTTTTTACGTAGATGATCTGCTAACCGGGTGTGCGGACTTCATGAATTATAGTTCGAAACAGACATACACTCGCGAGCAACTAAATCGACTCAAACCGCCACGCGTACCAAAAGGCGTATTTTTAAAAAATGGCTTAACCGATTTTCATAAAACATTTTTTTTTTACAGTTATTCAGTACTTTACAAATTCAAACAATCGTATCAAAATGGGATGTGTCGGTGAAAACAATTGGCGTGCTGCAATCTCGTTGATCGATATTTGCCATCAGTCACTTATCAGACGTTGGAGTGAACAAATCTGTACCAGTTTCATACGTTGTTTCCTCAGCGTCATGGATTCTACTCCATAAAAAACCTCACAAGTTGTGGCTTTATTGCAAGAAGGACGCAATCAACGAGAAGCCGTTCGCCAGTTAAACATGAGCTAATATGCTGTTTCAGGACTTGACACTCCTATCCAGTTACTTCAATCGGCTAGAGGCCTAAAATTAACAGCATGCCACCACAAACAGCAACTCGAATTTGCTCGCAAACACATCAATTAGAGCATCGAGTAATGGAGATCCGTTCTATTGACTGGAGATTGTAGAATATGTCTCCATGATAGTGAGAAGAGGTCGGTGCTGTTATACTGAAACAATCTCGTACGACTGCGGTTCGTGCATGGTGTCGCCTGGCATTTCGCATGAGGGAACAAAACTTGTTTTCGTAGTTCCCTACGCAGAATATATTGTGGAAGATTTCATATTGACGCATGCCAATGCCCGGTATCACAAACCTCGAAGCACTCAGCAGTTCATGGATGACGGCGGACTAGATACTATGAAGTGGTCAGCCTTCAGACCAGATATGAATCCAATTGAGCATTTATGGGACGAACTAAAACGGAGGATCCGAATCAGAAATCCGATACCATCTTCATTGGTAAAGTCATTGGAAAAATTTGAGTCTGTGTGAGCGCTGAAGGTGTGAGTCGATTTAGCTGCTCGAGAGTGTAGTTGGATTTAACTTAAAGAAATGGTTCTCTAGCTCAAGTGCATTATTAGAACGGTATGATATCAAAGGGCCGAATGTCGAAGGGTTGAATGTCGCGGGGCTCGAGTTTCAAAGGGCCGAATGTGTCGAAGTGCCAAATGTCGAAGGGCCGAATGTGTCGAAGGGCCGATTTTTTTTTTAATTTTGTTTTGTTTTTAGAAATATATTTTTTTAATTTTTTTATTTAATTCAATTATTTTTTTTTTGTACCATATACCTATTATCAGAAGGCTGAAGTAGGGCCGAATGTCTCAGGTTTCGCATTTTCCTTCACCAAAACGAATATCCAAAGATGAAAAATAGTAAAATACATAAATTCATAAGAATTGATACACTCGGCCCTTCGACACATTCGGCTCTTCGATTTTCGGCCCTTGGACATTCGACTCTTCGAGACATTCGACCCTTCCTACACCAACACCACTTTCCGTTAAAAGACAGCTAACAGCTCTTGAATCATTAGATGAAATTGATATTAATAACATAATAAATAATCTAAAATCTTCGTCTTCCCCTGGCTATGATTACGTCACTGTGCATATGATTAAAAAGCTTGTGCATATCATTTCTCCTTTATTATAACCAAAGCGTTAAATGCATGAATCAATGAAGGTGTATTTCCATCATTTCTTAAAATTGCTCGCGTTACCCTTATTCTGAAATCTGGTGATCTTTTGTCTCTTAACAATTACCGACCAATTTCTATTCTTTCAGTTTTTTCTAAAATTTTTGAACGAGTAATTAACACAGCTCTAGCGGATCATCTAGGATTTAATCATCTTATCAACATTAATCAGTATGGATTTAGGACCCGTTGTAGCACTACTTCTGCTGCGCTAAATCTTGAAGAATTGGATTATGCATCGCTCGAAAACAAATATGCAACGTGGACTTTCTGGTTGTGTCTTAATGTTATTACAAAGTTATTTTAGTGATAGGAAACAAACTGTTCTTCAACTATTGATATCCCGGTTGGAGTTCCACAGAGGTCCAGTTTGGGCTCAATTTTGTTTTTAATCTATGTAAACGACATTTCCAATCAAAATTTGAAAGAAAGATTCAACTGTTGGCTGACGATGCCGCACTTATCTACAGCTCTAAGACTTATGATCAGCTTCACCATGATATGGTAAGTCATTAATAATGGTCAAATCATTATTAATGACTGGCTAAATGATAATAAATTAGTATTAAATGCTACTAAATCCAATTTCATTGTTTTTTTACTTAAAACATAAACCATCACAAATTTTTAATGACATTAAATTTAAAAATGAGAAAATTAAACGTGTTGACTGTGCTATGTATCTTGGATTGCAAATTAATTCGCAACTCTCTTGGATTAATCACATCAATGGATTTAAACGGAGAATATCCCCTATATCATTGGTGCCCTGCGGCGGTTTATTCCAGATTATCTAAAATACAGTATTTACTACAGTTTTATTCATTCTCACTTAACATATTTAATTGAAATCTGGGGTTCCTCAAACGATGTTCATGTGAAAGACTTACAAATTTTTCAAAACAAAGGGCTAAAAGAGATTCAAAATTTACCAGTTTTAACTTCAAGTAAATTCCTTTATAATGAAAAAAATCTTCCTATTCTATCACTAGTTGACTATCATTTTTTTTTTTTTTGACAATCGAGATTTAGACACGGTTTATTGAGGCATAATACTGTTTTTTTCACTAATTTTTCTGTTACAGAAAAACTTACACGAAGCTCGTTGAACTATCGCCTTCGTAGTTACAAATTCACGACGACTCAAAATAGTATTTTTTATAAAGGTGTCAAATTATTTATTGCATTGGTTGATGACTTGAAAGATGATAGAATTTCAAAGCTCAAGCAATATTTGAAAAAGTCACTGTTTGAAAAATTTATGGAAGATTATATGACTTGAAAAACGATAGAATTATAAAATTTTCCTGTATAGAACTATTGTTTTGTTTGGAGAATAAATAAATATAAAAAAAAATAAATAAAAAAAAATATGGTTAAGTGGAATAAAATGGGATGCACCTAATGACCGGTTGATTCTGGCTTTCCCTGGGAATTGGAAAAAAATATTTTCATAGCATTTTTGCCTAAAAAGAATTTTATTGGCCTACTGAAGGAATAAATTTAGTGCAAAATTTTTTAAAACAAAGTTAATTGGGAAACTTTCATTCCACAACATTTTTATAGCGAAAAATATTTTCCCATTTAACTTTGATTCCAAAATATTTACACCAAACTTTTTGCCTCAGTAGGCCAGAAAAATACAATTTAGACAAAAATGGGGAAAGTCAGAACAGGACCACTGTTCTCGCAATCAGAAAAAAATCAACGCAAACTTTATTTAATTTTATTAAGTATATTTAACTTATCTAAATAATAACTTATCTGAACATTGGTTTTGGGGACAGTCATAATATGACACAAAACGAAGTAAATTATAAGACACTGACATAGATGCCCTTTCGTTCGACGAAATCCGAGGTTAGTTTCACAAAATTGGGTTGGTGGTTAGTAGAACGATTAAATTTTGAAGTCAAATTCAGAAAACTGTAAAAATATGCTGAACTTAGACTTCGGTCAAAGTTCAGCATATTTTTACAGTTTTTTTCATACTTTTATGTAAGGAAACAGTCATAAAGAATTCTATTAGGTGATTTAATTTGTGAGAGTTGTTTAAGCGTGCGGTATACAAGTAGTTAAAATTGAGTTCTTTGTTAAAAAATTAAAAAAATTAAAATTAAAATTGAGTTCTTTGTTAAAAAATAATAAAATTAGAATTAAATCGATAAATAATTTAAAACATAAAATTAAAAACATATTCAAACTAATCTATCCAACTAATCAAACACGTGGTGAATCTTCAAGTGAAAATGAATTTAGTTATTGTCCATCTAATGACGATACGAATTTATTAATAAGAGATAATGGTTTTTGTGGTTGAAATGTGGTGAAAATGAGCTTCGTCGGAAATGATAATTTTTCAGTAAAAATACAGCCAAATAGGCGGACCGAAAACGTTGTGGATGCTCAGGCACATTTTGAGCATCAGCTGCAATGTATAGTATTATATCGGAAAATTAAACCAAAATTTAACATTTTCTGTATTTCTTAAAACTATTATTGTTTAATTAAAAAAAATATTTATGAATTGCAGTGAATGTGGATTTCCATATTTCCACCGAAAAGTTGTAAAGCGTATCACGGAATGAAATATTAATACTTCGTTCCATCTCCCTTATTCTTAATAACTTCAAAAATTAGTTTTGGTAACGACTGCCAAAGATTTTGGAGCACATTAGGATTTCTAAATATCAAAGCTTGGCCGCTTCTTGTTTAATTTGCCACTTTTGGCGTGTAGTGAGCTTTGAATTTCCTGATGTAGGCTTTTTGATACCATAAGTTTTTGGATATTTTAAATAATTTCTGATCAAACCTGCTTTCCTTGACAACGGGGCGATTAGAGTACCCTAATTTCTCCAATATTTCAATTTGCGCTATTTCTTCTTTATTCAAACGTTTTGCCTTAGCCATCCCTGCAAAGGCGTCTAATGTTATATTCAATCTGTGCTAGTTTGAAGGTGAAAACTGAGAGATGAGAGAACCAAATCTTAATCCAATATCTATAAAGCAATATAATTTAATACAATGAATGATATTGCCGAAAATAAGCAACTTAAATTTCGAATTAACTAAAGCAATTTTATGACAATCGGACTGATAAGGACATCGAAATATGGTTTAAGTAACGATTAAATTTCCTTCTACTTATTCTGAAAAAATAAAATATGCTGTAAAAGCAATCCACAATTTCAATTAGGATTAAAATATTATATTCGAGTACAAAAATATTAAAATTAATAATAAAATATGATCCCATTCAGTTAATCCTTGCGATGACAGATGAAAAAAATGTAATCAATTTATGCTTTGTTTTTGTTTAACACTATAAACAAAATCCCTATTCTTCTTGAGTAATACACCATCCATACGTCTATTGTCATTACGGGTATAAGACGTACCTACCTAAACTATACTGTATACAATATGAAAATAATGATTATAATGAATATCCTTTTTTTTATTGTTCCGTTTGTAGTAAGCTTTATTATAGTTTTTGCTACAAAACTGAAAATTAATTTAATTTTAACTTATCTTGCTGTAACACATATCCTTTGTTCCATATATATATGATATTTGGATGGCACAGCAAGTATCTAACCATAATTTTTTATATTATGATTTTTACTATAATTTTAACAATCAAGAACGTCAACAAAAAAAAAATAAAAATATTAAAAATTTACTTTTTAATCCTTTTTTGAAAATTTCTACATTTTACAGTAATAATAAAATGAAGAGTGTGAATATTGTGAATTTAAATGAATGGGGTATCGTCTGTATATAACAAAAGGATATATACTACGTTCCCCAAAATGAGGGAAGAATAAAATTTTACGAGTCTAAAACCATATGTTTGATCAAATATTAAAAATTTTATAATCGTCAGAACTACATACGTATGTGGTTTATACGAGTATATGGGGCCCCACACACAAATTGTCGTCTTTGCATTAAATATGCTTGAAAGAGAACGTATGCTGCACAAGGATATGCTATAAGGAATTAATTCCAGAACATTTTGAAAAATAATGTTGGATTTTCTCTCTAATTTATATGTAATATGATTTTAGGATTAAAATGTAATTTAACGTATATTTTTAACATGCGATCAGCATAAAATTATAAATAAATTTGACTTAATCAGATTTGACAAGATTTTAAAAAATTAAATCTCAGACTAGTCAGACTTATTAAAGAAATTTTACATTTTATGTAAGTGTAATTTGAAAGCTGGTAGCTATAATTTGAAATGGCGCGCTTTTACTTTTACTGAATGTACAACGAACTTTTCTAAAGTTAATTAAAATCAAATTATACATATACAGTTTATTTTATTATGAGCTATAATTTTAAGTTTATTTGAAGCTGTTAACGTTGCAAGAATTAGCAGAACCAACGATACTCTTACGAATTCTACTCTACGAGTGGTTAAAGTGTTCACTAGCAAGTGTTAGCAACACGAAGCTCTACGGTTCGTGTCCAACACGAGACACTGATTTCATTGAGCAAAAATTTGATGTTAAAATTGTAACGGTGCACACGCACACGTCACATCGATTTAATCCGTTTAATATTTCATTCTGTGGACTAATTTAATCAAAATTCAGAATTCTTATTTTTTTTCTCTTCTCTCTTGGGTTTCGCGGATAATTTTTTTGGTTATATTTAATTTGTTTCGAACAAAATATGTGCAATGATTTTTTACGGTTCTTTTCTTCTTTTTTTGAGTACAGTGCAATTTAAAATATGTGTTATTAATTAAGCTTGCATTGAGAGGATGAACTAGGGTAAGTATCCGGTCCGAGATGGGTAGGTAATTGGCATCGTTTCCCATCCTAGCGGTTACACGTAGCTCACATATACTCTTCACATCCCACGCCCAAACCCTGATGCCTAGCCGGCAACGACCGCTGAAGAGTCCCTGTGTGAGCCAAAATTTCTATAGCGTGTGACTTGGAGAATGAATTTCGAGTATTTTTTTTGTGTGCTTTTCAATTTCTTCTTAGCCGGTATTTTTACGGTGCTGTTGTTTTATTTTTTTGGTTATAGTTTTTGCGTATATTCTCCAGGTCAGACAAAGGCTACAAAATAGCATTCCATGTAAAGGAAAATATGGAAATTACGAAAGCAGTGCAAACGCCGGCGATATTCATCATGGAAAGTACTGGCAATAACTAAAACGCTATTAATCATCGTCAATAGTCTCATCGTAGTCTCAAAGCTGTTAGAAAACCAACCGTAAATATTGGTTGCTTGTGGGAATTTTTAAGATAACCAGAAACTGAAAAGAAATGGCCACAAAAAGTTAAAAAATCATAGTGAACATTCGACTTTTGCGACTTTTAAACGGTAATCTCCTTTAATTTTCTAATTAGATTCGCAATTTTCCAATCCAAAATTTAAATGCAACCCTGCACAACTATTTTTATATTTACTTGTAAAGAAATACCCTAGACCGTGTTCAAAATACATATTATAGAATTTTAATATAGACCTGCAGTTGCAATGCAAATTTCACTACTATATTGATAAAAATTAGTCGAGTTCTCTTCAGCATAGTCGAAACCCACTTTGATGGTGTAGAATGGACATATACCAGAACTTCATCTACAGTTTATGTTTCAGCCAAAAAACAATCTGAAAACCAAATTTTGTAAGGATTTGTTATGAAATGGCCAAGTTTAGTCCAGCATGAACAGGTCCTAACATTTTATCCAAAAAACACTTTAGAATCCCTAACCAAAACTACTGACCAAGAAATATGGAATACTATGTGAAATTTCCAAATTTCAAATAACGAGTTTCTTCACTTCGGGCGTCAATTTATGGACGAGCCAATTTGCTCTTGTATGAAGTTATCTCAGCCCAGGTTTTTATTCATTTCATTCAAATATACTAAATTTGTAAAGTTAGCCCAGCCAAGAATTTTTATCAATTTTAATGAAAAAAAAGAAAAATTATCATATTTATTAAATTCGATTTGTTTTCTGAAAAATTAATAAATTCGATTTCGATTTTTTATAAAAAAATTAAATTGTAACGTATAAAAAAACTGGAAAGTTTTCAGTTGCATTAATTAATGGAAAATTTCAGGCAATGAAAGAAAAAATTTGTTCAGTAGCAAGTTCCCAAAAATGAACTCTGGGCTAGGAATTTCATTGCATTTAGATAATTTTTCGTCCCGCTCGATAAATTTAAAATTATTTCGCCAAAACTGAAAATGTCTCGGATCAGGGCTACATGATTTTGAAATGTATACACTAGTAGCTAAATTAGGAAAAAATCGTTCGGTGGCAAGTTCCCGAAAATGAACTCTGGGGTGGGAATTTCATTGATTTTTATATAATTTTTTCGTCCCGCTCGATAAATTTAAAATTATTTCGCCAAAAATCAACGAAATTCCCAGACCACAGTTCATTTTCGAAAACTTGCCACAGAACGATTTTTTTCTAATTTAGCTTAAATTTAGGTACTGGTGTATACATTTTAAGATCATGTAGCCCTAATCCGAGACATTTTTAGTTTTGGCGAAATAATTTTAAATTTATCGAGCGGGACGAAAAATTATCTAAAGGTCAATGAAATTCTCACCCCAGAGGTCTTTTTCGGGAACTTGCCACGGAACAAATTCTTTTTTACATTGCCTGAAATTTTCCATTACTTAATGCAACTCAAAAATTTTCAGATTTTTTATACGTTACATTTTAATTTTTTTATTATTTGAAAAACAAATCGAATTTAATAAATTTGATAATTTTTCTTATTTTCATTAAAATTGATAAAAATTGTGGGCTGAGCTAACTTCGCAAATCTAGAATGTTTGAATGGTATGAATCAAAACCTGGGCAGGGATAACTTCATACAAGAGCAAATTGGTTATTGATATGTAGTATTGCCTGATTAAAAACTTTTATTTTCTGGGATAGAATTCTGGGATAATTTCACATACGTAATTTAAGGGATACTTTCAAGATTTTATTCCGCTAGAATATTTTATTTTTTAAAAAGAGGCACAAAATGAATAAAAAATTCCCGCTGCTTATAAAATCGCAACGGAAAATTGTGGGGGATTACAAATCTCTTATGTCCCGCTGGAAAATTTAAGCTGTCTTATATATCATGGCTTTAGCAATATCATCTTTCAAATTTTTGAATCAACACGCTTTAATTATATTTTTGAGTTGGTCTCTCAAGCCACCTTCGATGCGTGCACAACAGTTTTCGAATTTATAATTTTTATATTTTTATCGAGGGCTCCTGAGTCTGTTGTAGCTGAAACACAAGATTTTTTTTTTTAAATCGGCAAGAAGATTATCAATTTTTTTCTCTCTCTCTCTCTGGCTTTCACATCCCATGAAGGGGTTTCGCACAATGGCCCTCCATCCATCCCGATCCATTGCTCTCATCCTCCAGTTTCGACATTCTAATGGTCGCAGATCTTGTTCGATGTCGTCACGCCAGCATAATCGGGGTCTTCCTCTACGACGTACTCCGGCTGGTTGTTGGTGAAACACTATATTTATCATCCGTTGTTGTGGGGACCTTGTAACGTGGCCGAGCCATCTTACTCGATTGGATTTAATGAATCCGATGATATCGCTGCCTCCGAGGAATTGCTTTATTTCGTGATTCATACGAATCCGATATTCATTGTTCGCAACTCTAATTGGACCAAAAATTGAACGGATGACCTTCCTTTCGAATGTAGATAACAATCTACATTCGACAGGAAGGAAGATTTTCAATTCGGATACCAAAATATTTTACGCTTTCGTCAAAATATTGTCGTGCATGCACAAGATCACCTTGGATACTTCCTAGGGTTTGATCGTTTGAAACTCTTTGTTTTAGTTCCTGTTGCAAATCTTCCTATATTTCGTACGTTCCAGTAATCTTCACTAATTCTAAAAACATTGTTTTTTGATATTTACTATACCTCGGTTTAGATAAATTGATTTTTGATCTATAATAGATTAGTTATGCTAAATCAGGGGTTTACGACAGTAGGAATGAAACTCTTCATCTTGAAATGGTTCCATTAACGAAAAAATCTTAAAATTTTGCAGTAATTTTCGACATTGTCGACATTTTCTACATTGTTGACGCCATTTTTTAATTGTCTAACTATAATCTTTACATATGTAGAATATTAATTAATTAAGTACGCAGTGTAGACAATAAGACACAATACTGCACAAATGTAAGAAATCACATTGCACCAAATTATTAGGGGGTTCGACCTACAACATAATTTGGTATAATTTCCTAATTTTGAGGTTGAAAAATAACTCCTTGTAAATAACATGAAAATGGAAAATAACATAAATAATTTATATTTTGAAAAGAAATATTGAAGAAACCATTAATAAAGGAGAGTTGTTTACCCGCACCATCACCAGGAACCTATTAAAATTCATTAGTTGTTTGATTTATTTACCCTAGGCGAATGTTGCGAATACATCATATCGGCCAAAATTGAAATATTAAAAACATCATTATCGCTCGACCAGCCCATTCAAAATTCTTATACTCGTATACATAAACTTAAGCAAAAAAAGACGATTACTCAACATAATGATGATAAATATTCTACATGATGTTCGGGTTCTTATTTTATTTAAAAACTACTCCTTCGCTACAAATCATACTTTGCCCATAGGACTCTAAACGACTGTACAAAACATTCGTAGACCATTCAATTTAATTGTTACAATATTATATATATATATTTATCTAAATGGCTTGTACTTACATTTAATTCTGCATCCATTATCAAATCTAAATTGAAACGAATCTGAAATAAGAAAATAAGAAAAGAAAAAAATGTTAGTCCAATTTCTCCGAACGAGTATATAGAAAACATTGCGAGCAACAACACATAAATCAAATGGAATGTCTAGAGTTAGTATTGTTATACAAGTTTCCCTATTTCGATACAACATGCATAGGAGGATCTTAAATCTGGGAGGGAAAGATGTAATTCCAACAATTTGAAACAATAAAATAAACAACAATAACAAAAAAAAAATCTTCAAACTATGCAGATAATTATCTACCATTAATTTATGTTAAAGGTATCCAAGCCTTCCATACATAACCGGTGATGTATACACAACATATTTTTTCCATTCGGAACATTCATCCAATGAATGGAAAATTTATACACACACATACACATACAGCATAAATACACTTAACGGAATTTAAAAGAAAATCAACTGGAATAAAACGAAAATGCTTAAGAAAATTAGAGAAGAACATGAAATGTATTTCAATTAATTTTCGTTTTTCGTATAACTGTTGTTGTTTTTGTAGGTTTTTCCGTATCCAAAATGCTGGCAAATCGTAGAACGATGGAGAATGGTGTGTAATGTGTACATCGAGCTATTCAGAAGATGGCACGAGGAAGGAAAGAGAATTTAAATCGCTTAAATAGCATAATGATTTTGTTTTTATGTCTGCGATTAAAAAAATTTTCCGGCAGTTTGGACTGTGTGTGCGCTCTTAGAAAAACCAATCTTGAATTAAAATTTGAGAATTTGCTGAAATCTGCTGAATTTTTTTTTGTGTTATGGTAATTATATTTTTATGTAGATTTGTGTTATTTAATTTATTTTATTACAGGCGGTATAGTAGCAGAGGTGGCATATGGCAATTTTTTGGTTTTTCTTTATTTAACGATTTTGAGCCTGTACGCAATAAACCGCCTATCCTACGTAACACGTAGGCTACCAATACCTCATGTAAGTTCGTTCAAATCGGGAAAAATTGATAAAGTTAAAACAGAAGCTTTAGGAATGTGTTGTGCGAGCGGAAAAGTGCAGGTATCTTGAGCAGCCAAAAGAACAACTGAGTAGTTTGTTAAATGAAATTACTGATGATTCAAAACATTTCTTCAAAAACATTAGAAAATCATTCTGCGCTAACGTTATAGCAGAGCATTTTATGCCGACAACAATCATTTGGATAAGTAGATCGAAAATTCATCCGCTACTTCTAATCTTTTCAAAATACGTAGACTGTTCGCAATTATTTTATCTACAAATTTCCCTTCACAACTAATACAATTGTAGGAGAAATACAAAGACTACAATACCACAATCATGGCATGGATTTCACAGAAGAAATATACAATGAAGCGCTTATCTTCATTGACTATCTTTGTCTTGCAATGTGTGGCAAGTTGTTGGTACAAGTGGGAATGACAGCACCGAATAAGTATATCAATCCAACATTTGAGAGAGGTGCTCAGAGAGCAATCATACAACAGAAATGACTTAAAGCTGTTCGTCCAAGAAAATACACCGAACCTCCATTAAGAACATAAAGATAGCATTAGATACCACAAGCTGTGGTCAACCACCATTGGATTGTACTTTTTGGACACTCCAGGTGAAACTGGAAAAATGTTCTTAATTTTCTTAGTACTGTCTAAAATTCGTTGAAACGGACACATTCGTAACGGACATATTAGCGCAATAAATTTGTTTCTTCAGGTATTGTTGCCACGCTGATGGAAGGAGGTATAGAACAACGCTTCAGCCAACAGACAGAAAATCCAACATGTAACATTTCTAAAACATAACAGTGTACAATGGCTCACAAGAAGTCAGTGGGAGAGCATTAGACCATACATTGAGTGACTTGCAAAATAATCAGATTTCATTTGGTGTGTTACTATCCGGTGACTTCAGACTAGCGCTCCCCGTTATACCTCGCTCAACACCAGCAGATGAATTTTGCATGCCCGGTAGAAATATTTAGCTTTTTGGAGCATACTAAAAAAATTTTTTAACTGTCATATTCAGTGTTCAACTTTAAAACCATCCAAGAGCTACCAATTCTTCAAGACAATTTCTGGAAGTGCGTATCTGTAAATGTACCTACAAATCCAGAAACAGGAAAAATCACCTTCCCATATAATTTCTGCAACATCGTAGATTCAAAAGAAGAATTAGTAGAGATATATTCGCGAAGTCTCGAATAAAACGTTTTAATAAGATGTTAATTCGAGGAACAATTTAAAATCCTTCAGGTGGTCGGGTTTCTTGATGTTTCAAATGGCAATGAGTTTTCTAGGGTCAGGCTTGAACCCTAGTCCGTTTTCAAGTCTATCATCATTCTATACTTCTTTGTTTGTGAAGTGTCAATTTTATTTTGAACTATCCAAATCGGCGAGTTATACGGGCTTATAAAGGTCTTACTATTCCATCCGGTAAGAGTTGGCCGATTTTTTATCCACAAGGTATATGGATTGAAGTATGACTTGTGTACATTCGTTCCGCTGTTGTTGTTTTTATTTCGGCTCTTATTTCAGCGGTGATTTTGTCAGCGGTTATTTTTTACACGTCCAAATAGTGCATGAAATGTTGATACAACTTCCTGGAGTTTTTGCCTGGTTTCTGGTATCAGATTGTTTGTCACGAAGTTCGATATTGTTGCTTCCTGATGAGATGTTTTTTTTTTCATGGAGTGGGATTTTGATATTTGGTGCTGTTGTTAAAATTTTGCGTTTGCAAAAATTTGTAATTCCTTTTGCGTATCGTCAACTATTATATGCCATCGAATGTTTTAGACCCTACATTATTTAGTCTTCCATGAGTTCGTTGTAGAGTAGTCCTTTTCTTCCTGTAGAGTTTTCGTGGTTCCTTGCGTGGTTTGAGTTTTCCGTTTGAAGACCGCTTAGTTATTATGGTGAATGGGCGATTGGTGTATTTTACTTGTCTTACAGGGCGGAACTGATTTTTTTTTGATATTGAACGTTGTATGCCATGCCTTATGCGGATCGTTTTGTGGTTCCTATGTGGTAATAGTATCGCACACATCCACAACAAATAATTTCCACAATTAATTATTAATTCACTATATGCCATTTAGAATTATTTTTAAATCACACTACTATTTCTAAATAAAAACACTTATTATTTTCCTGCTACTCAGTTTTGCTTTCTTTTTTTCGTATTTATATACTGCGCTGAATATTCGCTGAATTTCGCGAATATTCGATTTTGTTGCACATTAATTCTGTTATAATGTGCAATACAACAAAACTGTTATAAAAATATCTCTAATACCACAACTTAAACTAAGATGTCACTAACCGCACAAAGAAATGTCATTAATTTTCAAAACTTTAAAATATTTCATTGAATAACCGTTTTGCCCATGCTGAAATAATTGTCCATCAAAAGTGATCCATTCAAAATGAAACTTGGATACCGATTAAGCCCGTGTGCTCACGAGAAAAAAATTAGTGCTAGTCTAAGAGCCGAAATAAGGGAAAAGAAAATTTCAAAATTCGCTTGAAAGAAGAAACAAATAAAACCCATTTTCTACAAAAAACCAGAAATAATTTAACCCTAACCTTAAAACTTTCCAAAGTGATATTGATTTTGTTTTTATGATAGAAATATGATTTTCATAAATTTTCATTCATAAATTGCGGAAAAACAAGCTAGCCCCTAAAAGATACTATGTTAAGCAAACAAAATACAGAGGATACCGTTCAATAATATTTTTGCTGAACAACAAATTTTAAAATAGAAATAACATAATAGAAAACCCAAGAATAAGCAATTCAGATAGCATCCTGTTAGGCATGTTCACTGCCTTCCGAAAAATATAGTGGCTGAATTTGTGCTAATCCAGAATTGGCCCAGTTCTATTGAACAACAGAGACCGTTGAATGAACAATTTTCTGACAAAAAGTGTTGTAGAAACCAATGAAGTTGGCATTTCTAATTGCATCTCTGATTGCCTATTAGGCATGTTCCTAGCCATCCAAAAATATTGAGGCTGGATTTGTGCTAATCCAGAAATGGACCAATTCTATTGAATAACAAAAACCGTTTATTGAACAATTTTCTGATATACATAAAGTGTTCTAGAAACCTATGAAGTTGGCACTTCTGATTGCATATTCCTATCAGGTTGGTTCATTGCCCGAAAAATATAGCGGCTGAATTTGTGCCACAACAAAGACTGACATAATTTGTTCAAGATATTTTTCAGATGGTAAGGCACATACCTTCATGCACATACCTGATAGAAATATGCAATCAAAAGTGCCAACTTCATTGTTTTCTAGAACACTTTCTATTAGAAAACCGTTTATTCAACGGTTTTTGTTGTTCAAAAGAATTGGGTCAATTCTGGATTAGCACAAATTCAGCCACTATATTTTTCAGATGGCAATGAACGTGCCTGAGAGGAATATGCTATCTGAATTGCTTATTCTTGGGTTTTCTAATATGTTATTTCTATTTTATAATTTGTTGTTCAGCAAAAATATTATTGAACGGTATCCTCAATTTATGAATGAAAATTTATGAAAATCATATTTCCATAATAAACACAAATTTCGTCGGTGTAGCCGCCTTTGGCAGTTTTAAAACTAAACTTTTAGTTTTAAAATTGGGATTAAATTATTTCTGGTTTTTTCTAAAAATTGTGTTTTATTTATTTCGTCTTTCAGGTGGAATTTAAAATTTTCTTTCCTCTTTTTTTCGGCTCCACGATAGCAGTAATTTTTTCCCGTGAGCACTAATTAGCGAAAATTGGGCTTAATCGGTATCAAAGTTTCATTTTGAAATTCGAAAGTTTCCCTGCTGCAGCTATCCACACCTATCAAATCAATAGGTGAGATCGTAACAATACTTTAGTTTACTACGTAAAAGAAAGTAAAAGATGGTTAACATCATTCCAAAGAACATATGATTCATCTATGGGTACTCGAAAGTAACGGAAGATGAGTCAAATTATGTTTGCCAACCAATTTCTTGCAACGATCAGCTACCGATGAGAGTTGAAAGAGAAATGTACCAACAACAATTTCAACATACAAAAAAATATATTTTTGTACTCCCGATTTGTTTCATCTACTTGCCGCCAGATCTATGAACAATTTTTTACTAAATTTCATCGTGTTCTAATCGTGAATTTGTTTATGTCTGATACTTCACCTGCTTATAAAATACGTATAATGTGTAATGAAATAATTATTTATTTTATATAATCTTTTAACCCGCATTGAAAAGAACTTTGAACTTCTTAAATACACACGCACATTTATATAAACATATTAAGCTACCCTACCCACCCCTAACGTATAACAAATATGCCTAATTAAATATTAATCCCATGAATTGAAAAATACAAATTCTAATAAATTTGAAAAACAAAATTAAAATCCTTTTCATTCGCGATTAATGAATGTCATTTTAAACATACACATGAAGACGAGAGAACATTTCAAGTCTGCACACCCCAAAGGCATAAAATTCTTCTAAATAATGTAAGCATACATAAATATATCTTCATTACATCACAGCAAATTTTCTAATTTCACTTTATTTATTTTTTGTATTTTTTAATTCTAGAATTCAAATTCAATTTGTTTCTTGTTATAAATTTAATTATTTCTTATCCACACATGTGAAAGCTGGAATTATACACACACACACATACAAATATATTTTTTTAATTAAAATTGCAAACTTTTTGATTAAAAAAAATTACTTCGTTTCTTTTTTGAAGTCTTATCTGAGAGAGAAAAGTTACAAAATAAACACATAAAAGCTGGTTTTTGTGATATTAAAGCTTGGATTTGATACTTTATACATAAACGTTGTTGCTCTGGTTATGTATATACATGTATGCTCACATATGATGTGTGTTTATAAAATAACATTCATCATCAGACTTTATATCGTTTGTATATACACATGTAACAAAGTGATCATCATTCAAGTTTCCGTTTTGGTAAACATTTATTTCTTGTGATGTGTTCAAATTGCATTTAAACGATGAGCTTCTATGCTTTCGAAGGGCAAATACAATAATTAGACGAGAGAAAATTTTTAAATGGTCAATTCAAGTCTGGCAGAATATTCGAATTTTGTCCAGATATTTTTCTTATTTTTACAGTAGAAAAAGCTTGGAAATTGGAATGGGTATCACATTTTTCATAATATATTGTTTTGATTTGTATGTATGTAGCTTGTTCGTTGCAGGATATACATACCCAATAAAATGTAACTTAACAACGCGATGGTCTAGTGAGTATTTGGCAATAGAATAATCGTCTACTATGTGTACACAATTTTATTGCGAATGTTGTAATGCCAGAATTGAAAATGTTCATTGCAATAAACTTGCACTGACTAAATTAGAAAACAATTTCTTTTTTAATTATTTATTAGCTGTTACCCGTCATAAATGGCGATAGTATTTTTAAGGGCTCGGCTGTAATTTTGGGCTTTCCATAATTGGCTAGAATCATGTAGTCAAATAGTCAGTTTTCTCAGAGTATTGCACTCATTTCCGATTATTTTATTTCCCAATGAACTCATCCCAAACTACATAAAAGCTAAAACATAAATTTTCGCCTCAACCATTAAATCTAAAATACAGAAATACTGTAGGTCTACTTAAGCAAACTACTACCTGCTACTACTATATGTGTCCGTTTTCACAGAAAAAACCTTGGGTTTTAGGTTCTGAAAATTCTATTAATTATGAGTTGTGATTCCAAATAATTAGCAAAAATCGCATCATTGGGTTGGATTTCTGTTGTAAAACTTCCGAATTTCGCAAGTTATGTCATAAAATTAGGTCAAATCATTTCGTTTACTTACTTATATGTGGTAAAATAAAATTTAGTAATCATGAAAAAATGTCACCTCGAAATTTAAAATTTAATTTTTAAAAAATTGCAGTGCCGTGTGCACTAAATGTCTGTTGGTTCTCTACAGTCCAGACAGATTGAATGGAAGTTTATACTTATGCTTTTCTTATAAATTGGGAGATCCAAGTCTTTTTAGCTGGAATCGGTACCGATGTGAACCTGGCCCGAAAAGTTACTGTGCCATTACTGTACCAGCCTCAAAGAAGGTTCGTGTCAATCTAAGTATGTAACGATTTTCAACAAAAAATTTACTAAGAAATTTTCTTCTATGGCGGTTGTCACGGGGATTACCTGAAACTTCGGCGACTGTTGAGAATTAGTGTAGGCCATCTGGTATTCAAACACTAATTCTTGACAGTCGCCGAAGTTTCAGGTAACCCTTGTGATAAGCCGCCATAGAAGAAAATTTCTTAGTAAATTTTTTGTTGAGAATCGCCACATACTGGGACTGGCACTAAAGAAAATTCTTCTTTCCACCTCATATAGAAATAAGATTACATTTAAAAAGTGTTACGTAATATCATTATACTCGTATTTTTAATGGAGACTAATTTTTTGAAATTTTTACTTAATTTGCACATATACATACATACTAAGGTATTATTTATTTATTCATCAATCGTTCGTGTTGCAAGAATACCTGTCGAAATCTTGTTTCCAAAATTTTACCGGAACTGACGATTTTTGACTCAAAACTGTTTTTTTTAACAAAAATTCGCTTCTTTACAGCCCAGACGGGTTGATTGATTATAATGAAGCATCATACTTAAGTTTTTTTCGCTAATTGGGAGTGTATAGTAAATTCTGGTCAAAGTCGGTTCACCATAAAAGTGACAGCCTCCATATAGGAGCTTTTCCGTTTATAAATTTTGAAATAATAGCTATGTTTCTTGACGCTTGATCTGATCCAGTTCAGTTCATGTTTCATGAAACAACACAAACGCGCTTGCTAGATCTAAAATCAAAATTTGTGATCTAAAACAAAATTTGGATCAAGTTTTCCATATAAAATTTGAACTGATCCGGATCAATGAGCGTCAAGAAACACGGCAAATATCGACCTAGATAAGTTTTCTAAAATTTAAGCGGAAATGACGATTTTTGATTTTAGAAAAACGTTTTTTCTATAAATTACATGCCTTCTCTATAAATTACAAGACCCCAGTGATTTTTGGCTGAAATCGGTTTACTGGAAGTGTCAGCTTCCAATAGATCTTTTTCGTTTTTGCAAATATTTTGAAAAGTATATCAGTTACGAGAAAAACAACTATGAAATAAACGATTCTTAATTAATTTTGCAATAATATCGGTTCAGAACAGTTTTCCAAAATTTAAGATAAAATAACGAATTTCTAAATCTATCTATCTAATACAAAAATGAATCCTATTTCCCTTGGCCACGCCGTAACTTGAGAACGGCTTTTCTGATTTCATTCATCTTTTATTTTATAAGTTTTCTAATACGTTGTACAAGGTTCTTACTGAAAGAAAAATTAAGAAAATTGCACAGAAAATTGAAAAATTTCAGGAAACTTGGCACTTTACCCATTTCATTCATCTTTCTTTTATAAGTTTAATCAAAGAGTGTTTCATACTTTCGACTTTTAATTAGTTTTCAAATCAATTCTTATATTAAAAGTTTTTTTTAAAATCAATTTTTTTAAAATCAATTTTTGGAAAGTTTGATTGACGTGCTACATACGTGGTATACATGATTATACAGAAGAACTTTGGTAGTCAATTTTCATTTTTCAGTTAAATTCTAGTTCTTCAAAATGCCGCCAATTAGACGTACCAACTTACGCCGCAGAACTCGCAATGCTGCAAGTCAAAGATGTGTAGGAGCCAAACTGACGAGCAACGCCAGATGCGAAATGATGTTGAACGGATTCGATGGAATCTAAATTTTCAACGTGAAAATGTTGCGATTAATCCTTATCGAGCTGCATTCAATTATAACGAGTCAATGGATTGCAGTTTATTGCAAATCGCTGCTATTGGACCAATGAACGTTGCGTGTTCACAATGCAAGGCATTAAAATTTAAAAATGAAGCCCCTGGATTGTGTTATGCCATAGTGGCCAAGTCAATTTGACGCCATTGATAGCGCCACCAGAACCATTACATTCATTGGTTTCCACAAATAGGCCAGATTCTAAACATTTTTTCACTCATATCCAGCAATACAATAATCACTTTCAAATGACGTCATTTGGAGCAGCAAAAACTATTCTTGATAATTTTATGCCTCATTTCAAAGTAACATAAGTATCATGGGAAACAATAAACCTTTACCGCTCCATGTGGCTGGGACAAAGAAGGTTTTTAGGTTTCAATTGTCGTGGTATAAAGTACGTTGGTAGCTCTGAATTGCCAAAAGCACCTTTGGAGATTCAGGGTCAAATATGTCATAGAACAGGTCCCTTATTGGCAACACCAGATAGTGACTGCAAATTTTTGCAAATTTATTTTATGGGCGATTCAGCAAATAGGCGCCGAAACTAACAAAAAAGTTAGTTCAAGGAATTATTATTCATACAGACTGATGGTTCGGGAAAACGAGGAAAATCGCATCTTAAAATGTCAGCGTCTATTTCACCAATATGCTGTGGATATACGTTAATGTAGCAAAACTCCGTTGCGAGGAATACATTCCTCTTCGGGATGCCATCAATGGTGACGGAAATGCACAAAATATCGCAACAAATTCGCAACAAAAGTATACCTACGACACGCTCATGAAAGTAGTGAACGATGGAACTGGCGGAATTTTTTTTCTTAGATGCTCCCGGTGGAACTGCGGTAATACGTTTTTAATATCATCGATTTTGGCAATTCGTTTGCAAAACGGAATTGCAATTGCATTTGCTTCATCAGGTATTGCAATTAATTAAACTCAAACGTGCAACTTTAATTAAACTCAAACGTGCAACCTTTCGAGAAATTTTGCGATGGCCAAAGTGTTGCAGCAGAGAAAATTGCAGGATGAATATACGATGGTACACAAAAAATCTTTGGAGGTATTAGACCGCACGATGCACGATTTAAGAAACAACCGAAACAGGTTTGGTGGTGCGATGATTCGATTGGCAGGTGATTTTCGACAAACATAGTGATTCCACGATCAACGCCAGCCGACGAACTTAATACATGGTTAAAGCCGTCTATTTTATGGAAATATGTCAAAACACAAATGAAACATCAAAAGTCACACAACCAATATTTCCTCAACCGGATTATCGAGACTGTGCTAATATCAATCCGCATGAGCAATTTGGAAAGTTTTTCGACCATGATTTATTAGAACTTCACGAGTCTACTAAGGGCCTATTTTTTAATTCATCCCGAGCAGGCAGTGCGTTGTCAAAAATTACTTCGACTTTTTTTTATTCAACCTGGGTAATTTTACTCGGTACACTGCGTTTTTATTTGTGAACTGTGCTGGCACAGTGCATACTCGGTTCTTCATATTTTGCTCTGAAATTAATATCAGTGTACGAGGAGTGTGCAAAGTAAAAAACATTTTATTACTCCAGGCACACCGGATAATTTTACCCAGTACAAAGTTTGCTCGGTGTACACTACCCGGGGTAAGCCTGCTTGCTCGGGTTGAATTAAAAAATAGACCCTAAGTATGCAATTTTTCTTTGCAAACCAAATCCAAATATTGCACGACTGTGAAGTTTCCGACAAAATTAAAAAATAACAAAACATGGCGGAACATAAAATTTGTCGAAATGACAAAAATTCTATATTGAATATTTTAAACAAACGACACCACTCTTATATCAATACGATGACCAGAACCAATTTGTTGTTGAACATGAATTCAAATTTAAATTTATGTGAGTATTTTAAATAAATTATTGAATGAATATGAATATTTTTGAAAAAAATAAATCTTTATGGTTTTGAATTAACAAGGATTTTAAAATATAACTCGTATAGATAAAAAAGTACACTTTGATGGCCATTAACACATAGTTCTAGAGATGGCTAGAAAAATATGAGTATTCTGGCATTTTGTCCGTGCCTTCGTGATTTATTTGAGATATACGGCACATCGATGCAACCCTCGGGGAATTTTCTATCAATTTTACAATATTTGTGAATATAGGAAAGTGTACGTTGAATCGTGTGGCTGTTTGATGGCCATTAACACATAGTTCTAGAGATGGCTAGAAAAATATGAGTATTCTGGCACTTTATTCGTGCCTTCATGATTTATTTGAGATATACGGCACATCGATGCAACCCTCGGGGAATTTTCTATCAATTTTACAATATTTGTGAATATAGGAAAGTGTTGAATCGTGTGGCTGTTTGATGGCCATTAACACATAGTTCTAGAGATGGCTAGAAAAAAATGAGTATTCCGGCACTTTATTCGTGCCTTCGTGATTTATTTGAGATATACGGCACATCGATGCAACCCTCGGGGAATTTTCTATCAATTTTACAATATTTGAGAATATCGGAAAGTGTACGTTGAATCGTGTGGTTGTTAGGCACATCGATGCTACCCTCGGGGAATTTTCTATCAATTTTACAATATTTGTGAATATAGGAAAGTGTACGTTGAATCGTGGGGCTGTTTGATGGCCATTAACACATAGTTCTAGAGATGGCTAGAAAAATATGAGTATTCTGGCACTTTATTCGTGCCTTCGTGATTTATTTGAGATGTCCGGCACAACGATGCAACCCTCGGGGAATTTTCTATCAATTTTACAATATTTTTGAATATCGGAAAGTGTACGTTGAATCGTGTGGTTGTTTGATGGCCATTAACACATAGTTCTAGAGATAGCTATAAAAATATGAGTATTCTGGCACTTTATTCGTGCTTTCATGATTTATTTGAGATATACGGCACATCGATGCAACCCTCGGGGAATTTTCTATCAATTTTACAATATTTGTGAATATAGGAAAGTGTACGTTGAATCGTGTGGCTGTTTGATGGCCATTAACACATAGTTCTAGAGATGGCTAGAAAAATATGAGTATTCTGGCACTTTATTCGTGCCTTCGTGATTTATTTGAGATATACGGCACAACGATGCAACCCTCGGGGAATTTTCTATCAATTTTACAATATTTGTGAATATAGGAAAGTGTACGTTGAATCGTGTGGCTGTTTGATGGCCATTAACACATAGTTCTAGAGATGGCTAGAAAAATATGAGTATTCTGGCACTTTATTCGTGCCTTCGTGATTTATTTGAGATATACGGCACATCGATGCAACCCTCGGGGAATTTTCTATCAATTTTACAATATTTGTGAATATAGGAAAGTGTACGTTGAATCGTGTGGCTGTTTGATGGCCATTAACACATAGTTCTAGAGATGGCTAGAAAAATATGAGTATTTTGGCATTTTGTCCGTGCCTTCGTGATTTATTTGAGATATACGGCACATCGATGCAACCCTCGGGGAATTTTCTATCAATTTTACAATATTTGTGAATATAGGAAAGTGTACGTTGAATCGTGTGGCTGTTTGATGGCCATTAACACATAGTTCTAGAGATGGCTAGAAAAATATGAGTATTCTGGCACTTTATTCGTGCCTTCGTGATTTATTTGAGATATACGGCACATCGATGCAACCCTCGGGGAATTTTCTATCAATTTTACAATATTTGTGAATATAGGAAAGTGTACGTTGAATCGTGTGGCTGTTTGATGGCCATTAACACATAGTTCTAGAGATGGCTAGAAAAATATGAGTATTCTGGCACTTTATTCGTGCCTTCGTGATTTATTTGAGATATACGGCACAACGATGCAACCCTCGGGGAATTTTCTATCAATTTTACAATATTTGTGAATATAGGAAAGTGTACGTTGAATCGTGTGGCTGTTTGATGGCCATTAACACATAGTTCTAGAGATGGCTAGAAAAATATGAGTATTCTGGCACTTTATTCGTGCCTTCGTGATTTATTTGAGATATACGGCACATCGATGCAACCCTCGGGGAATTTTCTATCAATTTTACAATATTTGTGAATATAGGAAAGTGTACGTTGAATCGTGTGGCTGTTTGATGGCCATTAACACATAGTTCTAGAGATGGCTAGAAAAATATGAGTATTCTGGCATTTTGTCCGTGCCTTCGTGATTTATTTGAGATATACGGCACATCGATGCAACCCTCGGGGAATTTTCTATCAATTTTACAATATTTGTGAATATAGGAAAGTGTACGTTGAATCGTGTGGGTGTTTGATGGCCATTAACACATAGTTCTAGAGATGGCTAGAAAAATATGAGTATTCTGGCACTTTATCCGTGCCTTCATGATTTATTTGAGATATACGGCACATCGATGCAACCCTCGGGGAATTTTCTATCAATTTTACAATATTTGTGAATATAGGAAAGTGTACGTTGAATCGTGTGGCTGTTTGATGGCCATTAACACATAGTTCTAGAGATGGCTAGAAAAATATGAGTATTTTGGCATTTTGTCCGTGCCTTCGTGATTTATTTGAGATATACGGCACATCGATGCAACCCTCGGGGAATTTTCTATCAATTTTACAATATTTGTGAATATAGGAAAGTGTACGTTGAATCGTGTGGCTGTTTGATGGCCATTAACACATAGTTCTAGAGATGGCTAGAAAAATATGAGTATTTTGGCATTTTGTCCGTGCCTTCGTGATTTATTTGAGATATACGGCACATCGATGCAACCCTCGGGGAATTTTCTATCAATTTTACAATATTTGTGAATATAGGAAAGTGTACGTTGAATCGTGTGGCTGTTTGATGGCCATTAACACATAGTTCTAGAGATGGCTAGAAAAATATGAGTATTCTGGCACTTTATTCGTGCCTTCGTGATTTATTTGAGATATACGGCACAACGATGCAACCCTCGGGGAATTTTCTATCAATTTTACAATATTTGTGAATATAGGAAAGTGTACGTTGAATCGTGTGGCTGTTTGATGGCCATTAACACATAGTTCTAGAGATGGCTAGAAAAATATGAGTATTCTGGCACTTTATTCGTGCCTTCGTGATTTATTTGAGATATACGGCACATCGATGCAACCCTCGGGGAATTTTCTATCAATTTTACAATATTTGTGAATATAGGAAAGTGTACGTTGAATCGTGTGGCTGTTTGATGGCCATTAACACATAGTTCTAGAGATGGCTAGAAAAATATGAGTATTCTGGCATTTTGTCCGTGCCTTCGTGATTTATTTGAGATATACGGCACATCGATGCAACCCTCGGGGAATTTTCTATCAATTTTACAATATTTGTGAATATAGGAAAGTGTACGTTGAATCGTGTGGGTGTTTGATGGCCATTAACACATAGTTCTAGAGATGGCTAGAAAAATATGAGTATTCTGGCACTTTATCCGTGCCTTCATGATTTATTTGAGATATACGGCAAATCGATGCAACCCTCGGGGAATTTTCTATCAATTTTACAATATTTGTGAATATAGGAAAGTGTACGTTGAATCGTGGGGCTGTTTGATGGCCATTAACACATAGTTCTAGAGATGGCTAGAAAAATATGAGTATTCTGGCACTTTATTCGTGCCTTCGTGATTTATTTGAGATATACGGCACATCGATGCAACCCTCGGGGAATTTTCTATCAATTTTACAATATTTGTGAATATAGGAAAGTGTACGTTGAATCGTGTGGCTGTTTGATGGCCATTAACACATAGTTCTAGAGATGGCTAGAAAAATATGAGTATTCTGGCATTTTGTCCGTGCCTTCGTGATTTATTTGAGATATACGGCACATCGATGCAACCCTCGGGGAATTTTCTATCAATTTTACAATATTTGTGAATATAGGAAAGTGTACGTTGAATCGTGTGGCTGTTTGATGGCCATTAACACATAGTTCTAGAGATGGCTAGAAAAATATGAGTATTCTGGCACTTTATTCGTGCCTTCATGATTTATTTGAGATATACGGCACATCGATGCAACCCTCGGGGAATTTTCTATCAATTTTACAATATTTGTGAATATAGGAAAGTGTACGTTGAATCGTGGGGCTGTTTGATGGCCATTAACACATAGTTCTAGAGATGGCTAGAAAAATATGAGTATTCTGGCACTTTATTCGTGCCTTCGTGATTTATTTGAGATATACGGCACATCGATGCAACCCTCGGGGAATTTTCTATCAATTTTACAATATTTGAGAATATCGGAAAGTGTACGTTGAATCGTGTGGGTGTTTGATGGCCATTAACACATAGTTCTAGAGATGGCTAGAAAAATATGAGTATTCTGGCATTTTGTCCGTGCCTTCGTGATTTATTTGAGATATACGGCACATCGATGCAACCCTCGGGGAATTTTCTATCAATTTTACAATATTTGTGAATATAGGAAAGTGTACGTTGAATCGTGTGGCTGTTTGATGGCCATTAACACATAGTTCTAGAGATGGCTAGAAAAATATGAGTATTCTGGCATTTTGTCCGTGCCTTCGTGATTTATTTGAGATATACGGCACATCGATGCAACCCTCGGGGAATTTTCTATCAATTTTACAATATTTGTGAATATAGGAAAGTGTACGTTGAATCGTGTGGCTGTTTGATGGCCATTAACACATAGTTCTAGAGATGGCTAGAAAAATATGAGTGTTCTGGCATTTTGTCCGTGCCTTCGTGATTTATTTGAGATATACGGCACATCGATGCAACCCTCGGGGAATTTTCTATCAATTTTACAATATTTGTGAATATAGGAAAGTGTACGTTGAATCGTGTGGCTGTTTGATGGCCATTAACACATAGTTCTAGAGATGGCTAGAAAAATATGAGTATTCTGGCACTTTATTCGTGCCTTCATGATTTATTTGAGATATACGGCACATCGATGCAACCCTCGGGGAATTTTCTATCAATTTTACAATATTTGTGAATATAGGAAAGTGTACGTTGAATCGTGTGGCTGTTTGATGGCCATTAACACATAGTTCTAGAGATGGCTAGAAAAATATGAGTATTCTGGCATTTTGTCCATGCCTTCGTGATTTATTTGAGATATACGGCACATCGATGCAACCCTCGGGGAATTTTCTATCAATTTTACAATATTTGTGAATATAGGAAAGTGTACGTTGAATCGTGTGGCTGTTTGATGGCCATTAACACATAGTTCTAGAGATGGCTAGAAAAATATGAGTATTCTGGCATTTTGTCCGTGCCTTCGTGATTTATTTGAGATATACGGCACATCGATGCAACCCTCGGGGAATTTTCTATCAATTTTACAATATTTGTGAATATAGGAAAGTGTACGTTGAATCGTGTGGCTGTTTGATGGCCATTAACACATAGTTCTAGAGATGGCTAGAAAAATATGAGTATTCTGGCACTTTATTCGTGCCTTCATGATTTATTTGAGATATACGGCACATCGATGCAACCCTCGGGGAATTTTCTATCAATTTTACAATATTTGTGAATATAGGAAAGTGTACGTTGAATCGTGTGGCTGTTTGATGGCCATTAACACATAGTTCTAGAGATGGCTAGAAAAATATGAGTATTTTGGCACTTTATTCGTGCCTTCGTGATTTATTTGAGATATACGGCACATCGATGCAACCCTCGGGGAATTTTCTATCAATTTTACAATATTTGTGAATATAGGAAAGTGTACGTTGAATCGTGTGGCTGTTTGATGGCCATTAACACATAGTTCTAGAGATGGCTAGAAAAATATGAGTATTCTGGCATTTTGTCCGTGCCTTCGTGATTTATTTGAGATATACGGCACATCGATGCAACCCTCGGGGAATTTTCTATCAATTTTACAATATTTGTGAATATAGGAAAGTGTACGTTGAATCGTGTGGCTGTTTGATGGCCATTAACACATAGTTCTAGAGATGGCTATAAAAATATGAGTATTCTGGCACTTTATTCGTGCCTTCGTGATTTATTTGAGATATACGGCACATCGATGCAACCCTCGGGGAATTTTCTATCAATTTTACAATATTTGTGAATATAGGAAAGTGTACGTTGAATCGTGTGGCTGTTTGATGGCCATTAACACATAGTTCTAGAGATGGCTAGAAAAATATGAGTATTCTGGCATTTTGTCCGTGCCTTCGTGATTTATTTGAGATATACGGCACATCGATGCAACCCTCGGGGAATTTTCTATCAATTTTACAATATTTGTGAATATAGGAAAGTGTACGTTGAATCGTGTGGCTGTTTGATGGCCATTAACACATAGTTCTAGAGATGGCTAGAAAAATATGAGTATTCTGGCATTTTGTCCGTGCCTTCGTGATTTATTTGAGATATACGGCACATCGATGCAACCCTCGGGGAATTTTCTATCAATTTTACAATATTTGTGAATATAGGAAAGTGTACGTTGAATCGTGTGGCTGTTTGATGGCCATTAACACATAGTTCTAGAGATGGCTAGAAAAATATGAGTATTCTGGCACTTTATTCGTGCCTTCATGATTTATTTGAGATATACGGCACATCGATGCAACCCTCGGGGAATTTCCTATCAATTTTACAATATTTGTGAATATAGGAAAGTGTACGTTGAATCGTGGGGCTGTTTGATGGCCATTAACACATAGTTCTAGAGATGGCTAGAAAAATATGAGTATTCTGGCACTTTATTCGTGCCTTCGTGATTTATTTGAGATATACGGCACATCGATGCAACCCTCGGGGAATTTTCTATCAATTTTACAATATTTGAGAATATCGGTGCCGTATATCTCAAATAAATCACGAAGGCACGAATAAAGTGCCAGAATACTCATATTTTTCTAGCCATCTCTAGAACTATGTGTTAATGGCCATCAAACACCCACACGATTCAACGTACACTTTCCTATATTCACAAATATTGTAAAATTGATAGAAAATTCCCCGAGGGTTGCATCGTTAAGCCGTATATCTCAAATAAATCACGAAGGCACAAATAAAGTGCCAGAATACTCATATTTTTATAGCCATCTCTAGAACTATGTGTTAATGGCCATCAAACAGCCACACGATTCAACGTACACTTTCCTATATTCACAAATATTGTAAAATTGATAGAAAATTCCCCGAGGGTTGCATCGATTTGCCGTATATCTCAAATAAATCATGAAGGCACGGATAAAGTGCCAGAATACTCATATTTTTCTAGCCATCTCTAGAACTATGTGTTAATGGCCATCAAACAGCCACACGATTCAACGTACACTTTCCTATATTCACAAATATTGTAAAATTGATAGAAAATTCCCCGAGGGTTGCATCGATGTGCCGTATATCTCAAATAAATCACGAAGGCATGGACAAAATGCCAGAATACTCATATTTTTCTAGCCATTTCTAGAACTATGTGTTAATGGCCATCAAACAGCCACACGATTCAACGTACACTTTCCTATATTCACAAATATTGTAAAATTGATAGAAAATTCCCCGAGGGTTGCATCGATGTGCCGTATATCTCAAATAAATCATGAAGGCACGAATAAAGTGCCAGAATACTCATATTTTTCTAGCCATCTCTAGAACTATGTGTTAATGGCCATCAAACAGCCACACGATTCAACGTACACTTTCCTATATTCACAAATATTGTAAAATTGATAGAAAATTCCCCGAGGGTTGCATCGATGTGCCGTATATCTCAAATAAATCACGAAGGCACGGACAAAATGCCAGAACACTCATATTTTTCTAGCCATCTCTAGAACTATGTGTTAATGGCCATCAAACAGCCACACGATTCAACGTACACTTTCCTATATTCACAAATATTGTAAAATTGATAGAAAATTCCCCGAGGGTTGCATCGTTGTGCCGTATATCTCAAATAAATCACGAAGGCACGAATAAAGTGCCAGAATACTCATATTTTTCTAGCCATCTCTAGAACTATGTGTTAATGGCCATCAAACAGCCACACGATTCAACGTACACTTTCCTATATTCACAAATATTGTAAAATTGATAGAAAATTCCCCGAGGGTTGCATCGATGTGCCGTATATCTCAAATAAATCACGAAGGCACGGACAAAATGTCAAAATACTCATATTTTTCTAGCCATCTCTAGAACTATGTGTTAATGGCCATCAAACAGCCACACGATTCAACGTACACTTTCCTATATTCACAAATATTGTAAAATTGATAGAAAATTCCCCGAGGGTTGCATCGATGTGCCGTATATCTCAAATAAATCATGAAGGCACGAATAAAGTGCCAGAATACTCATATTTTTCTAGCCATCTCTAGAACTATGTGTTAATGGCCATCAAACAGCCACACGATTCAACGTACACTTTCCTATATTCACAAATATTGTAAAATTGATAGAAAATTCCCCGAGGGTTGCATCGATGTGCCGTATATCTCAAATAAATCACGAAGGCACGGACAAAATGCCAGAATACTCATATTTTTCTAGCCATCTCTAGAACTATGTGTTAATGGCCATCAAACAGCCACACGATTCAACGTACACTTTCCTATATTCACAAATATTGTAAAATTGATAGAAAATTCCCCGAGGGTTGCATTGATGTGCCGTATATCTCAAATAAATCACGAAGGCACGAATAAAGTGCCAGAATACTCATATTTTTCTAGCCATCTCTAGAACTATGTGTTAATGGCCATCAAACAGCCACACGATTCAACGTACACTTTCCGATATTCTCAAATATTGTAAAATTGATAGAAAATTCCCCGAGGGTTGCATCGATGTGCCGTATATCTCAAATAAATCATGAAGGCACGAATAAAGTGCCAGAATACTCATATTTTTCTAGCCATCTCTAGAACTATGTGTTAATGGCCATCAAACAGCCACACGATTCAACGTACACTTTCCTATATTCACAAATATTGTAAAATTGATAGAAAATTCCCCGAGGGTTGCATCGATGTGCCGTATATCTCAAATAAATCACGAAGGCACGGACAAAATGCCAGAATACTCATATTTTTCTAGCCATCTCTAGAACTATGTGTTAATGGCCATCAAACAGCCACACGATTCAACGTACACTTTCCGATATTCTCAAATATTGTAAAATTGATAGAAAATTCCCCGAGGGTTGCATCGATGTGCCGTATATCTCAAATAAATCACGAAGGCACGAATAAAGTGCCAGAATACTCATATTTTTCTAGCCATCTCTAGAACTATGTGTTAATGGCCATCAAACACCCACACGATTCAACGTACACTTTCCTATATTCACAAATATTGTAAAATTGATAGAAAATTCCCCGAGGGTTGCATCGTTAAGCCGTATATCTCAAATAAATCACGAAGGCACGAATAAAGTGCCAGAATACTCATATTTTTATAGCCATCTCTAGAACTATGTGTTAATGGCCATCAAACAGCCACACGATTCAACGTACACTTTCCTATATTCACAAATATTGTAAAATTGATAGAAAATTCCCCGAGGGTTGCATCGATGTGCCGTATATCTCAAATAAATCACGAAGGCACGGACAAAATGCCAGAATACTCATATTTTTCTAGCCATTTCTAGAACTATGTGTTAATGGCCATCAAACACCCACACGATTCAACGTACACTTTCCGATATTCTCAAATATTGTAAAATTGATAGAAAATTCCCCGAGGGTTGCATCGATGTGCCGTATATCTCAAATAAATCATGAAGGCACGAATAAAGTGCCAGAATACTCATATTTTTATAGCCATCTCTAGAACTATGTGTTAATGGCCATCAAACACCCACACGATTCAACGTACACTTTCCTATATTCACAAATATTGTAAAATTGATAGAAAATTCCCCGAGGGTTGCATCGATGTGCCGTATATCTCAAATAAATCACGAAGGCACGGACAAAATGCCAAAATACTCATATTTTTCTAGCCATCTCTAGAACTATGTGTTAATGGCCATCAAACAGCCACACGATTCAACGTACACTTTCCTATATTCACAAATATTGTAAAATTGATAGAAAATTCCCCGAGGGTTGCATCGATGTGCCGTATATCTCAAATAAATCACGAAGGCACGGACAAAATGCCAGAATACTCATATTTTTCTAGCCATCTCTAGAACTATGTGTTAATGGCCATCAAACAGCCACACGATTCAACGTACACTTTCCGATATTCTCAAATATTGTAAAATTGATAGAAAATTCCCCGAGGGTTGCATCGATGTGCCGTATATCTCAAATAAATCACGAAGGCACGAATAAAGTGCCAGAATACTCATATTTTTCTAGCCATCTCTAGAACTATGTGTTAATGGCCATCAAACAGCCACACGATTCAACGTACACTTTCCTATATTCACAAATATTGTAAAATTGATAGAAAATTCCCCGAGGGTTGCATCGATATGCCGTATATCTCAAATAAATCACAAAGGCACGGATAAAATGCCAGAATACTCATATTTTTCTAGCCATCTCTAGAACTATGTGTTAATGGCCATCAAAGTGTACTTTTTTATCTATACGAGTTATATTTTAAAATCCTTGTTAATTCAAAACCATAAAGATTTATTTTTTTCAAAAATATTCATATTCATTCAATAATTTATTTAAAATACTCACATAAATTTAAATTTGAAAAATTAATTAATAAAATTCACTCTAAATTATTTATTGAAGGTACTTATTGATATTTTAACTCTTCGTAATTTTTTTTAACTCTATTTTTTTGTTTTTAAGTTTAAAAAGTGGGATATAAAATAAAAAAATTATAATTGCAACCCTACTACATTTTTTCTGTGTACAACTACATTTTTTGTTAAATTGTGTAACTACATTTTTATTTTTTGTTAATTTGTGTAGCTACACTTTTGATAAATGTTAAATACTTCACACCGGTCCCAAATCTCAGAGATGTCTAAGAGAAACGGTATATGTGGCTAGATGGCTTAAGAAAAGAGCTATCAAACGACACCCCTCTTATATCAATAGGATGACCAGAACCCATTTGTCTTTAACGATGAATTTGACTGTTTAAATAACCAAGGAGATGATCAGTGTAAAAAAAATTGTCCAAATCTCAGAGATGTCTAAGAGAAACGGTATATGTGGCTAGATGGCTTAAGATAATAGCTATCAAACGACACCTCCCTTATATCAATACGATGACCAGAACCCATTTGACTTTTTGCCTAATATTGCCAGCTGTTTTACTAATACATGTGCATTTTTGTTATTTCGACAAATTTTATGTTCCGGAATGTTTTGTTATTTTTTAATTTTGTCGGAAACTTCACAGTCGTAATATTGCTTTAGCTGAACAAAAAGTATTTATCGGCCTATTTGTAGTAAGCGGATACTATGTTCAATCAAACTCTGAATCATACTGGTCAAGTGGATCGGATTTCGGCAATCACATGATATATTATTCCATTTCCATAGAAATATAACTGTTCCTTCATTTTGAAGACAGCAACAAGAATGGTGGTACTGATAAAATGTGGAAGCTCCGTCCACTGACAGATCGTTTGAAATGTAATATGATCAAGCATTTTCATTCTGAACGAAACCTGTCGTACGATGAAAGCATGATTGCATATTCGGTCGTCACGGATGTAAGCAGTTTATAAAGGGGACACCACTGCGTTTCGGTTTCAAAGTATCGTCACTTCGTACTCCATCTAGTAAATTTTGAAATATACCAAGGAAAAAACCCTAGACCAAATACGGCATATGAGCAGAGCTTTCGTAAAGCTATTGCAACATTGTTTAATATGCTCGATGACTTCGATTCCGATGTAAGGATGCTCCCATTTGTGTATTTAAAATCCCGTGCATGCAACAGAAACGATTCGTGAAAATAGAATTCCGAAAAATTGTCGTATTTTCATTATTAGAATATAAAACTATTCAAAGTAACTTAATCTAAACTTTGTGTAACGAAAAATTAATTCAAAATTTCAATGTTAAAGGCGATTAACGAGCACGTGTCATATGTCGTTGGATTCGTTTAAGTGTCCACCAGCGTTTGTCCTAAATTCCGAGCGTTTGTCCTAAATTTGTCCTAAAATTGTTTTTGTAAGTTTAGGACAAAGTTAGGACAAACTTCAAGGGAATAAAAAATCTAAAACTATTGGTAAAAAATAGTGCGAAATTTTAATAACACAGGATGTACTCAACGTAAACAACGGGCGTAGCATAATTAAAAAACGACATCCAATCCGAGGATTAGTGCTCCAAAAATAGCGGTAGAGGTTCGGAATAGCGCTGGTAAAGATGTTCGTCTCGAAACAGTTCATTGAATTTTACGCAACGGAGGGTTTAATGGAAAAGTGCTAAAGAAAAAACCATTTATAAGCCTCATAAATACCCAGAAAAGGCTTGAGTTTGCAAAAAAATACGTTAATGAAGCCACTGAATTTTTGGAGTTCACTGAGGAAAGTCATTAAGTCAATATATTCAGATCCGATAGAGGGATAAAAACTTTGCGAAAAAATAACCAAGTTTTATTCTGCCTCCAAAGAACCGCGGGCATCCCTTTCTGTGAATGCGGTTTCGTCTATTATAATATTGTCCATTTCTATCAGACAAATTCAGTTTCATCTATGTAATAATTCCACGTTGATTACGTGTGATACTGAATACGGTAATAAACACTCTACATTTTAGATCCGATCGTAACAAAGTAAAAACTGCAAATGCATTTTCCATTTCTACTCGTGGAGAGTCCAACCCCAATAACACAGAAATAGTTTATCGTAATTAAAATATTTTCTATTTCCCAGAACAATTTAATTTGACTGCTATACTTCCCACAGGCATGCGGTAGAACTTTTTACTTTGTATAGTAACACAACTACATAAAATACATAGTAAGAGTGATTTATGTATCACCCAAAACGATACGAAACAAGTCAGAGCCATCCATTAAAAAATATATTGCACCATTTCCAATTTATTTCAATTAAAATAAAAAAAAAGTAGGAAAACATTACGAAATGGTAAATTTCCATAACCACCACTCCTTTTCATTGTATTCTATATACCATTTTGTTGTTGTTATTGTTGTGAATCTCATAAATATTCTAGTTTTAACCCTTTCGGACTTAATTATACGAAATAAAATTATAAAATGTTTTATGTTCCTGTGTACAATATGCGATGATATCAGATCGTAAAATCATTACATTTTTTATTTTGCTCGTAATGCTCCCTATCAAGACAAAATTAACATAACAACATAAAATATAATCTCAATGTATAACATAATTAAAACGGTCATCGCATGTTTATACGTCATTAACACACACACACAGTACGTACCAATTTGTGAAATCAAATGAGATTTTAACCGAATATAGTTTTATACATTGGAAAAATGATTCACCCACTCAACCGAAAATATTAATTCGAAACGGTAATTTCGAAAATGCCTATTAAAACAAAAAACAAATTCGAAAAATTTATCCGACACAAGAAAATGTCGACATGAAAACAAAACAACAACATCCTATTTAGATAACATTATCGGTATTAAAATATCACCCCCTCACCCAATGTGCGTTCAACTACTACTGTGCATATTTCTTTTATGGGAGAAAAGTCGTCTTAAAACTTATTTTCTTTGAAATAATTTTATTAAAAAAAAAAAAAAAATGTTATCTCCTATTGAATTATAAGGGTAGCTTTAATAACTATAAATAAGGGATTTTCCGTTACAGTCGATATAATGGGGTGAGCGATAATAAAATCGATTGTACCCAAGATATAAACGACTTTTTTTGCATTTCGCCATAAAATTTTCGAAGGGTAGCGCATATTTATAGATGCAATTGATTGTAAAATCTAAAACTATTTACGGGATTCGAGAACGGATACACCAAATTTAATTTCGATTCAGAACGTATACATAAACGATTTAAGTACTCTCAGTTGGGTATAATAATATACAGCGGTGGTGGTGCTGGTTATGTACGAGCATCTAGAGATAAAATATATTAGGAAATGGTATTAGATAATTTATAGAACCAAAAATACACACACACACACACTCACATACACAACAAAACAAAAAAAAAAAAAAAATGATGACAAATTTTTTTGTAGATTTGGTAATTTAGATAAAAGCTTTTTATGTTTTGAACTCCAAACTTTTCAAATTTTCCTTCATCTACTTGTTTTCTCCCCGTATATACGAATGCCGTGTATACGTGTATACTCAAAGGATGTTGTTGATTTCCACCACACGAAAATTTCATACGTGGAAATAATATATACATATATAGTTTGTCGGAAAAATTTATTCGATCAACCGTTTATTGAATTACAAATTGATTAATCGAGTTACGGTTCATGACGAAAGGGGTTCTTTGTAACGTTACGAAATAACAAAACTTTCTGGAGCATGAGGTTTGATTGTTTAGCCCTTTTTTGTGTTGTATAGGTACAATAAATCAATTTTATATTTACTTAAGGTGATTGAATTGTTTTACATGGTAATTTGTTTGGGAAAACTTTTTAATTTGATTGCAAAAAATTTTGCGAATGCTAAATTTGTAATGTCGTGAGTGATTTTTCAGAGTTACTAATTGTTATGCTATGCAGCTTTGCCCTTGTATTGTGGTTTTATGGTGAAAAAAGATTATCCTTTAAAATCTTGTCATTTGCGTTAAGAACGAACAATCAATTTTCAGTTATGTGAGCAATTAGCAAAGTATTGAAGAAGGATGTCGCATAAACCTAGTTTTCTTTACTCAATTCTCAAGTACAAAACGTTAGTGAAATTTGTCCTAAATCTGTCCTAAAAAGCAACAATAATACAAACTGTGTATGTGTTTTTGTAAAATGTCTCGATATAACGTATTTTTGTAAAATGACTCGATAAAATGAATTTTATACAAGCAAATTTGTATTGATCTTCAACAAAACATATGTGAGGTTTTCCAAAATTTCAGGGTGTTTAGGACAGCCAAACTTGTATTGATCTTCCAAAAATCATATGTAGGGTTTTCCAAAACTTCCCGGGGAAATACTATAACGCGCGTCTCTAGTTGGCATTTAGTTAGATATACTTCTAGGTCCTATATATGAGATAAACACGTTTATTTTTGCCAAATTGGGAATTCAGGGTGTTTAGGACAGCCAAATTTGTATTGATCTTCCACAAATCATATGCACGGTTTTCCAAAATTTGCCGGGGAAATACTATAATCCGCGTCTCTAGTTGGCGTTTATTTAGCGATACTTCTATGTTCTATATATGAGGTAAACACGTTTATTTTGCCCAAATTGGGAATTCAGGGTGTTTAGGACAGCCAAACTTGTATTGATCTTCCATAAATCATATGTAGGGTTTTCCAAAATTTCCCGGGGAAATACTATAATCCGCGTCTCTAGTTGGCATTTATTTAGAGATACTTCTAGGTCCTATATATGAGGTAAACACGTTTATTCGGCCGAAATTGGGAATTCAGGGTTTGGAAAAAATTTTGGAAAACCGTGCATATGAAATTTTGGAAAACCGTGCATGTGACAGAAACTTCACGCGAATAGTACAAATCGTATGAGAAATTAAAATCCTGAAAAGTGATTGAAATCCGAGTGAGAAAATTGTCAGTTTTCAAAATCTCGAAGCGTGTGTTTAAAATTTTTTTGGCGATTGAAGGATCACGAGTGGCACGTAGCGGAAAAATTTGAAACTCAGCGAGCAATGCCAATTTGACAATTCGAAAATACGCGTTTTGTTATTACGAAATATCATTGAATGATAGCTAATTTAATTTTTATTTTTTCCGCTTGCTGGATTATTCAACTTTTACAATCGTCATTTGACAACTAGATGATCATCAACGCCGCGTCTCGGAAAAATTTAAAATCCCAGGTACACGAATTTTGACGTTTTCATTTTATTTGTTGTTAAAAACAAAGCGACGTGTAATTTCGTAATATTTGGTGACCTAAGTGCGCGTTTTATTTAAATTTAGTTATTTTATAAATTTATTTAAAAAAATGGGGATCCACTATTATCAAGCAAGTGGTTGGAAATATTAAAGATGATAGTTTCCAAAGCGGTGTTTAATTTTTGACAGGAAATCTAATTTAATTTCACTTTGAAATAAAGAAATATGAAAACGAGGTAAGATGTGAGAGGGTTCTCCAGTCGAAATCTTCCATCATCTGCAACATTTAATAAAATGGAAAAATCGAGAGCTGCGTTGCTTGAGGAATATATTGTTGAAATAGAATATTACAGGTAAATATTACATTATACCTTTACAAATGTATTGGTTCTTAGAAATATCTACATTAATCTAATCAACACACGATAAACTACCCCATCGCAATTTTTTTAAAGCGAAAGAAATGCCGAGACAACTGAGCTTGCCAGTGAGGATCATGAAAAAGTGCAAGAAGTCTTTGTGGATTGAGGAAATATCATGGAATGTAACCCACAGCGGCAACAAGTAATAAACGAAGATGCAGAAGTACTTTGGATAGATAGTGAAATGGACGAAACACCACAAGAAGAAATTTTAATAGTAAATGAGCACTTTCGACTGTAGTACAATGTAGTCCAATAACAATTGATAAAGCTGTGCAAATCATCAGCCAGCCGTATATCAGTACTGTTTCCCTGTGCGATACGAATAAAAAACTAAACACCATGACCGGTATCATAGTATTTAGCTGTGCTAGATGTATTAGAAGATATTTGAAGCGAAATACGACAGAGTGAAATATGCTTGATGTCAATGAGAGATAGAATAAATGTCTAACATTATACAAACTGAAATGAAACTGTAGCTTTGCTGTATTGTCAATAGTTTTCCAACTATGGGATCGAACTGCAAAACTTTATTTTGCCGACACAATTCAGCTTTTAGCGAAAGCTTCAAAAATTTTGATTGACAAACTAAAGAAGAAATGCTTCAGAAATTTTCCGAATGTACGAACTGTCCTGGATTGAACTGAGGTCAAAGCAGCAACAATGTCTTTCTTGCAGAGTGTGTACATATTCGCACTACAAAGGCGCGCATACTTTGAAATTTTTAATAGGATACCCTCTGGTTCAATAAATTATTTAAGCAGAATAGTCAAGGGTAAATCGTCAGATAAGTCTATTTTTAATTTGATTGATTTAATTGATGAGCTTGAGGAATGTAACGCTGTGATGGTAGATAACGGTTTTATGATTGGGGATGAGTTATCTAAAGCTGGGATAGAAATGATAAGGCCATAAATCTTTTTGCTCCCTCCAGCGTTTTAGCCACCCTTGAAAATTTATTTCTAATTTCAGGAGTCAAATATGACGTCATTTTTGGAACAAACTTCAAGAGCTCGCCGTGTTGCAAAATAAATTTTATAAATTCACGAGAGCGGTTGTTTGGTGTAGCATTCAGAGTTGTCCTTTGCTCATAAAATAACTTGTAAAGTTCAGAACCAGCTGAAACTATAAAAAATATTCAATTTAAACTACCATTAAGAAGTTTTGTCATGAATTCGTCTTGTTTTCCTTCCGTGACAGATTCATTTGTCATATTCATCATTAAGTAATAAGTTCAGGGAAACAAATTAAGCTTTTACGTGTTCGATGGTTGAGTCGACTCGTATTGACGATTGGCGGATCACGAGTGGCACGTAACGGGCAAATTTGACCTGAACGAGCTATGCTAATTGGAAAATACTCGTGATTTTTGTTATTACGAAATGTCATTCGCGGTGTTTACATTAGGCATTTTATTCCGGATTCTTCGGGAACAAAACCCCTCATCGTTTAGGCTAAGCATTAAAAAAGCGGAATTTTTTCATATGTGTATGTATAAAATATTAGCGTATTTGTTCTTCAAACTAATATTCACTTAAATTGAAAAAAATTTAATATTTTTTCTAATTTATAAAACAACTCTATTTATGTTCGCACGTACGGACATATATGTAATGTAAACACAAATGAAAACTGGAAACAAAATTTGAAAAAAATAATGTAACTTTGAGAATTGGTTTATTCATTTTTGTTTGTTTAGTGCGAGGAAACCAAAGAAATCAGCAAAATTTTCGTGTAAAAAAATCCCAAAAATAAAATCACACAAAACCGGTTTTATATGAAATGAGCAAAATATCCAGGAATAAAATTCCTAATGTAAACACCGTCATTTCCTAATTCCACACAAGATTTGTGGTAACTGGTAATTTTTTCAAGGCCGACTTGTCGTAATAGATAATGTATGTGTATGTGTAACAAAAGTAACAAAAAAAGAATAATTTTTGAAATCTCTTCGCATCTCTTTGCATATCTCTTTGCATCTCATCCGTGTATACATAATTCCATTTTTTTTTATTTTAATTTATTCTGCTCTCTCGAAAGTAAAATTTAAACTAAAATGTATATGTCAGCGATTCCCAAACTTATTTTGCCATGGAACCCTTTTCCGATTCTTCAAATTTCATGAAACCCTATTCATGAAAAATCCTGTTTCGCATTAATGTGTTGTTTAAGAACGGCAATATAACTCTAATAACCTTTTTGGCTAAATTTTTATATTCATCAAATATATTACAGCAGAAAATTGCTAACGGCACCTCTTCGAAGTTAGCGAGCACCCGAACTAATTTCAATTAAATTCTTGTATTCTACTGCTAGTACTCCCGTTGGCTTTTCATTGCTTTTGAAAGGATTTTGTACCCAATAATTATCGTTATTGTTTAATTTTGGTATATGTATGTATGAAATGTAGTCTGTATGTATGAAATGAAACTTCATGGCACGGTTTTTATCTGGTACTAGCTCGTGGAACCCCTAAAAATTGCCACTCACTTTGGGAAACGCTGGCATAAGTCAAAAATTGTTTATGTTTGTGTTAGTGTGCAGGTTGCACCAAAAATTTGTTTAAGTTGCAATTAAAACCTGTATCATAGGTAAACGGGGAAAGAAACGACGTAAAATATGGTTTCTGTGATACCCTGTGTGGCATCAGTCATTGAGCAATAGCTAATTTAATTTAATTTTTATTTTTTCCGCTAGCTGGGTTCTCTAACTTTTACTATCGTCCATATACGCTTCACGCAATATATAAAGATGCTTTCTAGTGTTTAGATAAATTATGGCAGATTTTGATTTAATTATTTCGTGTGACATTGCGTCGTGAATTTTGTTTATTTTCTTCTTTTTCAGTGCACCCGATCTGCTTTAGTTCATCCAAATAATTCCTCGCAGAAGATAAAACCTAGATCATCGTACTCCCAATGCGATGAGTTAATGCAAATGAAACTGAGGAAGAATGGCTCATATACGTGCAGAAGAAGCAGCTACTGAATTGATCTGCAAGACAATTTTATAATCCACATCATGCAATCTTGAAATAAATCAAAGGAATTCCAATTTCGCAAGCAATAAAAACATTACATCAGTTAGCAATGGAGGTAAATGCCATTCGTTGAACGCCGATGACGTTCTACCTGGTGCCTACGCGATGCACTACTTCTACAATAGCAGGTATAATCACATTACTTCAACATGGTTTATTTGGCCTGAGCAAGTGGTCCTTTACGCCAAAAATTGTTGCAGTCTATACAAGGATCAAACAAATTATTTGAAAACTTTGAGTTGCCAGAGAATATTTATTAAAACTACAGAATCCATTAGAATCTGATGTCCAACTGCATCAGATTCAAGATAATCCAAATATCATCAACAACTGAACTTACATATATAGATACGATATAGAGAACTAGCTTTGGAAGTTGCAAGACAATTTGATCCATTGAGATAGTGGTCGAAAATTACCATCAAATAACGGCGAAATGGGTAAAGATGCGGGACGAACGCTTAAATGTCTCTAAACAAAATCTTTCGTTGCACGGCTTTTACGATGCATCAGAAATGGCATATGCAGCTATCATCTACTGTCGAATTGAATCGACAGGTGGAACAGTCGTCACACGCTCAAAACCAAGGTAGCATATACAACTCGAATTAATGAGGGTCACGTTTAATTAATCAACTAGTCAAAATATTAAAAGTGCAATCGGTAGATATTTACGTATGTACAGATTCTACCATTATTTGGGCTTGACTACAAAAATCCAATAGAAACTCAATACACCACTTAAATCGGGGGATGGAAACACAAGCTTGAATATAAAACCAAGTGGTCCGTGGGATTTCACTACACACTTTACCTGGAACGAACCTGGAATAATGAAAAAACCCGTAACAAATGGAACCATTGAGAGCCAACTGTTCTTCACGTTCTCAATATGGACGCCGCTGACATCGCTATAATCAAGCTCATCGACTGCAAATCAGATTATATAACTGTTCAGCTCCTCTTATTAATATCTGTGATCAGTAAAAACCAGCATGTAGCGATGAAATTTGAGCAATATAACTCAACCACAATCTTAACAGTAGTTCAAGTTGTGAGGAAGCAACAATCACTTAAAAAAGAACACCATTGCCTCACTGAATCCGTTCTTGGACAAAGACAACCTTATATGTGTAGGAGGGAGACGCAAAAATACGGATCTCCCATTTGGAGAAAAGCATCCTTTAATTCTAATTATTAATTGGGCACGTACGTTCACATTTCATGGCACCAATGCATGAACATTAGCTTATCCAGAAAACTTTTTTCTAAAATGCATTGTCTCTTTTCGGGGTGTGTAACGAAATCCCCGTTTTCAAAATCCCAGTTTGTCAAAATCCCGGTTTTTTTTATAAATACAGGTCTTCAAAATCCCTGTTTTCAAAATCCCGGTTTTGTATAAAAAAAATCCTGATTTTTGGGAAATTCCGTTTTGAATTTTTAAAATTTGACTTCGTACATGTCAAATTTTAAAAATTCGGACTAAAATGGGACTCCTAAATGATTTTTTGACAAAATTCAAAAATGATTTTGCGATAAAGTTCTAGAATATGGATAATAGGGATGGAATTTGGCCATTTCTCAACAGAGTTTCTTGAAATTCGATACGCGCGATGGAAATGGCATGATAAAATGATTTTTCGATAAAGTTCGGAAATATGGCATTGCTATGGAATTAGGCCATTTTTAACCGATTTAGTAGAAATTCGACATGTGTGTTCTAAGGGGGATACGTATGAAACCTGGCAATTTCTTAACCGATTATGTCGAAAATCGACATGTAAGATCTTAATGGGATTTTAAAATGATGTTTGATAAAGTTCTGGAATATTCTCAACTATATGCCATTTCTTAATCGATTATGTTGAAACTCGTTACGTGCGCTGGAAATCTGGTTGCAATGTTGCAAGTACAAAATCTTGCATAACAAAATGGTGGAATTATGTTTCTTTTTAGTAGGTGTCATTAATAGGTTCTATATAATCCGCTCCTACGGGCGGCACGCAATGTGACATATTTCTAGTAAATTTTTGGGTAATATATCTTATTTTTATCTAACAATATTATTAATTCGGCCGGCCCAAATTAATATAAAATATTTTTTTCAAAATCAAGACTACAACTATAGAAGAAAAGAAAACCGGGATTTTGAAAATCGGGATTTTGAAAACCGAGATTTTGAAAAACGGGATTTCGTAGTACACCCCTGTTTCCGATTCACAAGTAAACCCACAGAACAACTCAGAGGCTATCTAACCGGGGTTCATGTCACCCTGTCACGTCCATAATTTTGAAATCGGTGTAAATTATGCCGGTCCATTGAACACATGAATCTCAAAAGGCAGAGGAAAAAAGGCTGTAAGGGTTACATTGGTGTTTTTGTATGCATTTGAAAGGCAGTTCACCTCGAATTGCTTTCCAATTAAGCAGCAAACCCTTTCTTGACAGCATTTCAAAGTAACGGTACGAACTTCATTAAGGTAAACAAATTTGTAATCAAAAGCCAACGGCACTGGGAGAAAATTATTCTGGATTATTTTTCAATACAAAACATTACATGTATCAATTTACGTCCTCTGTTTTCTGGATCCAACGATGCAGTTAATCTGAATCGAACTTTTGTACATTTTTTAATTATTTAGTTTTTTAATTGGTTTTTAACCGGCTCATAATTTGTTAAAAAAAAATCAACGCATATTGGCCAGATTAACCCCCATCTAAATCACCATGAATAATTTATCTCAGCTTCAACACCGGAACAAGTGAAAAATTAGGCACCCAAATGTAACACTGGATAGTTAGAGCAGTCACTATTTCCACTCTAAGAGAATAAATTAAACGTCCTACTACAAAATTGTGTACTCTCTCAGCTTTTGAAGATGAAACTGAAAATTCATCAAATGACGATGGGAAGCGGCCAACTTTAAGAGGCAGATAAGGCCAAGCTCCTAAGGCCGCAGTAACATTACTCACAGTATTATCCATTTTAACTAATTCTGTATTTGTTAAAACTCGCCCAATCAAGCTATAGATGTATGAGTTAGAAGATTCAGGAGGCATGACGGTGACCTCATGCCAGTAAGAGCAGGTAAGTAATACCTTGAATTTTGTTGCTCAGCCGATAACTAATCGCTTACCTGCTATCCTCCTACTCTTTTTTATTATTAATCTTTCCGTATAAACAACAGATGGTTGGAACGATCAATAGATTAATTTTTATTGCCTGTTTTTTGGTCTCCCATTCGTTTATTTCTCTTTTGCCTTTTTTATACTATATATAACTAAATTTTTACTTTTACAAATCAGTAGATACTCTTGATCTGATGATGACCTAACAAGGCGAAATCGATCGAGTAACTTTTTAAAAAATTTAATTTGCTGAATTGTTAAGGTTTTAACCTGACTAAGCATATCGAACTAGGACTAACAGTACAAAATAAAAACGACGCAATGGGAATCGGAGATTTGCTCAGCCTGAGCCCCATTCTTATAAACAAATACGTTCACAAAAACATTGATCATAATGTACTCGTACAAATATCGAAGGTAACGAAAGAGCGTTAATGATTGCAAAAGCGGTAGTTTCGAATGGAGACGATCAATTTTTTACAAGTCTTTGCTCCGTCAACATTTTTTATAATTTTCCAAATAATTTGCAGAAAAGTTAGTATTTGAGTTTAATTGACATTTAGGTTGTTAAATTTTTAAACATGAAAATTTTGTAGGCATTCAGAGCTTTAATAACAAATTTTTTTGTTCCAGATATTCTGAAACTTTAAAGATGAGCACTGATTCAAACAAAGAAGGATAATATTTTTGGTAAGACAAAATTCGTCGAAAGAAAACAATCCACCATTCTGCGCGCCTCAACCACTTCGCATAATATATTAAAAAAGCCAAAAGAACAGCACAAACTTTGGATATCTCTTTATTATATGAGCACGTGACATAACCCCTCTTCCTATAAAACATAATTAATGTGAAATGATAAAAACTTGAAACCAAATTTATTTTTTGTTAATCTGTTGTTGTTATTATTTCCGTGAAGTGCAAAATTTTTATACAACACATTATACAGTACGCTCCCCTTAGTAAAAAAAAACTTATTTTTGGTATTCAAGAATTTTTGTAAATAAATCACGATAAACAAAGTACGAAAGAACAATAAAAAAAAAGCTTCTAACATGTACTTTAATTTTGTGTATCTCCTTCCGCAACCTCTAAATCTTAAGCATGAACTTTAAATGGAAAGAAAAGCAAACCAAACCAAAATCATGATATCAAAAAAAAAAAAAAAACTTGAATTGCGTTTGATCTCGCACCGAAAACTTGAGGGTATGCTATGGTACACATACACATACATCAAAATCTAAATTACTTGCGAAAATTCTCGCACGCCGACTTTCCATTCAACCTACAAATTCCCGTCGTGTATACCCCAACATAACAATTGTGTATACCGAAACAAGTTCAAAAATTATACTTTAAGCACATTCTTAAAGTTGGCGTTGTTCAACTTTAACGGATTTTTTTTTTGTTTTGTCTTGTAAATTAAATTAATTGAAACTTTTTATTTTTTCGTTGTTGTGTTGAGTTGTTTCGTTTTTTTGTTTCTTAGTGCGCGAGATGAAAATGGGAACTGGAATAACAAAAAAAAAAAAAAAAAAAATGTACCAGAATTGTATCCAAAAAAAAAGCAAAAAATGTTTTTAAATAAAAGCTGCAAAATTTCCCGTTTTTTTTTGTTGTTGTGTTTCTGTTCCTTCTTATAATAAATATACTTGATGCTGTTATCACGAAAAACACAACAACAACGATAAATGGAAAAGTTAAGAAATGTTTTAAAAAAATAAAATTCATAATAATAATAATAAAAAATTAAAATTATACATAATTTTCTTTTTGTTGTTGGAGTTTTTCTTCATTTTCCGATTATGGTAGAACAGTTTTTCTAAATATTATAAATAAGGCGGGAGCAGAAAACATAACAGTCATTCATCTATTATGCAAATTTTGAAGTGAAACGAACAACTTTTTTGATTCAAAAATTTAAAAAAAAAAAACATAAAAACAACAAATTGCGCTATGGATAGACGGATTGCATCTAAAAAATTTGCACAAAAAAAATTTTTGTGTTGAAAAAATGGCAAAGTAATGCAGATTTACTTTACGTTGTTGTGTATTTACTTGTTTATACATAAACCAGAAACATGACGATGAAAGGATTATAATGTATTAACAGCAGAAAGGAGGTTTTGTGAGAGATACAAAGCTTTTTTTTATTAGATTTTATGTAAAATTGTTGTGAGTTCATTAATATTGAAAGCAAGCTGTGTGAAGTTAGTTTATTATTGACCCAATTGTGAACAATAGCAACGCGATGTATGAATATTGATTTTAAAAGGCAGATTTTTTTAAATTTAGATTGGTCTAATATTCAAGTTATGCGAGGTTTATTATTTACAGACTTTTCTAGTGATGAAATGGGTTTCTAGGTGAGGTTACCAAGATGTTGGAAGTTTGGTGTCGAATATGAAACATTGAATTCTTTTAATTAAAAAATTCGGTGGTCTCATCAGACTGCAGTGACGAAACCACATATTTTTTTTAGCTTACTGACTGCCCCTAGAGTCCCAGATCAAAAGGGTATATACTATTGTAGAGGAACGGAGTTCTAGAGCGTAACATTCATTTTGTTCCAGTTTTGGTCAAGTCTCCCATCCATGCAGGCAGTTATACCTTAATTTATTTTTGGCAGGGGTGCTTCTGTTTAGAAATCGAGGGCTTTTTCTTGATATATTTGAAACTCCGCAATGCTAGAGTTTCTTATCAAAAATAACTCCCAGATATTTTACTTGAGATTTGGGTTCCAGAACGCTTTCTTCGAAGAGAATGGATTCTGCTGTGGAATAGAAAACTAATTTTCGTGGAAATGGATAATTTCGGTTCTATTGTGATTAATTTTGATGTTCCATATTTTGTTGCGTAGCCAGAATACCGGCTGAGGTATTCTGAAAGGCGAGTGGTTGCCTTTCTAGTACAAACGGAAAAGGTGAATATGTTACCTATAGGACTGATCCTAGTGCGACTCCCACAAGTACTGTTTTGGTGGTACCGCGATTAATTAATTTATAAATTAGACCAAACCTTGTCAACGGATTTTTCTATATCTAGAAAAGCAGTGATTGTCGATCGTCCAAATTGGAGATTTTAACTGTATAGTTTAAAGTCTCATAACAGTTTGGGTGGTGCAGTGCTCGGCTCGAATTCCAAACTACTCCTCAGAGATCTAGGGTTCAATTGAAGGAAGTTATCTGTTAAGAATGGCTATTTCCGTTACTTAATCCGTTTAGAAGTGTTAAGGGATGGGTGTACTCAGTTTTATTATGCGGCTTACGTGGTTTAGGTATAGGGACTACTTTCCCGGTTTTCCAAGAATCTTGCTTCCTCCGGTATGTTTATCAGTACAGCGTTGGGTTTGTTATCGTTCCTGGGGGACTTTTCTTTTATAATTCGGCTGGTGTGATTATTGGGTGTACTGGCGGTGGGCGCAATAAAACTGGATATTGTAGAATTCACAAATTGGGTAAAGTAAGGATCTTTTGAAACTTCATTCTGTGAATAAACTTTCTCGATCTGCTGTTGTTCAATGATTGGGTATGTCAATGATCTGATTGTTCGCTTTGCCGTTTTGAGATCGGCATTGGTTTTTTGATCGCGTGCTGGGTCGTTTTTGAAAAGTTGAAGATCTTGCTTCAATCTGGTTTGTAGTGGTCTTGGGATTATTAATTGGAAGATTTTGGTGTACATGAACCTTAAGTTTTACCCAGTTTGCTAAAGAATAATTTCGGAATATTTTTGGGTGGCTAGTTATGATTTTGCCGCCCCGGTGGCAAAGTGGTTAGCATGCTTGCCCCAGCGACCGGAGGTCCCGGGTTCGATTCCCGGTGGTCACAAGGAAAAAATTTCACGGCTGGTTTAGGATCAATGAATTAATCACTCATTATCCGAAATGAAAATATGATTATCAAACCTCATTTGAGGCGGCCAAATCCCTTGATGGGATATAATGCCAGAGAGAGAGAGAGTTATGATTTTGACTGGGATACCGAATGTTACTGCGACGTGATCGGAGCAAAATACATGTAGTGCCTATGGCTGATTTGTAAGAATTATGTTCTTGGTGAGAACTAGGTCGAAAATTGAGGGGGCTTTTGAAATGTGGGCTCATAAGCAGCATTTAGTAGCAGACTTGATTCCATGCTGATTTTTTGCAGGTCCTCTCCATTCGTGTTATTAGAGCGGCAACTTCACAAAAATTGAGATATTTGATGTTGCTCCTGTTAAATTTTCTTACATATATTGAACAGACTATAAAGTGATTTTTGGCCGATCCAACGTTTATTAGCATTGTCTCAGTTTCGTCAGTGATGAGCGCTCGGTCCTTGAATTGAGGAATACTTTTATAGCCTAGCTATGATAGCCAGGGAATTTTAGTCTATGCTGTTTGTTAAGGTCCATTTCTAATAAAAATATTAAGTGTGGTGGATGACAAGACATCACATGCTCCTGTTCTCTCTAGAAGTTGTTCTTTCATTTGAGGTTGGGTATAAGATTTAGTTAAGGATCTCATAAAGGCTGGTTCAGGATTTCATAAAGGCAGGTTATCGTATTCTGTGATGAATTGATAGCATTTCTTTTTGAGATAGAAAAGATTAGACCCGAAGTATGTATTAGGCGATTTACTGTACTGCTATAGGAAGGCGAAGATGGGCGAATGCCTTTAGCATTAACGCTAAATCAAAGCATTTTAGGTTTAATGGTTTAGAACTAAACTATTGACAAACCTGTTTTTAAAAGCTTTCGATCACCTTAATATAAATGTTGTTCTAAAGACTCTAGTATTTTTTATTTAAATTAAATCAAGCCCACAAGCCCAAAGAAACTCCATGCCTGATTGCACACAAAATAAATTATACACGGAATCGACAAAGCTTAGTTTATAATGCTTTTAAGTTCAAAATACCGGGCAAGTGGTGCAGTGGTTGAAGCTTTGGCACTTGGACCGGAAGTTACTGGGTTCGAATCCCATCAGAGATTAGATGCAAATCGAATTTTCATCAACGATTACAATCGGTGATGTTAATAAACACAACCAAGACCACCTGATGGAGTGCAGAATTCAGCGCCGACCCAAAGTCCACGTCAATGTACAGATTTTGTTTGATGCTTGTAAAATTTTTTGAGATTTGGAATTTAGAAAAAGCTTCTCTAGAAATAAATTTTATTTGTGTTTAGTGCTTCTCTTAGTAGTTGGCAAATTAAAAAATTAATAGAGAATTAAAAATTATAAGCTCATAGGATTTTAGGTTTGGTAGTTAGAACTTACCTGTCAACACCTGTTTTGTAAAGCTTCCGATCACCTTAATACTAATGTTATTCTAAAAGCTTTATTATTTTTCATTTAATTTAAATCAAGCCCACAGGCCCCAAAAAACTTCATGCCTGATTGTACACAAATGTAAAATCCTTAAGCTTTAGATAAGAGTACCCACACGAGGGTTTTCTAGGAAAAATATATTTGTATGTTAATTATGCATTTAAGCTTTTCACCGCAAAATTAAACTTTTAGTGCCTTTTAAAGCTGTTCGTATTTGAGCTTTTTATTGTGAATTGGTATCTGTAATACCATAAAAATGGATTGGTTCTAAAATTGAGGTAAACAAATTTCGAAAAGCTTTTTAAGCTTATGTACAGTGTTGTTTTAAATATATAGTTCACATATAAAAGCAGCGCCTTTTCGCATTTCAAATTAAGATTTGTATATATTACAGCTTTTCTTTAAAAATAAACCAATTCAAATTTAATTTCAAAATTTAGAGAGGGTTAAAAAAGTTTTAAGTGATTTAAATTTTTTGTTAAACTTGTAAGAAACAAGTTTTGGTTAAATCTTGCAAAATTTTGCTAATCTAAGTGGAGCTTTTGATTAATAATTTGTATTCAGTTAACTGAATAAAATTGTGAACTGAAAAATATGTAAGATTAAGCTGACAATTTAATTTTTGGCGTGAAAAGGTGCGTTTAGGTGTGAAAAACTTTAAGCTGAACTATTAATGTACGTATTCGTCAATTATCAAAATTGTTGTAATAACTAAAGTTTTGAGCCAGTATATCCATAGTTATTGAAATTTTAAATTTTCCAGATGCTTATACTCAATGTGTATTTTGTGAATAGAGCTTTTTATTGTGTATGGTCCTTTTATATAAGCAAATCTAGCTTAATATGAATTGCTTCTAAAGTTTAGGTAGACAATTCAAGAAAAGCTTTTGTGGCTTATGTACAGTACTGTGAGGATTAACTGTTGCACAAATCAATTAACCTACAAAATGCAGACAGATTATTTCTAAATATATAGCACAGCACGCTAACATAAGCATGGAGCCCCGTCTCTTCGTTGCCCGAGTCCTGAAGCAAATCGAGCTTGATCTGGTTTATGGAGTTAATTTCTCTCACCTGACAAGCATATTGGAAATACTTACATATAAAGTATAATCACAATACTTTAGCGAGTTATTATGTTTCGCTTTCGTAACCCCGAATTTTATTTGATTTAACGTACATTTCGCGATTTCTATATTAAATTTTGGGTTATTCTGTGTGATGGGCTGTTATTCCTCTGTGATACATTATCCACGCGTCTTTTAAACTTGTTTACAAATTGGTGTCGACATAACATAGACAGTTGATTTTTGCTTGGACAAGTGATATAATTGGTAGAGTATGAAAATATTTCGTAGACAATATAGATCATTGGTTTTTGTGGCAGAATGAGGGAGAGAGAGAAAGAGATATAATACTAGAACCACTACACCTATCCACATCAAGCAACCATTACTTGCGTTAATACAAATTTGGGTGACCTCATATGGGAATAGGATAAAAGTAATCGTATAAATAGAACGAAATGAGATCAAAAGGCATGCCAGCTCGTCTCATTCAGCAGCAGTCTGTCTCTTCCAGAAGCCCTTGGAACCTGGCTAAAATTTAGTGCGGACCAACCACACATTTATTCGAAGAAAATAACTCGTTTATGCGTAACCTCATTAATGGGGCATCCAAATCCCTCCATCTACGGGATATGGCGACAGCGAAATAAAAAAATTATCAGTCAATAAATTAGCGTACGCCGGGTAGTCCCAGTTTAACACGAATCTCCAAGTGTCGATGCAACCAATTTCGTACAAATCATTCGTCAGGAATTTCGGAAAATCGATAGTGCGTCAGAATTTTATGCATCCAGGATTGTTCTATAGAAATTAATAATTTCAATTCTACTATAATCGAAAGTTTCTTATTTCAAGGCTGCATAAAATGTCGGTATCTAATGTCTTTCCATGGCTTTAGCGATAATCATGACGTTGTACGAGGGTAAACCTCGTAAATAAATTTCCGAAGTGATTTTCGAAACGAATACTGCATACCTCTACATGTGTAATGTCAAGTTTAACATCGGTTTTTTGTGCAAGATAGGCTGCAGAACACTTCAAGGTTATGTATACAACCGGTTTGTTTATCCTACTATAAATCGAGCGTTGATCGTCTATATATTGGATATGGGTATGATTTTACCTGACTTTTAATTAGTATTGTTACGAATTTCAGGGGTTCGATATGGATTCGTACATGATTTTGAAAATAGTACACTCAGCGATTTAAGTTACAGACTTTATTTTCCAACACCTTTAATTTCTGCAGCGAATTACTACTTTTCGCTTTGTTTAATTTTCATTTTTAACTTGCACTGTTCTATCGTTGTGCTTATTTTTTATTGCATCTGACTATGTAAGTGTATTGCAATGGTCAATCAAGTTCATGTAGTAGAATTCACGAATAATCTTCCCCAACAGTTCCCCTGTTTTGATGATTAACGATGTTGTTAATCCGGAATGGGTACAAAGGGCCGAATGTCGAAAGGCCGAATGTCGAACGGCCGAATGCCAAAGGGCCGAACGTCGAACGGCCGAATGTGTCGAAGAGCTGAATATCGAAGGGCTGAATGTCGAAGGGCCGAATGTGTCGAAGTGCCGAATGTGTCGAAGGGTCGAATGTCGAAGGGCCAAATGGGCCGAAGGGCCGAATTATTTTTTTTTTGTTTTTAGAAATATAATTTATTAAATTTGTTGTTTATATGTTTATAAATATTCAATTTTTGTATATATTTTTTATTAAACATAAATGAATTTCTTATGAATTTATGTATTCTACTATTTTTCATCACGTATCTCGTCAGCGATACATTTTGGTGAAGGAGAATTTTGTCATGCGCCACCAATAGATATATGTACAAAAAATAAAAAAAATAATTAAATTAAATAAAAAAAATATAATTCTAGGAACAAAAAAAAGAAAATAAAAAAAATTCGGCCCTTAGACCATTGGGCCATTTGACACATTCGGCCCTTCGACATTCGGCCCTTCGACACATTCGGCCCTTCGACACATTCGGCCCTTCGACATTCGGCCCTTCGACATTCGGCCCTTCGACACTAGTGGCCCTTTGAAATTCGACCCTTCGACATCCGGCCCTACGACATTCGGCCTTTTGACATCATACAGTTAATCCCAGTATTTTCTATGATGATTACCGCCGTTGTTTACAATTCCTTTCGTTATCTGCATATCCCTCTTCACTTGGATGGTCATTTTAAAACCCAATTCTCATCAGTAGTGGAAGATTACTTGTTGTGGTAACATCGATGATGTTAAGAATAATAATTGCTTAATAAATTTATAGTCTGGTGTTCGAACTTGTCACGTTTAGGTTGACAATAGTGGTTGGTGATACGCGTTTGTAGAAGAGAATTCGTAACACTACCCCACCTTAAATATGTTCATCCTGAACCAACTAATCCATTTTCCTGTAATCTATGAATATGGACTACTTTTATCTTAGTTCTGGGATATTGTTGAATCCGGTATACAACGTTACAACGTTAATCCGTTTGATAACTTTATAAGGACCTTCCCAACTTTGTTGTATTTTCAGTTATATCCGTTTTCTTCTCTTGGGATTGTATACGCCCAACTCAAATCCCCTTCTGCAAATCTTTCTCTATCTGCTGTTAGGATATTCCTTCTTACTACATTATCAAGCAGGTTCTGGTTCTAGTAACCCAAACTTAATATGACATGGTAGGCAGAGCACTGAACTGCGATACCTCAAAAAGAATAGTATATATCGATCCAATGACTTATTTCTTCAGATGTTCTTCCAATGTCCGGTAAACCTCTCCATAATTTATCTGATATTGAATGGAATGGTGTGGTACGAGTTTTGTTTTTGTCAAGAATATTGCGAAGTTCTAACACGGATGATTCAAAATTTCTGTTTTGATTCGGGTGTAGTTCTCGCGGTACTCCGCATCTGCAAATCTAATTTTTCACAAATATGTCAGCTACTGTTCGGGTTTCCTGATTTACAATCGTAACGATTACCATCTTCTGTTTTTGGAAACGGGCCGGCAATGCCCATTGCTATTCGTTCGAATATTTTTCCAACAATCTATTGCTGAATCCTTCCTTTTCGCTTCACACTGTTCTTCCTTTTCGCTTCACCCAATAAAACCGGTGCCTTATCTTATCCAAGGTTTTACTGATTCCCAGTTTTCTACCTTGTACCAGCCACTTCCTTACTAGCCCAATTGCCTCAAAGACCACCTGCACTTCTTTCAAATATTGTTTACCCCAATCATGTTCCGATTCAAACTGCATTCGGCAATAACTGTAAAACAGTTCAGTCTTTGCTTACAGTGAACTGCATAGGGTTTTCATGATAACCCATATTTGCGTTGTAGTCAACATATCTTGTCTCTGCGCAGTCTTGAAAATGCAGGCTTGTAGTTGTTCAATCCATCTAGTCACTTGGGTTCCTTAAACTCCATCAATTACTTCAAATATTTGTGGAAATATTTAACACTGCCCACCACAGCCAACAGGTCTGTGTGTGTGTGTTACACAATAATTTTGACAACTCGCTATTTGCTTTCTTGCTTCTGTTCCTCTGCACTGCACCTATCCTCGGGTAGCTAGCATCTGTATCCAAAATGGATATCCTACCAGCCTGCAAATATACCACAATAGAAGCGCTGTATAATTTTTTCTTTCATTCTTACATGCTTTTTGATGCTCTGTGTTCCATTCAGATGGCTGGCTTTTTCCCGATTTTGCCGATTAAATAAACCAGACATGTTTTCCAATTTAGGCCTCTTAGGACTTGCTCTATTGATCTCTTAAATGTAGCAGGCGCATTACATACTCCAAACGGCATTACCACAAATTTGTAAAGGATGTATTGCTGCTTCCCAATAATCGTTTTTGAAATCCAATGTACTGAAAATCTTGGCCCGTGTCTCGACCTTTTTAAAGTTAGCCGAAAGTTGCCAGCCGAAAGATAATGCAGATAGTGTCTTGACTATTTTAGTCGAAAGTTAAACTCTCTTTATACTCTCGCTCCTATCGATCTTTAAATTCCTATGAACTGAAATAATTTTCCCTTCACCCGAATGATATAACCCGATCCTAAATTCTCTTAAATTCGAGTTCATGACTGATTTTTACTGTATTCAAGACACTATCTGCATTACCTTTCGGCTGGAAACTTTCGGCTAATTTTAACAGTATTGAATCTCGACCCTTTCTTTGACTATAACTCGCAAGGCATTTTGTTCACTTGTGTTTTTTTGAAGAGGTACCTCCACATTGCGCCATTTTAGTGCCTATTTCTTCAAATACACGAACATCTGCTATTTCTTTATAACTTTCAAAGCAATGATTCATGATTTTACCTCAACTGTTGGTTCTTAAATGCAGTTCTAGATTAGCGTTCTAGTCCGTTCAAAACATCTGCAGTTGCATTGACGTTTGCTTGACCCGCTAAATTCGTGCTTTGGAGTTGAATTGTGCACAATTCTCTGACGTTTGATTTTCCGTCTCTTTCCGTTCCAACTCAGTCATGACTCGCTCATTCCTCCTTTCTGTTGCGGATACAGTTTGCAAAACATTTGCAACTTCCCCACGAAAAGCCAAAATGAATGAGCTCACTTGTCCCCCTCAACCCCAACAATTGTACTGCTCTGCTGTTTGAAGCTGTACTTTAAAATTCTCCAACGGAATCTCTTCCTCGAATATCGGAGGCTTTTAAATTCCTCTTGGGGTTCCAGCAATCGGTTCGGTCGAATACGTTTTATTTAGTTGGCCATCTTGAAAAGCTTGCAACGTATGTGTTTCGAGGTGGGCCTTCCCTTTCCTTATTTTATTTTTTAACTGTTTCCCCTTATTAGTCCTTCAAATTTTGTGAGCTGGCCATCGACCTTCACTTCTAGTGATTTCGTCTCTCTTCTTAGCTCTTTTACTTGGAGATCTTGAGCTTACTGAATATTGTTCAGTTTCTGGTCTAACTCGACAAACCACCCATCTTGTTCTGCTCGCAGTTCATCAAATTCTCCACATTGCTCCGCCAATTGTGCATTTTACTGCTCAGCTTTGGAAGCCCAGTATGCTTTCATTTCCTTCATTCGGAGTAACAACGCCTTCATCATATCTCTATTATCCAAGGTTAATTGTGTTCTGGAGTAGGCGATTGAACTGAAATGGTTGTTTCCGTTTATTGCATTGCTCCTGTTCCCTCATTTTATACTTCTTCTTCGTAGAGCTGTTCGTTCTACTCATCGATTGGGGTAACCGGCGTCATCCTTGATGGTCCTGGCGTCGGTGATGATTGTCGCTATCTTCATCCTTCTGTTTCGACATCCTTTCTTGTCTCGATCGTTCTTGTTGCCTTCGGTTGAGAGCCCGAGTAAGACGAAGCGTATTCGTCAAAGTACTACCAACGTAATAAATAAAAGGTAACTTTTTCAATAAATATTACAATGAAGAGAACTAGAATCGCTAGTATTAATTAAGCAATTATTTTCATTTTCTAATCCTCCCCCCCATCATATCCCGTTTACATTACAAAGACGAGCAATCCGAAAATTTCCCAGAATTTTGTTTATCAATATACATATATCAAGTTCGAGAGACCCAATTATTCAAAATATGCCCAAAAAACGGAAACAACACTTCGATTTTCCATTCTAGCAGTGCAAATTAATTAAATTAAATTCGATCTACGTATATAAACATATACAATATACTTGATTTATGTAGGCGAAAGAATACGTTTTTATCAATTTTAGATTAAACCTACATTATGTATTATATTTAGAATATATACATTTCACTATCTATCTCTTTTCACGGAAATCAAATCAAATCGAGAAAACGGCGATAAATTTATATATGGAAAATTGGTTTCAATATGACAAAATTAATTAAACGGCGGATGAATGGTGAATTATCGCCCCAGTACTAAAAACTTTGATGCATTCCCAATCGAATTGTATACAAATGAAATCGAATCAAAATCCACACAAAACTTGAAAATGTATAAATCATATCAGTTTACAAGAAGTGTACTAATGTACTACAATCAACTAAATGGAACCTATAGGTAATAGTATAGAGATGATATTATATAAGAAGTTAGTAGACACACACACATATATATATACATATATACGTATATATTATATACAATGACAAAACAGTAAATTTTCTTTTGCGGTGAAAATATTTTTTTCCTAAATAGATAAACAAAAGTTTTTCCTTTTTTTTGCTTGAATTTTCCTCGATTCGTTTTCGTCTCATTTTCTTTATGCTTTGTATATATGATGTCATTCACAACATGATAAATGTGATATAAATTTTCTATTAAGTTAGAAATGAAATATTGGTTTGGTACCACCGCACCATATCAAGGCAACAAATGGTGTAGCAGGCAGGCTAGGGATACAGGAGTAGGAAAAACTTTTTTCCGTTACTTATTTTTTTTTTATTTTCTAATTTATTTTCCCTACATATAGATTTTGTGTCCTAATTTTTGTTGTTGTTGTTTTTGTTGTTTACCTTGATTTATTAATTAATTAATAATGATGTTAAAGTTATATCTTTTTTTTTGTTGGATAATATTTCTGTATTCACCAGGGGTATGAAAAATGTAACATATTTTTCATATTCATATATGGATATAAAAATATATTGTGATAACATAAAATTTAATTAGATGTAAATTATATATTTTTATTATTTACTGGTATCTTTTTATTTTTTGTATTATGTTCGAAAAACCATAAGACGTGATGTTTTTCTATAAAAGAGTCATGTATTTATTTACATCATGATTCTCAACTTAATGTGAATTATATTACGAAATCTTGGGCCAGGGAAACAGGATACTTACAAATCTAATTCGATAATTATCGTTTTCGATAAATTGTGTTTTTGATGAATTTTTATTAAAAGTACAATTTATCGAAAACGATAAGTATCGAATTGGATTTGCAATTTGTAGTACAGGAAACATAATTATTTTAAGTAAAATTAACTTTATTTTTCAACATACACTGCGGTCAACCAGAGATTTGCCAAAGGCAAATTAACTTGCCTTTCAGTTTTTTAAAGAAGTTCAAATTTACCGTTATTTTTTCGGTTCTGTTGATTAAACGCCATTTAGAAACACAGTCTTTTATATTTTTATTTTAATATTTTTTTTTTTAATTTTTTACTTTTAATTAATGTATACTACCCCATTCTTTAAAATTACTTCAAAGATTCCGTCCTTGGAAGAATCATATACAGATGTTAAGTAGTCCAACAAAATCTTTGCCAAGGCAGCTTTAATTCTTGCAATCAGTTTTTCGTTGGATTCGTATTGTTTGCCTCTTTTATAAATTTTGTGTGTGAGCCAACCCCAAACGTTTTAGAAGATATTTATGTCAGGGAATAACATGGCCATGGTAATAACTTAACGTTTTGACTCGCAATCCAAGACTTTACTGCACGGGCATTATGTGTGGGCGCATTGTACTGTTGGAAAATAAACTGAAGAGACCCAACTAGCTCCTCAATTTCTAGAAAAACTGATTGCAGCATATTCGTATAAGGGAATTTTCTCAATATGAAATGTCACTCCATACATGTCATGATGGTGGATCTCAAATTGTTCTTCTTTGCGAATGCTATGAATAGAATAATTATAGCCGTATGGTCCAATTACTATTCATTGCTTTCGGATGGACATCCCAAGTAATATGCTGGTTGGCGAATTCCAACGGCGGTTTAGCGCGATTTTTTTTAATGTTTTGAATTTTATAAATCAAACACTAGAAATTGCTCTGCGAATTGTTGACTTGCTGGCATTAACCCCAGGTACCGTTCTGATTTTGTTGGTAGGAATGGCTATAAATTGAACGCTAGCCCATTCATTTTTCTTGTATCTTGCGGTGTCGCTGACCTACCGTGGTAGTTGCTTAATTACGATGCACTGTCTTTTAAATAATTTCGTACTGCGCTAGATTTTGGAAAACCCCTCCAAGTGGTACTCATCGATTTTTGCCCTATATGCCGTACTTAAACCATTTTTTCTACTCATTTTATTTCAGGTTGGCCGGGAGGCGTAAAGTAAGGACGTAAAAAGCATAACCGCGGAAGAGCAGGATGAGCCTTGAGCCCCAAAACAGATCGCATAATTATCAATAAAAAAAAAAAAAAAATATTTGTTGATGGTTGCTATATTCTCCGTGTTTTCTTCTATTTTTCAAATCGTTCTTTTATTCATGCTTTATATTCTGTTCCCTTTTTTTTTTATTTTTATAGAACATTCCGTTTGTGCTACACCAAAAGGTAGAATAAATAGAACATTAAATATCATCATTCTTCATTGTTTCAAACGTCAAACTCACTTTCGTGTAATGATTGGCTATCTTTTCATAAAAAGCGCAACGACACGGTTATTGTTTAACGTATTTGTCAAAACTCAAAAAATCTAAGGTACCGTCAAAAATGTATTCCATATATATTCATTTCAGTTCTGTTATTAAAGTTCCCGCGGAATATTCTAAATCCACGTGACCGCTATTCTATGCCTTCTATTCTTTCTGTAGAATAGATAAAAGAAAATACGGTCTACAAACACAAAGAAAAGTGCAGTTAGATTGCTATGTTTAAATTTTTATTCATTGCTGTTTTACAGAATAGTAATTTCTCTCTCTACTCAATAAAAAAATGTTCTTGGTTTTGCGAGAAATTACAGTAAAATTTTAATTTAAAAGTAAAATTGCAAGTGCGTTTAATCAAGTGAACTGCAATGTATTTTTCTACACTTATACAACGTTCTTTCAATTTCATTAAACCTTTTTTTTCCAATTTCACTAAACCTTTTTCCAAATATGAATTGTCAAACTCCTCAAAATAAGCATTTATTTCAGCTACTATTTCATTATTTGAGCCAAATCTCTTTCCATCGAGATGTCTCTTCATGTTTGAAAATAAGAGAAAGTGAGAAGGGGCTAAATCAGGAGAATATGATGGGAAAACAATTTGAAGCCCAATTCATCCAATTCTTGTTGTCTTTTCCACGATGAATGTGATGGTACATTGTCATGATGGACGAGTACTTTTTCGTCTTCTGTGGCCGCTCTTCCTTAATTTGTCCCTCAGAGTGACTTATAATGAATGCGTGTTAAGTTTAATTTTTCGATGAAAATAATTCACCATATAAATTTACCTAAAACAAAAGCAAATAAAAATAAATAGGATTAACTTAAGAAATTTCACACGTTTATAAAAACATGTTGTATAAGATAGCGGAATTATGACGGCGGAAAATAAGAGATTACGCTACTCGCCGCAAGTGGTAGCTCAATCACTAAAGAGAATTAATTTTGTTATGTAATTACGAGCGGAAATTTTTCATTCATTATGCATATATTTTTCACTAAATAAAACATCTAAAGCGGAATAAAATATTAAAAGTGAGCCTTAAAATGGCAAATTGATTGATCTCCGAAGTAAAGAAACTCGGTATATGAAATGTTGAAATTTAACAATATTACGTCTTTCCGGCATTCCTTCCACTAGTAGCCAATACTTTCGGTTGTTTTTCTAATTGCTTTGGTCAAACTGAGACTACTTGGAAAATTTGAGGAAAATTCATGGACTAGAATTTTCACTAGAATTTTTTGATTTTCTGCGGCCATATAAGTTATTTTCAGTTTTTGACCATTATCTCAAAAACTTCTACTAGTAACCAATTCTTTCGGTTTAATTTTTCTGTTTTTTGAGATATTGGCCAAAAACTGAAAATAACTTATAAGGCCGCAGAAATTCAAAAATTTTTAGTGAAAATTCTAGTCCATGAATTTTCCCTAAATTTTTTATATAGTCTCGGTATGACCTAAGCTATTAGAAAAGCAACCGAATGTATTCATACATAAACATAACTTATATTGGATTCCGATTTACTTATGTTGAGTGTTTAATTATTAAATTCAACCTTTCCAAAAATATTTCATCGATATGTAAATAATAATTTTGATCAAACTATTAAATTTTCCATCGCCCCAAAGTATGTATAAACAAAACTCATTCATTTAAAAAATAGGTGTCACATTTTAAAGTATTAAGAACAGTCCACCGTAAAGTGAGCCCGTGAAGTTTCTGACAAAAAATAACACGTATACGTATACGGCTCCAATAAGAAAACATGACGGAAACAGAATTCCTATTGGATTCAATTAGATTCCAATAGCCGCCATATTGAACTGTTTTAGTATTGGTGATTTACACTGTTAATATTTTATAAATGCAAATTAGTTAAAATTTTATTAAAAATTATTATTATATTTACTAGTGGAAGTTTTTGAAATATTGGCCAGAAACTGAAAATAACTTATTCGGGCGCAGACAATCAATAAATTTTAGTGAAAATTCTAGTCCATGAATTTTCACCAAATTTTTCATATAGTCTCGGTATGACCTAAGCTATTAGAAAAACAACCGAAAGTATTGGTTCCTAGTGAAAGTTTTTGAGATATTGTCCAAAACCTGAAAATAATTTATATGGCAGCAGAAAATCAAAAAATTTTAGTGAAAATTCTAGTCCATGAATTTTCCTTAAATTCTTCATATAGTCTAAGTATGACCTAATCTAGTAGCAAAACAACCGAAAATATTGGTTACTAGTGGAAGAAATGCCGAAAAGACGGAATATTGTTAAATTTCAACATTTCATATACCGAGTTCCTTTGCTTTGGAGATCAATCAATTTGCCATTTTAATGATCACTTTTAATATTTTAATCCGCGGAGATATTTTATTTAGTGAAAAAATATATGCATAATGAATGAAAAATTTCCGCTCGTAATTACATAACAAAATTAATTCTCTTTAGTGATTGAGCTACCACTTGCGGCGGGTAGCGTAATCTCTTATTTTCCGCTGTCAAAATTTCGCTATCTTATACAGCATTATAAAAACATGGGAAGTTTATACTTATTAATTCCTAAAACAACAGAACAATAATATAAATGGAGTGTATGGTATTAAATTACCATCATTTCGGTATTCTTGGTACACATGTAAGGATAAGAGAAACCCCGTTTAAAGTGAAATTAAGCGTATACGCGTACGTGGTGATTACATTTTTTTTTGTTGATAATGAAGTCAGTCATAGTTTCTTCTGAAGTTTCTGCAGTCGTCATAGCTACCAAACAATTGCGGTTTAGATCTCGCTATCTTTAAAACCACAAATCTCCACGTGTGTTTTCTTCGTTATTTGCTGGATAACTCAGAAACGCGTAAATATGGTTGGATGCATAGCTGCCTCCTACATATTTGGCTATCGATTTCTAACATTTTCCATGCGTCTTTTTAATTTTCACCTGTGACCTCAATGTGGCTTATCAGTCTGGTCGCACTCCCCAATACCGTTGTTTTTAGCTGTTGTATCTTGATGGTGTCACTAATATTGTCCATTTCATAGACTAACCGTTTGAATAGATCGTGGAACGATGACAATTTTAAAGGATCACCATATAAACACGGAATTTCGATCCGTTTTAGTATTACATCGGATAGGGGCGTCGGTCTAGAATGTCAATATACACTTAAAAAAATCTCGTTGGTGAAATTGAATAATCGATTTCGTTTAACTTTGAAGAAACGATTTAGTTAATTTGATTGTAGTTACTATTGATTTGATTATGAAATATTCAATTAATTGCAAAAAATAAAAATTTAAATTAAATTTTATTCCAATTAACGAAAGATTTCTTCAAATTTAATTAACTTTTAATTAATAATACATTTGATTAAATGTCTCCATTTTGAAGAAATTGTGATTTAGTTGAAGAATTGACGTTTCAAAAAGTTCTATACTAAATTTCGTTGAATCAAATAAATGTATTCAATTTAACAAAATTATTAACTACCTGTAGAAAAAAGAGTACTCGGTTATTTTATTTTAAACCATGAGGAAAATAACTTTTAAGTCAGTTCTAGGCACATTGTGTAATCCGAAACATCTATTACGATTTATTTATATTTTTAAACAGATACTATATAAAAAGGCATATTTCGCGTTAAAATTTGAATAATAATTTAATATAAAATAGAAATTAATATTTGAAGCCAGTGAATAACATATATTAACAATAAATATTGTGAAGAATAAAAAAGTTCGATGGTGTGCCATTTTCCATTTACTATACATTGTGTTTTGGTTTCAACTACCAGCGTTGTATGAGGAGTAAACAAAAAGGATCAGAACTAAATGTTCCGTTAGTGATTCCAAGGGTTTCTTGATTTTGGGTTCGCAGCATTTTTTGAGGCATTATTAGTTTACTAATTACTTCTATTGATCAAAAGTGCGTATCTAGACACGTTCACTAGTTATGACTTCCGATCGACACCAGAGCCTTTCAATACAGCAAATGCAAATAAACGAAAATTACCGTGAGGCTCGAGCGTTCTGTGATATCGACACTGTTGTTGGAGTATATTAAATCCGGCTCGAAGGACCATTGATAAATTTCCCAATTATTGCTCAAATAGTAAATTTTGGTATGGAATTTTTTTTGAATAACTAGCTAAATATTAGATTACTTCCGGTGAGGTCAAGTAAAATATGATCATTAAATCAAAGGTCCAAATAATCAAAGCATGTTGAAACCGGAGATTGAACAATAGGAACGTTTAGGATTTACAAGTAAATGCACAAAAAAAAAGTATTAAAGGCTCATTACTTCATATGAGCCATATTATTCTCGTCAGTATCAATAATTTTCTTATTATCACAGTGATGATGATAAGGACATTGTTTTTCATTTCAGCCACATACGGGTACGACCTATATACGCATACAAGTATCTACATTTATTCGTTATACGCATATCACACATCTGTTGCAGAATAAACTTTTTTGTTTGTATGTGTGTGTGTGTGTGTGAGTTTGGCATGTTTCGACTTTTATTTATTATTCCAGCGACGTCTATACGCTTCGAGCATTTCAAATCATTTCTCATCTCTTGCGTTTTATAATTTTTGGGTATGCGCATATAATACACAATAACACCTTGTTTGTTTGGTGTACAATGATAATTTATATGGTACACGTGATATTGTTAAGTGTTTCCCATTTTCCTATATACCTAGTTCGATTTTTATTATACATATATTTTGTTGTTGCTGCTGTTAACTTGTTATACCTACTCGTATGTAAGCGGCACCAGAGATGATATCACTTTTCCGTTTCCACCCCTGTCAATGTGTGTGTGTGTATGTTGTTAAAATTTGACAAGACATATCAAGAGTGATATATGATAAAAAATGTTAATAATTACATTTTTATAATATTATTGTAACACCTTTTCTTCATGTCATTGTGTCGCGGGAGGGAACTGTATATATTGGGAACGGTAATATAAAATACATTTTCATAATTTTAATGTTAATCTAGCACGGAAAAATGTCATTAAACGTGTCACACATTAAGTTGTTTGTGGATTAATTAATCCGATAATAATTGTAAGGATTTTGAGATAAACTGTTAATGTGTTTCCACGTGAGACGGGAGTAAAATGTTTCAACGAACCTGTAACTGATTCCAATCAGAACCAACTATTCTCCGATTCTTATTCCATTACATCATGTGTTCTGTTATATTAAAACTTCTGAAAGCCTAAATTTAGTTACCAAATTTAAATATTTTACGCATTGTTCGGTTAAATTCATCATTCCAATTCGCTATAAGTGGTTATAAGTGACTGGGAACAAACCTGAGTTGTGACATTACTTTATGAAATTAATCACTTTATAATAGCGATTTTAGTCACGCTTTGGTACATTCACTAAATTAATCTTCCACTCTTCAAGAGCTAGTCTCTTCCAATTTGTGCCAGATTCACTTATGTTCAAAATGAAATAGTTATGAATGAAACTGCTCTTTTTATAAGTTGTTGCGGGAAACCTTTCAATTCGCCTATTTACCTCGCTTTTGAAAGGCTAGGTAAATAGGAAAGCATTGATTTCGAAATTATCTCTCATTTCTCATTATCAATTACCACCACTGCTGTGGGAACGCAAAAACTGAACAATATGTCCTAAACTGGGTTGTTTGCGTGTTTGGCAGAACTGGATTCGATTAGTTTGGCCTGAGCGAACTACGAAGATTTATCAATCACTGTAAGAACGAATTGCTTCTCTGTCATTATAATGGTAGGGCCAGGAAAATTAAGAATTGGAGTAGTGTGAATTGCCTGGTATTTAGGATGATGAATTTTCTTTTTTTATTTTGTGCAAAGTTTGACCAAGGTTTGATATTTTAAAATCCATTTTTGAAAAGTAATATTTCTGAATGATCTCCTGCAATTTTCGCAGGGATTCTAAAAATACATACATTTCGCTCCATACAATTTACTGACACATGCCTAAATCGTCCCGGGTTTAAAATCTACTATGCAAAGTAGTCTGGAGTAATCTTGACGGTCGTTATTCAGCCCTATGACAAATCTGTTTAGAGCTTTGTCTCTATACGCCTGAGTGATGATTGACGGTGATTCGTGGCTCATTTTCATACAAATAATTAATTTAGTATGAATGAAAGATGTTGATATATACCGTTTCGTAGAAATCAGTCACTGTGTGGCGTCCTCGCACTAAAATGTTCATCTGGTGTTCCAGGATTTCCAGTTCAACCTTTTTTTATTTTTTATTTATTTATTTACGATGCAATCTGTTTTGGGGCTCACGGCTCACCCTGCTCTTTCGTTATTTAGTTGTTTACGTCATTACTTTACTCCTGTACTCAGCCAACTCGAGAACGTACGGCTATTTAAGACCATCTGCACTTTGCAAGCTCCATGCCAGCCTATACCGGCATTGAAGATATGCCGATTAAATCTTCCAAATAGTAACGGATGTTCAGAATACCTCAGAGTAAGAGAAATTACATTCGGAATTTTGAAATGTGTAAAAATCAGTGGCAACGAACTGTCACACAGTATTCCAAGCTATGTTGTGAAATTCATCATTTTTGCATTGTTACACAATTCCACTATTCCGAATGTAGTTCCGAAAGATTTACCAAAACTCGAACCCGCCTAGGTAACATTTAGAAATTAATAGTGTTGGACCAATATATAAAATTTGTTTTTATTGAAATGACTTGGAGATGGTAGATCATTCGATCAAATCGACGCAAATTTCCCTAAATCTCACCTAAGTTCGCAGTATGCCAAATAATTATTTAAGCTTAGCTCAACTCTATAATTATCACAAATGTTTCAATACGCCGACTACACCAACATGAACCATGTTATTTCGGAAGAGGTGTAATTGCGAGAGTTGTTGTTGTTAATCATTATTTTATTACCGTTTTTACAATACAGGGATACAAACCGGATTTGACAGCGTAAATTCGTAACAATTGGTGACAACACTGTTGAATAGACACTACTTAGGTCGGAAAAGTTTTTCAAGAGTATACGCATCAGAGATTGGCGACCAGTACATTTAATGTACTCAACTATGTCCTCCGATTATATGGAGAGGGGCAAAACAGATTTTTTTTCACGGCATTCGGGATCCAGAGATACGAAGAGCTGAGATTTTGTCACCACAAGCTATTTTCACTGAAACTATTGTTGTGCTTTAATCAATGAAACTGCACAACTTATTATCAAACGAGAGAATATCGAGCAGAGGGCACATGTGACAAGGTGGATCACATCTAGCTGGGAGACCACCAAAAGTGAGCTAGGACACCATCTCCAAGGCAGCGGAAATCGAATGAAGACAATGCATTAACAGAGCACGATGACTCATGTAAAGGGTCGTTAAACTCTAACGAGACTAAAAGGGGCTACCACAACTGATTGCTTCATAACCTCCATCCCTCTTTCCAGATTAGCATGAAATGATGATAGCTTGACAATAACAGGTGACGTTGATGGGAAAATTTATGTAACTATTATATGGTCTATTATATGGTCCTCCATTCGTCTCGACCCATTGCACTCGTCCTCCAGTTTCGATATCCTAATATGCGTAGGTCTTCTTCGACGTCGTCACGCCAGCGCAGTCGAGGTTTTTCTCTACGAGGAAAGCGCACCGGCTAGTTGTTGATGGAAAAAATCACAATTGGTGATGAAAATAATAGCAACTATGCCTCTGTTGCAGAAAGATATGGAGCTTGCAACGTGCAGATGGTGTTGAGTAATTGAGTGAGTACGAGAACGGATTGTTTGTGACTGTATAAAAAACAATGGAGTTTATTGGATTTAAAAGAAGATTAAATCCGGTTCGAATTATTTTAACAGATTTTACTAATTTGCATTATAATAACACAGTCGTATGTTTTTATAGGCTTCAGCCAACGCCAGTTGGTGTTTTCTTTTGCAAGAAATTTCGAATTTCATATGTAGTATTAAATCAAAAAATCAACTAATTGTTGGCGATATGAATAACCTTATATCTATAATTTTCTTCCTAGTTCTGATGCCTATATATGTCGCCCATCGGGCTTGAATTGCTGATTAATATACCTACCTGAATTACATTAACGTTTGCCACGAATCACCATTTCATTGCGATTTTGTTTAAAGTGCCGGCAAGTTTAACATTTCAACAAAAACTGCAATCTGATCGTATAAAAAAAAAGACGGGAAAGGTTCGGAGCCGAACCCTATAAGCAGTTTTGTTGCCTATAAAATAAAAGAAAATAGTTTTTCCACAAAAAAATCACAAACCACCACACCTAAACATTATTACCACTCTCACCCACCATCAAAAACCCCCAAAACCTATCTCACCCGCACCACCCTATACCGCACCACCCATATTATCACCCTTTAACACCTCCATACCCACTTCCACACACACACAAACCATCCACACAAACCCTCATTAAAAATATGTTGACCGTTTTTTAATGAACTCCTTGTGATGATACAACTATGGCGCTAATTTATTTTATGGTGGCGCTATCTGTTATCTTGAACATTATATAAGTTCACGGAGTTAAAACAATTAATCGTTTACCACCTTGGATTAGGGAATCGAGAAATATTTTCATAGCATTTTTGCCTAAATTGTATTTTTCTGGCCTACTGAAAGAATAAGTTTGGTGTAAATATTTTCAATGTTTTAAAATTTTTTGAAACAAAAGTTTCCCAATTAAATTTGTTTTGAAAATATCTGCACTAAATTTATTCCTTCAGCAGGTCGATTCTGGTTTTTCCTATAGGAAAAGAAATTAGGAAAAATATTTTCATAGTATTTTGGTCATATTTTTTTTTCTGACATACTATCTTAACAATTAGTGTAAATTTTTTCAAAAACAAAATTAAATTGGGAATATTTTTCCTATCCAATTTCGATACGGAAAAAATATTTCCTAAACTTTAAAATTTTAGATCAACCATGATTTCTCAGTAGGCCAGAAAATGTTATTTTTGACAAAAATAGTATGAAAATATTTTTCCTAATTCCTTTTCCCATAGGAAAAACCGGAATCGACCTGCTCAGTAGGCCAAAAAAATATAATTTATGAAAAAATGGTATGAAAATATTTTTCCCAATTCCCAGGGAAAGCCAGAATAGTGCCACTGAGAAACTGAGAATTTGTTATAAACAATTTAAAAAAACGGCCGTATAATCGAAATCTATGAGGGTATGTCTGAACCCTATATTGAACGCCCCCTATGATGTTCGCTTTTGAGTAAACCGGGGCGATAATAAAAGAAATTGGGACCTGGTCAATGAAATGATTTGGAAAAAACCTAACCCGAGTTCCATTAAAAGCTTAATTTCGGATATTGATATAGAAATTTAGGGAAAAACCATTCATAAATCGACAGGCAGTTAAAGATCCATATCTCTTCCATGGGACTTTTGTTCAAATCTATTATTTTTATCACCGAATAGTGAAATTACATTATTGATTTTTTATTGACATCGGCCTATAGCCGATAAAGCATTGAAATGCAGAGTCAGTAATTTATTAGATCATTATCGCATCTTAAGTGCCCATTAACATGGTTTCTGACAAGGATATATAGCACCGATATTGGCTTGGTGGAATTTCTCAGTAACATCTATAATAGAGTAAACAGCGGTATAAAGCTTGTGCTGATAGACCTCGTACGCGAATTTTTTAACGATTTAGAAATGGAAAAGTACAAATTAATGTCAATGGTAATCTTAGTGACCCAAAAAGTATGAACATCGGAGTACCTGAAGGTTCTGTATTTGGTCCCCTGCTGTTTATAGTTTATTATAATTCAATCTTCAGAGTAAATTTGTTTGGAAAATCACTGCATATGCAGAGGACTTCGCTTATATCTGAGCTTTAGCTCTGTTTCCAGAATTTTTCATCTTCCCGTAATGCTAATAACTTACCATGCATTTGTTCTGGTTAACCTGGCTAACTTTAACTATTCTAGTTTTGGATCTTAGGCTATATATTAAACGAACATGGTTTGAGAATTGACCCGGACCATGAATGAACGACGCCAGAAGACTGGTTATTCGTCAAGTAGTCCACCTTATCAAAATAATCAGAAGAAATCACAGATAGAGAAGCAAAGACAGTACGAAATGGAGCAAGTGGCTGAAGTGGCAACGAAACAACCGCGAGAACGAGGCTTTCAAAGTAATTTACGTAGTTTGAGAAGTCAGCGGCAAAGTGCGAAATGTTGAAATTGTCGGGAAAGTGGTCATTGCCATTTTGATTACCCGAAATCACGGAACCGCATATAATGCTGGTTTTGCGGACTGAATGGAGTGACTGTTGATGAATGTCCAAAAAAGCAGAAGAGTGGAATTCGGGAAACCGAGGAAAGGAAAAAGGGAAGGGGGAGGGGGAACATTCCACTTCCAATAACTGATTTTCGAAAGTTCCCCATATTTTTAGGAAAATCTATCCATTATTCAAGCAACCCGGGAATGCAGAAAACAAGGAACGCAACAAAAGAGAGTCAGTGACACAGAAAAACGAGGATGGTGGTTAATGTAGATGGCGATAATCGACCGCAAAATTAACGTTGAAGTTTTCGAGGTTGGAATCGTATGACGCAAAAGAAAATATCGTTGTTTGGATTAACTAAAAAATATAGAGGGAAAGCAAGGTATATAAAATAATAATGGTATACTATTCCCAAGTTGCATTTTCGTCATTTTTGCGCATTACGTCATTTGCATGGTACAATTGGTATTCTCTTTATTGAGTTTATTGAAATATATGAAAATGAATACAATTTTAGGTAGGTTTATCATCAGCAAGAATTGGATTCATATAATTGGAATTGGATAATATATTTATAAATCTTCATTAAAATAAACTATTATTTCAATTTTAATTTATGGTTTTATTTAGTTTTCGTTTTTTGGTATACATTTTCCAATAACCTTGCATTTAAAATTCTCATTTTGAAATACATTTTACATCGGAAAAACAATTTTTTTATTTCTAAATCTAAATTAACTTTTTTTGATATTGTTACAAATTCGTTTATAAAATTTCTACCTACTTTCAATGAAGTGGAATTATAATTATTGAATATATCCTCCAAAATTTTGAGTGATTTAACAAACTTATCATTTGGTTTTTTAAGCCGCCTTCACTTATAAAATCTGTACAAGTGAAACATCCACTAGGCTCAGTTTCGCAGTGATTTTGTACCATATTTGGAATCTTATTTTGCAGGCGCTTTATATTACAGCCTAAGTATTCTAACCCATCATAATGCAAACCACTCATATGATCTTCCGGTAAATTTGTTAAGACAGGGCCTTTATCTGTAAGGCCACCAAGTAACTTTGAAGTCAAAACATTTCTATTAATTAATTGTTGGTCATCAAGTAGAGTGTGTTTCATTGATTCGCATAAGTCCGTTTGTAAAATTTTGCAGTTATCTCGTTCAACATTTGCCGATTGTGAAACGATACCTTCGTTTCGCCCCAGTAAATAGCTCGTAGTCGATACTTAAATTGCAATGCCGTAGGGTTGTCATAACGGCCCTCTTTCGCACGTATAACTCCAAAAAACATTTCTAAAGGGTCTTGATTTAGACGATATGTAAGTATATTGGTAGCGTTGTATTGCTTTCGACATCGTTGAATAACATTCTCAAAGCTTTTATATTCGTAATAATTCCTTTTTGGAATGGTAAAAGTGACTTATTACTTCCAATTTGCATTTTTTTACATACATTTTCCATATCACTTAAAATTTCTTCTCGTTTGGCTGCCATTCTGGGGCGCGAATCTATTTTTGTAGATCGGACCAATCGTTAACCTAAATGATACGAACATTTTTTAAATTAAGGAATTAAATTTGCCTGTTTAAGTAAAATGGCCAATTCATTCCAGAATTTGAATTTTGCAATATCCAAACTGCCTACTCTAAGTAAAGCACAAGAATTGGTGTGTGAAAATAGTTGCGTTGCAAATTTCACCTTTTGCTTTTGGCCACCTTTAACGACTAGATGAGATAATGTTAAGCGATGAGCAATTTTTAAATCTGAAGTAGATTGATTGCTTAATAATTCTTCAAGATGTTTTTTAGTCAACAGGTTATTATTTAGCAGAATTCCAGAATCCAAAAAATGATTACTCAGAAGTTTAATGATATGAGGAGCGTCACTAAATACATATACTTTGCGATTATCTTTACAAGGATTTGCAAAACAAGGGTGACTTTCGTTTATTCCCATTTTGTTCTACAGCCCTCGGCTACCTCCACCCAAATCGGTAACAATGGCCACAACATCATACTCAATGGCACTTAGCTTTATTATAATTGTCTCTAAATTTCCTTTGTTAATTTTGCATCGTAATTTATTATAATAAACTGGCTGTTTCCAATTTTCAAATAAGCCTCTCGCCATTATAACCTGGACGTAGTTAGCTGGAGCAAGCAACGTGTCAGTTTTTTTTTCATATTCGAAAGATTTTTGAATTTTCATTTCATCTGCCATCAGCACACAGACTTTTTGATAAGGAGACAAATCCGAGTTTCCTATAAGCATAAAAACAACATTTAAATACCCTGGGTTGATGTCCACTTGCATAAATGGCGATGGCCTGTGAAATATCATCCACTTTCCATTGTACTCTTTTTCCTTGATTTCGATTTTTTTTTCCATACATTTTGTTTCACATAGCTATTTTCCTGTTCCAACTGATGACATTTTTTCATAAGCCGTTTATTGTCCTTCATTAAACAGTTTATTTCAGAGTTTTTTTCTAAATTTTTGCTGTGTGTAGAATAAAATGTGTTTTATGACATTTAGTATTTACCTCTCTTTTATCATGTTATCATTTAAATCAGATGTACTGGGTAGTTTTATCAAATTGTTTCACATATTTTCAAATATATACCTAGGAGGGAAAGTACCCATAGTTGGTGTGTGTAACAAATAAAAAAAGAAAAGGAAAAGCATCGCGATCTGGCATAAATTCAAGCGAGAAGTCGTGTATGAGAGTCTACGATTGCGACGATTGTATTGAGAGGAAACTGTGTCCGAGGCGAGTCCACTTCAATCGTTATATCTTTTTACTTCTGCACCTACTTCCCACCTGATACGATCGCGTGGTTAACAATTGGAGTCTAGATCGGTCGGTGACAAAAAAATCACACAAAAAATTTTCAACTGCTGCTTAAATCTCTGCTATAGTTTCTTCTATGTTGCATTACGAATGAAAGATTTTCGAACTGCTGCTCAGTTGGTGTACATGATACTACCGGTACTTCATACCGTTTTTCTGGACTTTGGAAGAACACGTACACCAGTAAATTTAACTTCGGGTACAGGAAGATACATTTTTTATACTAACGCCTGCAACCAGGGAGGGAGGTTAAATCTGTTTCGAATCATTTAAACAGATTTTTAATTTTTTTGCGAACATTTACCAATTTTGCACTGTACTAACTGTGACATTGTTTCTAATATTTAGTAAATTATTATAAACATGTGCGAGGTATTTAATGATCCACTTATTATATACTCCTATAATTAGTATACGTGTTTATAATCTGTCGATCTAATTGTTATTTATTGTTATTTTGTTAAATAATCAGTTAAATCAATTTTGGGTGCTTGGCATAATTTTGGCACTATTTTCTATTTTTGAATTAGTTTACTAAATATTTCCGAATATTAGTTTTGTTAATGCACTTAATATTAATTTGTGTGAGTAACTCAACCTCATCAACTGGTGATGTCGGTATTTACCTAACGTTGTTTTAAAGTACTGGAGGGTAACATTTCCTCCTGATGTCAAGTAAAAATAATGCCTTAATTATCGTATTTATTCTAAACCAAATTAACTATTTTTCTAATTCTTCAGTTTTCCTCCGCTTTCCTTAAATTGGACATACTAGTATTATTTTTAGCCGGACAGCTTAATCATTAATCATCACTCCCTTAAAAGATGAAATTCATTCTTATGATTATTAATCAATATTGCGGCGAACACGCACGATTATTGTTTTTGTAAACAGTTTTTTTTATCAAAATTATGAGAAATCGAATCAATCCATCACCTTTAAGACACACATACATAAAAATTAAATCAAATCACCATAAATTATTTACTTTGTTAACACAGGAGCAACAAAAAAAAACTACCTTGCACATCACATCAATAATTGAGTTGAACGAATAGCATCGAGAAAAGCGAGAGCATAAAATGGAAATCAACTTCTTATGTCAACACTTCCCACATACGATAGATTCGTGGAAATAGAAATTTCCTAAAATATAAATAACGGAAAAACCCATAAAACGGAACAAAAAAAAAATATTCGTAAATTAAATTAAGTTTTTCTCTATGCTGTGTTGTATATTAGAGTGCTAGGAATTTGAAAGTACCGAGCCTTAAATATCATAATCATAATAAAAGAAACAAATTTTGAGTCAAACCTTATTCTATGTTGTTGGCTAAGTTGTTCGGCAAATGGCAAGAGATTTCCTTTAATTTGTATCCAAACTGTGTCATTTGTATTCTACACACACTAAACAATATTCTTATTATTAATACTATCACTACTATTATTACTATTTTCTATTACTACTTTATTATTCGACTTGTTTGGACAAATCTTTGCACTCACAATATATGTTATACTCTATAAAGGAAAAGTAGATATACAAATTTCCAAATTTTTTTTATTTAGGTATCCGGGTTATGAAAGTATATTTTTGGCAATAGAATCAGGGGTGTATATAGATTGTATCACGTACACAATAGAATTTCTTATTTCATTTTTTATTTCTTTTTATATTCAGAATTTTTATTTTTCTCTCACTTCTGCTTAAAGCAGATCACATACGTATGATAAACACATAAACATATACGCGCATACAAAACAATTTTTTTTATTTTTCTAAAAGCACAAAACACGAAAAAAAATTATATTACATTACACCTAATAATGACTGCGGTATCTTTATATGTAGATAATTTTCACATGAAAATTTGGTTACGTGCGCGTTAATCGTAAATACGAACTCGTGTAAGAGAACTTATCGAATGAAAATCACGCATATGACTGAAAAATGAAAATGACATTTCCAGCCGAGTACTGAAAATTGATGTAATATTATTATTGTACACAAGGAATATGGCATGCGCATTTGAAATAAATTCCACAAGGAAAAACTGATTTTCCCCATTTTCCGATATCATCCTAATTTATTTCTAAGTATACGCGGCGCGCATACGATATACAATGTACCAACAAAATATATGTTACATTAAATATATTATTGTTGTTGCTTTATACTTGGTTGATGTCATTTTTCCAATTTTTGAGTTATCAACCGCAATACTACACATTTCACAAAAAAAAGCACTTTGCCGTTTCTGTCTCTAGTTATACTCGGTATCGGTACTACTACATTATATTCATTTTGTTTTTGTTTTATTTTCCGACTTGTGTGTATTTGATTTTCATTTGGGTTTGGCATTGCTGTTGCTGCTTCGGCTGTCTTTCTGTGTATGCTTTAACATGTCAATATCTGTACGTATATAGAACATATTTTTTTGGTTGTGGAAATGAAAATATAACGCGCGGGAGAATTTTATAAAATTGAGTGATTTTTCCTCGGTATGTATTATTCTATAAACTTTTTACGGTACGGGGAGGATTTTTTTACTCCACCTCATATATTCTTCGTTTTTTCTATATATAGAACACACACACACACACATATATACATTTCGGTTAAATCATATGAGCATAACAACAATCATAAAGCAAAGTAGAAAATGAAAGTTTAATAAGAAAATTTGTTTTGTTTTCGGGAAATTTTCTCTTTTCCTTTTTCCCGTTCCAATTTCTATTGTTTGATTTTGATCACGACAAGACAAGACGTAAGATGAATTTGGCAGCATCACAAAAAAATATTTTATAGGAATACGAATAATAAAAAAATATATATAATTGAGTGATGTGGATTATATGGGGAGCGAACTGAGCTTATATTCATTCCCTTTGTTTTCGATGACAGCAAGATGACTACAGCTTATTTTTTTATTTGCAATGCTTGCTTTGATAACACCAAGTCCTTCTTCTCGATCTTCTCCCTATTTCGTTCTTAACATTTTTCATATCAAACACGCCATCTATATGACAAAATAACGACCATCTGACATTTAGTTGAGATTCTAACCTAAAAAAATTTACAACAATTCATCGTTGTGACTGTTTCCACTAACTTTAATTATTTTGCGGTTATGCAATGAAGTATGGTCGTTTATAGCGATTGGTCTTGGTTTCAGTAAAGTTTTTTTGTTGTTTAAAGGAAATGTTTAGAAGGTCATGCGGTGGGGCTGAGGTTCCGTTTTAGATTTTTTTTTGATTCGCATGATTTAATTAAAAACTGACAAAGAGTGCTTTTCATTTGCCTGGAATCCATTGCGATTGGTTCAGATATCGAGAAAATTCGTTCAGAGGGTGTAACGACGATTTTCTTCAAAATTGCTAGAGGAGGGTTTTCGAAATACCCTAAAACTAACTAGTTATTGTGAATCCCGTCAAAAACGGTTATAAAAACCGTTTCATAACTTTTAATATTAAATAAAATTCTGTTTTATTGTTCCTAACAACATATTTCTACTTAGGTGTTTTTGTCACTGTAGTTGTTGACGGTTTAACAACTTATAAAATAATTCGCTAAGTCAGTAAGGATTCATTTTGTTTGCACAAAAAATCTTGCTTAATTTTTAGATTTTGGACAACGCTTTCTGATAAACATGACATGGCGAATGACAAATCTTTTAATAAGAGATGTGAGGTGACTTGGTAATGTCACCTTAAAGTGAAAACACCAAAGAAAAAAGTCACATTTTCTTTTTAATTTATAGATTACTTCAACTTTAATTTTTTATAAAACTAGTTAATAGCCCATTTCGATTAGACAGGGTGTTACTGAAGCTAATCTAATTTATTAGTGGTGTTTAGTTGTTTACAAGCCGTGTTAAACAATTTTTTTTCGATTTTTTTGTTACGGTGTTTTACAACCAAGAACAACAGCGGTTTATCACCACATAAAAAAAAACTTCAAGTAGTTTTAATACCAATGTTTCAACTGTTTTATAATCCTTTCAAAAAATCAGATTTTTTTTAAGCTAACTAAAATTAGTTTCTCAATAGTAAAAATTAAATGAGATTGTATCAGAAACCGCAGCCAAACGCAGCACCATTTCAAAAACTTTTTGTTTTAAATCCAAGGTTTCGTATCAGTTTATTTGGAAAAATTGGTTGTAAGGGGATTTTCAGGTGCCACGAATCGATTACGATGTGCCATTCCATATTTATGTTGGTTCTTGTGCTTGGGACTTTTTTTTAATCCATGCCATCAGTTTGGAGACCAAATCGAAGACGTACGAGTATAGGACTAATATATAATCGACTATAGACTATAATCTGTTGATGAAAATTTCTTTTTGCATCCTGCCCCTATCGGGATTCAAACCGGGTACCTCTCGATCAAAATGCCAAATCTTTAACCACTTTGTCGTTTGGTCAGTTTGGTGGCTTGAATGATTTTGATAAATTTGGCAAGGTAAGGTTTTCGTATGAAATGAAAGTTTAAAAGGAGTTCTGATATCTGGATGTTTAATGAATTTAAAAATCCATCGAATGGGTTGGCATGTTCACTATATTGCGTGATGTTTCACCATCTTGTATGCTATTTAACCATATTGCAACATGTTGCGTTGTGTTGCATAAGATGTTGCATTATTTTACGTTATATTGATATTGTACTATGTTGCGTGATTCATTATGTTGCTTAAATTTCCATGTAAGGGATATTGTGTGATGTTCTAGTATGCTGCGTCATTCTCGCTTGGTGGTTTTTGAACGTATTTGATAAAATTTGGCGGAGACTCCCGATTTCTAAATATGTAACTTATTTATTAGTCCTTCAGTGGGCCGTTACAAGATGTTGCAACATGTTGTGATGTAGCGCTATATTGGACCATGTTGTTGCACCATGTTTTGGAATATTGCATCATATTGCACCGTTATATGTGTTATATGTGTTGCACCATGTTTCATCGTTATATGTTCCATAATGTTGCACCATTTTGCCTTGCGATTCATATTGTTGAGTGATGCTCTACTGTGTTTCGATATGTTTCATAATGTTGCATTATGTTACACCATGCTGCAAGATGATTCACCATGTTGCTCGATATTGTACCATGTTGCAACACATTGGGTTGTGATGCACCATATAGTGAAATGTTGTGCTTTATAATAAGATGTTGCATAACTTTGCGTCATATTGATATTACACTATGTTATATGATGTTGCACCATGTTGCTTAAAGTTTCATGTAAGGGTCGTTGTGTGATGTTCCAGTATGTTGTGTGATGTTCGCCTCAAGAAGCGCCAATTCGTTAATATTTTATTTGGCTTGAACGTATTTAATAAAAATAAGCGGGACATGGTTTTAGTAAGGACATGGTTTGGACATGGTAAGAGTTACGATTTTTAAATAATTCGTTTCGTCCTACATATGGGGCATTGCATGATGTTGCAACATGTTATAATGCAGCGCTATATTAAACCATGCTGTGGGATGTTGCACCATGTTTTGGAATATTGCATCATGTTGCACTGTTATATGTGTTACGTGTGTTGCACCATGTTTTACCGTTATATGTTCCATAAAGTTGCACCATATTGCCTTGTGATGCATATTGTTGAGTGATAATGCTGTACTGTGTTTCGATATATTACATAATGTTATGTGATGTTACACCATGCTGCAAGATAATTCACCATGTTGCTCGATATTGTACCAAGTTGCAACACATTGCGTTGTGTTGCACCATATAGTGAGATGTTGTGCTTTGTCATAAGTTGTTGCATAACTTTGTGTCATATTGATATTGCACTATGTTGCGTGATGTTGCACCATGTTGCTTAAACTTTCATGTAAGGGACGTTGAGTGATATTCCAGTATGTTGCGTGATGTTCGCCTCAAGAAGGCGCCAATTCTTTAAATACTTTATTTGGCTTGAACGTATTTAATAAAAATGAGCGGGACATGGTTTTGGTAAGGACATAGTTTGGACATTCTAAAAGTTACTATTTCTAAATAATTCGTTTATTAGCCCTACAGATGGGACATTGCATGATGTTGTAACATGTTGTAATGAAGCGCTATATTGCACCATGCTGTGGGATGTTGCACCATGTTTTGGGGTATTGCATCATGTTGCACCTTTATATGTGTTATATGTGTTGCACCATGTTATACCGTTATATGTTCCATAAAGTTGCACCATTTTGCCTTGCATGCATATTGTTGAGTGATAATGCTGTACTGTGTTTCGATATATTACATAATGTTATGTGATGTTACACCATGCTGCAAGATAATTCACCATATTGCTCGATATCATACCATGTTACAACACATTGCGTTGTTTTGCACCATATAGTGAGATGTTGTACTTTGTCATAAGATGTTGCATAACTTTGTGCCAAAATTGATATTGCACTATGTTGCGTGTAAGGGACGTTGTGCGATGTTCCAGTATGTTGCGTCATGTTCGCCTCAAGAAGGCGCCAATTCTTTAAATACTTTATTTGGCTTGAACGTATTTAATAAAAATAAGCGGGACATGGTTTTGGTAAGGACATGGTTTGGACATGGTAAGAGTTACGATTTCTAAATAATTCGTTTATTAGTCCTACATATGGGGCATTGCATGATGTTGCAACATGTTGTGATGGAGCGCTATATTGCACTGTGTTTTTCAATATTGCATCATTTTGATTTATGTTGCATATTGTTGAGAGATATTGTGTGGTGTTCCACTACGTTTCGATATATTACAGGATTTTTCTTTAGTTAGATACTTCTCGTTTTGTTGCATCATATTGAAGCATGTTGTACCATGTTCTGTTTCTTACATTACGGTGTCATAGTATGGAGGCGGCTTTTTAAAAATGTTGGTTGTTATGAGTAACAGTATTGATTTGGAGCAATTGCTATCTAACCAACGTATGAACTTGGTCCTCATTTCACATTTTTTTTCACAATAATTATTTTTTTTGCTCGCACGATTTTGAAAAAAAATTGTGAAGAGAACGTCAAGGAATCAAATGCTATGAATCGAGATCGATGGGTATTAATTTCGGGATAATTCGTTTAGTGGGTCTTTTGGTGAGTACCGGGTCCTTTTTTACATTTTTCAACTCGAACGATTTTTAGATAAAATTGCGGTAACCATGAGTGACCAATGATACTGCATGTGCATCTCGGAAAACGTCATAAATTAAATCCTGTGGAACGTACAATCTCATCTTACTCTTATTCTGTTGCTGCTTTGGTTTATATCGTTACGCAACACGAACTTCTTCCTTGTCCAGACCACATTTCCCATGGATCTCCCAATTTATAAGAAAAGCTTTTGTATGAAGTTGTATTCCGAATAGTCAATCCGCCTCATCTGTAGAGATTCTGAATTTTGGTGAAATATTTTTTTTATTATCAAAACTCATCATTTCCTTAAAATTTTAGCTCATTTTCTCATCTAAATTTATTGGAATTTAAACATTATTTTTAATTTAATCATCTTTTCGTAAATGTGCTGTACATGAACCACACTTTTAATAAAAAGCAGTTTTTTGCTGTCACTTCTGCTGGGAAACGAAAAAGCTCTTATGGAAGCAGTCACTTCTTACAGCCATATTTCGGCCAAAATTCACTGGATTCTCCAAATCTATGGAAAAGCTTAAGTGTGAAGTATCAATCCGATCAATCAATCCGACCGGGCTGTGGAGACCCGAATTTTTGTTGAAAAACAGTTTTTGTAAAAAACCTTCATTTCCGGAAAAATTTTGTAGAATTGTTCTTTGCCCGGTATTCGTAAATTTGGCTTAACATCTTGTTGTTTTTCTCGTAAATGTTGAAATGCGAGATTTCTCCCCCTATACGTAAAAATCACCATAATATTTCAATTGCATTTCACTGTATCGGACTACAATCAAAATAGAGTGCAGAATTAAATAAAGCTATAAAGCATTAGCTTACCATATACCAACCTCCCAAATAATTTACATAAATATGTGATAAAGATTTCGGTTCAATGCCCTTGTTATTTTTATATACCAAGGAATATTTCTTCCGATTTTTTGTGCCTCCCCATTCTTTGAGACGTTTTCGTCAAGAAAAATTGAAACATGAGCAGCGAAAAAATCTTTTCTTTGTGACGAATACACTACCATATTCTATTTATAAGATGAAGTCATAAAATCTTTATTTATGTTAAGCTTTTACTCGTCATGACAGCGACAGACATGCATGTTCTCTATACGAGTATGTACTTAGTTTTCATTCTTCCGATAAAGTCGTACAAATTTTTTCGTATCAAAGAACGTTTTTTCAATTTTGAATCGAATTTTTTCAATCGCATGCCAAATACTTAATGTTTTTGCTATTCTGTTCGTATATAGCTAACTACTCGCATTTTGAAAAGAAAATTTTACGATATTTGATGCAAAATCAAACGGAGTACGAGCAGATAAAATGTGGTTAGTTGGTTTATGAATAATTAAGATGTTTGTCTTGGGATACGAATTTCTTAGAACATTGTTTGATTTGTTCTAATCAAAAAATTACAGATTTTGATTTATGTATAAGGATTTGGCTTTTATCTTAACATTTAATACAATTTTTGACTTAATTGTTGATATAGCTGGAATCTGAGTAAAATTTTTATCGCAAGAGCCGAGCCAATCTCTAAATCAGTGAAAGTATAAATTAAGCCTAAAATTAAATCAAAATTGATGTCATCAAACAGTAATTTGAAGAAGCAAGTCAAGGCTAAAGTTAAGAGGCAAGTAAACTGTCAAATCAAAAGGCATGTAAAGTTAAAGGGTTATGTGTAGAATTAATTCAAGAGTCAAGTTAAGAGTCACGTCAATAGTTAAGTCGTCCAGTAATGAGTGAAATCAAGGACCTATCCAAGTTAAGAGGCCAGTCAATGTTAAGAGTCAAGTCAATGTTAAGAGTCACGTCAAGAATAAAGACATGACTCAAGTAAAGACTCAAGTCATGAGTCATGCCAATCGTCAAAGACATGAGTCAAGTAAAGACCCAAGTCAACAAGAGTCAAGCAAGAGTCAAATCAAGTGTCAAAAGCCAAGAGTCATGTCAAGAGGCAAGCCAAGATGGATGTAATTCACTTATGTGAAAAAAACGTACTTGTTACAACTACGTGGCACATTATTGTCAAGTTGGTGGCATTTTTTCCGTTGTTGTTGCTACTTAGGTGCAAACTTGATCCCTACCAAATTTTGCATTACAGTCACCCACAAAGATTTTAATGTCGTGGTGCGGGGTGTTATTGATCATTTCCTCCAAATCTGCAAAGAATAAATCTTTAATGTCATCTGAATCTTAAGGCATCCAGTACTACCTTGAACACAGTTATATAGCGAGCTACTTGATACGACAGACGCCCGCTTCAGACGTCCTTGACCTGGAGAACAGACTCGGATGATTTGGTAGGGGTATGTAGTGTACATTGATCATTAACAGCATCTGTTCGTCTTAACTACACCGCTTGATTTATTTAGAGTTACACATGATGATGACTTGGCTTTTAGAAATCTCTGTTGATAACAAAGTTTCTGCCATTTCTGGAGAGCGTGTGCTTTTACATATTCCTTTTTGCAAAGTTGTTTCTCTTTCTAATTCTTTTTATTTTTTGAGTTCTACATTTTATTTCTTTAAAATTGTTAATTTTTCTGCGAATTCCTTTATTAAGAGCATTTAAGCAACGGGCTTAGAGACAATTGGCCTACTCCACAATTATTTGGGCTTATCTCCAGAAATGTGGATTTAGCGCCACCGTTGCTGCTGTTTTACCTGCATTTCGCATTTGTTTTACTCATTGCTGTTTTTGCTAATTCATACGATTGAAATTTAGTCGCTGATAGTAATTTAATACTGCCGAATTTAGTGGAAGTGTTATTGTTGACGCTTATTGTGATATTGACAACGCGCTCGAATCCAGTTTTAATTAGACTTTAGATCCCAAGACATATTACATATTCCTTCCAAATTTTCTGCAGAACCACAATGGTAATTTGGAATACTAGCATGCTTCATTTAATTTGTGGCATTTTTCAAGACACTTTCATTGACATGTCAAACTGATATATTCTTTAGTAATCAATAAATAGCTACCAGCGCCAAAATTGTGAATTTTTGAACTAAAGTGCTAATTATAACATTGTTGATTTTTTAAAACCTTTCAAATGCCACATGATCTTGAATTCTGCAAACCCATCTCAACGATATACAACAAGTATAGTACCAGCGCAAAAACGGTGGATTTATCAACTATAGTTATGACGTAATTGTTGTCTAATCTGAGTCATTTCAAACGATGAAACTATATAGTAAAGCAATATCTTGATAAGAAGTGGCACTTTGGGTGATTTCCTATGGCAGGTACCGCACTCCCTTGAAATAGAGTTCGAAGTTAAATAGTGATTTTAGCTAAAACGTGGTATAATAAATGTAACCAAATCCGCACTGTACATTTTTATTGATTTAGATTTATTTTAACTTTTCCTAAATGACATTCTGTAGATAAAAAAGAGAATCATAAATTTACCATAATAAAATACTTTGCAAATTATTGTACCATTACTCTCATATTTCCACTTCATACCTTAATACTAACATAATACATAAACACGCAAAAAATATAGGTTGGGTACAATTTTTCATAACTGAAAAATATTGTTGAAAAATTGTCATCACTAAAGTTTGATCATTATACAACATAATCAACTTACCTTTTTTAAAGCCAAATATGATTTCAAAACTTTTATACACAAACACAGAAACGATAATGCCAAATCTCAAGGGCTTTTAAAAAGCACAGAACAGTAAATTTTACCATCAAAATATCATCCTATATCAAACCACTCTATATTATACCCACCCCAAGCAACCATTAGTACCAAACTGAAAATTTTTTGATTTACTTCTCTCTAAACGCAATCCTTTTCCTTTTTTTATGACTAGCTACTATATTTTTATTTTGTTTTTTGTGTGTCGTGTTGTGATGTATAACAAGATAAAATGTAAAAGCTATCTATATACCAATATTAAATTTCTAAAATATCCTTGGAGATGTTTAAGTTATAAAATAATCCATTTTTATACCATCATCATTGAAAAACTATAAAACAAAAAAAAAAAAAAAAATGGAAAATCATTGGAAGAGAAAATCTATATATCACTTGATTTTGTATTTGTTTCTGCAATTTATGTGCTCCATTCATTGTAGAAGCGCACTCTATTGAATACGATAACAGGCAAACAGCGTACAAAACATAAAAGATTCTGAAGGATTGTGAAAAAGTATACCTCTTTACGTTACACACACACGCCGAACAATACGCGGTAAATATGGCGCGCATCCAAATCGAACCAAAACAATATAAGAGTTCAATCCCATTACACAACAAACAATAAACAACAATATATTATGTTATTTTCAATTTATATGGATCATAAATTTTCCAGATTATACATTTTCATTTCTACATACAATACATCACTTATTCATCTTATATACAAAAATCGTGTAGTCGATAATAAGATGAAAATATATCGAGAACACAAAAAGAAATCTATTTTATACTTTTGTATTGTTGCAAAAACACCGTGTATGGTATTTCTTCCCGTATATATTGCAACAATGCAGTTTATGTACTCGTGCACTGCGATTTGAAAAAGGATATGGCGCAAAAAAAAAATAAGTTGTGCTTTGTTCAAACTTTCACTGCAAACTTTTTTTTTTTTATTTACTATTGAGTTTATATGTTTCAAATTGAATTTGAACGGAGGGACGTGACTGAAGAAGCATTAAGTGATTGCAAATCGATTCATGCGGTAAAATTGTAAAATTTATTTCGTTTTGGAAAATACAATTAAGGTTTAAATTTAATAAGTTTCAAAATAAGAAGAACAAGCACATTTTTTTTTATTTTGAAGAATTAAATGCCAATAAAATATTTAATTGCTCGTGTTCATAGAAAGCTTTCGGTTTAAATTAAATAATATTTTTTTGGAATATAACGGAAATATATCGGAAATAACTTTTTAACCGGGACCATATTCTGTATACATGAAACATCTTTTAAACTTTATTATGCACAGTGCTGTCTAATAATGTTTATTCTTAATATTGATAAATCCAATTTGTCTTTAGTGTGCTTGGAGAAATCAGTGATTATCTCATGGGATGCAACCTATTTTAGCGGCTCAGGGAACCACTAATTCTATTTGTTTTTTGGCGCATCGGTCCATTTGTGCGATCTAGTAGGTACCGCATGACTACTTGCAATTTTTTGTTTTTCATCGATGACGCATTTAATGTTTAATGCTGAAAACAGATGTGCAGATTTTCTTCATGCATCACCGCATGCAGGTCTGCACGTAAAACACATGGGCATAATTTTTTGACACTTGTGTGCGACATTTTTTATTTAAAGTTAAAGCAAGCTATAAATTTTTTGTCGCACAGATAAATATTTTTGCAATTAAAATGTCTTATATCGTATAAAAATTGTTTTTTTTTATAAATACTGTAATTTTCTCATCCATTTTGACAAAATTCAGTGTCAAAAGTGGAAAATATCAAACAATGTCGCATGAAGTTGCCGAAGATTTTTATTTTTATTTTTTTTTCATGTTGCCAACACCGATGGATGCGCAGTCAAAATAGAAATAGAGACGACATGCGGAATTCTGCATGGTATGATACATCGTACATGTATTTTAACCCATATACACTAGTGTATTATAATTTTAATGCATGCAGAATTTTGCACATGTGTTTCCAGCATGAGTCTCGATGGAGGTTGCCATTTCTAAATTGCCATGGAGCATTCATAATGCTACGAAAAACTTTATTTCGAAATTTTTGTATGATCTTAACGGTAGTTTTCTTTGCGAGGCTCTTAAGCCGTACGAATACCATCAGAGCCTCCTAAATATAAGGGCCGTAAGATTCCGCCTTTTTTTCATGAGCTTTCCATAGAGGGGAAGTTTTTTTTTCTTTTTCATACTAATCAGTGCATTTTAATACTTTTTACAAGCTTGTTTTTATATAAAATTCAAATTTGAATGGTTAATTCAATATTCAGAAAAGTATATTTTATAATTGAGTCATATTATGTTGAGTTAACGCAAAGATATATAAATTAGTCTAACACAATTTTTTATTTTGAAGGAAAAAGAATTTGTTTATAATTTTATATGGCTATGTAAAGAAAATAATAAACTAGTATAGAGTGGTCAATCAAAAATTTCAGCATTATTTTTCCAAAACAATCGTTCGTTAAAAAAGCTTCTGGAGCAGCAATGTAATATGGGGGTTATTGCGTTTTGGCTTCTTTTTCAACATTGTTGATGAACAAACTTTGAAAACTGTTTTTTTGTTACTTGTTAAAAATTTGATTTTTCAATGCATCAAATTCGCAGGTTATATTGTTTCATCCTGTAGTATAAACTAAACGGAGCTTCATAAAATAAAAACATTGTTATTTTATAAGACTTTTCGCAATTACTAAACCAATCCAAAGATGTCGCTAGAATAAATTTAGAAAACAATATAGCGACAAAAAATTGAATATTTTAAAACCCAATTGTTTATTTGGAAAATTTAATAATTTATTATATATAATGCCTGGTTCAATAGATTATGGAGATCTCCTGGAACTGAGAATAACGCAACGCGAGCGAATTTAATTGAAAAAAAAACAAAAATTTGGAACAAATGTTACATTTTTCTATTATTATTTTACAGCGCGCAGCAATTATGATGGTGGATATTTTGCAGTGAAAAGTTTTATTTACGCCAACCGCATTATAAATAAAAATTATAATTGTTTTGAGTTTTAGTTGTGTTTTTGGTAAATACACTTGGGTGCAAAACATCGCACATTGCTCAATTTTCTACAAAAGTTCAAAAATATCAAAAAATCCAATGTTTGTTTAATTTATTTATTTAAAGAAATCTATTTTATCTAACAATAAGTTCGTGAAGTCGAAGTCAGTCAGTGGACAGTTAGAGGACGACTTCGAGAAGTTAATGTGACTGCACACAGACCAGCGAACGGGCCGACATTAATCGCAGCCCACTGACGAGCCCATCGCGAGTTTGCTCTAGAGCATTTGAATTGGAATTAAGAAGAATTGAGAATAGTCCTGTTCTATGACGAGTGCAGGATGTATTTAGATGGCACCGATGGATGCGGAAGAGTATATTGAAGACAACGAGCGCGATATGCACAATGTTGCATTGAAGAACATGTCTCGTATGGCGGTGGATCGTGCATGTTCGAGGGAGTCATATCATTAGATGCGAAGACAGATCTTGTATTCATCACACGAGCCAATACTGGTTTTCAATCAAGAGGAATGAATTTTCAACGGTACATTGAGGAAGCATTCGTAGTATGCGAGACTGCATACGGCTGGTATAGTATACCAGTGCCTTCAAGAGGTGGATGTGCCTGTTATGGAGTGGCCAGCTGTTTGCACCATCAAGTCTCCAGGAGCTGCAACAGACGATCGTAGAGGAATAGGATGCGATACCTCAAGATTTTGCAAAAACTTTTGTGAAATCAAAATCGAATGGAAGCTGTGATTCGGGCCAGGGAAGGGAATACTTCTTATTAATAAACCTGTTTTTTCTGTTAATTTCCATCTTTTAATTCGATTTTTACCTCTAATTTTCATGCTGACAAATTCACAAAAGTGTGTACCTCAGATGTTTACCTCCAAAAATCAGTTTGATGGCACGTATAAATACAGAAAAGGTACCACTGGATAGGTATCAACGGAATTGGGTCAATTCTGGATTAGCACAAATTCAGTCACTATATTTTTTGTATGTCAATGAACATACCTGATAGGAATATGCTATTCTTGAATTTTATAATATGTATTTTATTTCTATTTTTTAATTTGTGTTCAACAAAAATATTATTGCCCGGTATACCTCTGTATTTTGTTGATTAATATAGTATCTTTTAGGGGCTATTTTGTTTTTCCTCAATTTATGAATGAAAATTTTTGAAAATCATATTTCTATGATAAGCACAAATTTCGTCAGTGTAGCCGCCTTTGAAAAGTTTTTAAAATTAGACTTCAATTGTTTCTGGTTTTTTCTAGAGATTGGGTTTTGTTTTTTTCGTCTTTCAGGCGAATCTTGAAATTTCTTTTCCAGTTTTTTCGGTTCCTGGACTAGCACTACTTTTTTCCCGTGAGCACTAATTAACATAAATTGGGTTTAATCGGCATGCAAAGTTTCATTTTGAAATTCGAAAGTTTCCCTGCTGCAGTTATCCACACTGTTCAATGGAACTAGGCAACTCTAAACAAATGATGATCAAATTCGGGATGCAAAGCTATCCAAATTTGACGAAATTTTGGGATTCGGCTATAACGAATTGAACCAGGCCGTTTCCCAACGAAACTCTTCCAGTCCACCTTAAAGAACTGGGCTAGGAGTCTAATAAACTAGGGTCAACTTGTATTGGAATTTTATCGCGTCGTTTTGATGGTTAAACAATTCGACCATTCTGAATGGAACTTGGCCATATCCCGACCAATTATTGTCAAATCAAGTAAGCAGAATTAGATGTGAATTTAATGTTTTATTCATAAATTTATGTTCAAAAATTTTTCAATTACCACTCTTTCTTATAGTAACTCATTAAAAGCACCCCCTCTATTTAAAGCTCACATAGATGGCTCTGCTCCTGGTCGATATATTGAACTTTTAGCGACCAACGTATCAAAAAGTTTTTAAACGTTAACAAATCATTTTTTGATTTTTTAAACTAAGCACTATACTAAAAAAATTTAAGATTCTTTAAATTTTAAATCACTTTATGGGAAACAAGAATTTGATTTATCGCATCCTTCCTAGTGAAGATTCAAGCGAGGTGAACTAAACAGAACAATTACTAATTACGAACTTGGTATCGATATTTAGAAACAGACAGTGTGAGTCGGTGTGAAGGAGAAAAACTACACCAAGAGAAGATCGAACTATCGCACGTTATACTACAAAAACAGGACAAGCAGTGCTCAATAAATTAAAATTATAATGTATGGTTGAAAGCTTATCTACAAAAATCACGACATCCTCTTAGAGTTCCGAATCTAACTGATAATCATCGTCGGCAGTGAAGAAATTATGCCTTTTTCGGATAAATTGACGTTCAATTTGTATGCATCAGACGGCCGATGCAGAGTTTGGTGTTCACCAGGACAAACAGCGCTAAGCACATGGCAACTTCTGCAATAGCACCGCATTAATTTAATAAACCATCCTCCGCGAAGCGCAGATTTAAACCCTGTAGAAAACGTCTATGGAATTTGTTACAACGGTGTGTAAGAAAACGGTCAAGGCAACCAACAAGTTTGCAGGAACTCGGAGATTTTTTACAACAAGAATGGCAAGAAATCACCATGCAATAAATACATAATGTTTTAATGGTTTAGTATTATATCATAATATGGTAAATGCAATCATGTATTTATCATATTTTTTCTCTAAGTGTGGTTATTAGACACACCTGAGGGGATGTTTTGTTTGTGTGTGTAACGAAATCCTGGTTTTGAAAATCACGGTTTGTCAAAATCCTGGTTTTTTTATAAATCCCGGTTTTTAAAATCCCGATTTTAAAAATCACGATTTTCAAAATCCCGATTTACAAATTCCCGGCTTTCAATATCTTGGTTTTGTATAAAAAAACATCCCGATTTTTATGAAATCCCGGTTTGGATTTTTAAAATTTGAGATGTGGGAAAATGGGACTCTTAGTGTTAATTGGTTTAAATACCGCATAAAAAGTTATAAGTTGAGGTGAATAAAAACATTTGGCTAACTGTATTTGTTTGTAAACACAAATTTGTCATATTCAAATTTTGAGAAAAATCGTAATGATTTAGATGTAAACTGACCATAATTAACTAATATACATTCAAATAATATTTATTTTACATATTTAAATTTGTTATATTCATTCATAATTACACATAACATATTAAGCAACCATGCTATTGTCAAAATTTTAACCAATTAAAACAGATAAAAAGTTAAAAAAAATTATCACTAATTTTTTTTAACTTTTCACCACAAAAAATTTACGAACTCTAGACCGTTCATAAATTTTGACAGGATGTTAAAAAACATAACCTCAGTTTTTTGATAGTAGTTATTGTGAGTAGTATAGCTGTAACAACAATAAAATACTTTTTCCATTTATTTGTGCTTTCCTATAAAAATATAAATATGGATGGTCCATATTTATATTTTTATAGGAAAGCCATACGCCACATGGAAGTTTGAAATTCATTTATCCAAGTGATATTATAAAATTTATTCCTACATTTATAAACCTGGTAATTTTTTTAGGGTCATACGATGAACAAATAATTTTAATTGAAACGTGTAATAAATTTGATGCTTTAAACATCGAAAAATGCAAATATTAGCTCCGGTTGGAGGTAATACTCGATTGAATTTGATTGCTTTTTATTTTCAATCCATTTTTCACATTTGCATTAATTTACAGGAAAGTATTGGACGATTGCGGCGACAAATTGGGGCGTGTTACAACATTAGTTACATTCATTGCAAACAGCAGTAGTCCGTATTAATGAAAAAATATAAGGTTGGCACCAATTTTTATTTTTTAATTAGAACGGCTACTATTATAAATTAACAGTCATTCTTTAAAATAAACAACGGTGAGCGAGCTAGAGACGAAGCACTAGAAAAAACAAACCAAAAAAGATTGGCGATTTTTTGAAATTATTCACATATATGCGAGCTGTAAAGATAACTTCCATCCTCCATTAGCTGTATTTCATTGGGAAATAAAGTAATCGACGTCAGTTTAGAATTTAGCTGGGGACCTACAATGGAAATCGACCTCCGTTTATTTTTGTTTATATTCAGCAATAGTAATTAGTATTGCTGAATATAAACAACGAACAAAAACCGACGGCGTTCGATTTCAATAGTAGGCCTCCTGTGTTTGTTTATAGAATTCCCATAGCAAAAAATAATTATTCATCATAGTCGGCCTTTTTATCAGAAGTAAATAAATTCGCGTTGAATTTACGTGAATTTAAAAAAAAAAATTTAAATAAATCAAATTCAAGTTACAATTACTACCAGAGAAGACAGCCAACTATGATGAATAATTTGTTTTTGGTACGATAAATTCATAAGCAAACAAAACTAAATTCAAAACTGACCCAGAATATTTTATTTCCCAACGAAATACAATTATTATTGTTGGCCAGTTGTCCAACGCCATCCACTTCCTCGCAAAGATATGTTTCGCCATAGAGTCAAACACCCACGATGTCATCCGGGTCACAATCAAATTTGGAAAGTCCACCACCATCGACTTGAAGTCACAGATGTATAATGACTGAACGCTATTTGGCTATTCGCAAAAAGCGGGACTGCGTAATTTACAAAAAGGTTAATGGTAGGCCCTAAGCATAAATGGTAAAATGGTCCGACAAGACTATTTCAATATAAATGTAGATGTTTTACTGATTTCTTCTGGTTCCGAATCAGATTAATGTATTTTGGGACATAACAATACTTTGTAGCGTAACCGACTAATTGAAGCGCTAATCAAAGACTGAATTTATACTTATAGTTTTAAGTTTTGTAGAATTTCATCCTAAAGGGAGGACAAAAGGATTGTTTTTATTTTTGAAATTATTATACTTTATTTATTATAATTGGTGTTATGAAAAGTAATTGTTCCTGAAGAATCTCTCAAATATTTCATCAAAATATTCAAAGTGTGAATCGCCTTTGATGCAATAATCAACCTTCAACTACAGGGCCTTAAAGAAAATTTTAAAATGCGAATTTGCTTGAAAAAAATTTTCCTTCACCAAAATGTATGATAACCGGGATTTTGAAAACCGGGATTTCGTAGTACACCCGTTTTGTTTGTTTGTTTTAACTTATCCAATCTCTTCTGGGGCCGAAACAATTGTGAATAATAGCTGTGTTTCTTGACGCTTGATCTGTCTGATCCAATTCAGTTCATGTTTCGTGAAATAACACAAAGGCACTTGCTAGATTTAGGATCAAAATTTGTGATCTAAAACAAAATTTTGGTCATGTGTTCCATATAAAATTTGATCTGATCCGGATCAATTTAAAAGAGTTATCATTTCTAGTTCTTTTAAGATTCTAGAACCGTCCTAGATAATGAACATTAATACTATATTTTCTTTATAGTTTCCTGATTTGACAGTTATCAATACTGAGTTTAACTATTAGAAATTAACAAATTATAATTTGCACATAACCAAAACACGTTTTAACCACGGGTTGAGTTGATTTAGATATATATTTTGTAATTAAGAATTTCCTTCCTTATAAGCTCTTTCAATAGGTTTGACTGGGTGTAAAAGCTTTTCAGATGGAAGTTAGTTTGCTTCAAGGAGTGCATTGAAGTGACAATTGCCGCCACCAGGAATACATATAATAGATTTCTATTATTAACCAAATTGCAAATTGTTAATTATAATTAATTGTATATTTAAAATTTAATTTGACTTATGACAATTGGTTTAATAATATTATTTTAATATATCAAACGACTATGGTTATACGTAATATTGAAGTGTAAGTGGAGCAAAATTTTAATGGTTGACTTATTTTTTTGGCTTGGAGGCTACAAAATAAAATTTAAATGCAGACAGATATTGCTGTACTTAGATAGTTTTTATTTTCGGAATCATGACACTTCTTTAATTAGATTATTTTCTACTAACTAGGCTACTTATTATTATTTCTGTCATCTTACAGATTCGTGTTTAGCTTAATAAATAGTTTTATTTGGTATTGGGGATTTTTAACCTGTCACACATTCTTTATTGATAAATTTCCTTATAGATTCCAGATTAGCCATTTTTGAAACCAGATGTTGTTGTTTCATTTTTATTTTTATAAATAAACATAAGTGGATTAGATTACGGATGGCAAGGTTATTCGTTGACGAGGAGATTCACCGTGCCGTTTGATACTACAATATTTGGATTTGATTTATTTTATTTTTATTTTATTTGTTTTACGACAATTAATTTAGTCTGCAATAATCATTACATTACATTTAAATAATGAATCATTAACTCATAATTATGACTTTCTATTTCATGTAATTTACCATTAAGATGCCAACATAATGAACTATCAATTTTTTTAGGCTGCTGTAATAAAGGTGTATGAGGGTCAGGTGTCATCCGGGAGTCTCGCTAAATTGCCTGGACAATCAATCAAACCAAACAATTACACACAAATATTGCTGTATGATGTTTCGAATTTTCAGGGTTCATGGCAATTCTTTAATTAAATTTTTTTCTCGGTTGTTCGGGAGTGGATAAATTGGTAAAGGTCTTGGATGTCTTGTTCTAGGTTTGGTTAATAGTTATCGTTGGTTGTTCATTATATGATTATAATTTATTGAATTTTATTGTAAATTGATATGTATGTTAATTGACTCTCATAGATTAACATTGGTTGTTTCATTTTAGTATTTGCCGATTTAGATAATTAAGGCGTTGAACAATCGGTTGGATTAGTTGGTTATGGGGTTGTCTGGGAATGAATTGTTATGTTTTAATTCGTTTCGGTAATGGGTTTCTATAACTTTGTCAAAAATTCTGTATTATTGCTGGGCAATATTTTATTTTAGAAATATGCATATTTATGGCAGGGATGGCAGTGACTGCGTTTGTCTGTTACATTATTTAAATTTAATCCATTGTTGTTCAAATTATTTTCTTAGAAATAAATACATTAAACCAGCAAATTTACAAAGCGTGTGGATGATTGAAAGATGGTTTCGTCTTTTATACTTTAATACTTTTAGGTGATTTCTGGTTTGGATTAACTTTACATGATTTAATATGTTGTTGGAGAACCAATTCAATTTAGTTTATTGAAAATTCAACTCTAATAAAGTTTTATTGCAGGAAATGTACCATATGGGCACTTAATTAATTATTATTATTTTTTTTCAGGATGCTGATTGCTGAACTTTTATACCATTAAACCAAAAATAATTGTGCTGTCTTGTGTTTAACAATCTACTAGCTATTGCCTACTTAGGTGTCTGTAACCAGGTCAAGTCTATCATGTTTAGCGACATTTCCGATCCTACCATCTTGTTATGTGTAAAAGGGTGTACGGTAAGCCCGGCGTATCCGGCATCCCTGCTTAGGCTTGGCCGTACATTCTAATCAAATAATCAATCAATCTTCTGGAGCCGAAGCAATCGCAACTTTTTCGCATTTTGTTTTTCGCAGGATTTGAACTTTCTGCGTTCCGATCCAAACGCCAAAACATCACTTTGCCGTTTGGTCGGTGGAGGGATGTCATTCAATTTTCAAGTACTTACGGTTCACGTTTCCTGTTTGAAAGCCAATTAATGACACCTAAGTAACTACTGGAGTTTGGTTACAGTGATCTGTTGCATATCAGATGAGTCCATTTTTCAATTAAAACGAGTTCTCAATTTTGTTTAGTATTTTAAGTTTTACTTTTTATTTACAAAATTTATGGTTACATATTTAAGCCAATACACAAAAACCTCGATACTCTTCGAATAATTGAAATGAATGATATGATTACTCCTATATACGCTCTATACAAACCGATATTATCCTTACATTATAAGAATACCACAGTTAAATTTAAATTTTCTTGTAGATTAGATATTGATTATGTATCCAACAGAATATGAATATTAATAGGGTATGAGTATAATAAAAGTATACATAAAGTAGCAACAAGAAGAGTTGTTATATATTATACATACATTAATAATCCTTACAAAAAGCAGTAACAACAAAAACCCAAGCTGGTATTAAAAATAGTTATTCATTTCTTGTGTAAACTACTATAAACGTCAAAACTTCAACATGTTGTTAATATAAAAATAAATATCTATTGTCTTCAGCAGTATATATATATACGTGATATATGTATATACACTACCGTTATGTTCTTATAAGACTTACTTCATCCTTCAATACAATAATACATACGCCAACCAAAAGACAAGAATATATAAAAGTTTATATGAGGTATGATTGAAGTACATAAGGTAGGCAAGAATAATGAACGAAAAGAAGATTTTAAGATTTAAATTATTTATATATAGAACATTGTATATATTTACCCTATATATAATGTAAAGCTCTCAAAGGGTTAAAAAGCTTTAAACATAATCATCTTCTTCTTCTACTATACAACAACATATACTCCTTTAATAATTATAGTAAAATAGATAGAGAGGGAAACAAGTTTTGTAGTTGTTGCTGTTACTTATTTTACACAAGATTATTTTTTTATATATACATATTTACTTAGAATTACACCTGGTGTAAAGATTATGTTCTAGATAAATTTTACAAGCTATGAAAAATATTTTTTTTTTTTTATGTTGTTAGTTAAGTAAGAAAAGCTGAAAAGAAAATTCGTTTTGGTATCAAAACATCTGTTTGAAAATGAAAAACGTTTTTTTTTAGTGCGCGCTCTTTGCTATGATCCAAATTTGTTTGGGTGGACAGGCGGCATCACAATCGATTGGAGCCGTTAATTAAATGTTCTCGACATAACATCAAGATGTAAGTTTATTCCTTGTTAAAAGCCTAATTAACTATTTATTAGTCAAGCAAAAACAAAATGAAAATCCAATTTTTATCTAAATATTTTACGATTTCTAAATACTAATGAGCTTGAACATTAAATTATATATTTATTTTGAAATCGCAATCGAAATAATCGAGATTCGTATTTTCAGCTCATCTATATTTATGTAACATTTCGCTATATTTTTCTAGATTATCGATTTGTATTAGCATTTTATCGATGTTCGAATATATTATGCTGAAAATATTTTATTCGGTAAGGGAGATTAGAAAATTTATATTTAAGCTAAATTTAATTGCGTTTCGAATTAAAATTTTTGTACGACCACTAAAAATTCGTAAGACATGAGAAACTGGTTTATTATACATGACCAGGAGTGGAAAATCTTTTATTAATTCACTGATGTTGTAGCAATTTTATTAACTCGGAGTATTTATTTTGTGTGATTATGCGGGCAAAATTTTCTCACAAAGTTTGGTATTTTGAAATTTGGATTTTCTAAGTAGAAGAGGTTCATTAACTTAAAATGTAATGAAATTGTTGACTCAACACATTTTCTAGTTGATTTAATCGTAGTTAACGTCTCTTTTCTAAAGGGTTTACCGAGCCTTCACTCGGACAATATTGGTTCAATTGTAGATTGTTTGATGTTGTTATAAGTACCTACATCAAAAATTTTAGAGAATTTGATTTTTATTGGAATCAGTATCATTATACACTACATATATAAATCAGAGAAATAACGCCGAAACAAATACCGCAGTTGGTCTCTGTTTAACATTTTTTTTATTTCTGGAAATGGAAGAATACCTTTCACATTTAAACTTTTCCAACACTACGTCCAGATTTATTATTGAAGCAATTATACCACCGATTCGGTCAAACTTCATTGAATTTGAAGCTGTTTCATACCATTGAGTATAAACATTTCAAAACTAGTACGTTATTTTAAATGTTCATTAAAATAATTGGTTTCATTGTCTTTTGTTATTTTATTGTCCCTTCAATCGGTTCTGGGCCCAAGGCTCTCCCCAAGTACTTCGCACTTTGCTTTTTCGGCCCGTACTTTTACGCCGTTGCCAGCCAATTCGAGAACGTTTGGCTAGACGTCCGATTTTATCACGATCTGCACATTGCATAGCTTATGGGTCGTCCCATGACTTTTGCACTCCGACAGGGGGTCATAGATACGTTCCATTTTATCACAGATCGTAATCTTTCGATGAAAATTCTCTTTGCATCCTGCTCTTATCGGGAGGTGCCGCGATCCAAGTTTTAACCACTGTGCCACTTGGTCGGTGTGTCTCATCCTTTTGACCAAAAAAACCCAATTTTTGTTTGATGTATGAAATTTTTGGATATCGCATTTTCTTCGTAAATTTTACCCCTGCGTACTAATATTGACGAATAAAAAATTAAAGTTTGGCGGTTTTTTAGAAAGAGACGTATGACATTTTTGTCATCACGAAAAACAATCGTTTTTTCCAGGCATACGACTAACATCATGCTGCTAATATTTTATTGTTTTTTTTAGATAAGATATCACTTTTATTTGACACTCCTGACTTTTACTCTTAATTGAAATATTCCGTGATTATGTTAAGTGTTGATGATGTTTCAGGAGTAACAAGTGAATTTAATGAATCAGAAAGTGTAAAAGTCACTAGATAGTAGCAACTTTTACAAATCGCTGAATTATCATTTGCACAATACAATGTTTACGACTTTTTTAGTCGTAGTACACAAACATAGTGAGCATTTCCTGAAGTTTCTGATTTGGTGATATAATTCGCTAAATCAATAGGTTTTTGTTTAGTGATATCGGTACAGAGCACGAGTTGAATTTTTGTAGTTTGGCCGTTGCAACCTGATGAGTAGACCAACCTTTTATCAGTACGAAACCAATCTGCCAAGAAGAGACCTAAGTAAGGAAGTTCTCATTTTTGTAAGGGTTTGTGTATCTTTGTGTACACAAGTACCCTGGAGTTAAAATGGCGGGGGGAGGGTAGGGGTGCAATTTTCTACTTTTGTGGTGGAAATATTCTGAGTTTGGCCTCTTTGTTTTCTACCAATATGGGTATAATCGGGCATTTATCCACCGGATACTCTAACGCGGGTATATTGGCGTCGCTAAGAGTATATAGGAAAAACGAGCCAACGGAATAGCAACATCGTGTCAAAATATACCAATATTAGTTTTGCTTTTTATAATAATAACACAATAAAGAAAATGATTTTTAACAATAAGCCTAGAGTTGATCGCCTTTCCAAGTCTGGTGTTTTTAGGATTAATAGCAATGATTGGAGTTTCACCTATATTGGACAGACTGGAAGCAATTTTGGAGTTAGAGCTAAAGAACATTTATCTGGTTGCAATCAACCAACTTTTCATAACCACTTAACTTTAGAAAATCATGCAGCTAGCTTGAACAATTTAGACATATTGTTACAACTCAAAGGCAGACATTGAGATACCTTTGAATCTTACGAAATTCGAAAATCAATATTTCTTAATAATTTGACTAATACGTCGGATAATTAAATGCGCTTCAATATACATTAAATTTTGTTAATCAGCCGATGTTCTTAGCTTTTCTCAGAGGGAGTCCCTATTTTATTATTTTTTCCGTATGACTAACAGTTGGTTGGGACGACCAATAGGTTAATTTTTATTGCCTATTTTTTGTTCCTCCTTCTTTTAATTAATTTTTGCTTTTCTCTACTATAAATAAAATAATTTTTACTTTTACAAATCAGTAGATACTCCCGATGATGACCTAACAAGGTGAAATCGATCGAGTGATTTTTTAAACATTTTGAACAAATTTTTTAATTAAAATATTCAAAAGTCTAATTTTTGCGAAATAAAAAACAAGTGTTAATGAAATTTGTTTATTAAGTGAAAACAGTTTGCACAAATTTTCTCTTGCAGTATGCATGTCTGAATTTCGATAGCCTATTTGGCTTAATCGAACTCCTAATGTATACATCTGTTTTTCTTTAATGTATAGTAGGAAAGTTGCTAAACCTAAAGGTCTAAAGTATTAGAACTGCAATGAGAGGGTTTTCCCGCCTTAGGCACAAATATTACATTTTTATTTCAATTCATTTACTAGAAACGTGGCAGAGTTCTAGGCTGCCCTTGAAGATAACTTCAAGCGGCTAAGGTTAAGTCAGTCACAGAGCCGATTTATAAGGCCTTAAGGTATTTACAACAAAAACCAACCACATAAGGATTCTGCACTAAGCTAGTCGTTGGAGAAAACTCGAAATGGTAGTACAGAAATAATACTTTACACAGCGTAGATATCTCGGAAAACTCCTGCATTTTACTTGAGTATAGAGACATACTGGGATGGCACACAACTAATATGACCTTATTAAACATCTCGGATAGTCGGTTCTCTCTTGTGTTTAATCAGGGAGGTTTGGGACTGGCACCGATAGTGAATTACTAAGAATAGTTCCAAAAATATCCCAGTCGGTCCTCTGGAACAGTTAGGTGTTCTAGTGGGTTTCGTCTTCAATTGAGATGCTTTACCAAAATGAGGGATGTAAATTTGAATAACTGCCCAAGATGACTCCAATTTTTTTTATATTTCAGCCTCCTTTAATGAGCTTTCTAAAATGAAAAGTTGGATATCTTCCCCATAATGTGAATTACTGCAATTTAATAACAGAAATATATGAAAATTATTTTTAGCAAAAATGCAGGAGGTAATTGTTCCTATCTTCTTCGCGTAAATCAGTTAATATATAGGAACCCTTAGTCCAAGTATGAATTACCATTAACCGAAGGTTCTTGGACTTGGACAATGCCTATCTCCTTTCTGCACCCCCGTAACCCGCATCAGAATTTTTTCACAATTGAGCTGGAGTTAAAAGACATTGAGGTCTATCAAATGGCCATAAACGCATAAACGGAGAATTAGGTTAAAAGGCCACAGACCACTTATTAAATTTTCCATTGTTCATTCAAAGAATTATCGAAATATAGCCAAATGTCAACAATTACAATTTAAATAACTTACCTCACCATGGCAGTGCGAAGTCGTCGACAAATGGGATAACTAAATTAAGAGTAGTATTCGTTTCATTAAACGATATTCTCATAGTTGGACCTACAGTGCAGTCTCTATGCAATAATATTACGTTTCCGCTTGCAAAAATTTAAAGGCAGGTTTTGTTCAGAGACAAATTTATCAAATACCAAGCAATTGTATGGAGGAAAAACGAGAATGACCCAATGCTGTATTACAAGATGACAATTTTAACATATGGTACTACAGCAGCTCCGTATTTTGCAACGAGAGTGCTAAGCGATATTGCGAATATTCGTTGCACCAAGTATCCTATGGTGGTGGCTGCACTGAAAAAATATACATTATGTTGTTGGCTGGCCGGTGCAGATAACGTAGACCCTAAGCTGAAGCTCATTTAAAAATAGTGCGGCGAATTCAAAGTGCTCGAGTATTTCACTAAACAAGTTTAGTTACATTCATACATTTATCATATCAAAATTTTCCCCATGTAAAACGACCAATTTTAATCAAAAATAATGCAGGAAAATTTTAAACATTTTTACGGCGAATTCATTGTTACTAATGGATCGGCAGATTTTACTGGATATTACAAAAATTGACTGTTAGAGGGCAAATTCTATAAATATTTGCTTAACAAGCTTACAAATAGTGCTTGATGTCGTGATTCCTTTACCGTGTTTATTAGTGGCGCTTATTGCAAGTTCGTTTTTTTAACAAACAGTGAAAGAATTAAAGCGAAAATCATTCTACTGGGATATTTCAAGTTCAAGATTCAAATACAATTTTGTATGCGAATTCGAAGCGATTGTGAAAAGTACCGGACAGCTTTCGCAAAACACATTTAAGCTGTTTATCTAAAACCGGACAATTCTACATTCCTATATCGCACAAAATTCAGTTGTCTAGCTCTTACACTATTTTAACCTTTGCTCTGTAGACTACTTCTGCAAACGGAAATATTCAATTAAAATTTTCTGTTATTTTGGAAATGTACAATAATATTTCAGGATTAGGTGTGATGACAATTTTCATGAACACCAGCTCGCCAGATTCTTAAATTCCACTTTTTATTCTTAATAAAAACCACTCTGTCTCCAACAGCTGTGCCCAATGTTAAGTTAGTAGCCTATTCTACTGCAAGCGAAACAATTCAGTTTTAATTTTCATAAAATTAAATTAAAAATTGAATTAAAAATTTTTATTTGGGAATCACTGATAAAAAATAAAAATAACCAGGCTTTCGCCTTTATTTTTGAAATTTAAATTAATTATTGAAAGTGAACTGAATGTTTAGAAGTCTTTTTCTGAATTTGCATTTTTTTACAGTACAATACATTAGTACAATAAATTAGTTTATATTACTTTTCATATTGAAATTTCTTTATTTTTAATTTTAAGATATATATTTTCTATAAAAATATTTGTAAATTGCTAATTCGCTGCACTTGAAACAGTCAAGAAAAGAATTTTTATTTAAAAAATCCGAAAATCCTGTTTTCAACTAGCTTTATTAAAATAGTTCCTGACAGATTGTTTGATTGTTATGTAAGATAATGCCAATTTGCCATAGTGAATAAGTTGTAATAGTAAATAGTGCCGTGAAACTTCCGCGATAGTTATCTAGGATATTTATTACGATTTCATATATTCAAAGTAGATATCTAAATATTTTTGGAATTCGCCGCATCTCATTTAAAATACAGTGACAAAACAATACTTTGAAAATTACAACAAATATTGAATAAGCATTCGTGAATTCGCCACATTTTCCGGCAAGATTGCAAGGAATGTTAAATAATCTATTTGGCAATTTGTTAAAATATATTTCTAAGCGTTACATACGTAGCTAATTTTTGACTGTAACAAAATTTTGTACATTTCTTGCCTTGTATTTCTCTTTCTGATTCATGCGAAGATAACTTTAAACCACTCAGTATGAAACAGTTTCTGAGCCAATATATTACATTTATATTAATCCTTTAAGAATTTAGGAAATTCAAGATAAATATTTGCTTCACACTCAAGTTTTCCTTATTTAATGCTTTAATGCCTTATTTAATGAAGTTTCTGGGGCGTATTCGCCGTGGTGCTCATTAACACTATGAAGCTCCCGTGAGACCCTTTTAACAATTTTGGATTTTCAAACGAATACGCCGCCTTCATTTAATGGCTACCCTTATTATATTATAAATTGCTTAATAATTTGCAACGAATTTCGGGAAGTAGAACATTAATTTAACAATATTTTCTGGTAAAATAATTTGCTATAATAAATTTAAAGTCATAATGTTTGTATTTGTATCAGATAGAGAGTTTAAAATTATCCGATTCTAGACGCTGGAATGAGACTGAAGAAATGGGTTTCAAATCCAAAACCTGTTCTGTAAACAACGCCAATAGACGATAGAACTGAATCGTTTAAAGAGTTTTAACAAGACGGGATGGGATAATGGTCATGATACGAGGGTTGCGCTAGAATACCAAACTGGATGGTTTTTCTTATCATGTTAGAATATAGGTCCCACGGGAAATTATCCATCCGTCAGGATAACTGTCAATGGTAGTTATAAAAATATTCGTATTTTTTCAAAGACCTTGGCTGATTTCAGTCGACTGGGATGATAGGTTATCGCAAGATTGGAGCAAAGTTGGCTAACAATCAGAGGACAGATACATTATCTATAGTTACAGATGGCCATAGATGGTTGAAAACCTCTGGCCAAAGCATCGAACTTCATGCTTTCTGTGACGCATATGCTGCTGTGGATAACAATGGATCTTAATAGTGGCTAAATCAATAGTAGCTTCAGTGGAAAATGTATCGGTGGCTCGATTGGAATTAAGCACAGTACATTTGTTAACTAAACTGATTAAATCGAAAAAAGAAATATTAGAAATAAATGTATTATAATTTGTTGAACCGGTTTAACTATAGTGTTGGGCGCGTTATTGGACGTTCGAATAAGATGAGAGAGCTATGTTTGAAATCGAACGTCCTAGATGTTGGAAAATCCGGCCGACTGTACTTCACGGAGTCTTCTACCAAATGACTTATAGACTCTGGTGGAGTTCACCCAATTACAATACTAACGATGCAACTACAATACTAACGATGAGGAACGAGATAGTAAAATTGTTCTAGAGTTGATCCATCGATTAATTTCTGAAAGTGAGTTAGAATCACAGCGATGGTTCAGGGAGTTGTAAACAATGTATACATAAAGGAACAGTGAAGCGCTTGGGACAATTAGCTGTAAGTGAATTAGAAGAGGCAATCATCCAGATTTGTAAACAAAACCAAGCCGAATACAAATAACAACGGGAGTCGAACTACGCCAGCGCAGAGAAACCATTACAAAATACAAAAATTTTCTCATCGACAAAAATCTACTAACTATTAACTGGTTAGAGTGACACGCGTATAACGAGATACATCAAACGATTTAACGCCAAAATGAGGGAAGCTGACGATGCCAAGAAGTGGTGTTTTGTTAAAACACAAGAGTCGGTGGTTCTGTTGCTAGTTCTGGATAATTACTTTAACGTTGCGGAAATATTATCCAGTAAAATACACCTTGAAAAGGTAAAGGCTGGTAAACTTTCGATTGAAAGACATTGATCATTCATTTGTATATTTTCGCCTAACAAAGCAAAAATCTTCATTATCGATACTATTTTTTTCGTCGAGAAACTTTCGGCTAACTTTAATGAGGTGTAAATTTGTTATTCGACTTCAAAAATGGTAATTGAGATTTGGAACTTATTTTGTGCAGAACGAGCAAACGGACAATCTTAAGTTCCGTTCATATTTAAAATTTGATTGAAAGCCATACTTAATAATATTAACCGCGGTCTCACACGTAACGAGAAATAATTCAAAAAACGACATGTTCCTATCTTGTATGCTAAATACAGTTTATTGTACATAATTTATGTTTAAACCATTTGAAGTTTAAAGAACCATGCGATTTTGATATTCTGTATTTATACAAAACCCGGCTACCGTTATTCATCTAAAAACTAAGTTAAATTTAAAATACAAAACTTGTATTGTCTTTGGTATATATTTTATTCTTAACAATATTTTCTATTACAAGTAGTCACAACCGAAAAAAAAAATCCATTTTATTGTGGTTTGTGCCCAAAAAGTTTTTCTTTTGTATATGAAAAATATATTTTCATGGTTGGTTGTCATAAATAAATAAAATAAAATTTTATTTGTCTGTCGCTCTGTACATACAAAATTTCTGTTTTGTATCGTTATGTATATACGAGTACATGCATGGGGTATTCTTTCATTTTATTTATGATAAATGATAGACATGAAACGGGCATATACGACGGCTGTGTATTTATGTATGGCTATACACAGCTGACAGTATATGGTTTGGTTTGTGACTTTTTTGTTATATTTATTTTCATTGTGATATGAATATTTAACTTTTTAATTTTTATCCAAATGTATATATAGTTATATAGTATGTACATATAAATGGATCACAACTCTTCTTCAAATATAATATGTAATGACGAAATTTAATAAATACATATTTATATTATTGTGTTCTACCTACTGTACTCCACTGGCGTAGAAAATCCGTACACCAATTTGTTCAAATCCCAAAATCATTATAAACACCAAAAGCGTACACAGGGACCTGAATAATCACAAAAAAACAATTTGCCTAATAATCTGTGTAAATTATTCTGTATATAGGAACCTAATAATATTAATTCAAACAGAAAGGATTAACACACAAAAGGAAAACACATAAAACCCAAACCCTTCCACCTCTTTTTACTTCCTCTATACCATTTTGCTCTGGATTACAAACAATCAAGTTTGAAAATTTTAATCAAACGAAAATCACAAATCTTAGTTTTCCATTTTTATGAAATAAAATAAATTTTAATTTCGACCTCTTCCCGATTCTCACACTCCCTCAAACGAAATTAAGGCGTACATTTGATGTTTTTTTTTCTTTAATAAGTCTTAGTAAAGGTTTATTAAAATTACTACTCCTGCTGCTGCTACTCCAGTGCTTTATATTATACTTTTTATAAAGCTAAAGAAGTTTGTTAAATCAGCGCTGTGCAAACTACTTATTATCTAAGTACCGTTACATGATACTGATAGCATGGAATATATAAATGTCTATTTGTTATAATAAATTAAATATTTTAAATAAAACATAATTTATATTAAATAAATTTGTAATCGTTGCTTTGTATCGTCGTGTCACCTTTGTGTTTTCGTTTTTAACGTTCGTCGTGATTTACAAAAGATGGCGTAATTAGTATTGAATCAGTATATTCCATTTCGCTGAAGTGTAAACAACATATTTTTTGTGCTATCTAGCCCTGTCAACCTTTGTGCCAAAAAAACACAATTTGCGGGAAGCGCTGCTTTTTCGTATTGATTTGAAGAGAACTGCAGGTGGTAATTTTGGCACAAGTGGTAAAGAACGCGGAAGGAGACCAGTAAAGTTTGAAGACGCTGAGTTGATGGAGTTATTCTATCACGATTCATGCCAAACTCAAGAGGAACTTTGTTGAAACATCTCAAGCCCCTATGTATGGTGCAAAAACAAGGAAAATGGGTTCGGTATAAACTCAAGCCAAGAAACATCGAATGCCGTATTTTCATGTGAAAACTACTGATCCAAAAACAAAATCGGAAGGGTTTCTTGCATTGAATCGTGACAGCCGACAGGTTAAGAAAGTGAATCGATTACGACAACCGAAATAGCAGAAAATCGTGTGGTAAGCCCGGTCATGCATCAGCTTTATTGATGCAATTAAGCCGAGTATTGAATATCAAACGGTAATAATATACCAAAAGACATGGCAAAGTGATCTCAGCTCGACAACGCTTGGCCATATGTTGCAAGAGTCGTCAAGGAAACCTTGGAGGCAGCAAAACTTTGGCAAAACACAACGCGGAATACGTACGCTGCCTGAAAGATGAGAAAAGTCATAGCTAACGATCGACAATACGTTGAAAAAAATAAACCGAAGATATCCGTACTTGAAGACATTTAATTTTTGGATAGTGATTGTTTGTTTGTTTGAAAGTTTCGAGCCGACCGTAAGTGATTATGTGGGACATTCACTCCTCCGGTTTGAGTGTTTGAGGTGCCATTTAGTGTAGGTCGAGAATGATTCCAAGATTGTGTGGAATAGTAGGAATTGGCTTTAACTTTTTGGATTTTCGTGGAATAACGGATACCCGGAACTGTTGTGTAAAAAGTTTAATTCTCTTAGGAGAGGAAAGCCCTAGTTTCGAGTTGAAACTAGTGTGACTCGTGGAATCATGCACAATGCACGCTGCTTGATCATGTTAGTTGCAAGACCAATAGATACGTAATTGAAAAGAATGTGAATAAGGTAGTGTTGTGCACTCACCATGCATGCCTAGTTTTTGTACCCGCAGTGCTGTTTTGAAATGCAATGTTTGTTGAAATGCAATACAAAAAAATGTCTGAGGCGCCACATGATGTTTTGTTTGTTGCAATCTGCTATGCTGTTATTGTTTTATATTTTTAATTTTATGTGGGCGTGGTGGCTCTTTGTGCTCACACTATTTAACTGCCCACGAAGGAGCTGCGGAACAACAGCTTCGTATCCCTAATTTTTATTGTATTTGACGCATTCATGCGATTTCTATATGAAATTTTGGGTTACTTTGGATAATAAGCAGATATTTTTTTACATTGAGGTGGGACGTAATAATTCGCTAATGCATTGTGTTTATACTTTGTATGTAAGTTACATTTTTCAGTGTTTTTGTAATTTGGTCACTGCAATCTAATAAAACGCCCGAATTTTTTAATCTCTGTATATAAAACACAAAAACTGATTATATTTATGTCCGTTATATACTTTGAAAAACCGATGTGTCCCAAACCGGTTTCATTTGAAATGCAATAATGTAAAGATGGTTTTAGACCACCAACACAATGCATTAGGCACATTCGTTCCATCCATGAAGTCGATTTTCGACTTTTCCAATACAAAAATTTTCATCCTCATCAAGTGGTGGCGTTACTCGCAAATGAATTAAAAACATTAGGGTGCAGTTGGCCCATAATACAGACTGTCAACACAAAAAGCAATGATCTGTCATTCTCATTAGTGGGTTGATTTTTTCCAAAATTCAACAAGTTAACGAAACAACCGCAAGTATATAGTAGTGGTATGTGTGTTTGTGTTAGTGCAATGTGCGTAATTTATTTTTTTTGAATATGACATTTCTCGATTCATTTCCATTTATAATTTAAAATTTGTAAATGCAATGCAAATATTCTTTAAATAAAATTAAATTTATTAAATTATTTAATTTTAGTTTTAAAATAATTTTTAATTCTGTGTTTCTGCGAAAACAAAACATTCATTCGACATCGCATTAAAGAAAAAAATTAAAATATATGTTAAATTTTTTTTTCTTAACACATTGACGCACGCTTTCTAAATGTGTGTGCTACTGAGGAACACATTTGATAACTTTTGTAATTGCAATAATATTTCGTCGTGGAAATAGATGTATTGTGAGAATTGCAAAATATGTATGTCGAATTATTCCTTTAAAAAATGAATGTTGCTTGCGCAAACGTGTTAAAAATCCAAAAAATTGTATGTCCGTTATAGCAGTCATTTCTGCGAACGTGTTAACTCACCACTCAAATACTTGGCGAGATGACAGAAAATTGTGACGACGAAAGGACATAAGCACCAAAAAATAAACCGATTTGTACCGATTCATAATTTTTGATGCTTGCATTCACAGAAAACAAACAAATATAACCACAGAAAAATTACACACTACACTAATATAAATTTGTATATTATACTCCTTATACGTATACGAAAACGTCATGTGTCGTTCGTCGAATTTTGGAAAAATCGACCCCCAGAAAGTTTTATCATTTGTGGTTATCGCGTCGATCATGCCAAATAATCGTATCAGAAAATTTTAAAACCCCGATAAATAGTAAAAAAATATTTGTTTTCGTGAAATTTGGTGGTGATTTCGAGTGTTGTTTGCAATTGTTTTCAAAAATTATTTCTCCACATATAAAAAATATCAGTTATCAAAAATGCTACCGAGTAAAGCACCATCCGGTGAGCATGAATGACGCTTTAAAGCTCCAACAATCAACGAAGTGGCAGTCGTTATGGTTGGAAAGGAATTTGATCGGCGAGACATCATAATTCAAAGACGAAATAAATTTGCAACGCGTCTCTGAAACACACCGATCGTATGATGCTCTTCAATATTCAATACTGCTTTGACAAGGTGAAGATGGATATTATTTCAAAGTCATGCAGATAAACTCTGTCACTGGTGCAGCAACAAGAAAAAAGATTTGTTATTGTTCCATACAGTCCAATACTGTCAAAAACATTTCAAGTCATAACAATGTGAAATACTGAAACTCCGTAAAATCCATTAAGTACATATATGCTAATATGTTAACAAAGGCAGTGACATGGCAGTATTCGAGCTTTCAAACAGAAAGAATTCTGGCGAATTCTTGATTTCAGTATTCAAGAACGATATCCAACTGTTCAACATCTTTGAGAATGTTGCTTCACACAATCAAATGTCCAAAGTCTTTCCAAGCTTTGAAAACTGTTAATGAAGGAATATGTGAAAAGTACAGAGAAGCATGCCATCGACTCGACTTACTTGAAAATGATCAGCATTGGGACACGACATTGGCAGAAGCAGCTCTCATGTATCTTCCGCCATAAATTCGCACGCAGGTTGCAATTTTTTTAACGATTTGCGCACCTTGTGACCCAAAAAATCTTTTGGGAAAATAATAAAGGAAGGATGAGTGACGATATACTAAGCAGTCACGTAGAATGAATCCGAATGTGGAAATCTAGTTTTCGGATGACAATGAAGCTCTCATACCACTTGAGGATAGATGTATTTTGATCATACAACAAAATTATTTGTCCGGTTTGGACTAGAACGACAATATAACGACAATATAATTCTGATGAATTGCGCCATTTTGTCGATGCTCAGAAACAACTGTTGACTGCTGATCAAAAAATAGTTTTAGAAAAAGTTATGAACGTTACTCGATGGTGGGCGTACAGCGCATTCAGCTCTTAAGCTTCGGCAAAAATCGGCAAAAATTCTGGCATGGCTGCAGTATTAAAAACAAGCTCACTTATTGTATGGAATGAATGCACTATGGCGCACGAGTAATCGGTTGAAGCTCTTGACCGTACTCTCAAAGATTTCAGAGAAAATGACCGACCAATGTGTGGAGCTCTATTGCTTCTTGCTGGTGATTTAAGATAAACTTTGCCAGTTAAGTCAATTGATTCCAAGATCAACACCAGCCGATGAACTGAATGCATGTTTAAAAGCGTCATATATATGGAGACATGTAGAGAAACTAACATTGTCGGCAAATATGCGAGTGCATTCGCCAAACTGCTTTTGGATATGGGCGATGATAAAATTCCGATTGATCCGACTACACGTGGCATAGCTTTTTCACCAAATTTTTGCCAAATGCATTCATCAATTCAAAATGTTGTGCAAAAAGTTTTTACCGATATTACAAAAAAATTCAAAAATCATGATTGGCTTTGCGAACGAGCAAATTTGGCTCCGAAGAATGATGTCAACAAAATAAACAATCAAATTCAATTGAAGCTACCCGGTGTAGTTGTCAAGTACAAATCAATTGACACAGTTATAGATGAGGAACAAGCTGTCAACTATCCAATAGAGTTTCTTAACTCTTCGGAACCATCTGGAATGCCACCACACATATTAACTTTAAAAGTTGGTTCACCGTTGATGCTCATTAGCAACTTAGATCCACCAAAATTATGCAACGGAACAAGGTTTGCTGCTAAAAAACTATCGCCGAATTTCTTCGAAGCCACAATCATCAGCGGCAAATGTAAAGGAGAAGACGTGCTAACACCACGAATTTCAATGATTTTAAACGGACTTTTGCCATAACCATCAATAAGGCTCAATGCCAATCACTAAGTGTTGTTGATTTGTACTTAGAAAATTCCCGTTTTTCGTACGACCAATTATAAGTTGCCTGATCCGCTAGTTTAGATTTATAGAACTTAATGTATCATTAGTTGGAAACCAAACTCCCATCGCTTGGTAACATCACCTCGATATAAGAACAATATCTGGCTATCACCCAGGATGTACTAAAACCAAGAAAAGTAATCAATGAAAATTTTCGACCACGACATTTTTTCTGATTAACCTTTCGCTACACTTCCGAAGCAAATGGTTTTCGTCCAGATCTGTGTGTGTATAGTTGTCTTCCGCAGACTAAATGTATGAGTCGTCTCTACAGCCTAGACGATTTGTCCAATTCGAAGATCGCGGTGAGTTATGGGCGAAATCGGTCAACCGGAAGTGGCAGCTTCCATAGGTTTATTCTAAATATTTTGAAAGTTACCTATACAAAAGCTCAGTAAAAAGGCAATCGCCTTGACAGCTGAGAGGTGGACCAACACTCTCACGTGCAGGGTAGCAAAACTGGTTCGGCCAAAACTGGACCTGCGGCGCTTCTAGGCACTTGTATCCCTGGGAAAACGAGATTTAGGATTGGTCGTAAGGATACTGACTGGACACTGCCTTTTTGGGGAACATGCGAGAAGGCTGAGTCTAGAGACGAATGACTTTTGTAGAAGTTGTATGGACGAAGAGGAGGAGGAGACGTTAGTTCACTTCCTATGCTCGTATCCAGCACTATCATACAAAAGACGTAAGTACTTGGGTGTGTACAACATGGACAGCCTTTCTGAACTCGCGGATTTTGGAGTGCAAGATATTTTACGCTACATCAGTAGCTCTGGTTGGTTTTATCGGGAGTAAGGGGAGATTGGATCCTGTGGAATCACAATGGGCCATTATTGGCCTAAGTGTGCGATAGCAGCCTCTCTAACCTAACCTTACCTAAAATACCTATACAAAAATTCGGCCACTTAATAATTAAGCTTTTTCCAAAAGATTCAAAAATTTGGGCATCCAGGTGATAGTGGCCCAACAATTCGATCCACCGGCAGTGAAACTTTCTGTGGGAGTTTCTTGTTTTTTGCAAGTATTTTGAAAAGTATTAAAATTACGACAAAATCGGCAATAACCGGAACCATGCCAGCCGAAAGCAACCCAACTATGGCACTAGTGACAAGTAATTTTTGCACCAATGTGTGTTGTCTGAATTTTCAGCCGGAACAAATATTAACCAAACATGCTAACCGGAATTAAACTAACCAATTTTTAGCTTGAACAAATAATTTGCCAGCCGGAACCACAGGTTTATCAGCTAGTCAGAAACATTAAGCCGTTAGCTTGAAAAATTACTACTTAGTAACTTTAGATGGCTGTGTAATGCATAAGCTCTATGTACTTTAGATGGCTGTGTAATGCATAAGCTCTATGTAGAAACCATAAAAATGTCGGCCGGAACCATAACAAAGTCAGTCTTAAGCACATGATGCAGAGTGCATTGTGCATGATTGTACTCATTCTGATTAGTTGGGATCATTTAAAGCAAACCGAAGCCAGATTGTTTACAGCCGGAACAATTTTAGGCTTCCACAATCAGCACTTTACGCGCTAGATCATCGTTCAACACATAAACTTTCAGCTGGAACTATAAAAATATATCATGAGATAACTAGTCAGTTTGAACCATTTGAAGTTAGCCAAAACCATGGCTAGCATAAGCAGCACTGAGAGCGGTTCCGACAGAGAGTGTATATGTTGCACGGCCAACTAAAGCACAAAGTTCTCGTTGTGCATAGAGAGAATCACGCTGGTTAATTTGTTGTACCATCTGGTTATAAATTGTCTTAATAATGGTTCCTACTGAAAAATGAAATAGCTCACAACGATACACTATGCGTTGTGCTTTTTTTGTGATAGTTGGCTTGGTTCCGCATGTTTCCGGCTGGCTTGAAATGGTTTTGACTGAAATCTTATAAAGGATATTTTTTAAGCCTTATAACTTGAAATTGTAAAAAATAAAACAAAAAATTAAATTTTTATGATAAATATACTCTGGCAGATCTCAGTATACTCTTTCAAATCATCATGAATAGACCCACGCGTGAAATTATTAACAGGATGGCGCCACGTGCCATACGGCGACCTCAACCATCGACTTATTAAAATCAAAATTTTGCGATAAGTTGATTTCGAGAAATGAACCTGTCAATTGGCCTCCAAGGTCGTGTGATTTAACACTTCTCGATTATTTCCTGTGGGGCCACGTGAAATCACTGGGTTATACTGATAAACCAATTGACGCCTTGGAGGCCAGCATTGTTCTACTTATTCGTGACATACGGCCAGCAGTGTACGAAAAAGTGGCCCAAAATTGGACATCGAGAGTGCGTTTCGTCAAGAACAGCCGTGGTGCACATATGCCCGAAATCATTTTCAAATATAAATGGCATGTATTGATCTTTCTTATAAAAAAAATTTTGTTTACAATTTAATTTTTTGTGTTATTTTTTACAATTTCAAATTCTATCAGGCTTAATAAAACACCCCTTATAATCATATAATGCACAACCATCTAAAGCGCAAAGTTCTCATTGTGCCAGTTTGAAGTAATCCCACAAATCGGGATCTGGTTCTGGCTGGTTTTAAACGGTTGAAGATGGCTTCGTATATAGTTCCAGTAGACACTGATGTCGTTCCGGTTGACCTTGTAATGGCTCCAGGTGAAACCTTATATGTTGCAAAATCATCTAAGGAGCGGAACGACGAAACAAAGCCCTCCTCCCACCTTGTATATATACAGAATTGCAACGTAACCAAATAATTGAAACACCCGCTGTAGATTAGGGAATTTCGGCATTTCTTTTAATTTTTGTTACGTTTTGTTTTGACGCAAACCGCTTTGTTTCGAGAACTAAAGTTTGTGTAACACGGCAGTCAAAATCAAATTTTCTTATTTTTATTTCCTGTACTTCGTCTTCCGCCTTCGTTGGATATTTTCTATACTTTTGTCATAAATTTACATTACAAAGCTTTTGTATTTTCTAATATAATGGAAAACAACAGAAACAATTGGAAAATCATGTTTTTGGATGTTTGTTTTACGAAAAGCTTTTTACAAATCTTGCCAAAATACATAATATGTATGTAAAAATAAAACTTTTGAATTGTTCGAAATAAAAAGAACAGAAATTTTAATTCTTTCTGCGGTTGGTTAAATTTTTGGTAAATTAGAAAAAAAAAATTAAGCATTTAGCATAATTAGAAGATTTAAAATGTTTTGAGTTTTGTTTGCGTGAAAAGCTTTCTCAGTTTTAATTTATGGAACAATACCAAACAAAATTTATAATTAGGAGCACATTTTTAAAAACATATGTTTGTAATAATTAAAAATAGTTTTTAAAAAGATCCCAATTAATTTTATTACCTTCATTGTTTGAACTTCAATGCTTAGGTGGATCATATAGTAGATCACTCCGGACTGATTCTACCAGATGCACAACATTAACCTGATCGGGCTTACTGCACTTTTCGTCTCCCGTCGCTAATCGATGCAAAAAACCCTTTTAATTTTGTCTTTGGAGCAGTTGTTCGAACGTGAAAAAGTGGCGCGTTTGGCGTCTTTTGGTTCGACTTCTCTTGGCGTATACAGAACCCAATTTCCTTGTTTATGCACCATGGTTAGTCTTGAGACGGGTTTGAATCGCTTGTTGAGTAACTCCCAAAGTTTCAGCGATCTCCTTTAGACTTGGTCATGGATACAATAACTCCTCCAACTCAGCGTCTTCAAACTTTCTTTATTGGTCTTCCGTTGGGTTTTTGTTACTGGTGTCAAAATCTTCACTTTTAAAATGGCGGAACCATTGACATGCATTGATGAAGCATATTCCCCATATGCTTCACATAGGAATCGATGTCCATCAGCTTCAATTTTATGTAAATTAAAAAAAAATCGCCTCCCGCAAATTGTGTTTTGTTGGCACAAAGATTGACAAGGGAAGTCAAAAAATATCTTGTTTAAACTTCAGCGAAATGACACTTAACACGAATATAGTAACAAGATGGCTCGATTCGATTTAATACTAGTTACGCAGCCTTTTTAAAACCCTCAACACTTATTTGCACCCCTAATAAATAGAAAAATTAATTTTAACCAAAAATGTTAACACGCAGCTTTTTTTACAGAACTCATAATTTCCGATTAAATTTCAGAAAACCAACAAAAACTACTTTTGTAGAAAATTTAGTGTTTTAGTTCTTAATTATTTTTTAAATACTGTATGTAGGTACTTTTCAAAATAATTGCAATAATGAAAGGACTCCGAAGGAATCTGGAACTTTATATTAAGTTCTAGTTTGGTTTAGTGTCTTTAAAGTCAACCATCAGAAAAAGTTCGTCAAAGGTTACGAATTATTTGTTGTGTAAATGATTGCCAAAGCTGAATAAAATCGCCCTAGTTTCGTTTTAAAATGTTTAGAAGCAACATATAAGGCTGACTTTAAACAAAGCCGATTCATGCTCCTTGGGGTTTCAGATTAAGCGGTCGCGTGACTCGTCCGTTTTGGGGGAGAGTTCTCTGTCTCGTTTACTTTCTATGGACTTCTGTTTTGTCTGGCCTTGCGTTGTGGCGGTGAAGATTCGTAGAGTCCTTTTACATCTCCCTTTAAATGTGATAATGAATATGGCAATGGCGGTACCAATAATGCAGATGGTGCTGGAGGAATATCTACATCTTTCATTATTTGCAATGAATGAACTTCTTTAAATTCGTCTTCTTGGGGTTTTGGTTAAAGGATGGCCGGCAGTATTTGAATAGTGGTTTTTTTCTTCTGAAATGAACATTCTGTTTCCGATGGACAGGCTAGCATTAAACTTTTTCAGATAGGTGCCATTAAACTTCTGGGTTTCGTTGTTCACGCCGATGCTGCCGCCGAATTGGTTGAGTAAAATTAGGCCCTCACTTATCTCGTCTATCGTGTTGCTAGGTGATGGTTGTTTGTTTGGTTACATTTCGAAGGGCGATTATTCAGCAAATTTAACAAGCAAGTACTGTTAGTTATATCTACAATATTATTCTGATTAGAAATTGATAGGGCATGATTTTTTACAATATTCTCATATTCTAATGCAGTAATCTTGTGGTTTTGTTTGACAGGTTTTAACCATAGTTCGCTAAGCCTTAAGTCTCTTCCGGGATTTGTTGAAGTCTTGAGTCCGGATTCCCTGCAATCTATTTTCAGGCCGTGCCAATGAAGTCTTTCGAGACCACTTGCTCTTATGGTGTGAATTTAGTCCATCCGTCTTATATGTCTGCAGTAAATTGAGCTCGTGGTTAAGGTATGGGTACATGGTTCAATATATGTCCTGCATTCCGGTTAGAAAGTTTTGATGGTTGACTCACTCTATTACGTGCATTATTTTAAAGCTTCCGTTTTTATGGATATAATTTGGGATTTCGAGTAATCCATTATTTGAATTTCCGTAAGTACGCTACTTACGATACATCTGTAATTATAGTATTCCAGAAGACTGTTATGTTGTAATGGGTCTAAATGCCACGACTAGTTTTTTTTGATGGTCGAGTGTATTGAAGGGATATACTCATTGACTGCTCTTTCGAGCAATTATCCGAAAAATCATTCCACTCCGTCGGCTTTAAAATGCCCATTATTTCTGAAAGTGGTTGAGTAAAACCTTTGGACATAATCGATGTTAACGAACTTGAATTTAATAACTTCTTGCTATTTTTCACTATAACCTCGGATAGCCTATAAAATAATAGAATGTCCCTAATTGGTTGTTTAATGTTTTCGATCGCTCTAGATTTAATTCGTCTACAAAAAGCTAGTTTAGTCAGTTTATATATCGCGGTCATAACCAGGTTGTTGTCTGGAGCAAACTTGACCATTACTGTAGACAAGAGCAAATTTATACTGAATGATACCAAATACTTCGGTTATGTGATTGGTGAGAGTTGTCTTAGAGTGGAACCTTTGAAGGTGCAGGGCATAGTCGAATTTTCCATTTCGCTAGTTTCCCGGTATGCTTCTCACATTCGCTTATTACGGCTCCACTTCTAGTGAACCCAGATTTCACCTAACAATTTTACATACAATGCGATGCAAGCTCCACAGGAATCGTAAGTGTTATCATTTAAAAACGAGGAGGAGCACCCCATTGCGTACCTTTCGTAAAAATTAAACAAAGCCTAAATAAATTAGAGCATCGCCGAATTAGAATATCTGTCAGCGGTGATGAGTATTAAAAAGTTTTGGCCATATATTTAGTGATATCCATTTACATTGATTACTGCTCATTCGTCGCTGAAATGGTTAAAGCATTGCAGGATAACCATAACGTTCAAACTAATTATAAGGTTCTTGACAGTAAAATTTATTTTCAGCCAATGGGTCAAAATAGTAATGTTGAAACGGATATTTCAAGTTGGAAGTTGGTTGTAACTAATGGATTGATGTACATTCTGCGGCTCACCAAAGAATTATGAAAACATTAGAAACCGTTCGTTGATACTTCTGTTGGCCATCAATGATTACTCAAATAAGAGAACACATCAGCAACTGAAATATTTGCAAAGCAGTAAATTATTCCACGACAAATGTCAAATTTTTGAAGACATTTTCTCGATATGATACAGTGCTAGCAATAATTAAAATTAATTCATGTATATCCCTTTTTCAACCAAAAATTTTCGAAAAAATTCCGCCATTTTTTTATTGTTCAACCAAATTTTTTCCTTTTAGTTCATTCCAAGGGCGATTTAATGCTGAATAAAACCCCGTTTTTTGTTAGACGTTTCTGAGAGCAGTTATGATGCACTCCGCGAATTTTCAGTGTTTTGGCAAACCCTTGTAGCAGACGACAGTGGGCTAAAAAAAATCTAAAAAAAATTTTTTTTGTATACTTTCAGTTAAATAAAATGTCAATGGAAAGTTTCGTTAAGATATCTCTTTTTATTCCAAAAAAAAAAATCTTTGAAAAACTTTTTTTTTTAATTTTGAAGGTGCTATGTCCGCTTAATTAAACTGTTATTTTCAATTGTTTAGGTCATAAGGGTTAAACATATTAGAAGGGGGTCAATTTAAAATCATAGCGATTATCAGCTTATTCTCTTAGATTCAAGATTCTATTTTTTGTGAAAGAAAAACATTTTCACGTAAGAATTGATATAGTTTTTCATTTCGGAGATATGTTAATATTAGGTATTTATATTTTTATTGTATGTGTTTCCAATGGATCCAATGGTTCACAATGACAGGAACACCAAGGCTATCAGAAGAAGAGCACGTTGATGCAAAGAAACGAAAAATGGAAAACCAAAGACTACAGTGGCAAAATCAAATTAACGGTGAAAGGCAATTGAATAACGCGAGACGTCGACAAACTGGATAAATTTTGGTGGTTCGTAATTTCCAGCATATTCAATGTGGATCTCAGAATTTTGAGGAATCGTCCACAGCTCAGTTTTCCTGTGGAGAACTGGAAATGTATATTGCCGTTTCTGTAACGCAAAACAGTTTCCGCGTGAGTTACCACAGGATAAACTTTTTACCCACTGCTATCAAAAAGGAAAAGTTGTGTTAGACCCTATTTTAATTTCAACAAAAATTGCATCTATGGGTGTGAACATAGTGCCACCTCCAGGATATGGTCCGTGTTGCCTACGAATTAATGGACAAATTTACCATAGAGTTGGAACATTACACCCTGAAAATTGAGATCCACGCAAATTTGCTCAATTTATACATTTTTGAAGCAAACGAAGCATGTGAGCAGCGCGTGGGAATCAGTGAAAATGCTAAGTGAACGCCCGCAACTAATGCAAGAGTTGAGTTCGTTCATGGCCACCATAAATCCAATCGCACAAGCATTTAAAATGCTTTATGAGGTAGAACAAGCGTCCATTCACGATGCTCAAGAAAACGGTACAGATCCGCCTTCAATTTTAATGGCGATAATGCAAGATGGAAGATTTGATCAGAGCCTCCACTTGAACGAGATCTGTTAATTAATTGCCGCGCTAATTTTAATGATGCAAACCCGCGTGAAACTGAGAATCAGTGTACTTGATCCGAATTTAGAACCAATAATATATCCATTGTTTTTCCCACTTGGTGATCAAAGTTAGGGTGATGGTTTCGTTTGAGTCTTTTTCAACCGTCAACACTTTCAAATGTAAGAAACCGACAATCTGTAAATCCACGAACTCGAGTTACTCAAATGCAGTATTATGCGGTTACGAGTCTTTCTGTCCGGGATGTATTTAATCCATGGCGGGAAACTAACACAACAATATTTTGTTGATGCGTATATTCAAACAGAAGCAAACCGTCTCAATTATGTTCGGCAAAATCAAAAAAAAAAAACTCAGATATTGACGTTTATCGAAAGCTACATGGTATCATTACAAAACACATGATACATGGAGTCGATAGTTAACTGTAACGGATATCCAAAATACAAGCGATGTGCTTGTGGCAGTGCAAATATAAATGGTAAGACAGTGGAAAAAGCATGGATTGTTCCGTACAATCCACGTTTAAGCCTCAAACTTAACTGTCATATTAATGTCGAATGTTGTTCATCAATTCAAAGTATAAAGTATTTATTTAAGTATGTCTACAAAGGACACGATTGCGCCAATATAACCTTCGTTCAACAAGGTACTTGGGATCATGATGAGATTAGAACGTACCTGGACTCGATGTATGTAAGTGTGCCTGAGGCAGCTTGGCACCAGTTTAGTTTCAACATGCTCGACGATATTTAAAAATGCTCGACGATATTTATATCCCGACATCCTAAACCATTATGTATTTGACAAATGGTGCGTGGAAACCCCGACAAAGATGTGGAAATACGACCATTGTGGTAGAATGTTTTCGGTTTATATGACAGATATTGAAAGATTTTGTCTACTTCTTCACCTTCCTGGAATCTTACATTTTGAAGACTTGAGGACATTCAATGGCTACACAAGTGGAACATTTAAAGAAGCAGCTCCAAGACGTGGTTTATTGAATGATGACATTACATTGGAAAATACATTGTCAAACGCTATTTCAAGAAGCATGCCACGTCAGTAGCGAGGTTTATATTCATGTTTTTATGTGTTTTTGCATCCCCACCAAATGCTTTAGATTTGTTTACAAAGTTTAGAAAAGAGCTATGTGATGATTACGTTCACCACCATAAAGTTCATACTGATGAATGCACAATTTGTGAGATGGTTGCTTTAAGAGATATTCAGGGAAATCTAAAACTACATGGCAAACAATGTACTGACTCTGGATTACCAACTTCCCCTACTAATTTAGGAGAGCCGATACCATATTACGATAGCACAAGAAATCGGAAATGCTATGCAATGCACATTGAATCAAGAACAAAAAATAACTTTCAAATAAAGGGTGATTTTTTTGTGGTTAGGATTTTCATGCATTAGTATTTGACAGATCACGCGGGATTTCAGACAAGGTGTCAAAGAGAAAGATGCTCATTATGCTTTGACATTTCATAATGAATAGACTTACTAACGAGCCACAACGTCGAATTTTCAGTGAATGGGCCCTAGAAAAGTTGGCAGAAAATCCGCTTTTTTATCGACAAATTTTGTTCAGCGATGAGGCTCATTTCTGGTTGAATGGCTACGTAAATAAGCAAAATTGCCGCATTTGGAGTGAAGAGCAACCAGAAGCCGTTCAAGAACTGCCCATGCATCCCGAAAAATGCACTGTTTGGTGTGGTTTGTACGCTGGTGGAATCATTGGACCGTATTTTTTCAAAGATGCTGTTGGACGCAACGTTAAGGTGAATGGCGATCGCTATCGTTCGATGCTAACAAACTTTTTGTTGCCAAAAATGGAAGAACTGAACTTAGTTGACATGTGGTTTCAACAAGATGGCGCTACATGCCACACAGCTCGCGATTCTATGGCCATTTTGAGGGAAAACTTCGGAGAACAATTCATCTCAAGAAATGGCCCGGTAAGTTGGCCACCAAGATCATGCGATTTGACGCCTTTAGACTATTTTTTGTGGGGCTACGTCAAGTCTAAAGTCTACAGAAATAAGCCAGCAACTATTCCAGTTTTGGAAGACAACATTTCCGAAGAAATTCGGGCTATTCCGGCCGAAATGCTCGAAAAAATTGCCCAAAATTGGACTTTCCGAATGGACCACCTAAGACGCAGCCGCGGTCAACATTTAAATGAAATTATCTTCAAAAAGTAAATGTCATGGACCAATCTAACGTTTCAAATAAAGTACCGATGAGATTTTGCAAATTTTATGCGTTTTTTTTTAAAAAAAAGTTCTCAAGCTCTTAAAAAATCACCCGTTACATTCGGTTTGGACAGCTGTAAATCACAATGATCTTCCACACCGAATATTTTTCATAGATGGTCCAGGAGATTCCGGTAAAACGTATATGTACAAAACACTGCTTAACACGATTCGGGAAGAATCAAACATTGTGCTTGCCGTTGCTTCTACAGGAATAACTGCCAATTTTCTTGACGGGTGCAAACATATCACTCCCAGTTTAAATTAAATGTGTCAATCGTGGAAACTTCGACGTCCTCTATGCGAATGACATCTATTGACACAGAATTAAATAGAAAGGCAAAATTAATTCTATGGGAAGAAGCTACAATGGCACCTGGTGTTGTTATGAATGCTGTCGATAAGCTTTGTAAAGAAATAATGAAAACCCAGAAACCATTTGGCGGTAAAATAATACTACTTTGGAACTATATTGGAAGGCATATGATATATATGGAATCGTGGTGGATGTTGGCGATGGAAGCTCTCCCGATGATGAATACGATCAAGAAGACGAAGATGGAAAGAGATGAAGTTGTGATACTTGAATGAAATATGAACGTTCTAAGAGTAAAACTTTCTAAGAAATTCGTTCTTCATAAGAATGTCGTTTTGCGGGTAAGCGAGTTCAATTAGAATTTTAATCTGGGTAGCATAAGAAGAGTGCATATATGGGTCTACCCAAATATTATAGTGACAAGCGGATCGGTGAAAATTTTGAGATCTGAAATTTTCTTAAATCAAATAATTAAATATTATTCGATTTAAGAAAATTCTATATAATTTTTCCTGTTAACAAAGCAAAATAGGTCGTTTAACTTTAAATCATAAATAAAATTCATTTTTTCATATTAACTAAATTTGTTTTTCAGTGATGTCATTCAAAAAAAAAATTAACTTAATATAACTGTTAAGGTTTACCTCGTTTTCATATGCTACACCTATTTCATATTTACGATTTTCTTCAGTTTTCTGGGAAAATAATTCTTCAATTTTTCATTAAACAACAAAGCATAAAAACCTATACCAGGTAAAAAATGTTTTGTGCATAAATCACAATTATTCAAACAGTAATTTCAAATTAAATTTAACTTTGCAACACACCTACCTATATAGCTACCTACCTACATATGTGTGTGATATATAATTTTCCATTGTTTCTCGCTTCCATGCACCGTTTTCAATGAAAACCTCATATACATGTGTGTAACATCAAAGAAGCATACATAACATATTCAAATATAATTTCTTATATTTATCATGAGTTTGCCAAGGTAAACGGGAATATACGAAACAAAGAGAAAATCTAAAAATGAATAAAGAAAATCTACAAGGTGCTGGTAATTACCGCGCGTAACGAGTTCATTTCTACGTATACATAAAAGCGATTAATCCGCGTCGGATTTGTCATTGTGACGCGCACCACATGTGTGTAGATGATTTACAATAAAATAGATTTCATTCTCAAAAGTTGATCGTCTTGTGCTTTTACATATAATTTCGTTCTTGGAAAAAACTTTTTCCAGCTTTTCGCTGTTTTCACACAATGGAATATAAATTCTACGTGATTTGATTTAAATTTAAATGTTTTTGTAAAAAAGCAAAGCGCGACGCGTGGGGTATATGGCAAAACGAAAAAAAAAATGCCCGAAGAAATAAAAAACAGACGAAAATCAAATAAAAGCTCCGTGAAAATTGTATAATTTATTTCTATTTGAATTTTTTTCTTCTCTGTGTGCGTGTGTGTGGCTTTACGTGTGAGTGTGTATATATTAAGCTCACACAAAGTATTATTATACACGAGTGCCAAAACTAAAAAGCAATAAACGACGATGTTCATTGTAAGTATCTACATACATAATACATTTGTAAAAAAAAATCGTAAATCGACAAAATGAATTCGAATGTAAACGGGAAAATTTATTATTTGCCATTTTCTCAGATCATCACAGAACGAGAATCGAGCGCACGCGGGTGATAAATGAAAACGTATTACGTACGTTTGAACTTCTTAATCGAAAATACATTTTTGGTGCTTCAGCTACGTATATAAACGATTGTGTATTGTGAAAATCAATTTCACAATTTTCTTTTACAGGTATAAAGGATATATACGCTGTTAACAGGAAAATGTTTCTTTTTTTTCAATTTCGATGTTTTTTATTCGAGATTACAAAAGTTACAAAGATTAAAAGGTACATTTGTTGGTGAATGGATTTTTCGATTCTTTTTTTTGTATTTAAGTTTGTTTTTAGCGATAAGAAGTTTTTTGTTCACACACACACAAGCACACAGGTAAGAAGGATTATTTTCAAATTACAGGCAATTTGCGATCGAAATAAATACTTGGGTGTAAGTATGTCGATTTTGAGAGATTTATGGAGTGCCTAAATATTTAAACATCGGTATTGCGTTACTGGAAAGTAAATATTCAACCGATACCAACAATTTATGGTGTTATTTGATATTCCGCCATATCTTCGGAGCATTAAGGCCATCGTGGGGGTGTGTCCGTCATTCAAAATCCATTGTTTGGCAATAATGTTGAATTCCAAATTTTCCTGATACTTTATTGATCGCCGACACTTTCATCTTACATCACTATTTAGAAAATTTATGTCCCGTATATTGTAAGATCTTCGTACTTTACATTAAATAGCTAATCATGTTTATGTAAAGGGTGTTTTTTTAGAGGTTCACATCTTTAACACATCTTTAAAACTCGTCACTGCTGTAATTTACGCTGATCGTTTCTTGTGCTATTTGTAGCAACTCTTCATCATTTAGCACTCTGCCGGCAATTACTTCATTTATACCGTCAATAGTGAGATTTCAAAATCTCTCACCGCCAACTGCTTGTGCTTAGTTGATTATTTCGGTGTTCATTTCATCGGCCACATTTGATGAAACATAGTGTCGACAATTTTAACATAATCGGGCCAAGCATCCTTCAAGCAAGCATTCAAAGTCGACGGCCTTATTTCAGACACAGGTCCGGAATTGATTTTTTTTCCACACATCAACAACAGTTAGCGATTCATCCTCATCCATTTTATTTAATTATATTTAAATGATCGTCCTACATAATATACTTGAAAAGTTACAAATATTCCCCAATTGAGTGGCTGCAGAAGAAAAGGTGTATTACGTGGCAAGAAGACGACTTTTACATTTAAAAAGCATGTCTTAATCCTGTGACCTCCGGAATAAAACATTTTTCGAACCACTCATTGAATACTGTCTCCGTAATCCAGGCTTTCTTATTTGCCACCCAATGAACTAGAAGTTCCTTTACATTGACACATTTTAATGCTCGTGGTGATCGATTATCTATGAGAGGTTTCAAAATACGATTTTTGAGACATTGCTGCAAAGCATAAACGTAATGCGATCTTTTGCCACTTTGAAAACACAAGCCTTCTTTTCCGTTCTAGTCACAAATGTCCTGCTTGGCATTTTCTTCCAGAAAAGGCCGATTTTGTCAGTGTTATAAATTTGATCAGACGTATATTCACCGTCTTCAACCGTTGCCATTAGCAACCAGTAAAATAATGCCACTCACTGTTGACGAATTAATTCTGAATGTATACGCACAATGAATTTACCATTAGATAAGCCAACAGATTTACATTTACAAAGAGGAGGACGATCTCCGCGAACTATAGTGAAGTTTCTGACAAAATAAAAATGACAAAAAATTTTACAACAGCCCAAAAAGTGTAAATCTACACTTTCAAGAAAAACGTGTTATGTAAAACTAAATAAGTTGTTAAAAAATAAGTTCATAATAGCAAGCTTATTTAGCAACATCATGTGCAATAACCACTCGTTATGTTTTCTAGAAGCCAACATAATTATGCGGAGTTAAATTTTTTTTTAATTTTAAAATTTTGCTGTAGAATAAAGTGTAGTGGTGTCGATCGTCAATGACAAGGTATATTAAAGAAGTCTAAGTAAATCGAAGTATGCTATCGTGTAGTACAGACCCTATTGCATTTTTTGTAGAAGCCAACATAATTATGATTGCCGTCGAATCATCAATTTTCAAAAACACATGCGGTTTCGATTCTTTAGCACACATAATAAGAATGATAGCGATTGACAATAATCATATATTCGGTCTAATAAAGTGCAATATGAATGAATTTTTCGATTTTATGTCCTATTTTATAGTAAATGGAGCAATTCATTCTACGTTCAGAAGACGATCTCACTTATTATTAAAATGTTTTGACCAAGAGGAAATTACTGCCGACATTGATTTGAATGCAGAGTGCAATATAAGCAAAATAATAGAATTTTTTGTTAAACGTTCAATTGGTATAACCTACGCACGTTCAAACTGTTCTCACTCTCAAACAAGAGAACAATTTTATGTACCGATTGACTACAATAACTTCAACGAAAGAAGTTTCAGAAACATAAAAGATGCAGTTATATTTTCTGGGGCTACATGCACGAATTGCTTTCATTGGTTTGAAAATCCAAGTACTTTCGATTTTAATACATACAATGGCTTTGCAATTTTTGATGTTCAACCAATTGATTGTACCAAGTATTACAACATCAAAATAGATGACATTGAATCAGAATTTCAGTTCGGGTCAAAAAACTTTCCACTAAGAGGAATTGTACACTTTCAACGTCCAGTCAAATCGTCTTGTCCGAGGCATAACATTTCGTATATAAGGAGAAGTAACCAAACTTGGGAAATATACGATGATCTGCTGAGCATTAAATTAAAAACCAGCGCAAATAACAGAATTAATCCTGTCTGTCTTATTTATATTGAAAATCAAATTATTGATTAGCTGATTTCATTACAATCTCCATATTTATTATTTATAAAGTGTAGTTAAAATCAGAAATCCAAAAGTTCAAATAATTTGAAGTAATTGACTGTTAATTTAAAGAAATCTTTATTGAAAAATCGAAAATTTTTGATTGCCCCACTGCAAAAATACGTCTAAATAAAATGATTTCATATGCCGTTAAGCTTAGAAATCTCTACGATGCCTTGTCATTGACCATTGAACCCCCATTACACTTTTTACTAGAGCAAAAATTTAAAAGTAAAAAAAATCTATGACTGCCCCACCGCATAAATATGTTGGCTTCTAGACAACATTAAGAATGGTCTAAATAACATGATTTCATATACCGTTAAGCTTAGACATCTCTACGATGCCTTGTCATTGACCATCGAACCCCTATTACAGTTTTTACTAGAGAAAAAATTTAAAAGTAAAAAAAATCTATGACTGCCCCAGCGCATAAATATGTTGGCTTCTAGACAACATTAAGAATGGTCTAAATAACATGATTTCATATACCGTTAAGCTTAGACATCTCTACGATGCCTTGTCATTGACCATCGAACCCCTATTACAGTTTTTACTAGAGCAAAAATTTAAAAGTAAAAAAAATCTATGACTGCTCCACCGCATAAATATGTTGGCTTCTAGAAAACATTAAGAATGGTCTAAATAACATGATTTCATATACCGTTAAGTTTAGACATCTCTACGATGCCTAGTCAGTGACCATCGAACTGCCACTACACTTTTTACTATAGCAAAAATTTAAAAGTAAAAAAAATCTATGACTGCCCCACCGCATAAATATGTTGGCTTCTAGAAAACATTAAGAATGGTCTAAGTAACATGATTTCATATACCGTTAAGCTTAGACATCTCTACAATGCCTTGTCATTGACCATTGAACCCCCATTACACTTTTTACTAGAGCAAAAATTTAAAAGTAAAAAAAATCTATGACTGCTCCACCGCATAAATATGTTGGCTTCTAGAAAGCATTAAGAATGGTCTAAATATCATTATTTCATATACCGTTAAGCTTAGACATGTCTATGATGCCTTGTCATTGACCATCGAACCCCCATTACACTTTTTACTAGAGCAAAAATTTAAAAGTAAAAAAAATCTATGACTGCCCCACCGCATAAATATGTTGGCTTCTAGAAAACATTAAGAATGGTCTAAATAACATGATTTCATATACCGTTAAGCTTAGACATCTCTACGATGCCTTGTCATTGACCATTGAACCCCCATTACACTTTTTACTAGAGCAAAAATTTAAAAGTAAAAAAAATCTATGACTGCTCCACCGCATAAATATGTTGGCTTCTAGAAAGCATTAAGAATGGTCTAAATATCATTATTTCATATACCGTTAAGTTTAGACATCTCTACGATGCCTAGTCAGTGACCATCGAACTGCCACTACACTTTTTACTAGAGCAAAAATTTAAAAGTAAAAAAAATCTATGACTGCTCCACCGCATAAATATGTTGGCTTCTAGAAAGCATTAAGAATGGTCTAAATATCATTATTTCATATACCGTTAAGCTTAAACATCTCTACGATGCCTTGTCATTGACCATCGAACCCCCATTACACTTTTTACTAGAGCAAAAATTTAAAAGTAAAAAAAATCTATGACTGCCCCACTGCATAAATATGTTGGCTTCTAGAAAACATTAAGAATGGTCTAAACAACATGATTTCATATACCGTTAAGTTTAGACATCTCTACGATGCCTAGTCAGTGACCATCGAACTGCCACTACACATGATTTGTGTAGGTTACATTTAATCAAGATATTTATGTATGAACAGTGTAACACGCTACTAAATAAATTACACAATTCACGAGCCATAGACGAACAAACCCTCTTGAAGCTAAAAGTATCATATCCCGTACTACCAAGAATTTATGGACTTCCAAAACTACACAAACCTAACATTCCTTTGAGACCCATAGTATCCACAATAAATTCTCCGGCTTATAACATAGGTCAATACTTAAACACAGCCCTTAAACAATTAACAGCTAATAGTATTTACAATATCAAAAATTCCACAGATTTCAAAAATTTCATAACGACAGTTACACTGCAAACGATGATACTCTATGCTCATTTGATGTTACATCTTTGTTTACTAATATACCCATCACAGTAGCAATTGACGAAGTTGAAAACAGATTCGATGAAATTAAACACAATACTGAATTATCGAAGGATCAGTTTATTCAATTATTAAAATTTTGTGTAGTTGACAATACATACTTTACTTTCAAAAATAGGTTTTTTGTACAAAATAAAGGCTTAGCAATGGGTAACCCACTTTCTCCTATTCTAGCTGATATTGTGATGGAGAAACTTTTCACAGAAAGTTTGAACCAATTAACAAGAAAACCTACCTTTATAAAAAAATACGTTGATGACGTTATTTTGGCTTTACCTAAAGCCCTATTTTGGCTTTACCTAAAGCATTTATTTATTCCACTAATGTTTATAAACAATGATGTTTATCAACATTTGACAGACCTGTTAGTACAGCTATACATTTTCCTTGCATTTTTGTTGTATTACATTTTGTGTTTTGTTTTGTTTCTTTAGTTCTTTCAGTTCATGTTGACGTTATTTTCGGTTGTCGTTGCATCATAGTAAAATAATGTAATAGTAAACAGCTTAGACCACATCCTCTAGTACAATTCTATCCTGTATCATTTCGTTAAGTAAAAATTGTACTTTATCAAAATATACAACAACAAATTTTGTCAAAAATTTCATAATTCAACAGTCGTTCACGATTACATACTAGAAAATTATTGACATAAAAATATGTGAAAATTTATATACAAAATTTTATTTATTTTTTTAAATTTTAATCTGTAATAATAAATTTTGAACCATAACCATAATAAATTTTGACGGGTCGTGAGATTGTTTCTTTTAAATTAATAATAATTTTTTATTGTAAACTATAGTTTGCTCAGTTTATATGTAAACATCAATTTTGTCAATGTAAGTAGTAACTCAAAAGAAAAAAGCCACCAATTTACAACTTCAATTTGTATATTTTACTAATCTAATTTTATTAATTGCTATACATTCACAACAGTTCTGATGATGAAAATGTGGCGAAATATTAAATAAATAAATTTGTACAACAATTAAAATAGAAGCTGGATACAGTGTTTTATTACAAAAACAACAAAATTTCCAAGTATTAATCGTGACCAGCATTTTCACAACATAAAATTACAAGACATTTATGTATATACAGTATTAAGCTTTTATAAGGTTTTTTTGTCAATTTGTCGGAAACTTCACGTTACCTCTCCACGACTATTTTAACCTATTCAAGATTTTACTAGCGAAGTAATTGAAGATGGGCCACCATTATCGATCAAACAAATACGATCGATTACGATATTTGGGCGAATCAAAATAAAGTAAAAGTAAAATATGTATGTATTTTAAAACTTGTATTTTTTTATAAAGAAGACAATTAATAAAACTACACTGAAAGAACAAGAACTTATTTTATTTTGTGCTCTAATATCATACAGTGATCTCTTCCAACGGGCCTATATATTTCACTATAAATTCTCCCTCGGCATGGGTTGGCATCCGAATTCGTATTTCACGGTCCAATTGAAGCAAATCTATATTTTATACGCCATTGTGCACATTCAGTACGAATTTCACGCGATCTTCCATTTTTATTGTGCACAAATGTGGCCATAATTTTGAACTCATCGCTAAACAACTACATATCTACCGGGCATTAAATATTGTTATCACAATATATTGTTGTTCATCCTTATCCAATTCGTAAAATCACTTATCTCAAAGTAACATCCTTCATTTCGTAAATCTCGTACAATTTGATTTAAAGGTACAATTTGAATCGCGATATACATATTTAGAAAATTGCAAGAACATTTTGTAAAATAAAATAAAAAAAAATACAAAAAGTAAATAAAATCAAGTCAATTTGACAATGACAGTCGGTGGGTTTTTAAAATAACCATGGATCAAATAATCCTCGTTTAAACTTACCAAACCGAGGGTAAATCCTCGGTTGTGGATTAATCTTCGTTCAAACTTACGGCCCTTAATGTTTTACGTTTGCTTTCCAATAGAAAGAAATCTAATAACATTTCGTTTATTTCGTAAAATAGAGAAAGAAATTTTTGGGAAAGAAAATTTAATTTTGAACACTGCTTTTCTTTCTAATCGTTTAGTATTCTAGTTTAAACCAAAGCAAATTATTCACCACCAACACACAAATTTTCAACAAAATCACTAATACCGTTTTTAATCAATTTATAACTTTTTCATGGCCAACACATTCATACAGATTTCTCGACCTACGAATTGTAGATCGAATGTTCACCAAAAAAAAATGTTTATCATTCTCAACGTACGTACGCAATCATAAAGAAAAATACGATAAATTCTAAAAATTTGTTAACACCAACGTGGTTGTGTATAGTATTATATTACATACCACCCAACATCAAATTGTTTTGTCCACCAGTGTATTGACTCGTGTGTGTTGTGTCCTTTACTTTCCTTCACAGCCCGTGTTCCATTCCATGTGGTGTGGTTGACCATTAATTGTGCGGGTACGCTCCGTTGTTGTCCCATCCAACAGCAAGATCCAAGAGAGCTCCAATTTTTCTGAATGCGGTTTATATAAAGTCCGATTCTAGACACTGAACTAGAAACATTTATGTAGAATGAGACCAGCAAATATAATCTTGCAATTTGCTAATAATCACCCAAAATTACATTAGTTTTACTAACAAACGGTAGATTGCATAATGCCGCTTAGAAAGAAAAACAAAAAAATCAATAATTTTGTGATCCTAAATGACCACAAAAAAAAAATTTGTTGGAACAAATTCTATAAAAAAAAAATTGTTGTTTACTTATTTCATCTCTTCACCCATAAAAACAACAACCACAAATTAAAATATGTAATATAAATTTACCGAAACTAACCATGAAGATATATTCAATCAAAACCAATCAGAATTGTTTTACATATTGAAAATTCAAAAAAGAAAACGTTACAGTATAACTATAAACATAATACCGTGGCATTTCATTCACAAATACCTTCTAGCGATCGGAGTGAAGTTTATGCCAAAATAACATATACTTTGGCCTGAAAGTGCTTAGAACAGAAACACACTCGTACTTTAATAATATTATGTTATAATATAATATTATGTTACGCTTACGACTCCCTGGTCATAACATTAATTTTTTTTACTGTTTCGGTTTCAAATTTTTAATTTCTTTGTGATTGTTTGGAAAATACCTTTTACTAATGGCATTGCCATCTGTGCTATGTCATTGGTATTACTTTATGGGCATTAATGAACTGTATTAATTGGGCGTTAATATTTTGTATTACGTAAACGTAGAGAGATATAGAGCAGTATTTTTGTTGTTGTGCGTGTAGCTGATGTGGGTGAGAGGGAGTGTGCAAGTGGCGCTTGCGAAAATAGCCGAGTAATAATTTGGTGTGCTCGAGCTTTTTTATATCCCAGCAAACAAACACTGATAGCACAATGAAATAGATAGAAACATTTGCACACGTCGAAGCGAGAAAACAAATAAATTTACTTCGGTTTCTTCTATGCACTGCATTTTACCCCCACCTAATCTCTTGTTTAGCAATTTCATTTCAAAAATTGTTATTTCATTTCTATCAGTCTCCAGATTTCAGCTGAAGGTAATAGATGTGTGTTGATTTGAAACATATTCAATGCATAAGTATGACGATGTTTGTAAATGTTTTTCAGATGAAAATGGAAATACCTGGATAACATATAAAGTAAGTATACAAAATTAAAAAAATGTGTAGTTGTATCTGAATGGCAATACACATTTGGTACAAACAACCAAAGCCAAACACAATCAATAATATATGATTGTGTTTGGTTTTGATGCAACAAACAGTTACATATTGTACTCAAATCGAAATGAAAGAGAGATAAATCAATTTTTAGGGGAAACAAAGCCGACTTTTCGGTCGACAACAATACGAATAGCATGGAATTAGGTGCATCAATTTGAAGTCAAAATAGAGCGCTCTAATTATATGCTGTTTATGCGCTCATTGTGCGCTGATTTGTATTACTGGGATTATGCGGTTAAGTATGAATAAAAAAACCGATTGGGATAATTTAAGATTAAGTATAGTGAAAGTTTATATAATTAATACGACCAAAGGCGGGAAGACGGGGTTTACCGTTGGGTGTTCCGCAGCGGTGGAATTTGAGACGGGACGATCAAGCCGCAACGATCCAAGTGGTATCAGTCATGACGGCTACAAGACCGCAACTGAGAAAAATTTACACAAATTTACATTTTTTTTTCAAATTTTTAAATTATTATATTGTAATCGAACACCACATAACGGTGGTCGTACATGCGACCTTGGTGGACATTGGTCTTGTCCCAAAATTTGGAAGCGGTTATTTTTATTTTTAATTTCCTTATACTGTTCGGAATTCTATTTTCCTTATATACTAACCATTTTTTTAATAGGAATTTCTTCATTTTCTTCTTTTGTTATAAATTATATAAACGGCGTTTCCCAGCCTTCGGATTTGTTTATTCTTCAGCAGACTGAGTACTTGTAATTGTGGGAGATCCGGTCGTTTCCGGATGGACACACCCAGTTATTATTAATTTTACCTAGAGTCCCTCAAATTTCGTTTGACAAATTCTGTTTCGTGTTTAGTTGAAAACAAATAGTTGACAATTTTTAATAAACGCAAATATTTCTTGACTATTAAATAGAAAACATTTAATTTTTCTAAATTGTTTTGAGTGAATTTTATAAAATCGAGCTGATCGAAGTGGTTCTGAACTAGTATTTGATGTATACGAAACAAATCTTATTCATCCACATACTCAAACACCTTTGAGAATTTTGTTATTCGAGAGAGAATATTGCTGAATGTAATTCAACATCTCATCATTGTGAACCGAGTTGAATAATTCCAAATATTTAGAAATTATATATTACACTCAATGATATTCTCTCTCAAATAGCAAAAACCTCAGAGATTTCCGAGCGTGTGGGTAAATTAGATTTGTTGCTTACATCAAATACTAGTTCAGAACCACGTCGATCAGCTCAGTGCGATTTGTTTGTTTTGTTTTAAAAAATTTTTCTTTTATAAAATTCACTCAAGACTATTCTCAAAAATTAAATGTTTTCTATTTAATAGCATAGAAATATTTGTGTTTATTAAACATTTTCAAGTATTATTATTAAAGTTCAATTTCTGCTGTAGTTTTGGTAGCCACCAAATGCCACATTGATAGCTATTTGGTTCCATTACTGATCAATAGCGCTCCCCGGTTTCCTTATATGGAAAATTGACTGTGTGTGTCTTCAATCTCTCTCCTTTTGCTACTTTTGCCCAGTGCTTGCTGATTTTTCCACTACTATATTCTTCCATCTCATATCAATCTAAGAGCCGACATTTCGTTGTTATACAGCTTAATTTTTTTTCTGCCGGTTTATGTTTCCGTAAGAGTTCTCTGATGTTCCAGTTTCGGACTCGTTCGTCCAGTTTCGATATTTGTGTTTGCCGGTTTGTATAATTTTTCCTATAGTATGCGTTTCGGTAAGTTCAGCTGCTGCTGAGTGAGACAAACTGGCATGCCGGAAGAGGGAGGGATGTTTCATTCCATTCTATTTTTTCACTTTTCTTTCTCGAATCCCAAAAACAAACTTTTTCAGGAAAACAATTTTTTTCTAAAACTTTTAGTGTAAGCCCATAGTAAAATTTATTTTTGAAGCTTGATGACTTTCTATTTACGTTATGATAATAAAATGTAAAAACTTTGTTAAATGTGATGGTTTGTTGATTAGAGTCCCAAGCCGAAAATTTTGCGGACGTCGTTTCCATTCGAATTCTTTCACCAGTGACCCTATTCTGGCCTTACTTCTGAAAAATATTTATTCACAAGATTGTATAATTTCTTTTTTTTTCTTTTTTATAACTTAGACAAACTACATATCAAATCATTTTAACTGTTCTTAAATATTGCACAATACATACGATACAAGTATGTATATACTATATATTTAATTAAATTTACAACACAACTGTTTAAGACAATTTTTTTATGTTTAATTTATTTTTGGTCACAATATTATTCCGATTTTCGACCTTTCTTGTTTGATGTCTCCACATGATTTCTCTGTTCAACCACCAAAAACGATCTCCTTCATTTATATTTTTTCTTTTAATTAATTTATTTCCGATCTATATGACGTCACCTATACTAAACAATATTGCCGAGCTGATCAATTTCGGAGCGGTAATGCAAAACAGTGTAGGTAGGTATGAATAAAAATGGTTAAGTATGGAAATGTAAATTATTCAAAGAGTTAAATTAAATAGCAAGGACATTTCCGGTCGGTATAGAATTTAGATAGATCTGTAATTCAAACAACTGGATATGTTAATATTAAGTGTATCTTCGAAAAAATTAGAATAATTAGACCTTAACTATCCCAAACCGTTTTCTCAATCCATTTCACAAATGGAAAGACCTTTGTGTATATTCCGGGCGAATCAGGAAAACCACATGTCACTCCAAATGAAACAATTCCAAAAATTTGAAATAAGCGTGAATTACTTGGATGTTCCTTTAGAAGTGGGCCACCCGAATCCCCCTGTAAATTAGATTTGAATCGTTGAATAATTACGAGTAAGTATATGAACGAGCATCAAAAAGAAATATAAAACTCACATCACAAGTACTTTGAATACTATTCCTCGATCCAGCGCAAATCTGTGTCTCATTAAAAATTCCTTTCTTAATCTTGCGGCTGAAATTAATTTTGTAAAATTCAGAACATTCTTCGTGTGAATACAATGTTTGATAAACTTTTAACAATTTTACTGTTGGATCTTCAACTGGTCCTGTAGCACCCCATCCCATGGACGTAAAGCTTTCAGGAACATCGGGATCAGATGGTAAACATATTGGTCGAATGTTGAAATTGAATTTGACTATTCCGTCGATTTGAATTAAACCGATATCGTCATACGCAAGTAACGGACTGTACATGGGATGGGCAATTTGTTTAATTACATCGTAATCTTCTGGGCAATCTCGTTCCATTGGGACATTTAACAGGTTTATTGCTCCCAGTTTTACCTTTTTTACTGGGCCAATTTTATTTATTATACAATGAGCTGCGGTCAAAACATATTGATCGCTGATCAACGATCCGCCACACTTCCACAATATTTCTTGGTCTACATCATACCCGAGTGCGGCCTGCAATTTATCGAATAGAATGTTATTCAAAATGAAATGTGATTTATAAATTTAGTTTGCTCACCATGTGTGGAAATTCGCCAGGAAGCGCCTCAATCCCTCCTGCACCTCCAGCTCCGCCCGAATAGCAATGTTCAATTTTCAATGAGTCCCATTTAATCTCAATTACTTCCTTCTGTAAATAGTTCGTGTATGTGCGGCACGCTATAATAAAATACAAATTCTTAAAATTTTATTTATTTAAGATGTTTACAGTAAACCACCTACATTGCACTGAAATCGATGGATCAAAATCATCAATATATTCTTCCTCGTCTGGACAGCAATAGTAGTTTACACAGCAATGTTTGCCACACTTATCCAATGTTACCGTTCCATCTTTCTGGATGTGTTTGCCATCGCCGCAATTGATTTTGCAAGTGCCTGGACGGCCAGAATTTGAATCGATGCATTTCGGTCCTGCCAGTATTGCGATTGATGGTGAAATAGTATCCGGCGTACAAAAAGCCATATCGTTTTGTTCGATCGGGCAACAATACCAGGGCTCGCATATATCATCATTACACTGCCTATTTAATAATGGCGCCAATTCTGGATGTCGTTCTACGTAGGCACATTTTCTTTGAAGAATTCCCGTAATATTTAACTCGTTCACAGTGCATTCATTATTTAGCATTAACCGTAATTCCAACGTATCAGCAGGATGATCAACATTCCAACAAACTGGTTTTATTCGCGTTTTGTGTCTACCAACGGGACAACAAACCAGATCTGAACAGATTTCTTCACTACATAACATATTTGTATGGCTTGTTCCATTATCAAAATTTTGATTTAGCTCTGGACATTCAGACAAAAATTTAATGACACCGGTTTCATTTGAATTAAGAACTGTGCAACTCAAATCTTTACATAAATCTAATTTCTTAACAATTTTTACTTGTTTCGTATCATTTGGGCAGCAGACAATCTGCACAGTTCCATCATATCCACATACGGTGTGATTGTACAATTTATTTTTCACGTTAGTTAAAACTGTTGAACAGTTCTCGATTGATAAACATGTTCCGTTCACTACACCATCACTTTGACCCGTACTACAACCATCACCCAAAAATAAAACACGATGTATTTGATTATTTAGATCGAAAAAATGTTGACCTGTTGTAACCGAGATGATCGTGTTTAATAAAATTAATGCAATCGAATAAGACATCAGAGGTCTTGATAGTGAAGCTGCAAAATATAAACTGCACTTATTAATTTGATATTCGCGAAATCGTGGTGATCTCATTTTATACTGTGTTCAACCCAATATGACAAAATATGATAATTAACACATAAATGGCTCATTGTTTAAGTAGATTCTGTATTTTGTATAAATAAAGAAGAAAACATTTCGTAAAATAAAACGAAACAATGTGTAAACAAAAAATAAAATAAAAAATTGCACAAGCTTTACAGTAACAAGTCCGCAATTATTATCCTTATACAGTTTTCTATCGTTTCTTGATTTATTGCGGAAATAAAATTGTTACTTTAAAGGAAAATAGTCCATAAGTTTAATTCAATAATAAATACAACACATTTATCTCAAGATTGCTGTGAAAAATGGTGCATTATAAAAAAATAGGCTTATTTCTTGATTTCAAAAAAATTACAGCACCAAACAGAAATTTGGTAACCTTCCGCATCCGCTTCAACATACACACTAAACCAAATAAAAAATCAACTTTTAAATTATAATGAAATGTGGCTCCTTCTCTTCTACTTCTATTTTACATTTTTCTTCTATTTGTTATCAGCGTTTCCAATTTGGTGATTTTGTCGCTAAATCTAGATATTTTTCAATAAAGTCAACGACAAATATTTTTTCTACTCGCTATAGCGACTTTTTGACGATATTTTTTTTCTCGCACAGCGAAATTTAAACCCTATTAAAGTTAGCCGATAGTTTCCAGCCGAAAGATAATGCAGATAGTGTCTTGACTATTTTTAAACTCTCTTTATACTCTCGCTCCTATCGATTTTTAAATTCCTATAAACTGAAATAATTTCTCCTTCACCCGAATGATGTAACCCGATCCTAAATTCTCCTAAATTCGAGTTCATAACTGATTTTTGCTGTATTCAAGACACTATCTGCATTATCTTTATTCTTGAAAATATCGGCTAACTTTAATAGGGTTTAAATTTCGCTGTGCGAGAAAAAAAATATCGTCAAAAAGTCGCACACGAAATTAAATTTTTAAATTTAGCTAAACGAGCAGCAGTGCTTGATAAATCGTTTTAAATTAATTATTAAAATTAAATTCAATTTTATTTTAAGTAACACTAAAAACTGAGATTGAAACAATTGTTGAAATTGACCAACTGAGAAAATTGATGGAAAATGTGAATCCCCTAATTACGTATTAGAGATAGATTTAATTATTTAATTAAAAGGAAAATTAATGATCAGAAAGTATAACTCGAAAATGATTTATTTTCTCTATTTCTCTATGTCAATAGAGGATTAGGGCAGGACTATTTTATTTTTGTTGACCATGTGTTCCAAACTCGTACAAAAAACACCGTGGAGGAATAGGTTTGCGTGGACTACCCGAATTAAGAAAAGTTGAATTAAGAAAAGTGTTTTTCATGAATTTAAATAAGTGTTTTTAATTCATTATGAAAATGATTTAAGAAAAGTTGATAGAAATGAAGTAATAAAAGTTGATTTAATATGTGCACTTCTTAATTCATTTTCAAAATATTTTAAGAAAAGTAAAAAAACTGGAATAAAATATGTTTTCTTAAAAAATTATCTAGGAAATGGTTTTAGAAAAGTATTCAAAAAATATGTAAAATATGTGTAAAGTATGTAATTAAATTTTTAGCGGAAAATTTTGAAAATTTTTCAATTTTGTTTTAAGGCGATGCCACATACACATTTCTACGGACGACATCTAAAAACAGATTTCGCATTTACGAATTAATTAGAGCATATTTTTGACTCAAATCAATGAGATAATATGTAAAATATCTCAAGTTAGTAGCTAAAATAATAAATTTGGAATTATTTAATAATTTTAATTGAAAAATTATCAATTTTCTATTTAGGCGTTCCTAGAAACGATTTTTTCTCTGAATGGTATAATTTTACACGTGAACGAACGCACAAAAATCTAAAACGATTCCCGAACTCATCAAAAAAATTTAAACGATTTTTTTCTCTGTTGTCTGTGAACTTCAACAAATGTCAAAAAATTCCAAAACAAAATATATATTTTTCATTAATTTAATATTTTTATAAGGCTCATCTTGAATATGGTATTGTAAACTTATTTAATTATAAAATGAATTAGCTGCTTATATAATATGAAAATTTTATAAAGAATTGTTGTTGTAAAAATCGTCTGTATTTTTTTGGTATGTGGCGAGGCAAAATAAATTTACGCACGAATCGTCTGTTATTAGATGTGTATGTGGCAACGCTTTTACTTAGTTTAAAATTATAAATAGTCATTTTGAAAATGAAACAAAATGTGTATTTTAAATTGAAATAGAACGTAAAAATGTACTACAGTGAAAACCCAATTATCCGGCACACAATTAACCGGAACACTTAGTTAATCGGAATTTTAATTTTGAGGAAGTTTTTTTTTTGCTTTTTTCTCTTTTTTTCTCTTTCATATTCATTTTTTAAATCATGTTGAAATTAGCAATTGTTTTCTGCACATTTTCAATAATGAAAGCATTAGTTGACAATTTTGAATGACTTTAATTTTCATGTTACAGTTGAAGTCCGATTATCCGGAACATTAGTTAACCGGAATATTAATTTTGAGGAAGTTTTTTTTGCTTTTTTCTCTTTCATATGCATTTTTTAATTCAGTTTCATATTTGCAATTATTTTTTGCACATTTTCATTAATGAAAGCATTAGTTGAAGATTTTGCGTGAGTTTAATTTTCATATTTCAGTAAAAGCGCGTTTATCCGGCATCCAATTAATCGGAACACTCAGTTAACCGGAACTTTAATTTTAGGATTTTTTTTGCATATTTCTCTTTCTTTTCTCTTTCATATTCATTTTTAAATTCATTTTGAAAATTGGAATTGTGTTTTCCACATTTTCATTAATGAAAGCACTAGTTGAAAATTTTGCATGGGTTTAATCTTCATATTACAGTAGTTGCCCGATTAACCGGAACACTCAGTTAACCGGCACTTTAATTTTTCGGATTTTTTTTTTGCTTTTTCTCTTTCACAAACGAAATTATTTTTTTATTATTCGGGGATTCACAGACAATATAACTACTTCCCTTTATTTTTTTTCTGTTATATGAATTATTCTATTTTAATTGAATGTCTAAAGTCGTATTACAGTTTTAGGTTAGTGAAATATTGAGTATATTATTAAATCTTGGGTACTCGTATGTGTGTACATATTCATATACATATTATGCATGTATTTATTATTTGCAATAAATTCAATGAACTGATTTATAAAAAAATGTTTTCTGGTACATAGTTTGAAAATAAAAAACGAGAACCCTAAAAAATAATGAAATCAAGCGAAATTCTTATAAAATTTCTAATTTAAATGAAACATTCAATTATCCGGAATGCTCTCATCCCCAAGCATTCCAGATGACAGAGCTTTTGGTAAAGTATATTTTCTGTGAATTCCCGAATAATAAAAAAAAGTATTTCCCTTGTGAAAGAGAATTTCCCCTTGCAACAAAAAAATCCTAAAAATTAAATTCCGTTAACTGAGTGTTCCTGTTAATTGGATGCCGGATAATCGGGTTTTACTGTAATATGAAAATTAAAGCCATTCAAATTTTAAAATGTGCAAAAACGCAAACTTCCAAATGAATTAAAATATTTAATTTTAATTCACAATTAATACACAAATAATAATTCACAAATGAATTTTATTAAATTCATGTTTCTTATCTTTTTCTACAATACAACAAAAAAACTGTAAGAAGAAACATTTTCTTAAAAACATTAAATTTCGCATGCATTTCTTTGTTATTAAAAACAAATGTAAAGTTTATGTTTATAATGTGAAATAGAATACACCCAAACCTTTTTTTACACGGTGATACGTACCAACCGTGTACAAAAATCAACGTTCTTGCAAATACCACTTTTTTAATTCTCTATTCTTAATTAAACTTTTCTTAATTTAGGGGAGCCTGATGACGCAAATATTATTAATAAAAATAAATAAAACAAAAAACATATTGAAAAATTAAAAATCTCCCGGAAAAATGTAGCATTTCCCTCCTAATCCTGCATTTAAAAATGTATACTTCTTACCTGATTTTATCGATATATACGTAAAGTAAACTTTAGCCTAATAATCTTCCATTCATTTTGAAAATGAATTAAGAAAAGTGGCAAAACAAGAAATAAAATAAACGTATTTTAAATCAATTTGAAAATGACTTAAGATAAATTTTCTAAAAAATTAAATAAGATATGCATTTTTTAATTCATTTTGAATTGAGTTTTTTGTTGTTGTAATTACTTTTTTAAATTTAGGAAATTTGTTCAAAATATGAATTAAAATAAGTGGAAATTTTTCATACAAATACCACTCTTTTTAATTCTCTTTTGTTAATTCAACTTTTCTTAATTCGGGTAGCCGTTTTCGTGTATGTGTAAATATTAAAGACTTTTTTGTAGGCTGATTTAAAGGGATGAGACCTGATATGTGATATGGCATGGTAAAGGGAAAATGGTTTTTAATTTTTTATTTCCATTTTTTAACGACAATTAAATCTTCGATGTGATATCCTTCGGCATTTAATGTTGACTGTTTTATTTTCTCGAAATAGGTTCCCAATTGCATGGGAATGCCAGACAGGAATATCGATTGATTTGAGCTCTAAATCCTATTCAGCAACTTGCCCATGCACCAATTATGTTAAAAAAACCTTCCGCGTGGTCCTATCTTTCATTCGTGCCGTCACCTCGTATAAATCATGATCCTTTTGTTTGATTGAGATGTACGGAATTGTCGCGTATTCTATTACTAGACAGTATAATGCGGAAGATGCATAAAATAATTTTTGGACTGAATTGGAATTCTAGGAAATTTTAATTTTGGTGAATCTGAGTTTGGATGAGTCATCTCTCAACGGGTTGTATTGACGGGTAAGTGGAGGAATAGGATAATCCCTTGGCCGATTATTTTCAAATTTATTTATTACAAAAATGCAGAACTTCATCCGGGATTTATGTTGGAATCCCGGTTCAGCTCAATATACCAGATCCGACCATAGCTAGAGTGCCAATCCAATTCTGCATACCATTTTTAACAGTTATTAGTTGAGTAAAGTTCCATTGCGCATGGTATCAATGTCCTGTGGAGTATAATTATACGAGGTAATTAATCGAATATTCTTTGGTGAAGAAAATTAAAAAAATTATTTGTAATATCCAATCAGGAAGTTAATCTGACATTGTATCACATTGATAGTTTTGCAGGAACCATTGCCTTTGGGGTGCCTCACATAATTTTTGGAACTTTTTAAATTTTTCGTGGTTGCCGAATTCAAGGGTTAAATATTAATGGATTTTAGAGTAATTTTAAAACATACTTCAAATAACTAGGGTTTCAAAAAATTCTAGTGTAAGTTATGGAATTACAGGAGGATTAAACTAATTATTGTTTATATTATTTAGGAAGCGGGAAAGCACTAATTTAGAATTAAATTTCAGGAAATCTACAGATGTACGTGAAATAATATTTCTTTGAAATATTAATTGTTGATTGTGTAGATTAGAATTGTGTTACTGCCTATCGACTTTATCTAGTTACAGACACCTAGGCTGATTCACAAAATCAATTTGGTTAGGTTGCTGATTTAAAGAAACAATTGTTAAAGACCAATACCATCGTTATCCTTTAAACCTTTATCCTTCCTCTAGTAGATTAGTATTGTGTTGTCTTTGTGTTACTAACTATCGGCTATACCTAGGCGTCTGTAACCGGGCCGATTCTGTGCCCCTTAATTAACCTATCTAATCCTTCGGTTTTGTTATATGTAAAAAAAAGTGTACGGCTGGCCCGCCGTCACTCGGGAGCTCCTGTGTAAGGACTTGGTCGTTCTTTCAGAATCAATCAGCCGACTTGCTGATTGATTCTGAAAGAACGACCAAGTCCTTACACAGGAGCTCCCGAGTGAAGCCGGGCCAACCGTACACTCTTTTAATGTTTGGAATTATGTATCAAAAACAATGTCTACCAAATGTTCGCCTCTGTGTTAATTCCTTTTCTAATGTTCCTTTTAAGTTGTTTCATATTATCTGGTTTATTTGCATACACCATTTTGATTTTTTGTAAAAATATGGTTCAGCGACCCCTTCAGCCCAAATTGAACACCATACCGTCACTTTCAAGGGATGTCATTTCTCTACTACCTAGAACGGCCCGTTTCGTTTGTTTACATGTCCACAAGTGAAAATCAGCTCCATCAATCATAATTAACATCAAGTATGAACTCTCAATATTAATATTCGAATAAATGGTGGCAAAAAGAATTGTATACCTTTCGGATGGACACCCTGTATTATTTGTGGGTTCATGCGAAATTCTTGTTGACAGAAATTTTGCGTTGTACTCACTTAATTGAATTTTCATTAATTATTCTAATTTTGTTTTATAATTGATTGTGTTAATTTGGTAACGTGAAGTTTCCGACAAATTGACAAAAAACCTTACAAAAGCTTAAAAGTGTATATACATAAATATCCTGATTATATGTAACCTATACACAAATCATGTGTAGTGGCAGTTCGAAGGTCACTGACTAGGCATTGTAGACATGTCTAAGCTTAACGGTATATGAAATCATGTTATTTAGACCATTCTTAATGCTTTCTAGAAGCCAACATATTTATGCGGTGGGGCAGTCATAGATTTTTTTTCTTTTAAATTTTGCTCTAGTAAAAAGTGCAATGGGTGTTCGATGGTCAATGACAAGGCATTGTAGAGATGTCTACGCTTAACGGTATATAAAAACATGTTGTTTAGACCATGCTTAATGTTTTCTAGAAGCCAACATATTTATGCGGTGGGGCAGTCATAGATTTTTTTAAAAATTTAAAAGTAAAAAAATCTATAACTGCCCCACCGCATAAATATGTTGGCTTCTAGAAAACATTAAGCATGGTTCTAAAAAACATGTTTTCATATACCGTTAAGCTAAGACATCTCTACGATGCCTTGTCATTCACCATCGACCCCTACTACACTTTTTACTAGAGCAAAAATTTAAAAGTTAAAAAAATCTATGACTGCCCCACCGCATAAATATGTTGGGTTCTAGAAAACATTAAGCATGGTCTAAAAAACATGTTTTCATATACCGTTAAGCTTAGACATCTCTACGATGCCTTGTCATTGACCATCGAACCCCCACTACACTTTTTACTATAGTAAAAAATTTAAAGTAAAAAAAATCTATGACTGCTCCACCGCATAATTTTTTTGGCTTCTTGAAAAAATATTGAAAGATTATGGCTCATGGTTGTGACTAAATTAACTTGCCATTGTAAATTGAATTTTTTTAACAGTTTATTTCGTTTTACAACACAAGTTTTTTTTTTGGAAGTGTAGATTTACACTTTTTAGGCTGGTAAAGTTTTAGGTAAAGTTTTTTGTCATTTTTTGTTTGTCGGAAACTTCACTATAGTGTTAATTTGACGTTATAAATTAAAACAACTTTTTTTAATAACTTTAACTTATAATGTTAGCCAATAGTTACACATAGATATTTTGTTTGTATTCATTTGTAATTTGTTTAAGTTTCATGTATTTATTAATTTGTATTAGGAGCATAGGACATATACTAGACTCTGCAATATTACTCTATTCGGGGCTTCCCCCTGTTTCCCATGTTTTAACGATTTGTTTCGCTTCGGCTCGCACCATTCTTTTCCAAGTCATTGCTGGTTTTCCTACTTTCCTCTTTTCTGTGTCCAATCCATCTCTTTTGTCGTTTCGTAATTTTGCATTCAATTTCAATTTTCACGCCTCTGGTCCCATTCTTCGTTTGTTACCGTATTTGATCAGAAGCATTTTAATAGACGTGCAGGCATTTTATTTACAAATACCTTCTAGCGATCGGAGTGAAGTTTATGCCAAAATAACAAAACATACACTTTGGCCTGAAAGTGCTTAGAACAGAAAAACACTCGTACTTTAATAATATTATGTTATAATATAATATTATGTTACGACTCCCTGGTCATAACATTAATTTCTTTTACTGTTTCGGTTTCAAATTTTTAATTTCTTTGTGATTGTTTGGAAAATACCTTTTACTGATGGCACTGCCATCTGTGATATGTCATTGGTATCACATTGAGAGCATTAATGCACTGTATTAATTGGGCATTAATATTTTGCACAAGGTTGCAACTGAGAAGGTACAACTTCTTTATTTTACTAAGATTTAAGTTATTTGGATTCTTTTTATTTTATTTTTATCTTACTTATGTCCCAAAATTTGAAAGGGGCTATTTTTATTTCTAATTTTTATTTTTATTTTTTTCGGATTTTTTATTTTACTTATATACTAACCATTTTTTTTATTAGTAATTTCTTCCTTTCCCTCTAGAGGGAAAGGAAGAAATTACTAATAAAAAAAATGGTTAGTATATAAGTAAAATAAAAAATCCGAAAAAAATAAAAATAAAAATTAGAAATAAAAATAGCCCCTTTCAAATTTTGGGACATAAGTAAGATAAAAATAAAATAAAAAGAATCCAAATAACTTAAATCTTAGTAAAATAAAGAAGTTGTACCTTCTCAGTTGCAACCTTGTGCAAAATATTAATGCCCAATTAATACAGTGCATTAATGCTCTCAATGTGATACCAATGACATATCACATGACCCTTTTCTTCTTTTGTTATAAATTATATAAATAAAAGATACGGCAATTCCCGGCCTTCGGATTTGTTTATTTTTTTCCCCTTTTCATCATATTCTTCTTTAGTCGGCCCCAATCGTTTTCGTTATAAAATGAATTACTAAATTTTTCGGTTCGGTATGGGGAGGGGATCCCCGTTCTGTGCAGGAGTCATATTTACAAGCTGGGCTTAGCACTTCTCTTCATACTGAAGAGTCCTGCGTTTGTGTCGTCCATTCAAGGACAACCGTAAAATTCCTTCGGTTTCCCCGTGGCATTCCGGTAGTTTCAAGCTGTCGGAATGTGTATTGTGAGAGATTCGCTGAACGTCTCTTCGGGTGAAGAGAGGCCTGGTATTGTTGAAGAGACATCCCTACCCTATTATGCTGCTTCGTTGTGGCTGGGCATCAGCCTCTTGGGGTTGATGGGTCATTTGGGGGGGGTCTCTTCAGCAGACTTAGTTCTTGTAATTCTGTGAGATCTGGTCGGTTCCGGATGGACACACCCAGTTATTATTAATTTTATCTAACGGTAATCAAGTTTCGTTAGACAAATTGTGGTCGACTTAACTCAGTTGTTTATAATTTCCTTTCTAATTTTATTTCTGTTCCACGGTGTATGCCAGGAAGCCGCAAACCTCCATTTCCCCACGGCCCATACAATTACAATGAGATCTAGCCGGCAAAACATCACCGTGAGAGCGGCCTCTGCGTGTTTAGTTGAAAACTGCGGGTTGCCTGAGAGCCATCCGTAATGCGTGGATTCCACAGTGAAACAATTTTTTTCAATACAAAAATTCTGAGAAACCGAAAAGAGGAGAGTATACATATTTAAATTACGTTAAAGTTATAAAGACAAACAAATGTTGCCATAAAATGTATTGAGTTTCATACTTTTTATGGCAACATTTTCCCCGCTTACTGCCAGTAAATTTTACTGAATTTTTTTTTTGTTTCTCTCTAACAAGTTGTAACCTCATGGTTTAGTCCTGTTACGACGGTGGCCGCACACTTTTATAACGAAATAACTCTGTAACCGGAAATGGGGAGGTCCAGTTTACCACCTTCAAAACTGCCATGGTACAAAATTTTAAATTTAAGTGTGCTAAGGAAAACCCAAAAAAGCCGTTAAACGGAGAAACTAAACTGACAAATGCTATAGGTAAAATCACAATCATGCTATAAACATTCTGGTTCACTCTCCTCCGACAAATTAAATTTCCTACGTTTTCTTACTAACACATATCACCGCAGCTTGCAACCGCGCAGTGCAATTCATAGTGTGTTTGTTGTAAAAAATTTCATTTTTTTAAAATTCACTCAAAACTTTCCACAAAAATTAAATGTTTGCTACGTATAGTGTAAAAATATTTGTGTTTATTAAAAAATTTCAGATATTATTATGAAAGTTCGATATTTGAGTGTTTTTTCAATTCTAAGTACTTATTGGCCACAGTATATACACTGTTTGTTATTTTGGAATAAACTTCACTCCGATAACACATTCACAAGACCTGGTTTACACTTTTTACATTATTATTTCCATTTACACTAAAACAAAATCCCCGAAGGTCGCAGTGATATGCTGCGTATCACTAAAAATTACAGTAACTAATTATGGGTTATAAAAAAAATGAAAACAAAAATTGGTGACGAAACAGTGAAAATCCTCTATTTATCTTTTCTTCAATTTTGTCGTTTCTACTCTGAAAACCCGATGCATAATACACGAACAAATTATATATTCAGGCTGTGTGCCAAACTTTTTGAAAAATAATTGAATTTACTTAAAATTGACTTTTACCTTAAGTTTGGCGAACAGCTTTAGATTCGAAATTGAACATCAAGTTGCCTAGAAAATTTTAGAAGAATAGACAGGAAGAACATATAACTTGCACACGGAATCAACACTAATAGTTCTGTAATATTTTGCTTATTTGAAATTTCTCTCTGGTGAGTTTCCGATTTTCTTGTAAAAAGAAGTTCTAGTGTGATAAATAACAAATTCAACCCTGCCATAATTTTTTATGTAGTTCTACACTTTTTGTAAAATTGTGTATCTACTTTTTTATTTTTTGTTAATTTGTGTATTTACACTTTTGATCAATGTTGAAAACTTCACACCGGTCGAAAGCGTCGTTATCAGTCGTATCGTCGGGATTGGTTTCTCTTTTAGAGGGCACAACAAAATTTGGAACCATTAGGGAAAAGTATGAAACGTATTTTATAGATAAAATTACTGTAATTGATTGGGTCCTAAATTCACGATATTTTTTTTAATGGACTACATTTTCACAGATAGTTATTTGATAGTAAGTTTATCTACGAAATACAAATATAATTACAATAATTAGATCTTAACTACCCCAAACCGTTTTCTCAATCCATTTTACAAATGGAAAGACCTTTGTGTAAATTCCGGGCGAATTAGGAAAGCCACATGTTACCCCAAATGAAACAATTCCAAAAATTTCAAATAAGCCTGAATTAGTTGCATGTTCCTTTAGAAGTGGACTACCCGAATCTCCCTGTAAATTGAACAATTACGAGTAAGTATAAAAAACAAGCATCAAAAAGAAATATAAAACTCACATCACAAGTACTTTGAATACTATTACTGGATCCAGCACAAATCTGTGTCTCATTAAAAATTCCTTTTTTAATCTTACGTCCGAAATTAATTTTGTAAAATTCAGAACATTCTTCGTGCGAATACAATGTTTGATGAACTTTTAACAATTTTACAGTTTGATCTTCTACTGGCCCTGTAGCACCCCATCCCATGGATGTAAAGCTTTCAGGAATATCCGGACTAGATGGTAAACATATTGGTCGAATGTTGAAATTGAATTTGACTATTCCGTCGATTTGAATTAAACCGATATCGTTATACGCAAGTAGAGGTTTGTACATGGGATGAGCAATTCGTTTAATCACATCGTATTCTTCTGGGCAATCTCGTTCCGCCGCGTCGTTTAACAGGTTTATTGCTCCCAGTCGTACCCTCTTTACTGGGCCAATTTGATTTATTATACAATGAGCTGCGGTCAAAATATATTGATCGCTAATCAACGATCCGCCACATTTCCACAATATTTGTTGGTCTACGTCATAGCCGAGTGTGGCCTGTAATGCACCGAACAAAATATTATCCAAAATGTGATTTATGAATTTATTTTGCTCACCATGTGTGGAAATTCGCCAGGAACCGCGGCATTTCCTCCTGCAGGTAAAGCTAAAGCGAACGAGCAATTTTCCAGTGAGTCCCATTTAATCTCAATTACTTCCTTCTGTAAATAGTTCGTGTATGTGCGGCACGCTATAATAAAATATAAATTCTTAAAATTTTATTTATTTAAGATGTTTACAATAAACCACATACATTGCACTGAAATCGATGGATCAAAATCATCAATATTTTCTTCCTCGTCTGGACAGCAATAGTAGTTTACACAACAGTGTTTGCCACACTTATCCAATGTTAAAGTTCCATCTTTCTGGAGGTATTTGCCATCACGGCAATTGATTTTGCAAGTGCCTGGACGGCCAGATTTTGAATCGATGCATTTTGGTCCGGCCAGTAAAGCGATTGATGGTGAAATCGTATACGGCGTACAGTAAACGGAATCGTTATGCTCGATCGGGCAACAATACCAGGAGTCGCATAGATCATCATTACAGTGCCCTTTTAATAATGGCGCTAAATGTGGATGTCGATCTACGTAGGCACATTTTCTTTGAAAAATTCCCGTAATATTTAACTCAGTCACAGTGCATTCTTTGTTTAGCATTAGCCGTAATTCCAACGTATCAGCAGGATGATTAACATTCCAACAAACCGGTTTTATTCGCGTTTTGTGTCTAGCCGGACAACAAACCAGATCTGAACAGATTTCTTCACTACATAACATATTTGTATGGCTTGTTCCATTATCAAAATTTTGATTTAGCTCTGGACATTCAGACAAAAATTTAATGACACCGGTTTCACTTGAATTAACAACTGTGCAGTTCAAATCATGACTTAAATTTAATTTCTTCAAATTTTGTTTTTTATCATTTGGACAGCAGACAATCGGTACACTTCCATTATATCCACATACGGTGTGATTGTATAATTTATTTTTCACGTTAGTTAAAACTGTTGGACAGTTCTTAATTGATAAACAATTTCCATTCACTACACGATCACTTTGCACCGTAGTGCAACCATCACCCAAAAATAAATCACGATGTATTTGACCGAAAAAATGTTGACCTGTTTTAACCGAGATGATCGTGTTTAATAAAATTAATGCAATCGAATAAGACATCAGAGGTCTTGATAGTGAAGCTGCAAATTATAAACTACACTTATATTAATTTGATATGCACGAGATCGTGATGATCTCATTTTACACTGTGCTTAAAACGATATGATAAAACAAGTTAATTGATAAATTAACATATAAATCGCTATATTGATTAAAAATAAAGAACAGAAGTTTGATATCATGATAAAACAGTTCTTAATCTTTTCCTGTTCTGGTTTATTACTAATTTATTGCTTTTTATGACACAACGATATTTGATAATGATGGCCTTAAAATTGTGCTTTTCAAAATCTTGTGTTTCTAGTTTAATGCTAACGAACCAGTGTCAACTAAAATATTTTTTTTAAATAGCTGTTAAACTGATCGACTAACACAGCGATTAATGCATTGGCGCTTAAATAGGAAAATATTTAATTAGAGTCAAGGTGCCAAATGGATTTCTTATCATCTGTTTACGATCGGTTTACTAATGGGCCGCCCCGCCCTATCACTATAACAATGAGCTGGATGAAGCCATGCCGGCTATGTAGAGATATTTCTACGTCATTAGAGCCCATAGCCACACTTTCTAGATATTGAAGTGCTTTGGCCCCAAAACTTCTTGGAAAATTTATAAACAAATAAATAGTTGTTGAACCTTTCAAATAATTTTACTGTAATCTTTACTTGAACGGACTACGTAATTTTAACTATAAAATTCTTGATGTTTATTTCTGTTCTGTATTTTTAGGCTGCCTATCAAAAGTCGAACAAAACCGAATCTAAATAAATTAAATTATTTTTCAAAAACACAGTTAAACCAAATATTGATCATTTAAAACGATCTAGCGCAACACAAAGCTATATGTTGTGCAGATTATCTTAAATGGGCCACAACAATCACGCTTGTTGATGTTAGACTGTAGTTCGTAATTAATGTGAGTAATAAAGATGCATAAGCTCACTGAATAACGAAATATTTGCCGAAAAGTTAACAACACAAATATCTCACCTCAAATTTTGTTTGTAGGTAAAGAGGAAAAAAATTGATGCAAGACTACAAGTGTGGAAGTGACCATTCGTTTTGCTCGAATTTTTATTTTCGTTTTGGAATACTCGTCATATTGTTCCTGGTGTTTATCAAGAGGCGATTTAAAAATGAGCCACGTGTTGTGTTGGTTACCAGTTATAAGTGGTAAAACATACGGGTGGCGATTTAGAGTTGGACCACTAATTGCGTAGAGATTGTGAGATGTTTCATTTGAAATATGTATACGATGTTGCAATATTCTAAACTCTATAAGTCACGTTTTGGGTCATAATCGAATCACATAGCTCTTTCTTTACTCATTGAAATAATTTCTTATGTCAATAATTGCTTCAATAATTGCTTTCAAAGAAGCGTAAAATTGTCTTGATGTCTACCTAACAGAGAACCGCCCGTCCATGGATGTTGAACTGAGCTACTTACAACGTGAAAAATATTGATTTTAGCACTTTAATCGAATGTCGGTTGTCCCGAAATCTGATTTCTCACAAGACTCTTTTGAAGAAAACGCTAAAGAAAAAAATCTGAGTCAAACCTACCACATGGCGCTATCCAGGTTATTGGCCATAGAAAGCAAATTTCGAATTGATGGCCAATTTAGGAATTCATGAGAGAACTTCCCAATCACTCACCTCTTATGGCACCTAGTTTCTAAACCGCGGAAAAATTTTAATAATACTGCTTGTCAATTTAAATCAATTTTGTGGCGAAAATCTCCCCGGCCATTTATTTTATTGCATGATAGTGGTGTGTTTTATCTATTGAAAGAAACCCGGTAGGCAGTCCAGTCACTTGTGCGCTTGGCTGACAGTTCATGAACTTCTCTTTTACTGGCCTCAAGATCATTATATTCGAGTCTATTGATATAGACTTGATGTGTGTACATATTGTATATAAAGATTCTATTCATTGAGGGGTTTCGATATTAGTTTTCATATATAGGTCTTCAGTTAATCACGCCTCCGTAGATATAGATCTGTCAATAATATCAAGGTGGTCATACTCATGTCTGTACAAAACCCGATACCTCTTGCCGTAGAGCAATTATTAAGGTCACGCCGCTCCCAGTGTTTTAGGTTGTAGTCCACGCTTTCCCAGACTGTGTGGTATAAATTTGCGCAATACACTATGAAACATTTTTGATAATGAACTTTTCAATAATTGAAGAAGCTAATTAGGATTACGATGCGAGAGCGGGGAGAATGGTAGTCTACGGCAAAATTCACTTGTTCTGCTGCCTTTTGCTAGATTCGTCTCAAGTGATCGTGGATTAATCTCTGAAAATAAATTGGATTATTGAGAAGATATTAATTGAAAGTTGGAAAAGAAATGCTATCAGTGGCCTTTAGTCTTGCAATGATTTTGAAATAAGATTAGATGTTTTGTCCAATCGTCCCGTTCCTTGATATAATGAGGTGGCAAATGCACCTAAACGAAAAAATCAATCTGCAGAATCTCCTACGACAAATTACTTACACCCTTGGCCCTGTTTTATATGTTAAAGCGAAGGCTGATTTGATTTCGATCAAGACAGCCCGGGTATTGTACTTTCATTTACTTATAGTGAAGTAAAGTATAGTAATCATAATAATTTTTGTCCTCGATATTTTTGCAGATTTAACATTCGCTATATCGCCGAAATAAAAAATGAGTGTGATCCACACAGATGGATTAATTGCTCGGAGAGAAAATACATACTTAGGTTTTTACAAAGGTGAGAGAGATCCCAGTGATATTTGGCCAAAATCGGTCCACCAGATGTGGCAGCTCCCATAGAATGTTTTCGGTTTTTCGATTCTAAATTAATTTGCAACCAATTTCGGTCCAGATTTGTTTTCCAAAATTTAAGCGGACATTTTTTCTCAAAGTGTTTTCCTACAAAAATTCGGCTCCGTACGTACAGTCTACGCAGATTGATTGATCGGGATGAAACTTTATAGTTAAGCTATTTTCATAAATTTTGAGGTTCTAGTGGTTTTCGACCGAAATCGGTTAATCGGAGGTAGTAGCGTCCATACAAGCTTTTACAATATTTGCAAAAAATTTTGTGCAATAAATCGATTAAAAACAAAAAGGCTTTAGATTTAGTATCAAATAAAATATGTTCAGATAATTTTTTTAAATTTTACTGGAAATAACGATATTTGATAAAAAAAAAACTTTAATACACTAAGATTTGGCATCTCTACAGTTCATAGGGATTGAGTATTCGGTAAAATCTTCATACTAAAGCTTTTTCCATAAATTGGTAGATCCCTGCGAAATGTGGAGGATATATGTGTATAGTAGAAGTGGCAGTTTACGTTGAAAAATGAAAGTTAAATTTTCAACAAAGGTTAAATTTGTGAGTTTTCCGAAATTTTACAAGGAATAATAATTTTTCATTAAACAAGACATTTTTTTTCAATAATTGCGTAAAAGTAAGTCGAGTGTAACTAGACGACACCATTCACCGCTTCCAATTTTTGACTTTTTTCGGGGCTTTGTCTATGCTGTGCCATCCTGGTTTTAAGGCCACAGGGCCTGGTCTTGGTTGTTGGTGGTAAGGAGTCTTTCTTGATGTCGCTTCCTTGATACTGCTTTGTTCGGGGTTTTTACCGGCCTCACAAAATTCGCCAATCTTTTCTGTTTGTTTAAGAGATGCTGTTCCTTCCCTGTTCCTTCTTTAATTGGAAGTCTACCGACCCAAGAAACCAATTTGCCTTGCAATTGGTGCCTTTAACGACGTCATAAACTTTGTATTATTAAAGTACGGAGGACTAATTGTAAATACCATTTTTCGAGAGTGTCTAATTATTTCATTTGTCTTGTTTCTGCAGTGTTGCAGGTAGGTGAAGAAAATTTGTTGCTCAGGGTTTTATCCTGTCCTATATTTTTTTTACACTGCCTCATTTGGCTTTAACGTCGGAAACGTCGTGGTCAACCATTTTTCATTCTGCAGTCCAGAATGTGTAGACTTACATTATCCGTCTGTAGGAAGCTCCGCTATCATATTTATGATGTGGGTTTGAACTGGTAACATTTAAGTTATTTAACGGGAATCCTCGGGAAAATTTTCATCGGTAATTGCTAACTACAATATAATTCCATTAGATAACATGTTTTTTATCCCGTTTAAATTGGTGTTTGTGGTTATATGTCTTGAAAAGAGAAAGACTATAATTTGTTCGCATTATCGTCTCCTAACTTTGCTCCTCCTCCAGGCACCCGCATTTGATTATCATTTTTATCTAACAGCAATATGGAATACAACTATATATTGACGCTTTTAAGTCAATATTGCACCAAATATGATCAAAATCGATTTATTTTACCAATGCTTAGGACTAACTCATTTATTCGTATTCGCGCCAAAACCGACGGCAGCCCTCTTGATCCCACAAAATTATTTATTTTTCAAGAAGATTATATGGAACAGTATTGATCTTATAGTATTTGGCTTTATCTTACGTTTATATGTGAACTATGTAAACCGCAGCATAAAAAATTTAAGGCAGATATAAGTGTCCTGCTAAGATATGCTATTGAAATTATACGATAAACAATTTTGATTTTCGTTTCTATTATCCGAATAAATTTTGATTTTATATCATTCTCATTTAGCCGCTGGCTTTTGTTTGAGTCTGTGTCCCAGCTTATCCCAGAAGAATAGTATTCACAAAATTTAAAAATACAAAAATCCCTCACAAATGTTGAAATAGACAAAAAAAATCCAAATTTTAATGAATTTCCATTTCTTATCTTTATGATTTTGTGTTTCTATTGTTCCCATTTCCGGAAAATCACTCTTTTCGTTGGTTTTTTACAATTTTCTCTGCGCCTTTTTCACACCCCTCGATTTTATGATTATTTCGTGTTGTCTCACTATATAGACGGGAGTCTTGAACAGACGCAAGAAAAATCTATAACAAAACAAAAAATTTGTCACAAAAATATTTTCCTAAAGATTTTCAATTCATTTTCTTGGGTTTTGGTGTATTTGTAAATATCTCCCTGGAGCAAAATAAAAACACCATTAGTCTTTTGATTTTCGGCAAGACTTCGAATATTGTGTACAAAATGAAAATTTTTTACTTCTTGTTCACAAGACGGAATTTGTTTAGTCATCTAAAAATAAAATATAATCTCGGTTAGAGTGGGGTTCGATGGTGTTTATCGAATTTGGGAGATTGGGGAATATTTTCTATTTATTTTTATTTGTATGTTTACCATTAAATTACAACACCAACAAAAATTATTAAATTACAGGATATTTTATTACGTTTGTTGTATTTTTTTATTTTTTGGAAAAAGGATACATTAGTAAAATTATTTATGTTTCTGATTGATTAACCGAAAATCGGGTTCGTTATTATTTTATATTTTCAACTTTGAACTTTCCTTTTTCATGTTTTCAACTTTATATACGTTTTAATGTCGTTTACAGTTAATAATGGTAGGTAGGTTCAGTGAGAAGAGGATACCGTTTTCTCATAAAATGTAATAAAAGTCGGAAAGATATTAACCTTCAGGCGATCAAATAATTTTACACAAGAAGTTTTATTATTTTAATGATGTAGTAATAATATCACTTAATTTGAATTTTTTATGATTTGCTTCTAATCTATAAAATATTGGCCTAGATTCTAATCTAAATTAACTCGAAATAGTGAAACAGAATTGTTAAATTTCCATTCAAGGGGTAATTAACAACTTGTAATGAACGTCTTCGAAATTAACGCTTTGTAACATAATCAGAGTAGCCTAAAGTTGATTAACGACCGTTAACCAGAGCCTCGTGTAAGACTAAGTTGGAAGGACTTTTCACTATCGAAGAACAGGGGTATACATCGATTCTAGTCGCCCTGATTGCCATTGACTTTTCCCGTAGATGTTCTTGTGGCACTTTTCTGGCTTTCCCAGAGAATAGGGAATTGGGAAAAATATTTTCATAGCATTTTTGTCTGAATTATATTTTTCTGGCCTACTGTTGAAATAAGTTTGGTGTAAATATTTTTGAAACTAAGACATATTGGGAACTATTTTTCCCTATAAAAAGAGAAAGCCTGAATAGAGCCACAGGGTCCGGTTAAACCTCTCTATCATTCCATCAGACTGTCAACGTAAAAATGTGGTACGAGTTTTCTTTGTTTTAAAAATTTTGTGCAGTCCTTGGCATATGAATTTTCTACGTTGGTCTGAGAATATAGTTCTAGCGGTCTCAATCAACATTATATGATCAAAAACAAGTTCTAGGGAAGGAGCGATTGCAGCAATTACCAGATTACCATCAGTGAATAAAAGGGGGTCTCGAGAAAAGACATATTTACTTTAACTATTTTTACTGTGAAATCCATTAGAATTCGTAAAAGTACAAATCAAGTTTTTTTTTCTAAAAAGATGATAATTTTCTTTTCAATAGAGACGTGGAGTATTACTTAGGCCACATGGAGGTGAACTGGGACTTTACAATACGTGGAGCGAAGCTCCAATCATTTGAGTTACCTCAAATTTTGAGTCACAACATCTGGAATAAACAAACGTTTACTTGTTACCAATCACGTAAATGCGCTCTAGAATCTCCCACGTCTACTCCGAGTCAGAAAATGTACTAAAGGCTCTGTACGATACAATAAATAACAATTTTCATGCCATAAGAAACTTGGGCATATAGAGACGTCAACGTGGAATGCAATACTAATTCTATTAGTGTTAATAAGCTGGACAGAGAAACGCACATCGTCTATATGAAGTTACTCTTCTGAATCCGCGGGAAATTCAATCGTTAAGTGAATTCCTTAATTTTCGGATATCCGGTAAAATTACGGACGCTAATAGATCCAGGCGCATAGTCATCATTCATTACGCTGGCAGATGCCGAACTACTCAACCTACCAAAATTCTGAGCAGATTTATAAATTACTGGAATTTCAGGATTGAAAATTAATACGTCAACATCTTGTTAGACGGTATAATAAAGAAATTACCACACCAACCGGTAGCTCAGAAAACTGAGTTAGGATGGATTCTCATGAGTCTCACGACAAAATCAAAGTTAACGTTAGTAGGGCAAAACAACCTAGACTAGTAGCTGCGTCGATTATTGGGAATTGAAGAGCTACCCAAGCGTAAATCATACTCAGAAAAATGAGAGATGTGTGAGAAACATTACGCAAATATTCACAGATAACTACCAGAAGAAAAGGATTAAATGGAAATAGGAGGTCCAAAGAAATGTGCGGTTTCAAGACTTCTTCAAATAGAGAGAAGGTTAAAAAGGGATCCACAATTAAAACAAGAATACCTAGGCAATACGGTTCTGGTCAATTTAGGAGACGCCAAATTGCAAACATACGACATCATGGTGTGGTCCAGCAGTCGAGCACTGTTTATTGTGCTTAGGGTTGTTTTTGATGCATCAATGAAGACAGTTTCAACGATATCTAGCTAGTCGGCCCAACAAAGACATTGAGGGAATGTACAGGCAAATCCTGGTAGCGAAAACACAGCAGAACTTACAACGGATACTATAGAGAGCTGACACGAGCAGAAAAGTTATCGAGCTTTGTTCTCTCTTATGCAGAAACCATAGAATATACATTGAAATGTCAACAACAGTAGCGTTAATAATGGAGATATTTAGCTGAGAAAATGGACATCGAACAACAGAGGAACAAAGGAGGTTATTCCTGAAGAACAAATGGAATGAAAAACCGCCCTCATAAATAATTACTATGAATCCATAATAACTCTAGGAATCCTGTGAAATCTCCAACATGATAAATTTAAGTTCCAGATCAACCTGGAACTCGTAACAATAGTTCCAACAAAAGATCCCTTGCCTCGGAGATATCCAAAATATTGGATCCGACCATCATAGGGGTTTTCGCAACAATTATTATAGAAAAACTATTGTTTCAGCATGCCATGGATGAGGGGACCATCGTGGGATGAAAATCTACGGAATAGAATTCCTCTTTGGACTCATACCAGAAGAATGTCCGGGAAAACTAAAGTGGCTCCAATAAGTCAGAAACTAAGTCTCAAGACTAGAACTTTGTGCGGCACAGTACTGTTAGCGACACTATTGAGACAAGTTCGGGCCCGACTGCAAGGACACCTTCTAGTAAGTGGAAAATCTTTGTAGCAAATAGAAACAGGTAAAATCAAAGGATAATACCGCTGATTGTGCAACTCGTGAGGTAGACCCTGACAAGCTGGGTAATAATAAATTATGGTGGTCAGGTCCAGATTTGTTTAGGAGTAGTATAATACATCCTTCATCGAGTAACTTAATAATGTCGACCGAATTAGAAAAAAGGGCTAAAATACTGTCCGCAGCATAAGCACAACTACAATAAAATCGGAAATATTAGAAAGGTTTTCATCAACACACAAAAATGCCTAGAAATTTCATGCAGTTCTTGAAACTACTTAGTCCACAGGATGTTCCAGATGAAACAAAATTAGGCCACTACTGATTTAACCGAGATAAAGGTTGGAGTACCGCAAGGTTGTGTATTGGGGCCTCTGTTGTACTTATTATTCACAGCTGACTTACCAATACCCAATACCTGAAAAAATATACAGTTCAACTTTTGCTGATGACATATAGCTATATTGTTTTCACACAAAAATTTTCAAACAGCATAGAGAGAATTACAAGAGCATCTGCACAAAATAGAAGATTGGTTAAAAACTGAGCGGATAAGGACGAATGAATGCAAACCAACACATGTAACATTCAGACTGAATAAACGTAAATGTCCGGCAGTAAAATTAAACAATATCACAATTCCTCAACAAACACACGTCAAATATCTCGATCTTCATCGGCTTCAGAGAACGTCTTCGCAGAGTAGATCCCCTAGATTTAAATAAAACTAAGTAATATAATCTAATAATTACACGCGTAAGTTAAAAAAATTATAGTTTTTAAGAATTTTAACCTTTTGTTAGTTTCGGATATAGAATGATTCAAGAATAAAGCCTTTGGCAATAGTTACAAAAAAATATTAAAATCTCTCCTTTAACAGTTAAAGAGTTAGAACCAGCTAAAATTAAGATGGTAAAGATCAGTGGACTCCAAGTGTATGATTCTTTCCTTGCATGCATTTCTGAACTCTACGAAAACTCTTCAATTTTGAAGTATAACGAAAAACATCAGATCATCCTACCGCCTAAGGGTCATCACACCAGTTTGATTATCGATTGGGCCTCTATGTGCCCGTACTCAGCATGGAGGATTGAACTTAACGCTCGCATTGAGAAGGAAGCAATTTTGGATTCTTCAAGGCAAGAAATTTTGGATTCCATTAGTGGCAAACTACTAAATTTTAATTTATTTCAAATTTTATTTATTAAATTAACCTATAGTTGTGCAGCAACATAATAGCGATTCATCAACTTGAAATTGGCAAAAAAAGATTTAAAAAAAAAAAAATGGAATTTTGATCTTATTAAGCTGAAGAAAAGTATTTTTTCCGAAACACGGCAATACGGAATTTAGATTTTTTAACGTTATTACTTAACAAATTCCACATGCTAGCTCCCCTCACAAAAAATGATGAATTCATCAGATTACATTTATTAGTAGGCGGAGTCAAAAGATGAATGCAACGATTGGAAGACGAAACTAATTTCCCTACAATATAGGTAAGGCTGTTTATACTTTAAGAACTTGAAAATGTATAAACAAACTCGAAACTAATAGAATTCAGCAAGAGAACAACCAAGTAATGAATTAGTAAAATTCGAGATGTGGTCGTACTTTCTTAGCCCGTATACGTATCTCACACAAGAATTAAATATCAATCGAAGTTCATTAAAGTACTTCTTCTTTAATTCAAAGAAGACAATATCCCCGTACAAAAAATGTGGAAGGATGTACGATTTCACCAATTGGAGTCTAAGATTGGTATTAAAGCACTTCGTGGTAGCCCATAACATTCTTAATAAGAAAATACTCGATTACAAACTGTTTCGATGTGGTAACTCCAGCATAAGCATTTGTCAAAAGTTAAACCTAAATTATTCACAGAATCAGAGAAATCTACTTCCTCTCCTAGTATGGTGATTTTAGGTAGGTTGTGCGTATATCACGAATTGTTGAAGATATAATAATAGATTTGGTTTTTCCACCATTAAGTTCAAGAATATTTTCTATAGAGCATTTTGTAATCAATTTGATACCGAAATTAACAGTTCCGATAGAATTTGTTATATCGTTGGACCTACAAAATCTATAAATTTGCACGTCATCCGCGAAAAGGTGATATTTGCATTGAGTGATAACTGCAAGAAGGTCATTTATATACATCATGAATAGAAAAGGACCTAATACCAATCCCTGGAGAAATTCCTGAATTAATTCCTGAATTAGGTGTAACCAATTGTGATCGATTTGATAGATATGACAAAACCAAACGACAAGCCGACATTGAGAATTTAAAACTGTTACGAAGTTTGTTCACCAAAATTGAATGATCAATTTTATCGAAAGCTTTGTCATCATTGATATGTATAGTAAAGCACTATTAGTGCTGAAATGACATCTGTAAACAGACTGGTATATTGATAGTAAATTTTCCGATTCAACGTAACTTAATATTTGTGATTGTAGTATTTTTTCAAAAACTTTAGACAAAGCAGGAAGCAGACTAATAGGGCGAAAATCAGATAAGCATTTGGGACTTTTATTCTTGGGAATGGGAATAATAATTGATTGCTTACATTTCTCTGGAAAGATAGAAAATGTGTTTAAGCTATTGAAAATATGTAGTAAGGTCACTGATGTCGATGTTGTTAAAACTAAAGTTATCTTTCATCGAACTAGAGTTCATTAGTACATTAAAAGCTAGTGACCCCGCTGAACGGGTACTGTTATGAGAAAAAGTAATTATTGAACTCATTCGTTGGATGATAGAAAAGAACCAACAGATTTCAAATTTTTCCAAAAAGCTTTTAAAGGAAGAGATGAAAGCTTTTAAAGGAAGAGATGAGTGCAATATTGTTGAAAAATTTTTGGCCTTTGCGTGTTTTATAATATTATTACTCCTATTTCGTACGGCTTTATATTCTTGGTACAGTTCAACTCTTCTATCCCTGATCTCATCATTGAACCAAGGCGGCTGTTTAGGTTTTGGTGATAGTGGCACAAATTCTTCAAACTAGTCTACAACTAGTTCTGTAAAGTATTCTACTTTATCAACAGGGTTGTTAAAATTGTAAACCATGCTCCAATTTAAATTATTACATTTAACAAGCAAATCTAATAGCTTAATGTTATTATAGTTGCGAAATGAAATTTTAGGAATAGATCTCTCGTGTTTAATATCATAGGAAAAGTAAAGAAGATCGTGATCACTAAAGTCGAACCGAGATTTAGTTATGAAATACAAATTTATCCGTATTAGAAATAATACAGTCCAATAACGACCTAGAGTGTGGGAGCGAGAGAAAATTCAGTGAGCAACCTTTTAAATTTTTTCGTTGTCGATTTAGTTTCTTTGAGTTCACAATTGAAGTCACCGCTCAGTACATTATAGTTAACACTATAATTTTGCAAGAAGGTCCCAAAATCTTCAAGCAAACGTTTATTCGGCGTGTTTATATGCAACAACCAACAACACCTTAGCTGCTCCTAGTAATAGTTGTATGAAAAGTACCTCCAAATTAGGTGCACAATGACCAAGTACCAGTTTATATCGAATGCCTGATTTCAGGAAAACGCAAATTCCACCTAACGTTTTTTTTGCATCCAAATTTCGGTCCAGTCGTAATATATTATATCTAGAAAGACAAATGGAAGCCATGTCTCAATAAAGCAGAGAATATCAAGTTTTACGCCGCACACTAATTCTCTTATTTCATCAATCTTGTGAAGTATACTATTTAGAAAAGAAAAATTCAGACCTTTGTACCTATTAATTGAAGATTTGAGTATACCACATTGTTTACTATTGAGGAGGAAGCATGTGAATTAACACGTAGATGATTCATGTAACATCCCAGTATATTTCGGAAAAAATAAGATATATAAGAAACGTATAAATCAAAATGAAATTAATATCAAAATCAATGCATAGCCTGTCGCTGCACACACCATAGGTAAGTCTTACACTAGGAACTAACCTATACTAAAACTATATTCATTAACCTTGCAATATTCTAGTCTCAAAAAACAAATGTAACAAAAAATTGAAATAAATTCAAATAAATGCAATTAAATTTATAATATAAATTGAAACGTTGTACAAAATACATGATTAAGAAAATAATTCATGCATCAATTCCCGCCACCAAAATAAAACATAACATTTTAATGGAATGATAATACAGTGGAAAATGTGTAAGCTGGACACTGACGGTACCGTAAAAAATGGCCAACTTATAAAATTGTCCAACTTGAAAAGGTTTTAAATAAAAATCAAAATGAACAGCTTTAAAAAATGCAAGACGAAATCGTCCAATTTAGCCAGTTGGTGTACGACAAAATCGTCCAATTTAGCAAGTTGACCAACTTAAAAATGTGTCCAACTTAACAGGTTTCACTGTGTTTAATATTTAAACATCATTATGTTAAAGGACCGTACTGAATGAAAATAAAAATAAAAAAATAAAATAGAAAATAAAAAGTGATTAACGTCATGATTTATAAAAAAAATACAAAAGAGATTGACGTCAAATGGAACATCCATTCACGATTAATACATTATGGCAATAACACTTCAATCCTCAGTTACATAGCACTTGCATAAATAATGTTTCGACGTTGTTACGTACGTTGGTTAGTATTTGTGATAACATCATCCCCTTCAAGTAGCATAGCTGGAACAGGAATATTAACCGAATATTGATGAGTAGATGGTTGCGTGTAATATTCATTGTCAACAATAATTCTCAATTGTTGTATACTGCTCATTGAAGTTGGCACTGACGTCTTAGTTTTTAGAATGTACACAGCTCCTGATTTAATGAACGTTTTATAAATACCCCCAGGTTTGTAGTTTTTGTTGTTAAGCCTCGATTTATGTAAATTCGTGATGATGAATTCATACCAATATTCTTTAATGATAATGATTATTTAACCTTGTACAGGTTAAAAAATTCGATAGCCGATGCTTTTAGTGCAAATTTAATTATTATCGGAGGGGCACTACTGCTCGATGATATTTAACTAGTGCTAGTCGACGTTTTACTTTTAGTCCGGTAAGGCAGAAAAACTGTGATCGTTTCAGTTGAAATTGATTGAAGTACTAATTTTAGCAACAACTTCATTTATTAAAACAGGAACTTGCTAATATCTATATCGCAGGATCGTTGTTCGGTCTCTAGATAATCAATCCTTTCACTAAGACGTATACAATTTCGTCACCCTGATCATTGATTTTTAGCGATAATTACGTCAATTTGATTCTTGAAATCACTCAAATGGGAATCAATACATTTAAATAAGTCTTGCTTGACATTTTTGGCAAAACCGTCAAATTCATCCGCGAAGCTAAGTATTTTTGGTGCGAAATGATATACGCCACACACCAAGTCAGGTGAAACGAAAAACTGTTCAATTATAAAATTAACTGTAGGTAATTTATCGATTGTACCGTATATTGATGTAATTAAAACACCACACTTTAAGTTTCTAAAATATATCGATTGTGTTTTAAGAGGAAGCACAGTTCACATAAAATATAAAATTATGATTGATTAAATGTATTTGATAATTGAATTATGTCACAATAAACTTTAATTTCATATTAATGATAACAACAAAAATAAAAGTACTGTAATATGCAAATAAAAATGGCACTTAGCATATTTAAGTAAACAAAATATCATCATGAGAACATTCTTACTAGAACAGTATATCCAATAATCCAAGTATATCTTATAAAAGCACTTAAAACATTTATAGGAATGTTTACAACTTATAAATTAGATTAAAAAAATTAATTTTAAGAGACCAAATGAAAGATTGTACACAGTTGACTCCATCTTGTCCAAATAAATTATGTTCAAATATTTTTTCCCCGGCCTATACTGAGAAGAAAAGTTTCATGTAAATATTTATAAATTGGGAACAATTTTTCCATATCTAAATTGACAGGGAACATTATTCCCAATTTAATTTTGTTTTCAAAAAAGTTAATACTAGCTTTTTACCTTTGTATGCCAGAAAAAATATTTAAATAGACATCACACATAAATTATTTCCCTAGTTCCCTATTCTCGGAAATTACCCGAATTGTGCCATAGAAGTTGTTATTGGGTCTATTTTTAATTCAACCCGTGCAAGAAGTGCACTGTCAAAAAATACTATACATGATTTTTTAATCAACCTGAGTAGTTTTACTCGCCACACTGTGTTTTTAGTTGTGAACTGTGTTTTATGTATCCCCGGCTCTTAAAAATTTACTCTGAAATGAATGTCAGTATACGACGAGTGTGCAAAATAAAAAACCACTTATCACTCGGCGCGGACCAGGTACAATATTCGGGGTAACTCTGCTGACTCGGGTGAATTAAAAAAGAGAACAATTACAATTTAATGTAATTACTACAAGTAGCAACTCTGACTCAAGAATCGCTCAACCAGTTGAGGTGACCACGGAAGTATTCATATATTAGGGCATTATTACATTCTGACTTTCATAACGGATTCGCTCGCACAAGAAAATTGGGTCAGAAGCGTAAGCAGTTAATACAATATTAATTATCTTGTCTAATATTAATTTCCATACACGATGCAAACCACTTTGTCTTAGTTGATGCGCTATAAATATCAGGTCGCCATCAGATCATTACACCAATTGACAAGTATATGACAGCAGTGAATCATCCCCAAAAATAGCCCATACCATCAGAAACAATTTCTACGTAGTTGACTTGGTATCAGGTTGTGACACAATTATAGATGCAATTATGTCCTATCAAATTTATAAAAAGCCTTATCGCACGCTGGCTCTTCATTACGACAGTGCTGCTCAAACTGACCTATACGCTATTAAGAGATATTCCATATCATTTTATGATCCTGACCTGTATGTTAAAATATTTGGAATATGCTGGCTTACCAAAGATGGCGCTTTTACCTTCAGTGTACCAGAACTAAATGCCGAACTGTATCAACAAGACGTAGATTATTTTCTGAATGTGGAAAAATATTTAACCCACTTGAGTGGATGTAATTGCATAGAGTGCATTTGAAGTGGCCTGCATCAAGGATCACGTTTACACGTTCTTTCACCGTGGTCAGGGTTGACTACGCTGGTCCAGTCACTGTAAGTTCGTTTGTTTATTTCTTTGAAGGCTTCAAAGGCGCACCATCTGGAATTGGTTAGCGATTTAGCTATGGATGCGTTTATAGCATCACTGCGAAGCGATTTACCGGACGAAGAGGTTTTCTTAATGCCATATACAGCGGCAACATAACTAATTGATGAGTTCTTTGCGATTATTGCTTCCAAATCACACAGGTACCTGCTTATCTTATAACTCATAAAATAATGTGGTGCACCATTTCTCCCTCTGTTCACAGATTTTGATGGCATTTGGGCGTTTTAGCTGTCGTAAAATCAATAAAAACTCATATTCGTCGGGTATTGAGGGAATCAGCACCAATGTTTGTGGAATTGTAAACCCTTCTCATTCTGATAGAAACAATAGTTAATTCACGACCATTATTCTACAAAACTTTTCCACGACTGACTTTTGCTTGGTATAAGAACCTAAAAGCTTACCAAAAGGTACCAATTGCAACAAAGTGGATTTTATTTCTAATTAAATTATATGTAGTCAATGAAAGAGATGGCCGTTCGATTATCTTTTCAACCACCCAATCATAAGATTAAATATTCGATAAGATGACTCCTTTAAAAGCAATAAGAAAGCTTTTCTTTCTTATATACAAATTCATTATTCTTTTTTTGTGTATTTCCCCCTCATATTTTCTTGTTACCATGTAACATAAAACAATTGAAAATTGATCTTATCTCTGTACTTTACAACAAAAATAAAATTTCCATTCGTAGCAAAAATATCCCCTAAATTATACAAGAAAATTTTCATATTTTCATCAAACCATAACATTATTACTTCAATTATCATTATATTTTCTTTCTTATCATTAATATTGTTGCTATCGCACGATTTTATCGGGAAAAAAACATTTGAGGCGAAGAAGAAAATATTATGAATATACGAAGAAAATTCAATCAGATCTTTTCCTAAAAATCGTAATAATAATAAAAATAATCATAAAATGGAATAAAATTAAATTTAATTGAAAAATATAAATGAAGAATACAAAGAAAAATTAATGCATATTTCTTAAGGAAATTGATTAGGCCAATATTGATAACAGACACACACACACACACATATACAACTGACTATTTTCCGGGTTCTTCCTTTATATTTAATTAAAACCGAATCATTTCCTTATCTTGATTTAAATTCGTATTGTTGTTTTTGTCTATTGTGCATAAGAGGGTTTTGTATTGGGGTCAAACCGAAAAAAATTAATTTCTTTGTTATGGCGGTTATCGTCTTCATAGAAATATAAGAAAAATCATTACATCTTAAAGAGTCGTGGAGTTGGGGTTTTATCATTATCTTATAGTGTTAGTTTGATTTATATACAAAACGGCAGCAGCCATTCATGATATATTCAATTATGAAGTGATTTTTAACGGCGCATATCAAAATGCGAACAAATTTAATGAACATTTCCGAGCCTAGACACATAATAATACAAAACTATAAAAAACTTTTCATTTAACATTTTATGACGACACATGTATCTTAGATATACTTCAGTTTATTAAAATGGTTTTCGTATTCTTGGCATAGCATTCATGTGGGAGTTGATATATAAAAATAAAATGTGATGTTTATAGGCGCATTTTAATGCTTCAGCATCGAAATAATATATTTTATTATATGTCATTCGAATTTATATCGTAAAATGCCGATAGAATCATTTTAACGCACAGAATGGAGCATGGGATTCATATATTTTATCATAAATTAAGATTTTTCTGTTTTATGTCAATCAAGACTACAAATATATTTATACTTAGACACAAATCTATATAGCAAAATCATAAAACTGATGGATTTTCATGATGATGAGCTTCGAAATTGGATTTTTTTTTGTCAAATCTAGCAATATATACAATATACAAATACATATTACATGTACAGTTAAGCGATTTGAAAGGGAAAACACTTAAATCGTAACGCTTGACGAGAATTCCGCGTGTCACTCCAGAAATTTCATACCAAAAACAATTTACTTCTATGTTAAAAAAATATCGCAGTTTGGTAAAATCATTTAGGCAAGATACATTTAATCTCCCCACCGGCAATAAATACCGATGTGAAGTTTGTTACAAAAATTAACAAAAAATCCAAATTTTATATATGTTAGTACCACTAAATATTAAATTCTTATTAGAATAAATTGAGTGTGATTCATTACACTGTTAAATTATTAAACAATTGTTAAATAGAATTTATTTAAAAATATAAAATATTAATGAAATTGAATTAGTTAACAAATAAATGAAAATAATAGCTTTAACAGAAAAAATATCCGAATTGTTTATTACAATTTTCGATCAAAATGAGGTGCATTTTATAATCTGGGCTAATAACAAGCCACTTCCAGAAATTAGGGCAAGATACTACTATATAGGTCGGATCGGCCTATCTATAGAGAACATTTTCCGAAATAAGGTTTTTCTTAGCGGAAAAAATGTAGTCTTGTCAATAGTAGTTTTGCTAGTGCGTGCACCTATCCGTGGAAGTGGCTTGTTATTGGCCCAGATTGCTAAAGTTCTCAAAATATACGATGGAAAATTGGTATTAACAATGTTACATTTTCTCAGCTCTGGAAAACATTATACCGGAAAATTTTCTCTATAGATAAGCCAATCCGACCTATACAGTGGTATATCTTGCCATAATCTTTGGCAGTGGCAACTTAATAAACATATTTGATATTTTTTATTTATTTGCTAACTTTTTCTTTATAATATATTTCTCTAATATCTTTCGTATTTATTATCTTTTTTATTTTTTTTTTATGTAAATTATGATTTTATTTAATATGTATTATAATAATTTTTAATTTAAATTTTCACTGGTTTGCATTTATAAAATATTAACAGTGTATATCAGCAATACTAAAACAATTCAATTTGGTGGCTATTTAAATCTATTGTAATCCAATAAGGATTCTGTTTCCGCCATGTTTTCCAACTGGGACCGTATACGTAGACTTGTTATTTTTTTGTTACAAACTTCACGGGCTCCAATGAATAGTCCTCATTAGGTCAGTAATTTCAAGAGATAAATTTAGAAAAATTTTAAATGAGTGGTTTCTGTAAATCCCACTTTAAGTTTCTATATCCTTTTTCATGCCTGCCCACAACAATTGTGGAGGTAAGGCAAAATAATCTTGTCAATAATTTATTTTTGTATGTGTTTTGAACCAACATACATATTTGTGCATTCCTTTCAAACTTATTTCGTCCAAAAAATAAGCACTATAACTATACACAAAATTGTGTTGGTTGTCCTTCAAATTAACCAAAATTTTTCACCTGAAACGCCATTACATATTATGTTTTTTTACTCAGACATTTGTGTGGTTTGGACTTAAATTGAGCTAAAAATTTGTTTTTTTTTATAGAAAAAGGAGTATATTTACTTGCATTGTATAAAGGTTCTATGCCCTTAATAAACACATTTCACTTAACACTTGGTTTTCTATTTCGCAAAAAAATATTTTTGAATATTTTAATTAAAAAATTGGTTCAAAATGTTTAAAAAATCACTCGATCGATTTCAACTTGTTAGGTCATCATCAGAGGTATTATATGACCTAACAAGCCGAAATCGATCGGGTGATTTTTTAGACATTTTGAACCAGTTTTTTAATTAAAATATTCAAAAATATTTTTTTGCGAAATAGAAAAACAAGTGTTTAGTGAAATGTATTTATTAAGTGTTAGGCAAATAGTGTTAAAAGATGCTATTCCCGATTGATGTTCGTGCGTTTGTAGCCCTTTTTCAAATCACATTACATACGAGATATGGGATGCAAATACCAATATCAATATCAATATCAATATCAATATCAATATCAATATCAATATCAATATCAATATCAATATCAATATCAATATCAATATCAATATCAATATCAATATCAATATCAATATCAATATCAATATCAATATCAATATCAATATCAATATCAATATCAATATCAATATCAATATCAATATCAATATCAATATCAATATCAATATCAATATCAATATCAATATCAATATCAATATCAATATCAATATCAATATCAATATCAATATCAATATCAATATCAATATCAATATCAATATCAATATCAATATCAATATCAATATCAATATCAATATCAATATCAATATCAATATCAATATCAATATCAATATCAATATCAATATCAATATCAATATCAATATCAATATCAATATCAATATCAATATCAATATCAATATCAATATCAATATCAATATCAATATCAATATCAATATCAATATCAATATCAATATCAATATCAATATCAATATCAATATCAATATCAATATCAATATCAATATCAATATCAATATCAATATCAATATCAATATCAATATCAATATCAATATCAATATCAATATCAATATCAATATCAATATCAATATCAATATCAATATCAATATCAATATCAATATCAATATCAATATCAATATCAATATCAATATCAATATCAATATCAATATCAATATCAATATCAATATCAATATCAATATCAATATCAATATCAATATCAATATCAATATCAATATCAATATCAATATCAATATCAATATCAATATCAATATCAATATCAATATCAATATCAATATCAATATCAATATCAATATCAATATCAATATCAATATCAATATCAATATCAATATCAATATCAATATCAATATCAATATCAATATCAATATCAATATCAATATCAATATCAATATCAATATCAATATCAATATCAATATCAATATCAATATCAATATCAATATCAATATCAATATCAATATCAATATCAATATCAATATCAATATCAATATCAATATCAATATCAATATCAATATCAATATCAATATCAATATCAATATCAATATCAATATCAATATCAATATCAATATCAATATCAATATCAATATCAATATCAATATCAATATCAATATCAACAATTGTGCATACCTATCTAAATAAAATAAATTTGTAGTTTAATAAATAAAATGATAACCAGCGGCACTATTTTGGCTTTCCTGGGAATAGGGAATAGGGAATTGGGAAAAATATTTTTATAGAAATTTTTTCTAAATTGGTTTTTTCTGACTTACTGAGGGAATAAGTTTGGTAAGTGTAAATATTTTCAAAACAAACTTAAATGAGAAAATATTTTTCCCTATAAAAATTTTATGGATAAAAGTTTCCCAATTAACTTTGTTTTGAAAACGTTTGCATGCACTCAACTTATTCCTTCAGTACACCAGAAAATAATACAATTTTTTTTTCATTTTTTATTTATTTTGATTCGATCTGCCGCGAAAGTTTTTTTTATGATTTTTTTTCCTTTCGTAAAATTTGAAAACGTATCCGCTCTATTGAGTGTTTTTTTTATTCATTCTAAATATTCCGGACGTTCCGAACATGACATATTATCTTTTTTTTTATTCATTCCATCCCTTCTATTCCGTTTTTTTGTTTTTTTTATTTATTCTAGACGTTCCGTAGTATTATTTTCGTACTAGATGAAAAGGTAGAACGAAAGGAATATTTTTAACATTAGTGCCCGCATATTTTTTGTTTTGTTGAATGTACATATTGTACATAAAAAAATAGTTGTGGTAAAAAATAAAATAAAATAATAATTTGTAAATTTAATAATTAATTACTTATTTAATTAATTATTATTAAACAACTAAAAAAAATTACGGTAAAAATCAATTCCATTCCTTCCAAATCGTGTTTTTATTACATTCCGTTTGGAATATTTTAAAATCACGTGATCACATTCTCTTTTCTGCGACTAAAACAGTCGTACACATTGTATGGATGTCCATTAAAATAATATTTTGTCCGAAAAGCCGAAAAAATTCTTAAAAAATTTAAATTCACGGACGTTTATAAAATTCTTCTTAATTATATGTGTTGGCTGTATTACACAAACATAATGAGAATTTCCTGTGGTTTCTGATTTAGTGATATATAATTCGCTAAATCGAAATGTTCTTGTTTTGTATTATCGGTACAAAGCAAGAGTTGGATTTTTGCAGTTTGGTCGTTGCTACCTGATGAGTAGACCAACTTTTTATCAGTACGAAACCAAGCTGCCAAGAAGTTACCTAAGGGAGTTCTCATTTTTGTAAGGGTTTGTGTATCTTTGTGTACACAAGTGCCCTGGGGTTAAAGGTTTGGGGGAGATGAGTGCATTTTTTCTACTTTTGTGGTAGAGATATTGTTAATAAATGGCCTTTTTGTTTTCTGCGACTAAAACAGTCGTAAACATTGTCTATTAAAATAATATTTTATTCGAAAAGCCGAAAAAATTCTCAAATAAAATACTTCAATTACTATTTAAAATGTAAGTTACATAATTTTTTTATAAAGATTGGCTAGTTTATTGTATTGCAGTTTATTTGATACTTATTTGATTGTGTTTTTTGTAGTTCATTTACCCAATTTGTTCGCCAATTTGTTTTTTTAATTTCTTTTTTGGAAAAAATGCTGAAATTTTTGTAAATGTCTCATTATAAAGAGACTACTCTACATTTGTGGAGTGAAATTACAAACCTAATAAATTCAGTCGGTTCACCTGAAAAATTTGTTGATGGTTGAAAAAAGTGAGGTTATGTGTAAATATGTGTTGCCGGTTAGCCTAATGTTATTTCTCTTATAGGTTTGGAAAGATTTCAACCAAAAGTTCGTCACATTTTGGAAGCCGCAATAATCTAGCTAGTCCAAAAAAACACAAACCAAAGGAAACCAAAGGAGCGAAAATGAATCTAAAACACCAAGTTGAAATTCAACAAAAACGCCATGGAAACTTCTAGACATGTAAAGACAATAGTAAAAAACACCGAAAGGAAATCATCAACGTACTTAAAGAGATTAGAAACACCTAAAACCATAATTTATATTTGTGTTCAAAAAATGGATGGCAAAACAAAAAATATTATTAGAAAGAAATAAGGTAAAAGCCGAAAAATTCGAATTAAAAAGAAAATAATTGGAACTCAAGAAAATAATTAGAACTCTTATTTTATTCTTTTCGAAAAATTTAATTTTGATACAATTTTATCTGGTTCAATTTCGTTTTCGGCAACGGCACATTATACCTAACACACAAATTATGAAGCACATTGCATACATAATTGATTTGTGCGGCTTTCTCAGACGTGTAATGTAGTTCCCGTGGATGTAACAAACATTGCCAACGTTCCTTTAGTATAGAAAAAGCAAGTTCTATAATTAAATGAGCTTTCGCAACAAGAGCGTGTACAGCTTAACTGTACTTAAAACTATAGGAACAAATAAGGGGGGCGTGGCTTAAACCGGTATTCCATTGATTCCTCTTTGAAGCTCTAATACAAAAATTAGTTTGCTTATGACCATCTAAAACAAAGAAATGAGTATGCCATTTTTAAAAACGATTTGAAGCGGTGTTTTCAAGTATACATCCGAAAGGACCAAAAATGTTAGTTGCAAGTTCCTCAAATATATAAAAAAGTCGAAAAACTTTGAAGTCGAACCACTACAAAAATAGAGGATGATGCCATCAAACAATTATTTGATGAACATTATTCAGCTTACGCTGGATGCAGCTGTGCAAAAATTGGCGAAAAAGAATATTATTATACCAAAAATAACCATACGAAACTGAATTATGGAACATGACTACACATTTCGAAATGCTTTGGTCAAACCACTGCTAACAAAAAAGCGACTACAGTGGGCGAATGAACATAAAAACAAAAATTGGGCAAGGAGTTTTAATGTTAAAAGGCATGCTTGGTCAACTAAGCAGAAAAAAACAATTGTCCGAACTGTGAAGCACCCGCCCAAGCTCGGGAATGGTCACCAAGCATGGTTTTGGTAATTTAACCGTTTCAATTAAAATCAAAAGGTATAATTAGAAACATTGTTACATATCGTTTCTTAAAACTTTGTTGGTAGTTTTATCGTATATATTGAGTATCGATGTAATATCATCAAACCATTGTATCTTCTAACGTAAAGCCTGGGGTGCCTTTGGCATTTTAAAAATGACAATCGCTATTTATTCGTTGATTTTAATGATTCTTTTTTGTCATAACAACGGAACGATCCCATCGAGTTGCGACTTCATGAGCCAAATTACGAGGAGCCTTATTTTTCGTGCTCTGCTCAGAAATTAGCTTTTGTGTTGCCAGATTACAACATTTTAAATAAGTAACCAATTATCTGTATTTTATTAGAACTTGTTGAATTGCATTATATTTAAGTCTATCTTGAACAACTAAGTTTATCGTATGTGGCAAAGCAATATGTTTTATTTGAGCTGCGATGTTGTCCACTAAATGGTTACTTTTACTGATAATTGTTGACTAAGTAGCGCAGTAACTTATAAGCCCTTTCGTTAGTGCGAGAGCTCCATAAATCACAGGTTAAGGTGATGGACGATACCTCTTCAAGAATGGCGAAATTTTTTTTTTTTGTAGGTAATAGTTTGTGGAATTTTGTGCCTTGTATCAAACAAATTCACGAATCATTTAAATTGTTTGTCTTCCACCAAACTAAAAGGACGGAAATTTGGAGTTATCATACCAATTAGCGCTATTTCTAATTTTATTTCCCGTTGACTCTCACGATCGTAAACATTTTGACGTTTAAAATAATTATTTATAAATCTAAATGTTACCGAGCTGCAGCTTTCCAGTAGTTTGGTACTCTTTGTTACATTTTACACATTTTATAAATTTTTGTACTTTTGAAGAAGAAAATAAATATCACCAACATTATTAAGCCTCCCTATCTCCCTACAAAAGAGGTTTCACCACTGCTCACATATAATACTATTTTTTAAGCTGGTAACACTCGATCGCGTAGCTGCGATATATTTGTGCAGACGCTATTAACATCGATTTAAAGTTGTACCGGACAAGCAGCACATTGCATAAGCACTTTCTTTATAGTAGCTGGTTTTAGCCTCGCACAGAAAGGACTGTTTTGAACACACGGACGGAAAATAGTGAAAAGTACAAATATTCTGAAGTAAAATGTCACAATGACAGCGAAGCCCTCAGTAACCAGATATCGCTCCGGCTGAAAGTACAAGCGCCACACTAAAATTTAATTTAATGAAATAAAGTAATAAAGTTTTAATTTTAATTACTGGCGGAAGTTGGAACTACGGTGGTTTTTTACTGTAGGAATGTCTGTTTTTTTGCAAGTTGACTTTGGCCAATTGAAAAATAAACTTTAAATAAAATATTCCAACTTAACAGTTTAGTTCGATATTTTTTTTCAAAATTAGTAAACTGGTGAAAATGAACGACCAAAAAGTGACAACTGTGGAAAAACTTCAATTTCTCTATCATGAAATGTTACCCATTTCCCGGGTAATATTACGTCCACATATTGGCGTAAGCGATTGTTAATGACAAAAACAGATTACATTACTAATAAAAAGTTTGAAATTTTACTTGAATATGTTGAATTTTTTTAAACGTACTAATCTCAAGTATTTGGCTTGCAAAAACTTAATTCATTGTAAAACCCCAATTTGTACTGGCTAAATGTAGGAAGGCTTCCTCCATATAAAATACGAACTGAATAACAATAAAAAAGCAACGATCGACATTGGCTGCGAATTATTTACATACTCTATCAATTTTCGACATTGTCTACGCAAACATAATTTGTCTACGCCATTATCGACATCAATATGTAGACAATTCTAAAATACACGAAGACCACACTGTTTATGGCTGGCCTTTTTATATTTATATAATGTGTGGAAAGTAATTTTATTCAAAAAGTGTTCCTTGGATCTGCATTTTTCAGCCTCCAAAAGACACACATTGTTGATTCTAAAATGTTTAAAGCCTCACTCAATACAACCGATACTGTAGATTGCGTCATGCTAATCAGATAATCTTGTACCACTGTTTGCTGGTAAGAACCTTCACCTAGAAATCGAAACGGTGTAATTGGATCCTTATTTTTGGCCGGCTTAAAATGAGATTCGGTTTCCCTCAAAATAATTTTGAAAATGACTTTATTTACTCGAGACAGTTTAACAAATATGAAATAATTGTATGTAGAGGTCGATACGATTAGAAGACATACGCAGGCGTTTCCTTCGAATATAATCCAGCGTCCTTTGCTATTAGGAGTCACTGTCGCTCAAGTCAACAAAAAAACGCGATTAGCAAATTAAACGATTTTAATTTAAATTTAAAATATAAGTTATTTAATTTAAGTATAAGTTATATTTCAATATATTAGAAATACAAGAATAAATCCAAAAATAAAGAAAAATTATTCTTGTGTTTACTTTGACAGTAACGACTTTTGTAACGCTTTTCATTTTAGCTAAAACACCGAAAATGGCCAAAGTTCATGTTCTTGAATGTCCAAAAAAAATTTCATTGGGAGATGGATCGAATTTTACATTTTTTTAGTTTACGACATCGAAAAAATTTCGTAATAGGCCCCCAGAGCTGTGAGTCGACTAAAAATGGCATCATAGTGGTAAAGTCGTCAATATAGACTGTGTGCCAAACTTAAGGTAAAAGTCAATTTTAAGTAAATTTTTCGGTAAATTCAACCATTTTTCAAAAGCTCTATGACAAACTGATCGAAAAATATGTTGTTAAATTGATTTTTACCGTGGTAAACGATTTACCTTAAGTTTGGCTATGGTAAACTGATCGAAAAATCTGCATTAATACCAATTTTTACCGTAGTAATTGATTTACTCGACTATTCGGACACAGCCATTATTCGAATTTTACGCTGGTTACTTATAGCAAATTCTTTCGAAACAAAATTTTGATCTTAGATCAAAAAAATGATTGGCAATACAATAAATTTGATCGAAATGTCATTGAAATACATCGCATTGCCAGTCATTTTTTTGATCTAAGATCAAAATTTTGTTTCGAAAGAATTTGCTATTAATCATTTTTTTAAATTTCTTTCCTTTTTTTACAATAAGAAACCTAATTTTTCCCCTACTAAGGGAAAAATTCTGACTGGGTAAATCGATTCGAAATTATTCTTTTAGTAGTGAGACAAATATTAGTAAAACTTACTAACAAATTTGAAAAAATGATTAAAGTAGCCGGCAAAAAATTCGAATAATGGCTGCGTCCGAATAGTCGAGTAAATCAATTACTACGGTAAAAATTGGTATTGTTACAGACTTTTCGATCAGTTTACCATAGAGTTTTAGAAACATAATTGAATTTTCCGAAAAATTTACTTAAAATTTTTCCCCGACTATTCGGACACAGTCAATATTGAGAATTTCAAAGCAAATTTTATTCCGATTTGGGAAATTCCCACCGATTTCAAGTATACGGCCATAGATGATACTAATATTTTTAAATTATGCTTGGTCCATTCAAAATACTAAAACGGTTTGAAGAAGTTCTCTAATGCTAACGTATGGCATTTTCAATTACGATTTACCTTAAGTTTGGCACACAGCCATAGGATGTAATTTTATGAAATTGTAGAACTTGTAGAATAATTGTAGATTTTTCGATCAGTTTGCCATAGAGTTTTTGAAAAATAATTGAAATTACCGAAAAGTTGACTTAAAATTGACTTTTAACTTAAGTTTGGCACACAGCCATAGTCTACCAATCGTCGACATTTTCTACACTACAATCTATTTCTACACCATCAAGGAGACCACACTAACTCGTAAACGCACATCGCTGGACCTAGTTTTTTGTCTGTATAATAATCGGAAAAAGTCCTAACAATAAAAAATTTAATTATAAAATGTTTTTGTTACAATTGTTGTTATTTTATAGTACACAGTTGCTTAGAAAGTAATTAAATTATATTTTGATAATCTTACAAGATAGTGTTGTTTCTATGTATATATAATATCAACAAAAGCTTATTTACAAGAGAAACTTTAATTTGTTTTAACTTTTTATTGTTATTTTTCCACATAAGATCTCATATATATGCTTTTCGGCTTTTAATTTGCTTTCTCTGCTGAACTTTATACTCGTGTATGATGAAGCTTGCCAACAATCAAACTTTTTGATTTTGTTTCTTCGCAAAATATACATGTCTATGTTAATGTGCCTCAATGTGTGTGTAATGTATATGTATGTGATTTTACAGATTTAATGAAAATAGTTGTCAGTAAATAGTGTTAAGACAAAACAAAGCCAGATAAATTATTTAATTAAACAAAAACTTTTATTTACGTACGAACAGTTTGCATAAAAATTAATCGTGGGTGTTTTATGTTTGCAATATGTATACTTAAAGATGTTTACCCCGTTTTCTTATACGCAGCTCGTTACGAAAATAATTGGTGCATGAAATGTGGAATCATTGGCCATACAGTAATTTTGTTCAAAGTTCACATAAATTTAACATAAAGAAAAAACTCCTGGTAATAATTCTATGTAAATGCCGCGTGCTAAATTAAATATCTGGGTTATGTTTACACAATTAGTGATATCATGAATAAAAATTTTGCCATAAAAAATTTCGCCCAACAATACAAAAAAAAAGCGAGGAAATTTGAAAATTACATTTAAAATAAGCGGAAATTAATTTGATTCACCCTTAAATAATAAAAATTCCCAGAAAAAAAAACACCACGAACAATAATATGTATGTATAACATGTACTAATCATAACAGTATCAGTGTGGAAAAGCACTACTCTGATATTATTCACCCATAAATAGAGCGAAGGCAGCGCGCATAATACACTTTTTGTGATGATTAAGCGATTTGGAAATACATTAAATATAATGATTTTTAGGATTTTAATTTAATCACCCTACGGGGTTGGTTGTTTTTTTTTGTTCATAATTTTATATTCGTTTAGTATCCAATTTGAAAGTGAATGGGGTATAAATGTGGAATAGAGTATAAAATTATAGGTTGGACGATTTTTTGATTGATGTGCGTGTTTCAATCAATTATTTGCAAATTTAGCTAAAACGTCGAAAGGTTGGTCACAACAGGCCCAAGGGCTTATTTATAGTTTCAGAATTAAAAACAACTTTTTATTATATTTATTATTGATTAACATTGTTCATATGCCGGGTGTGTATATCCTGAAGATATATGTGCTTTAAATTTTCTAGTTCTCGAGTGTTTAAGTTGCAGTACAAACGCAGTACGAAACTTCATTCAATCGTACAGGCATGCGATACGAACTCGGCTAATTCTTAAAAAAATTATTCCCGTTCGTTTGTTTAACTATATAGGCACCACAGCTACATGTTCTAACCTATATAGCAGCATTACAGCAATGCTCGTACAACAGCACAGTAGAAACGAGGGAAGTATTGCCTACTGAGGGAATAAGTTTGGTGTAAATATTTTCGAAACAAAAGATACATTTCGAATTATTTTTCCCTATAAACATTTTGTGGAACAAAAGTTTTAAAATTAACTTTGTTTTGAAAATTTTTGAACTAAACTGCTATGGAAATTGCAAAAATGCTATTGAAATATTTTCCACAATTCCTTATTCCCAGGAAAATCCAGAATAGTGCCACAGGTCATTCGTTGAACAACAAAATTTCGGTATTTCTGTTCCAGAAACTACTGTAGGCTGTTTGCTATAGATGAGACTAATAAGTTTAGGGCATGATTGGTCTATTCAAGATATGACATTAACAAGGTAAAACAAGGCAAAAGCAACGCCAGGTCATACGTTAAATGGCAAAATTTCAATACTTCCGGTCCAGAAATCACTATAAGCTCTTGGCCATAAATGAGAATAAAATTTTTAGGTCATGCTTCCTCCATTTAAGTTACACAAAACTTGACGCAATTTTGTTGGCATTAACGTCGTAAACAAGACAAAAACCCTGCCGTATTATTGAAATAAGAGGAAATTTCTCTAATCCGAATGCAACTTGCTTTGAAATACTTTATATATTGGCTGTATTCGAATAGTCGGGGAAAAATTTTAAGTAAATTTTTCGGAAAATCCAATTATTTTTCAAAAACTCTATGGTACATTGATCGAAAAATCCGTACTAAAATAAATGTTTACCGTAGTAATTGATTTAATTCGGACGCAGCCATTATTCGAATTTTTCACCCGCTACTTTAATCATTTTTTTAAATTTCTTTTCTTTTTTTTTAAATAAGAAACATAATACCCACCCCCCCCTACTATAAGGGAAAAATTGAAACAGGGTAAATCGATTCGAATTTATGTCCTTAGTAGGGAGACAAATATTAGTAAACTATATTAGCAAACAAATTTGAAAATGATATTGATGGTTTGGGCCACCGTAACGGCCGAGAGCCGTTCACCGCTTGTTGTTTTAGACTGTGGCATCAAGATAAATGCTCAAATATATCGGGATCATGTGTTGGAGGGAGCGTTGAAGCCTTGGGCACAAAAACATTTCGGCCACAGAGCCTGGACATTTCCACTGCCCAATGGCCACCAAATTCACCGGATGCAAATCAGCTAGATTTCTCAGTTTGGGGTATTTTGAAGATTGCGACAAAAAAATACTAAAGTGTAGATCATATCAAGCAAGCGCTTTGCCGGGAAGGGGCCAAAATACCGCAGAGCCACTTTCGTGCTGCATGCAATAGCTTTGTCGGCCGTTTGAAGGCCCTAATCGTGACTAAGGGTGGCCAAACCAAAAACTGCTAATGCAATTCGAAAATTTAAATATTTGTGAACATTTTTGACTTTGATTCAATAAAATTCTTCAAAAAATAAAAATTCTGTGGCGTTTTGTTTTGGTAACATTTCGTGTCAGTCACCCTGTAATTCAACGTTCGATTGAACGCTACCAATGATCGTTTGTGTGCCATTGTGCACTCGTCCCAGATGATGATTTTGTATTCTTGCAATACCTTGGCCATCGCCGAGTTCTTGGCAATTGAACACACTGGCTTATCATTCGTGCGGATATTCATCGGCAACTTCGGCGTGCTGCTCAGCCGCCGTCCAGCAAGTGGCTTCAATTTCCGATGACCAAAAGTTATAAAATCAGAAAGGTTTTGCCTGTTTCACCGGGAGCATTGAGGAAAAATATTCCGCTGTTTCCTTTGTACAAATTCTTTTGCTGTGCATTCAAAAGCGGGACATACGTCTGTATACTATTTGACCTATTGAATCTCGATCGAACTCTTGCTCGTATTGCAATTCACGACTAAATGCATCGCGCATCGATCGAATTGGTGCTGGCATGCTAGCATTTCGACAAATATCTGCTGCACATAAGCACGCACATGCCTTCGATTATAATCAAAGCTTCGACGTTCACTTCAAGCTTATAATTTGATGTTGCAGTGTGAACTCGATGCTAAATGTCGTCGTCATCTCGTCCTTGTATATTTGTTCGACAATTCCAAACCGTTCGATGGATGACACTTCGCTATAATGATTCTGCGACCAATGTACGAATTTGATTTGCCGTCGCAGAAACTGTGGCATCGGCGATTGTTGATACCCATTGTAAGTCGAAGTAGACACGTTGTGACACGTTCACAAATGTTGAACAGTGAGTGGGTTGACGTTCGTGCATTGCCAATGAGGAAATACGCCAAACCGCCTCATTGCAACTGGGCCAATTGAAATTTTGCATATGCAGACATATTTTGTGGCTTCACTTGCCAAATCGATTAACTCCATTTTTAGAATTTTTTTAAATTTTAATATCAAAGCATAAGAAATGCTGTATAGTAGATAGGTTAGATTACGCTACCCGCCGCAAGTGGCACCAATATCACTAGAGAGAATTTATTTTGTAATGTAATTGCCAGCGGGAATTTTTTATTCATTATGTAAATATTTTTTCACTAAATAAAACATCTCAGCGGAATCAAATATTAGAAGTGTGCCTTAAAATAGCAAATTGATTGATCTCCGAAGTAAAGAAACTCGGTCTATAAAATGAAAAAATTTAACAATATTCCGTGTTTCCGGCATTTCTTCTACTAGTAACCAATGATTTCGGTTGTATTTTAATAGCTTAGGCTATACTAAGACTATATAAAAAATTTGGGGAAAATTCATGAACTAGAATTTTCACAAGAATGGCCAATTACTTTTGATTGGTTTTCTAATAGTCTAGGTCATACTGAGACTACATGGAGAGTTTTCAGGCCAAATGAGTTATTTTCAGTTTCTGGCCAATATCTCGAAAACTCCCACTAGTAACCCATACTTTCGGTTTTTATTCTACTAGCTTAGATCATACTGAGATTATATGGAAAATTTGGGAAAAATTCATGGTTTAGAATTTTCACTAGAATTTTTTGATTTTCTGCGGCCATATAAGTTATTTTCAGTTTTTGGACAATATCTCAAAAACTTCTACTAGTAAGCAATACTTTCGGTTGGTTTTCTAATAGCTCAGCTCATACTGAGACTATATGGGGAAAATTCATGGACTAGAATTTTCACAAGAATTTAACTCATTTGCCGCAGAAAATCAAAAAACCAAAATTTTCCCCAAATTTTCCAAATAGTCTCAGTATGACCTAAGCTATTAGAAAACTAACTAAAACTATTGGTTACTAGTGGAAGTTTTTGAGATATTGGCCAAAAACTGAAAATAACTTAATTGGCCGCAGAAAATAAAAAAAAATCTACTAAAAATTCTAGTCTATGACTTTTCTCCAAATTTTTCATATAGTCTCTGCACGACCTAATCTATTAGAAAAATATCAAAAGATTTGGTAACTAGTGGAAGTTTTTGAGATATTGGTCAAAATCTGAAAATAACTTATATGGCCGCAGAAAATCAAAAAATTCTAGTGAAAATTCTAATACATGAATTTTCCCCAAATTTTCCATATAGTCTCAGTAGGACCTAAGCTATTAGAAAATTAACCGATACTATTGGTTACTAGTAGAAGTTTTTGAGATATTGGCCAAAAACTGAAAATAACTTATATTGCCGCAGAAAATCAAAAAATTCTAGTTAATGAATTTTCTCCAAATTTTCCATATAGTCTCAGTATGACCTAAGCTATTAGAAAAATAACCGAAATCATTGGTTACTAGTGGAAGAAATGCCGGTAAGACGGAATATTGTTAAATTTCAACATTTCATATACCGAGTTCCTTTACTTCGGAGATCAATCAATTTGCCATTTTAAGGATCACTTCTAATATTTTATTCCGCTGAGATGTTTTATTTAGTGAAAAAAGTTATACATAATGAATAAAAAATTTCCGCTGGTAATTACATTAAAAAATATATTCTCTTTAGTGGTAGTGCTGCCAGTTGCGGTGAGTAGCGTAATCTTTTATTTTCCGCTGTCGACATTCCGCTATCTTATACAACATGCATATACGAATATGTTTGAACTTCACAATTTTCTGAGATTTTTAGAGCTTTGCATCGACTTTTCACGTTTTACAGCGAAATCAGCAAAAAATGCAAAATTTTATAGAAAAAAAAATTCAATTTCCTTTAGGTTTTTCCGGAAGTTTCCAAATTTTCCACTCAGATTTTGCAATTTTTCTCTTTTAAAAGACCATCTGGATGGGATACGCGCGAAATCCCGTACAAAAACATCTTTTTCCGATTTTCCAAATTAACCGACTTTTTCGGTTGATTTTTCGAAAATTTTTATTCGTAAAGGCCATCTAATTTTTAATGTTGCCAGATAATTTTTAATGTTGCTGCTTTGCTGGTTGATGCAAGAAGAGTTTCTATTTTATTTTGTTACAATTATTTGACATATTATATGCTATATTGTAGACAATTATGATTTTAATTTTGTACATATATTGCCAAAATTCTACAAAAGTTCGTAGTCCGCCATCTATTGAAAATAATCCGAAGTGGCTATATACATGAATGATCATTGTCGAAATATAATTTTCATTGGTGGTGTTAAGTTTATTTCCGTACAAAATTCCTATACAAAATGCAACTTTTGATTTTCACATTTTTTTCGAGTTCCAGATTTTCCTTTGGGTTTTTCCGAATTTTCTTTTTTCCTTCCGAACAAAGCAAAAAAAGCTTGCAGCCTCTTTTGGAATTCGAATCCTGTACCACCCGGCCCAAACACCGAAGCTTTAACCACTTCACCACCTATCACGTACAAAATGTACGTATACAAAATTCATATGAAAAAGGCTTTTTATTCGATTTTCCGGTGAATTTTTTCAAATTTTTCTTTCGTAAGAACCATCTTCTGGCAAATGCGAACACAACAAAAAAAGATTGATTCAAAACTGTTCAGCCGTTCCCGACTGATAATTTTGATACCAAATCAGCAAATACAAAGAAAAATGCACACCTGGATCAAGTGTGTCAAATCGCCCGGTGAATCAGGTAATTTCCTTCGTTTGTGTTTACTTCTTCACTGTTTCTCCAACTCACTGCACTGTGGCTGACAATTTTAATTTTGTAATGATTAATTCCTTCCCCTTATTGTGCTAACGTCATTATGATTCTGTTATAGTTCAGATGTTCCAATTTCGATTCGTATTGGTGTACGATGACCGAGGGTCGATATTTGTAATTTGCATGTGTAATATTTCTTCTACTATTCGGTTCTGTAATCATTTTTAATTTCATATTAATGAATGGTCTATTGCTCCCAGGATTGCTGAGAAAGGGATACTTCCTTTAGGGCTTTATGCCTAGGGTGCTTTTGTCCCATTCGATTTCTCACTTTTTTCCTAATATTCCCAATAGGTCTGTCAAATTGCTAGGTATGCCAACGTTAATTCATAAGATTCAGAACTTTTAATTTTAGTAATGTGGTTTTGTGTACTTAAATCTGGAAGATAGTTAACGTTTAAACAAACTGCTTTCTAGAAATCACGATATTAAAAGTGTGTCATAGTTTTTTGTTGATACAAAACCGTAAAGCTCATTACCTCAAACAGATTTTTTCTATAGTGTAGCATAAAATTGCCAAATGTTCGATTTATTTTTTATATTAAAATCAATAAAAATATAATTTTGACGCCAATGTTCTAAACACTGGTCATAAATATGTAATGCGGCTTTATTTGACCCGTACAGCATGCGTAAATCATATATCTTTTACAATTTAGATCGAATTCAATCATATACTGATTTTTATGTCTCTCTGTTCGTATTCAGATAATCAAACTCGTATACGCCAGATCTCATTTATCCATAAATCACCATAAACTTCTTTATTAATCCATCAAACATGCATATATTATTATTTATATTGATGTCAGTATATAGTAAATAACAACAAGGCTTTTTGAACCCCTGCTCAAACATCTTGTGCGCTATGTTCCGTATATCCAAATAAAATCTATGTACAAAATTTTCTTGTACGTTGTTGTTGTTGTTGTTGTTGCCGTTGCTGTTACAAACGCCAAAACACATAAACCTACATAAAAATTTCATATCGTCTTAGGCGGTTTTTATGCGATTTTTATAACGGAATTTTATTTTCTTTCATTCATATGTATACGAATAATACTAGATATATTATGTAACATTATGTATAGAGAGTGCGAGAGAACGAGCGAACAACGAACACAATCCTTTAAGATATGATGGATCAAAGTTGAAATTGTATAAATAAATTGAAATACCCTTAAGGAATTGAAAAAAGAATCTACAACAACAATAAATACATGTAAACGGCATTATGTTGTTCTGCGCTACATCAGCAACAAAAAATTAACTTTTCTAATTTATTTGCAGTGTAACACAGAAAAGCTTTTTTTCTTTAATTCATAACATAACAGAAAGTAAAATTACTCTAATCTCTACGTTGTATCATAAGCAAAAAAGGACAATAAATATAGTAAATTATAAAGGCAGAGGCGTACACGTATATGAACATTTAACTTTAAAAAAATTTCAGAATCGACTTTAGATATCAGTTCATTGTTTTAGTTGCACTAGTTGCACAGAACCTTCTGACAATATGTATAACTGGGGGCTCGGATATGATTTATCCCAGACTTTCCATAAATGTAAAGTTTGAATGACGATCAAATTCATGGTTCAGCCACGTCCTCCGGGAATGGCCAATAATGGCTATCTAAATTTGTCATAAGCACACAAAGCCGATTAAAATTCTTAGCAAAAAACATGATTGTGAAATATGTACATACCAAAAAATTTACACTGTTAAATTTAAAAATATTCCAATTGGATTTTTTTTGTTGCGACATTGAAACATTTTTATATAATCTTTAACATTTATATTAGATAAGTCCCTAAGTTCCTAATAGTGTCGCTGATCAAACAATTTTCTAATGATTTGATGAAATAAACACGAGAAAATCGTAAAACGATTTACTAAACTTTTTTTAATTCTAAAGAAGGCTATTTTAGACTATGTTTCTACTTTTATATATCCGATCCTAGAGATGTTCACGGGGTCCCACCTATATGACCAAATAGCTAAATCAAAACCCCACGTATGTAGTGAACAGGATTTAATTATGATGGTTTTTACAAAGTCCAGCGCATTTTTAATAAACTATGGTTTTTGATTTCAATCTATTTTCTAACTTTTCTGTCACCGCTCCTACAGACGACATTCACAGTTTTTAAAATATAATTTAGAATAGCGTAGACAAAGTTGTAACACTGAAATGAACATAGATAGTTTAAAATGATATGTACAGTGCCATACAGGCTACATAGAAATTCCATAAATTTTAATAAATTTTCAAATTTTATTTCATCGATCCTAGAGATGTTCACGGGATCTCACCTACATGGCCAGATAGATCAGTCAAAACCCTATGAGTGTGGCGAATGGGATCTAATTCTGGTGATTTTTAACTTGCCCAGTTACATTTTTACGTTTACGGTTATATCCATATACCAGAAATGTTCACGGGATCTCTTTCATATATTCGAATAGGTCAGAAAATTATCTATCAATATTGTGAAAAAGGGACACGAATAATGATTTTCACCTTGTATTTCGAATTTTAAAACTTCTTCATTTTCAATTTGTTTCTCAATTGGAAATTTTGGTATTTTCTCCAATAGGATTTTTACACAATTGACATTCCCAAATAAGCTACGAACCCGATTTATTGTAATAATAATCAAATAACAGAAATCCTAGAGATGTTCACGGGCTCACGTTTACACTTTTGAATAGTTCAAAGATGCGACTTTCGAAAGTTCCGGACAGGGTTCGGTTATGGCGATATTTATGGCCCAGAGACATTTTTACGTTTACGGTTATATCCCATATATTTGAATAGGTCAGAAAATTATCTATCAGTATTGTGAAAAAGGACACGAATAATGATTTTCATCTTATTTTTCGTGTGTTGATTAAACACCGTTTTTGATGGAAAAAATACCGTTCAAGCAAAGCAGTGGCTTGATAAGTGTTATCCGAACTCTAAACCAGGAAAATCTACCATCATTGACTAGTATGCTGAATTTAAGCATGGTCGTACAACCTCCGATGATGCACCACTGTGACTCCAGAAAACATAAAAAAATCCACGAAATTGTTTTAAAATGCCGTAAAGTGAAGTTGACATATCAGTAGTCGAATATCAGTAGTGGGTAGCATTGCCCATGTGAAAGCTGTGTTCGAATTGGGTACCGCGCATATGGGATTTAACCGTAAACGTAAAAATGTCTCTGGGCAAGTTAAAAATCACTAGAATTAGATCCCATTCACCACACTCATAGGGTTTTGACTGATCTATCTGATCATGTAGGTGAGACCCCGTGAACATCTCTAGGATCGATGAAATAAAATTTGAAAATTTATTAAAATTTATGGAATTTCTATGTAGCCTGTATGGCACTATACATATCATTTTAAACTATCTATGTTCATTTCAGTGTTACAACTATGTCTACGCTATTCTAAATTATATTTTAAAAACTGTGAATGTCGTCTGTAGGAGCGGTGACAGAAAAGTTAGAAAATAGATTGAAATCAAAAACCATAGTTTATTAAAAATGCACTGGACTTTGTAAAAACCATCATAATTAAATCCTGTTCACTACACACGTGGGGTTTTGATTTAGCTATTCGGTCATATAGGTGGGACTCCGTGAACATCTCTAGGATCGGATATATAAAAGTAGAAACATAGTCTAAAATAGCCTTCTTTAGAATTAAAAAAAGTTTAGTAAATCGTTTTACGATTTTCTCGTGTTTATTTCAAATCGTTAGAAAATTATTTGATGTTTACAGCGACACTATTAGGAACTTAGGGACTTATCTAATATAAATGTTAAAGATTATATAAAAATGTTTCAATTTCGCAACAAAAAAAATCCAATTGGAATATTTTTAAATTTAACAGTGTAAATTTTTTGGTATTATTTTTGGTATGTATTTCACAATCATCAAAAAACCCAAAGTCGTGCATTATTAGCACTAGACGGTTTAAGTTATGTGGCTCAATGACCAACTTCATGTTTAGCAGGACTTGAATCACGATATCCGGGAGTGGCCGATAATAGCCCTATAAGTTGGAGTTATAATAGCATCAGCAGACCTAGAATGGTCAACTTCGGCATGTTGAAATATGTATTTGTCCTGCAACCCCAACTTTTTTGTTTTAGAATATTTAAATAGCCTGCTTTAGTCAATAAATTTTAAATGTCCCCCACCTCCACTCGCCATACCCCCCAAACCATTACTCCGTCACCACCGTGTTTTACAGTTGGTATTAAATTTTTTTTATTTACTGCTGTACCTGTTTTTCTCCATATAATATTCCGTCCTTTTATACTGAAAATGCAAAATTTGCTGTCATCTGAGAAAATGACTTTCTCCCAGAACTGGTTTGGCTTTTTAATATGCTCATTTATTTAAATGTTTTTTGCAATTTGGGATGCTGTTGTTCATAGATTTTTCTTAACCTTTCTTATTATATCACATTTTTCACGACATGATAATTTCTATGGATGGCAACACCGTGGTTTCGATCTAGGAAAATCCTGTTTTTTCTAAATTATTCACTACACTCTGAATAGATGAATACATTTTTTTCACTAATTTTCCAATTTCCCGAAATCTTTTGCCTTCTTTCCATAAATGTGTTATTATCTTAAAACTTTCACCGGAAATAACTAACTTCCTTCCACCAGCCTTCAAATCGACATTTTAAGCATATTTAATAACAAAAGAGAAAATGCTCGATTTACATGTTCCGGTTTGTTTTCCAGTAAAAAATGAAGGGTTAAGTTTATTACGATTTTCGTTTGCGAGAGGAGCACGAAACAAATTCCAGGTAAATAAAATTGGATTTTTTCTTTTTAATTTGAGCAAATGTTGTTTACATATCGTTGCCTCTTTTTAACTAGTAACTTTTTGTTATTTGCATGCTGCACACAATGAAATTAAAATGAAAAAAATCAAATTTTATTTTACTGGAATTAGTTTCGTGCTCCTCTCACATACGAATATCGTAATAAACTTAACCCTTCATTTTTTACTGGAAAGAAATTGGAACATGTAAATCGTGCATTACGAGTCAAACTGCGATGGAAATTTCCTAATTGTAAAATCGCACGCAACTTTTTCCGCTCAAATTTAATAGTTCTTTTTATTTTATTATTTTATTTTTGTTTCTATTGTTTTTATTTTTGTTTAACTGCGTATTTTAAAAGAGTAGGTATAGAACAATAAATGAACGCAAAATAAATGTAAGAAACTATTTTTTTGTTTTAGATTTTTCCTTTAAAAAGATATAATTATTGTAATGTAAATACAGACTTTTTGTGGCAAGTGTACAGTTAGAAACGAAAATGATCATACACACTGTTTTTTGAAAATTCATTAACCGTTTAAAAAAAAAATAAAAAATCAAGAATTTTTTTGTAACGAAAATGATCATACACTTATTGAATGATTATTGATTTTTTTTTTAAATCATTTACATAAATTATGTTTCATAATTATTTTAATATCGAGTTTGTACTCCTTTATATTTATAACCTCTTTCATATTGAATACGCCCGTATACAAACTAAAATTTAATGATTGGAAGGCGTTCGGCTGGTGTTAGAAAGGAAACGACCAAAGAACGCCAAAATATGAAACGTACTGGAAAATCTGTGCACGAAATTGGAAAATTAGCTGGCCGATTCTACAGTGGCCCAAATAATATCCAGATTCAACACAGCCGCAAACAGGGCGAAAAGCAACATTTTTCAATCTGAACGAGCGAAAGATTTTTGATTTGGTGAGAGAATATCCAAAAACAAGCGGTCAAAAACCTGCTTCAGTATATGGATTTTGTCTCGAAATGTGTGAAACGAAATGAGAGTAACTGGAAAGATACAGTAGTACCATGTTTTGTTTGTGTTAGTTTCGTGCGTATGGTTGTTTTACTGCATATGCAAGCCACGTGTCATTTTTTTTGTTTATTCATATTAACCTTTTGAGTGCCAACATGATTTCGGCTAGTGTATTAGGAGCACGATCGCGCTTTTTGGCATTCAAAGGGTTAACCATTGTAAACGCCATATTTTTGTGTTGTTTATGTATTTTCAATTTTTTTTATACATAATTAACATTTTATTTTTAAAATTTAAAATAAATTATTTAAAAATATTTTATTAAAACTTAAACATTATAAAATTAATTTATGATAAAAAAAATTAAATATAAAATGTATTAGCATGTTAAATAATGACACTCCACAGCTAATGTGCTGAGAGAAGGAAATAAGCACCATAAAAATTAAACCGATTCGCCCGGATCGCGTTATTTTGATACTGTTCATCATACAAATGACATAAACACGAACAAAAGTAAAATATCAATACAAAGACATAATTGTGTATTATCCACAGTGTACGTATTCGATTTTTTTTTCACTCATTTTAAATGAGTAATACTTAATAATGCTACCCACCCCCAAAATATTAGAACTGTTTTGTGAAAACATCGATATCATGGCCGTGTGCGATGCAAAAAGCCATTAATTCTGAGTGTTAAGTCCAAATAAAAATCAAATTTACAGAAAAATTGAAAACAAAAGACTTTAAATTCTGGAAGACGGTTGCTTTTGGAGGTAAAATGAGAGAGGTAAAATTTGGAGAAAACGTGTTACAGCGCTGGAACCAAAACAAATCATCCCAACTATTAAACATAATGGTTGTTCGGTTATGGTCAATGTCGGCGAGAAGTGTAAGTAAACTTGTTTTTATAAATAGAAATTTGGATCGCTGGAAATACCTAGGTATTCTAAAAAGAGCAATTTGAAACAATCTGTGGGACAATTGTTGCTTGTGCCATCATGGATCTTTCAGCCAGACAACCATCCTAACTATATGGTATATACATTGTGAAAGAATGAGCTCCAAATAACGTCCCAAACTAGTTACATTCGCCACTCCAATCGCCTGATCTCAACCCCAATGAACATTTATGAGATCACGCCAATCTAGAAAATACAGGATTACCAGCAAAAAACGTTGCAAGAAACAATAATGAAAGAATGGGGTAACATTTCACCGGAAGTTACCAAGAAGTTAGTAGAATCAAGGGCTAAGGCTAAAATGGGTTATAAAAAATAAAGGAGGACCAACTCGATTTTAAAATAGTTATGTAACATAATTTATGTAAATGATTAAAAAAAAAATCAAGGATCATACAATAAGTGTATGATCATTTTCGTTGCAAAAAATTCTTGATTTTTTTTTTATTATAAACGGTAAATGAATTTCTATTTATTTTTGGATTTGTTAATTTGTAAAATTATTTAATTTAATAAAAAACTGCAAAATAAATTCTATAATCTTTATAATTTGTAAAAAAAAATCAAAACTTGGTGTGTATGATCATTTTCGCTACTGACTGTAAAAAAAACTGCAAATGAATGATAAAATTAAATATAATTTATATTTTTTTATATTATTTTGAAATAATTACCATTTTTCCCAACAAATCCAGAAACTAGTCGAACTGGCATTTTGTGGCAATTTGTGAACTGCTTTAAATTCACTTTATGACTACTTTTTGTTTGAAATTTTAAATAAAATGAGGAGAACAAAATGCAAAGTCGGATAGAATAAATGATTTGATCTCCACGTGATTTTTTTTAAGTGTAGTGCCAATAATGTACGCTTTGTGTTTTTTATATGAAATTTTGAGTTGTTGTAGTTGGTAGCCAGATATTAGACATCTCAAATGTAGATGATAATTATTGGCCATTGTCAGAGATAGTAATTCAAGTGAGAGTCACCTATAACAGAAGTAAGCAGTCACCTTGCTAAAATCAGCTAGTGCTAACAATGTCCACTTCAGATTTTTTGCTGCCGATTATCATGTATGTGTTCTTATGAAAATATTACTCAAATTAGGATGGCCGCAACGTCCATTTCAGAAGATCGTGATTCAAATATAGATAGTCCATTACGTTGGTTATTCAGAAACATAATACCACCTCGTACTAACAATGTTCGATTTTTCTTTTTTTTCTAACATTTTGGAACATCTAGGTTTGCTGGTGTCATTTTTACTCGAATTTAGGTGGGCATTATCGGCCATCCCCGGAAATCGTGATTCAGGTGTGTCAATAGTAAATGATAATGATCATCACCATCTTCAAATTAACAACTGGCGCTAATGACAAAACTATCAACACCCATCCATCAACAGAAAGGGAACTTAGGGATGTCATTGCTCAAATGAGGACAAGGCCCCGGGAGGAGATATATTAACAACTGCAAGTGCTCCAATATCAGTAATAACAGAAGTGTGGAATTCCGGAATTCCGGCAGAATACCGCGAAAATGGAAGGAATGTTTGACTATAACGTTTACCACGAAACGTGTTCTGGGAGATTGCAAATATAGACATATTCCTCCTCAACACAAGCATAAAGATATTAGTAATAGGCTTCCTAGATAAAACTCCACCAAAAATCAAGGTAAAAATAAGAAAGGAATAAGCATAATACTGAAAACTCACTCGAACAGTTTTTCTCAAACGAAGACTTCCTGTTGGATCGAACTTTCAACTTCGATTGAACAAGTTCACGAGAATTTTCAAAACGTTCGATGGTATGCACTGAATTGACATTATTATTGGATTGACTTCGATCATCACCCCGAGATCGACTCAACTGTTACTATTTCTCTCAATTTCAATATTAAAAATTCTACGCTTGTTATGATCATGCTTTGATCATCATCATTTTTATTTGACACATTCCGATTACGCTTATACCCGATGTACTTTGATTGCGGCGGAACAACTGAACACCATTTTATCTATTTCAAGTATTCAGCTCATTCACTTCGAATAAATATCGCATTCATTCTTCAAAATACTCATCGCGCGATTCAGCTTGCATATACGTTTCTGTACCACCCATTTTCCATACCGTAAGAACGGATTTGGTGAAGTAATCTGTCAATCATTTTTATATAACGGTTTATTTTTGAAATTTTCCTCTCCGTAAAATTGCATGATGGTATGATACATATTGCTTCAACGGGATGGAACGCACAAGAGAAAAGGAAAGTCGGATAACTAGCTGCAACATGAAAACGAACGATGCAGATGAAAACGAACGAAACAACCCGGAATGTCATGGATTGAAAACCCATAAAAGAGTTCTATAGTTCCCTATGCTTCTGAATTCGAAACAAAGAAAAAAAAAATTTTTCGATGAGAGAAACAATCAAATATGAAAAACGGGCTAAAGGCATTTCATAACATACGTAAGATTATCTCTTGATTTTAAATTGAAAGTTATTATATTTTTATTTTTTCGTCAAAGAAACGGTAAAATATTATAAATTTAAAAGCTTTAATTTGGAAAAATATAAATTACTTATTTTATTAGAGACAAATCTAAGTGGCTTACCCTGAGCAGTCGAGGTCCATATCCTGAACAGAAAACAGTTGTCTATAACTCTTTTTATAAGCGATTTTGGGATTTTGTGATGTATTGAAAATGTTTTTTTATACGAAACGATAGCTTTCACAGTCGGGTTACTCATATGTACGACATAAGAGATCGAAATAATTTTATGGGTGTGCGATGCAATAGCGAAAAATTTAGAAGATTTTATAATATACGACACCATATTTTGTTCACAAGTTGTCAAAAATAATAAAATGCTTCCACCGGATGGCAAACATAAGTTTGAGCGGGAATAGCGCAATTGGCATTCAATTATAATTCTTTTTAGTGCTCCACCACAGATATAGGTCCTTTAAAATATTTAATTAAAGTTTGTGATTTTTTTTTCTATATTTACAACAATTTAAAGGATTATAACTATAATTAAGTTTATATTAATATATTATTTTAAACTAAAACAAAAAAAAAATGACAATAAAAATAATAATATTTTAACAAATAGAGAAAATTTCGAATCCCACAGATTTTTTAAAAAGGCACTTGTGAATTCTGCTCGACCCGTCGTAATCCTTAAAAAATTTTAATTAAGCCGTCTATTACGTTCACAAGATTATTTTACTAGTACACAGCAACAAGAAAATTTTAATAAACTGTTCATTAAGAAAGTACACAAGTATTTGCCTAATTCAATATCCCTTTTTCTGAAAATTTTAAATTAAAAATCTTGTTTAAACGATGATAAAGAAAACAAAATTCTTCAAAGTAGCAAAAACACACAAGCAAAAAAAAAAATGACAGCAACATCAGATAATGAAAAAATGGTAAAAATGCCAGAAAAAATTCTTTAAAAATTTTTTTTCTTGCTTTTTTTTATTAACTTCCAATTAATTAAGATGTAATTTGAAATTACAAGACAGAAGGAATGAAAAATTATGCTGTAAGAAGGCGCGCGGCAAAGTAATAGCAATAATAAAAGTTAATCATTAAGTTAATTATTTTATTCCTTCGTAAGATCTTTTTCTTTTGAGCACTTTTATTTTTTGTTTTACTTGTGTTTTATGGAGGGGGTATGAAAAATCCATCTGTAAAAGAAATTAAACGAAAATCCTTTTTGTGCCGGCGTGCCTTGATTCATATAACAGTAGAGACGGATTTTTCGATCAATAAAATTATATCCAAGGTTGTTAATCTGATTTTGTTTTTCATTTTTTTTTTAAATTTAAAATTTAGATATTGAAGGAGGCATAGGATTGGCAAATCAATAAGTTTAGGGTGCAAAAGGATTTACTTCATGGTATGTCTGTAAAATCTTTGTTTAAATTTTAATTTCATAGTGGCATTAGTTCCACACTCAATGCTTATATGGGCGCAATGCTTATAGGGGCTCTTTCTTTCAAATTGTTTCTTCTAGTTGCATGTTACAAGGTAAAACGATAGACTTGATGTTCGTGCTGCCTATATTGTGTGATCTGCCTTCGCATCACACGATAACTAGCTGGCTAAGGTTAACAAATTAACAATTTTGTCTTTTTTTTCTTAGTAGTATTTTTAAGTATTTAAATTTATATCTTTCCTGGTTTTATTGCTGTTTAGTCACTATCCCTTAACTCAATCCTCTCTCAGAAAAAAAGCTGCTTAGGTTACTTTGGTGAGATGGAGTTAATTTGGATTATTTTATATTTTTAAAATCCACATTGGAAGCTTTATTACAATTCCATTTTAAAAAATCGAAACCCAATTTTTTCACAATCAGTTAAGATTTGGCTTAGTTTCGTTCAAAATAACCATTTTAAACAGCGTCATTCGGAATTATTTTCGTTATACCAAACGCATTTTCATTCAACTGATTAGATCTGCGCTCATAAAAGTTAAGATTCTCATCAACAAAATACTGAACCATTTGGGATTTCTTATCACCAGTGACAATTAGCTTTAAAAAAGGTCAATTTCATTGCTCTTGAGATTTTTGTCGTAAATACATTGTTTCGTTGGGTCAAATGAATTTCTTTCAAATGCGATACATAAACTCTCTCTGAAATCTCTCCAACAGTTTTTTGACATCCAATTTCCACTAAAACTTTCACGTGGTCGTTGTCAACTTCATTTGGTCCATAATAATGTTCTTTATTTTTCAAAGAAAAATTTCGTGAACGGAATATTTTCGTTCTCCTGATACGCATCTTCTTATCATTTCTTTCCTCAGTCTCAATGAGGATGCCTCCTGTCATGTTTAGGCGTCCCTTCTTAATTTTACTAATAGTTGCACACTGTTTCAGTTTGTTGTCTATTGACATAACACCTGCAATAACATTTAGTGCAAGTTGGCGGTAGTTTGTACGGTTATTAAGTCCCCAATCCTCGTGCGAGATTCTTGCGATCGTATGTAGTACTTTTTTAGTCTTTTCAGCGATAGTTTTGACGTGACTTGTAATGCCAAGATGCTCATCAATACTAATGCCTAGATATTTTAAAGTTTTGGCCAATTTTATTCTAACATTATTTAATTTAACTATAGGTGGTCTATTTATGTTCAGTTTACCTTTAAGTAACATCATTACTGTTCTTTCGGGTGACAGAGCTAGTTTACACAGCCAGTATACACCATTCCCACATGCGATTTATAGTGCCAGCTGTATTTTATTTTCAAGATCCTGAAGTGCCCATATATAATTATAACTTTATCGTCTGCATAGGCAATTTCGCCTTCCTCGCTGCAGAAACTATCATTAAACACGATGTTCCAAATATTAGAGCCAATAATTGAGCCTTTTGCTAAATTTTTTTCAATTTTTCCAAGACAGTCCTTAATAATCGCAGTTCGATCATTTAAAAAACCTAATATTATTTTGTAAATATTTTTTGAGGTGCCAATAGTTTTTAGGTGTTTCATTATACAAGGCCACCAGACTTTTTCGAATGCACTTGCAATATCTAAGAATAGTCCTAACACGTATTTACAATTTGCAGCTTTACCTTTATTTATTAGTGTTACGATTGAATCTTCCGTCGATCTATTCTTGCGGAACCCGGATTGTTGTTTAGAGTAGAATCCGCTGGCATTAAATTTTTCTGTCACCCTGTCTGTTACTAATTTTCCTAACAATTTGCCGGTAACTGAAAGACGGGCCAATGGTATATACGCCATCGGGTCAGCTTCGCTTCTATCTCCTCCTTTTCGGATCACTACACCTTTTCCAATTTTTCAGATTTTCGAAAACTCCACCCAGCTCTAAACAACAACAACCTGATGCATCAATACTCTAATATTGTTTTGCTCTTCTGTATCCTTTGCAGGATCATCGTCAGGAAGCAGGGAGTTTAGTAGCAGTTGATTTGTTTCTTGCCATGTTGTAGTTGTTGTACCCTGAGACAGAATTCAGCTTAGCGTCTCCCGGTATTAAATTTTACCCGCCTGGTATTTATAGAAAAATCCCCATGGCTCTCTATTAACATGTGAGGATACAAACATCTCAAAGCTTTTCTGTTTTTAGCGTGCAATCTCATTGAAGTACAAGTTTCTTAATACAATATACGCTTGTTTCTTAATATCCCTTACCTCTGTTTGTCTAGTGTTTTGTAATTCTTTCCAACTTCTTTGAACTTCTTTACGTTTTCTTGTAAGGCTTGGAGTCCACCACGCTACTTGTCATTTGGAGCTCTTTTGTATCGCAATTTCACAGGCTTTAATTATGCTATCTGTTCCTGCAGCAGCAAGTCTATTTACAGAATTTTTGCTATTGCAGTCATCCCAATTTATACGATCCCATTGTCCGGAAAGATAGTCGTTTAGAAGGATCCAATTTGCGCTCCTCAGAGCAAACCTTTTGTTTACTTCTCCGTTGCTGTTATTTGCTTATTTTTCTGATATCTTTATCAATATCGCTCTATGATTACTAGATTTTCAACTTGTTTTGACACTCCAACTTTTAATTTTGTTTAATAGCCCACTGGTCACTAAGATGAGATCAATATTTGATTCGCCGTTGTGGCAGTAGATACTTGCTTCGCCTTCTTTATTCAACAAGTGTAATCTATGACCAGCGGACCTTACAGAACAGTTAGGAATGCATGCTGAGGGTTTCTGCAGGTTCGCGGCATCAGAAGAAGAAGAGCCGTATATTGGTGGAACGCAGAGATCGTAGAACTCCATTTGGCTTGTACTTGTGCCAGAACGCACCTGCGAAACCTGATGGCCAAGCAGACCACTCTATTGTTTATTTATTTATTTATATTGAAATAAGTCTAAAAATTTGACTTGAAAGATATTACTTTAAGGATACAAAATAAAATAAACCCGCGTTGGATTTCAAAATTTGATATATAAAATTAAAGTAACAAGTAAAAATCACTGAGAGGCATAAAATTGCCTTATCCTACTTTTAAAAATATCTTAAGTTAAACAAAAACCAAATAAATAAATAGGTTCATTATCGTCATATTTGGGTCAGCGTCTATCTAAGTGGAGGAAGTCATGATCTCTTAGTTGTCTACCAGAAACTTTATGCGATTAGGTCTAGCAGGAGATTACCAATAAATGTACTTTTCAACAATTCGAGTCTATTTAGAGCGGTCAAGTTGTAAGTCTTGCACCTGGTTAAATATGGTGGTGGTCGCTGTTCGCTGTATGTTTACGTAATATGGTTGATCATGGTCATAAACCCATCTTCGTAGAACGGACACCACAAATTTACAGCATAATCCAGCTGGGATCGAACGTAGGCACAATACAGGATCTTAACTGTTTCCACATCAAAATTATCCAACGTTTAACAAAACCGAGCACGGAGTTCGCTTTAGCGATACACAGCTCAATGTGCTTAGTACAGCTCATGTTTTCAACAAAAGTAAGCCCTCTTTAGTCTCAAGTACTACCTGAAGGGGTACACCATTTATCTTGTAGCATTGTGTAGCAGGGTTGGCTTTTCCGAGAAATGATAGACATTTGTACTTTCCAATATTGAGACTCATATAATTAAACTCGCACCATAACGCTAGGTTGTCAATACCTTCCTGTAGTTTATTGGAATCGTCGACAGACTCGATGGCTTTGTAGATTTTAAGGTCATCTGCGAACATCAGGATATTGGAAACCTTTATCACTTCAGTAATACCATTTATGAAGATTGTGAAAATCTAACCTCCACAGCCGCCAGCTGGAAGAACCTTTGTTCCAGGATTGATAAGAATCCTTAAAGAGATACTTACAAAATTTTTACAAAACAATTTCAACATGAGGTTCAGACTCTAGAGCTGACTATTCAAAAAGTGTAGGAGATGTAAGAAACATGTCTATGACAACAAAAAAGTCACTTTTACTCCAATTTCGTAAAAAAGCTGATATATTCATCGGATTCGTCCAAAATCTAAAAAAGTGGTGGAGGTAACACTTTTAAGTACTTCTTTGAAATCAATTATCAAATGATACCGATTTGCAAGGGATATTTTATGAACATTCTAAAAATTAATAAGGTTAGAATTTATTATTCTTTTAAACAAAATGCAAAGCCATCAGTTCCAAAAACACCACTGAAGGGGAAGTTTCCAAAGAAATTGATACTGATTCGGATGTTGCTACTGTTTGCGATCACATAAATCAGTTTCCTCGTATAAAGTCCTATTATTGTAAATCTTCATCTTCGAAAAGTTATCTGGACGCGTCGGTTAAGGTTTCACGAACGTTCTAGTTCTTCAAAGAAAAATATCGCGATTCAGGCGTAAAATTCTGGAAATATAAGGAACTTAATAAACACATTTTTGATAATCACTTGTTTTTTGTTTCGCAGAATATTTTGAATATTTTTCAAAAAGTTTAAAAAATCACTCGATCGATTTCGAGTTGTTAGGTCATCATCAGGAGTATCTACTGATTTGTATTAGTAAAAATTTTGTTATATAGTAGAAAAAAGCAAAATATAAATAAAAATAAAAGAAGGAGGGGAAAGAAATAAGCAATAAAAATTAATCTACGGATCGCGCAGGTAGGCGATGAGTCATAGGTTGAGTAACAAAATTCAAGGTATATTATTGCGTACGTGAGAATAGAAAAGGGCGGGGTCTGTAATTGATAAGAACCGGATTTCTCTCTGTTCGTTAAGGATATTTTGGTTAAGAAATATTGATTTTCGAATTTCGTAAGATTCTTAAGGTATCTAAACGTCTGCCTTTGGGTTGTATATGTGATATGTGTGTGAAAAATGTGTTTATTAAGTATAAGTGTGTTTCGCCAAGTGCCTACGGCAAATACCGTAAAAAGTAAATATAAGGAAATTTACAAGAAAATATACAAGTTTATAAAAATTTTAAGATAATTAATATTTTAAAGTTCATATGGTAAACTATTTCAATCAATAAACGCATTCATCAAAACCGAATTATTATACATGTTACTTTTGTTAAGGGGCAAATTGAAGTTTCTAGTGCGCGCAGAGACCTAGAAAAATTAAATTTTTCATAGAGATATAAAGGCGAACCAGAAGTAATAATTCTAAAAACAAATACAGCTGTTCTATAATGATAATATTTGAACAAAACAAATCCCAAAATAGAAGTTTTTAAACCAGAAATATGATCAAGTTTTCTGTGGCCATGAACGTATCGGATACAATTGTTAAATGTAACTTTTAAGCAAAAATACTCGCAACTCAATTGGACATAATTTCTTTATTAATCTTATCGAATATAAACTATAATTGACATGTTGACGCAATGTACTAAGGCCGGCCACACACGTATAGTTTTAACTGTCAGTTTTAACTGTGTAGTTATAACTGTCTGTTTTAACTGTGAACTGAGATGTACACACATGTTCAGTCTAATCCTTCAGTTATTATCATGGATTGGAATGAGCGGAATGATTTGGCTGCTCTCGGTGTATGAAATTTCGACACAAAACTGAGAACTGTGCAGTTAACCCCCCCCCCCCCCAGCACACGTTCAGTTCAGTTAATCGTTTCAGTTTATAATATAAATTTATAATATAAATAAAGCTTTTGAAGTAGAAGTATATGTATGATTAACGCTATCAAACACCTTAGAGAAATCCAATATATAAATCCAAATCCAATATTATAAAACCATGCCATCCAAAATTGAAGAAAGATCATCAACAATGTGTACCAAAGCCGTTGTAATACTGAGAGCATGCTTATACCCTGATTGAAATTTACAAAGAAAGTCAAAATCTTTAATATGCTGCAGAATCTGGGAGTGCATAACTTTTCTAATACCGTAGAAGGGCAGGTAGTATACTTATTGGTCGAACATCTTTAAGACTGTCAACAATGTCATTTTTTGAAATTGGAACAATAGAAGCAACTTTCCACAAATTCGGAAAAACTGATTGTGATAAACATTGATTAACTATATATGTTACTTGTGGAAGAAACAGATCAATAAATAATTTTATTATTTTAAAATCAATTTTTTCGTGTCCAATAGCATTCAATTTAATTGAACGGATAGCACTCGTGACAATTAGCTCGTCAACACAATCAAAAACATATTTATAATTATCATCAGGATCAACACATCCAATATCTGGCAATGGCAGAACCACTAAATCTTCGCGAAATTTACAGATATCATTTAATATATCTTCAACAGTGAACTTTAGCAACAGAACACGAAATACCAAGTTTCATTAAATTATTCCAAGTAATTTTAGAGTTATAAACATTACCAAAATAAAAACTATACTTAGCTTGATTGATAAACTTAGTAGTTTTATTTCGAGCCCTTTTATAGGAACTAAAGCCAGCATCTAATCCACTCCTTTTATAATTATTATACTTCAAAACTCTATATTGAATTGAATCCGATATAGTCTGGTTTAACCACGGAGCTGTGGAACAATTGTTAATAGTTCTTTTACGGGGGCATACACATAGAATGTAAATGTAAGAAATTTGAATTTATTAAATCAACAATCATATTTAATTTACATCAGAGCAACAATAAAGACTAGACCAATCAAATGAACAAAAACAATTTACAAAATATTCATGATTAGTTTCCCTAAAATTGGGCACAATAGAATAAGTCAACTTATTGAAACCGATATTGAAGGAACAGAATATTGACCATAACTGATAATATTATGTCGGTCAGGCTTAAAAACAACAATCAAGTCTAAAAGACTTTCTAACCTCGTAGCACTAAACGGTTAAAAATGCAAATTAAGTATGTTAAAACAATCAGTCAATAAATTATTATTTAGCATATTAAAGTTAAAATCACCCAAACAAAACACTTTTTCATATTCCTGTAATAAATTAGTAAGAATATCATAAATACTTGTAATGTCCGCCCTCGAAGTGGGAGGTGGAATATAAAAAACAACAATAAGAAATTTACTAAACTTACCGCCCCACGCTTATATTTTTAGTCATATTAATTTTAAATTTCTACTTGTTATAAATCTACCTTGATAGGAGTAAGGAAGAAAAATTTTATTTTCTACTTTTCAAAGCCTTTTATTATATTATCTACTTTTTAGAGCCTTTAAATATAAGCGTGGTTTTTTAAAAAAAAAAATTTAATATATTTTTTCTATTGATATAGACAAAATTTTGTATGATATAGACAAAACCACAAAACATCAAATTTTGCCCGGAAAATGGTGATTAGACAAAATGAAACAAACTTTTAAATTGTACTAATTGTAAAAAATATTTAATTAGAGCTTTAATATTTTCATGATAAGCTGTCCATGTGAACGTTATCCATTAGGCCAAAAAAGGCTTTTATAAATATACGAATTATATTGTAGTCCTTCCTATCAACTTAAACTGCGATTTCCCAAAATTGGGGTGAGCGTGACATAGACAAAAATAATACAGTGATAAACATTCGTATAAACGCACAAATTTTTCCCCCTTTAACCATTTATTTCGTTCTTCCTCGATCAATTCCTTTTTTTATTATAGTTTATTGTTTATCTAACGGGAACTTGACTGCACTAAAAAATTAACAGTACGGCGAAATATTTAAAATAAAACAAAAAATCTTCTAGCAGTCAGTTCAGTATTTGCAGAGACATTCGTTTAAACGCAGTACTTGAAAAGTGCTTTTTTATTTAAGTTTTAATTTATTTCTAATTTTTTCATATATATTAAAAAGTAGTTACATACATCAATTTGGTATTTTATCAAAAAAATCATTTTAAAGACTGTTTTTTAGCAATGCCTTAAGGTAATCGTTTAACTGAGGCAGAGCAGTTACCGATAAAAATATATAAGGAGGAAGGATATTCCAACCAGCGAACTGCAACAAAAATTGGGTGATCTGAAAGCGTCATCCGCAATTGTTTAAAAAGGCCCAAATTATGGTGTAAAAGGCCGAACTAAGATCTCAGCACATCAAACTGGTCAAATTCGACATGAGGCTACTCGAAATCGGCTGGCATGCAAAGAGATAGAGGAGAAATTGGACATTCTTGTGACGACTCGACACATTGAACGGATTTTGGGAAGTTCACCAAACATTAAATGGACTAAATTGAGAAGTAAACCGCATTTAACGGCCTTGCATAAGGAGCGAGCCGCCTCAAATTTTCTCGTAAATGCTTGTCGTGGACCTCGATGGTCCTGACTGCTACAGTTGCTACTGCATAATTTGAAAGAACGTGGCGTCATCAGGTCGAAACGTAACTTTGGTGGAAGGAGTGTAATGATATGGGGAGCCTTTTCTTACTGCGCAAAACTTCCACTCTGCTTCATAACGACTCGGATGAAATCCCGTGTATGTTCACGGAACTTTTGGAACTTTTCGTTCGTTGCCTTGATGGTATTGATCACGAAAATTGCATATTTCAGTGGGATAATGAGTCTATTCATACGTTAAAAGAATCCAATCAGTGGTTTCGCGAGAAAAACATCCCTCTCCTTGAATGGCCAGATTGCAGTGTTGACTGCAATCATATCGAGGACCTTTGGGGTATCTTGGCTGGTACAGTCTATGCAAATTTTCGGCAATTGTTAATGTTAATGACTTGAAAAGTGCAATTCGTGATTGTTGGGCGAAAATTGATCTAGAAACAATGAAAAAAATAGTAAATTCAATGCGAAATCGAGTTTTCGTTGTAATACAAAATGGTGGAGGTAATAAAAATATTACATAAATGAAAAACCAAATTTTTTCTTACTGGTGTTTTAATTATTTCGAGTGGGTTTATATGAACCTAAATTTTAGGGTTTTCAATTTTATTGAATGAAACATTGAATGAAACAGACAGTTTAAGTTAATTAGAAATAATTAGATAGGTCTGATTATAGAAATATAATTAAAATACATTGTGCGTTTATACAAATGTCTATCACGTACTAGGACGACGATATCTAAAAAATTATCGCTGAGATTTGTAACACGCCACTTCGTTGTAAACTGTTTTAAATTCGAAAACTGAAGCTATACAAAGAAATTTAATACGCATTTGACAGACTTTAATCGATAACCGATACATTATAATGATAAAATTAGGGATTTAAACTGAGTTCACAAAAAAAAAAAAAATTTTAGGGTTAATTTTTTGATACTGTATGGTGTGCGGATTATAAATCGGCCCTCGAGAATTTTTAAAAATTAGCTTTCATACTATAAACTATTTGTATCGAATCTTTTGTACAAGCATAAATTAACATTTTTCTCGGTTAAACTTTTTGAGTTGAAATAGACCGACAGACGGATGGACATATTATTTAACATTTCATTTCCATTTTTCCATATTTTCAGAAAATACTACATTAAGCTTTGAATATCTTGTGTTGAACATATTTTTGACTGTTCTATAAATAAATTATATATTCATATCTATCCAAATTCATATTCACAAGATAAACTAATATTAAATATTAACAATAAAAATTTATGAGATAATTCGAAGAAAAATTATTAAAATCAAACTTATGATAGTTTTTGAATTTTTGATAAAAATTATATTTAAGTAATTTGAATTATTAAAAAACTAAAATTTTTTGTATGTTAACCAAATGCAAGAATAAATAATTTAGAGTTGACTTCAAGCAAACTTAATCATAGTTATTAATAAACTACTTCAGCGTATCCCTAAAATTGTAAACCAGAAACGATTTCCTCAAATTACCAATCAAATTTCCAATTTATTTTTACGAATTTAATTAATCTTCTATACTTTGGTGCCACTGCAAATACAGACAAACCACACACGAATAATAAAAATTTTATTTTAACGACATACATCAATATCCCGCAAAAATTAGATTTCCAATTTTAGTTTGAATCCAACCGCACATATTTACAATACAATTTAGCATTTACATACGAGGCTACATGCATAAAAAGCAACATTAAGCATAAATAAAAATTTAAATTGAAGAAATTAGCTTCGACAGCAGCAATGAGCAAACATATTTGGCATACTAGTACGAGTACAAAGCTAACATTGAACATCAAAGCAAATAAAATATGTTTGACCAATCAAAACAAAAAATAAGCCATAAAAAGCTTGAATTGATAAAAATGGCAGGACGATTTAAAAAAAAAAATCCCATCCAAATATTTTATTCTGCTTCAAAAGTCAAAATAATATTATTTTTTATCGTTGGCACTGTTGTTGTTGTTGTTGTTGTTGTTGTCAGTGGTATTAATTTATTGGCATGAACGGGGGTTAAAAAAATTGTGGTAAACAGAGCCAAAAATTTTCCATTTTCCAGATTTTTTATTTTATTTTTATATTTCCATAATATTTCATTTATTATTAATTTTCGGTTTTTGTGTTTGACTTTGGTTCTATAAATATAATATCTATCTGTAGCTCTCTACATACATAGTATTACATACCATATATGTTTATTCATAATACAACACAGCACATATTAAATTGCGAGGAGGCACAATCATCATACATCGGGATATATTTATTTTGGATGTGATTACAAAAGCTTAACATTTTAATATTATTTTTTTGTTGTTGTCGATATCTCTGTTTTACGAGTCCCCGAAAATATTGTTGGTAAATATTTTTGTTTGGGTACCAAAAATTACCAACCAATTTAAAATGCTGATGAATGGATTTGATTTAATTTGTATAACATATTAGATATATTTTTTGTGCCTGTGTGTGTGTGAAAATTTTTATCGAGCTTAAAAATGCGGAATTAGGATTTTTTTTTTGAATGTATGGAAAATTCTAATTCTGCAATTGGGTGATAAAATGGTTTATTGGATAAATTTTAAATTCGAATTTTTAATATTTTTTATTCTGTCTGCTCGGTTTTTAGAACTAGTTAGAAATTATAAAAATTAGATGAAAGTAGTAGAAAATTATTTTTCATTTCTGACCTAAAAACTGAGCTCAATTTGATTTTAATTCAAAACTGACAGAGTTTACACAAATCGTCTAACGCAATCAACGAGCTATAATACAGAATTCTAAATGGCTGCATACCAATAGTCGTGTAAATCGTTTATTACGGTAGGAATCGGTCTTAGAACATTTTTTTTCGATCAGTTTGCAATAGAGTTTATGAAAACTAAATGACTTTACAGCAAAAATTACTTAAATTGACTTTTTCTCGACGTAATGATTTACTGATCATCGATCTCACTTTGTTTTTCCGTTAGATCCATCAAATGTCCATGTCCATAGAAATTTTCGAAATTTTGTTCATAGTTTTGGAATGGCAAAATAAGGCCTGGACGCATATCATTACTACTTACACAGATTTTTTGACTTCAACGAAATACTAATATACAACGCAATACACTTTGATAATATCTGGTTACCTATAACTCGGATTAGCAGTACCCCAATCACTCGATTTGGCAGATATAATAATAAGCAATTAAAACGTTTTTTGAAAGCCGGCAATCTACACTCCACCAGAAACCTAAACTGATGAATAGAAATAATATGAAGAGTACTAATTCTGTTCTTTAGGTCCGCGAGTGTCAAAGGTGACATCGACTAGGAATACTACTTTTTGAAGTTGTTGTTGTTTTTATCTGGTTTAACGACTATTGTTATAAGTAGAGTATTAGCTTATATATTTTAAAAATTTAAAGCAATCCTAGGACTGACGTTATTATTATCTTTTGGTGCGGTCGTTCCTATGATGCTGAAATTTCTGAAATTTTGGCTAGGAACCTTCTTATTGGCAAATTGAGTTGTTGTCTGAATGTCGTTTGAATTTCTAACAAGTTGAGCAACATGACCATTTGATTTCTTTCTGAAGTGGTCATTTTCAGCATTCGTAAATGAAAATTGGTTGTGTTACAGCTACTCCTGGTTTAATTCGAGTATTTGAGTACAATTTATTACCAAAATAGGAAACATATACATAATTAAAATGAATTATTCGAGTTTAGTATTTGAGATATAGTCTATCAAACTCAGCAAATATTCGTTGATCGGACTAGTGACTTACTTATGATGATGAAGGAAGATTTAAAGTAATCTCAGTGATTTTTTTAGAAATTTTCTTTACGGTGGAGTTGAGATATAGTCATCAAAGTCAGAAACTATTCGTTGGTCGGGCTAGAATTTGTGGGGTGGATTTGAGATAAAGTCATTCAATTTCTATGAGGCGGACTAGAGGTATTGTTTTATGAATTTATTATCTTTTTATTTGTGTGGCTTGTTGCGAATGAATAAAAGAAAGTTAATGGTAAAACGACTTGAATGGAAGAAAATTCCGAGTAATTTTTAACATTTCAGTTAGTTTTGGTTCTGAAGGTGATGTTTGTGGTACGTAGTTTTGTGTAAGATTCACTTATTGTTTTGATATTTATTTCAATGAAGAGGCCAGCTATGAATATAATGCAATTTTATCTTGGAGACATGTCGTCCACTCGTCTTATTTGAAGAGTTATGAGGAATTTGTGATTTTAACCCCATTTCCTTTGATGTCACCAAATTCTTCCCAGTAATCATTTTTTTTTACAATAGGCAGTGTGTAGTGGTTTGCTGTATAACTGATTATGGAACTAATTTTAAATTCCTTGTTTGGCTGTTAAGATACTCAGACTGCGGTCCAATTCGTAGCTTATTTTGTAGAGAGTGACTTATTTAAAAGTCTACAATAAGCGTCCTATCGACTAGACTTATTATAGACTTGTTTGACTTTTATGCGAGGCTTGCACCCAAACTAGTAACTCATCAAAATAATTCTTGCAAGTTTCCAATAAGTCTATTCGACAGGAGACTTATTTTAGACTTTCAAATAAGCCAGTCTCCACAAAATAATTCACGAATTGGACCACAGTCTCAGTATTAACTATTGCGTATTGATTTAATTGGGTATTTGGTGATAATAAATTTAAACTGCAACATCTTTTTTGAGGAATCGCTGAAATTTTTTTTTCTAGATTTAGAATGCCAAAATTTTCCAGTTTTACAATATCTATGAAAATGTGAGGTTTTTTTCAACAGTCGACTTCCTGCAAGTTTTGCAGGAAAATTCCGTTATACAAGAGGGATTCTTTTTAAAGAAGAAATCTGTTATTTGGATAACATTACATTCGCAATTACTTTGTAAACCAAAATCGTAATTTAGATTTTTTAATACAAAATAATGCGTCGAAACCGACCAAATGGCATAGTGGTTAAGCTTTTGCGTTTGGATTGGGAGGTACCAGGTTCGAATCGCGGATAGGGGCAGGATGTAAAATGAAATTTCATCAACAGATTACGATCTGTGGTGAAATGTAACACATCTATGACCCCCCGTCGGTGTGCAAAACCCAGGGGCCGACCCATCTTCTATGCCAGTATAGGCTGGTATGGAGCTTGCAATGTGCAAATGGTCTTAAATCGGTCCTCAAAAGCATAACCGCGGGAGGGCAGGGTGAGCCTTGAGCCCCAAAACAGATCGCATAGTTAACAATAAAAAAAAATAATAAATAAAAAAAATAATAAAAAATTAAAATAAAAATGCGTCGATACGTATTTTGACAATACATTGATTAGTTCCACCAAAAGCGCAAGTATGTTTACAAAATGAGGTTTATATTAAATTGACATTACAGAGCAAACGAGTGCTTTCTTGTGCGGTTGCAATATGGCTTTTTGTCCTATAAATCGTTTTGTTCATCTTCGGATTTTTCGTTAAATTCCTTAATATTTGTGACGAATAGTTTCTGAGTTCAATGGACTATATCTCGAATACTAAACATACAAAAATTCTCCAAAAATTATTTCAAATACCTTAAATTTTCCTCTATCAATGTTCCCGATGTAACCCACTAGTTTGGCCATGAATATTTACTGAGTTTGAAGGACTATATCTCAACTCCACTCCATAGAAAAATTCTAAAAAATCTCAAATATTTATTTGAATCACAAGATTAAAGCTGATAGTTCGATCAAAAAATAGATCACGTAAAATTTCTTAAAAACATAATCGTTGATGGGTCAATAGTTAATATCATTTATTTGTCTTGGCCCCGAAAATTTTTCTGTTTCCATATTATCATGAAAAGTTAACATTTTTACTCTAAGCCACGAAAAATGTTTGTGTCGTGATAGTTTTAGCTACCATGACAGAAAATATTTTCTCGGCTGACAGTAAAAATGTCGCATTTTTCGGGGCTGAAAGTCAAAAATGTCATGATATGCGGAGATTTTTTGGGCTGTGAGTATAGAGTAGTAGAAAATGTCTGCTAACCACTTCGCCCCGCGGTGGCAAAGTGGTTAGCATGCTTGCCCCAGCGACCGGAGGTCCCGGATTCGATTCCCGAATTAATCACTCATTATCCGAAATGAAAATATGATTATGAAACCTCATTTGAGGCGGTCAAATCCCTTGATGGGATATAATGCCAGAGAGAGAGAGAGAGAGAGAGAGTGTAGAAAATGTTATGATAGCAATAATTAGTGTTGTCATCGTATTTTTCGGGGATGGAATTTGGGCTACCTCACATACATTTTATTTGCAATAATTATCATGAAAACTGGTTGTATGTTTGTGTGTAATAGAAATGTTTGAATTTATTGTAGTAGTAGTTAGTGTTGCTTTCGATTCCCAATATAATGATTTCAATTTATGTATGTAACACCTAAAACATAAAATTTTACTTTAAGTCGTCCTCACAATTGCAAACTGTTTGGGGTTAATTGTAATTTTCAATAAAAATATATTCGAAATAACGTAGCATAAGGAAAGTTGTCTCGTTTGTTGCGGTGTTTCAAAAGGAAAAAATGTGAGACCTCGGCTCTGGAAATTCTAGATAAAAGCAACACTAAAGTTCCACGTGGTCATTTTCCACCAATAAAAATTTACTTCAGTTGTAATTAACAAACTTGTAATTTTTAAAAGTATCTTCAAAATTATAAATGACTCTTAAACAAAACGATCTTGGGGAAGGATGTGAAGTTTTTAACAAAATAACAAAATTAACAAAAAATTAAATTTGATAAATTAACAAAAAAAACAATCGGTAAAAGCAATGTTAACAATGAAAACCTGACAACAGTTGAATTTAATTCTATTATCAAAATTTAACTTAAAATGAAGCAAATCAAAAAAATACAATTAAAAATATTTAGATAAAGTAGAAGAATAAATTACTAATGTCAATAAATTATAGTATGCAATATTTAAGATTCAGTTAAATATTAACACAGTGTTGAAATAGAACTGCATAGACTATATGTATGCGGATTTTTGGTTTTCAGGATATTAAAATTATTGTACAGATCACAGAAATTGCACCGAGTAGTGACTAATATCAAATTGTGGCATAAGAAGTGCTCTTTGAAATGAAAATTTTCTCATCAAAAAACTAAGTGACTTTTGTTAAATCTTTCGAAGTAAATCAGTTAATTTTGTTAAAATCCGGGCCCACAGCAACCCCTTACACGACTTTTCCCGAAATGCTGGTCTATCGCAATCGGTTCCTGGTAATCGAAAACAACTTTCCAGCAACTTTCATTAAAATCGTTTGAGCGAAGAAAAACATGAAAAATGAACTCGGGCTCACCAGACGATTTATTAATGGGTTTTACGAAAATAAGGATCTATCGCAATCGGTTCTTGGTACTCAGGACACTCCTTCCAGTAATTTTTGAGCTGAGCAAAAAAATTAAAAATATACCCGGAGCCCACCAAAAAACGACTTAAACGATTTCACCCAAAATGAGGATCTATCCCAATCGGTTCCTAGTACCTGTTTTGCCATTATTTGAATCACGGCACTAGTAGCCAGGGATGGGCGATTACGCGTCGACTACTAGTTTTTACATGATTTCGTCGACAACTCGTCGAAAACGTCGACAACTCGTCGTCAACGTCGACAACTCGTCGACAACGTCAACTACGTCGACAACGTCGATAACTACTTGAAAAATTAAGTTACGCCATCTATCGAAAATTATAATAAAACTCAGCATAAACTGCCTTTACTACTGATTGTATTTGTGAATCATTAAAACACACTGTGCCTAACATTTGTATCATAAATTGTGTAATAAATTAATAATTATCCATTATCGAAATAAATTCTTTGACAATCGAAAAAAGTCATATTATATTGGCGGATTTGAATAAAATTTGGACCTATCGTGATTTCGCTCGAATGAAATTATGAAGCTTCTACTATAACTACGCGGCGAATAATTAGTTAATTTATGATTTATGCTGATTTTTTATTTAATTTTGCTTTATTGTAGTATCTTCGAATAAGATAAACTATTCGTTTACATATATCTCTTTTCACCCAAAAAAAAAAAATGGCTCTATTAAAGTCCAAACCACACAAATGTGCGAGTAAAAAATCATAATAATTTTTAGACATGGTACTTTTGTCGTACACACACAATTGTGTTAGTAAAACACAAAAGCAATATATCTATTTGATAAAAGATGGCGCGCAAAGCATATAATCTATTGAAATATTCAATAGTTTTAGATAGATAGATAGATGCCTCTAGTTCAGAGATTTTAAATTTATTTTTAATTTAAAAATGCTTGTAAAAATGTTAGAATTAAATTTAAGTAATTATTCATCAATCTTAATAGTGCGGTTAACGTAAAATAATTAAAAATCTAGTTTTTAATATAATTTTCTAAGTTGTCGACGTTGTCGACGTCTGAAAAGCAAAAAATCGGTATGTAATCTACGTGCTAGATTACGTGTTGACAACTACGTAGATTACCTTACGTAATCTACCCGCCCATCCCTGCTAGTAGCACGATGCATTGTGCATCATTGTGCACTATTCTATTTTTCAGCCGAAACCTCATAAAACAAGAAATATACGGGTTTTCGGAAAAAACCTTACAAATTCAGCTGGAACTATACCCTCTACAGCCAAACTAACTATGGCAGAAGTGCATCATTGTGCACTATATAATTTTTCTATATAATTTTTCAGTCGGAACCTTATAATTCCATGCAGAACCTGATAAAGGCAGTTAGTGCCATTTATCAGCCAAACCAACTATGGCACAAGTATAACGATGCATTGTGCATCATTAAGCACTATTTTTTTTAGCCGGAACCTTATAATTTTGATCAGAACATAATAAAGCCAGCCAAAACCATACTACAGCCAAACCAGCTATAGCACAAGTTGCACGATGGATTGTGCATCATTGTGCACTATATAATTTTTGACCCGAAACCTTATAAATCACGTAATATACAATTTTTCGCGAATAGCATTACAATTTCAGCTGGAACCATACCCTCTACAGCCAAACTAACTATGACACAAGTAGCACGATGCGTTGTGCATCATTGTGCACAATCTAATTTTTCAGCCGGAACCTTGTAATTCCGGCCAGAACCTGATAAAGCCAGACAAAACCATATTATAGCAAAACCAACTACGGCACAATTACCACGATGCATTGTAATTTTAAAACCGGAACCTTAAAAATCAGCAATATAAGATTTTTCGGGAAAGAACCTTACAAATTCAGCCAGAACCATACCCTTTACAGCCACACTAACTGTGGCACAAGTAGTACGATGCATTGTGCATCATTGTGTAAAATATAAATTATCAGCCGGGGGTTATTATAAGGTTCCAGCTGAAAAATAATATAGTGCACAATGATGCACAATGCATCGTGCTACGTCTGCCATAGTTAGTTTGGCTGTTGTGGGTATGGTTCCGGCTAAATTTGTACGGTTTTTTCACGAAAAAACGTATATTTCTGAATTTATGAGGTTCCGGCTGAAAAATAAAATAAGGCACAATGATGGACAATGCATCGTGCTACTTGTGCTATAGTTAGTTTGTCTGTAGTACGGTTCCGGCTGGCTTTATTAGGTTCTAATTGGAATTATAAGGTTCCGGTTGAAAAAATGTATAGTGCACAATAATGCACAATTTATTGTGCTACTAGTGCCTTAGTTAGTTTAACTCTAGATTTCGTCTGAAATTGTTAGGTTTTTTTCCGTAAAATCGTATATTGCTGGATTTCTAAAGTTCCTAATGAAAAAATATATAGTGCTTTATGATGCACAGTGCATCGTGGTACTTATGCCATAGTTGGTTTGGCTGATATATGGCACTGGCTGACTTTATCAGGGTCTAGGAGAAATTATAAGGTTCCGGCTGAAAAGTTACATAGTGCACAATGATGCACAATGCATCGTGGTACTTATGCCATAGTTAGTTTGGCTGTAAAGGGTATGGTTCCAGCTGAATTTTTAAGGTTTTTTCCCCGAAAAATTGTATATTTCTGGATTTATGAGGTTCCGGCTGAAAAATTATATAGTTCACAATGATGCACAATGCATCGTACTACTTGTGTCTTAGTTAGTTTGTCTATAGTATTGTTCTTTCAGGCTTTATTAGGTTTCGGCTGGAATTATAAGGTTCCGTCTGAAAAAACATTTAGTGCACAACGATACACAACCCATTGTGCTACTTGTGATGTAGTTAGTTTGACTGTATATTACCATACCATCGTTTCCGACTGGAATTATAAGATTCCACCGAAAAATCATATATTGCTGGATTTATAAGGTTCTGGCTGAAAAGTTACATAGTGCACAATGATGCACGATGCATCGTGGTACTTGTGCCATACTTAGTTTGGCTGTGTAGGGTATGATTCCTGCTGAATTTGTAAGGTTCTTTCCCGAAAAATCGTATATTTCTGGATTTGTAAGGTTCCGGCTGAAAAATTATTTAGTGCACAATGCATGGTTTGGCTGTTGTAGAGTTCTGACTGGCTTTACCAGGTTCCAGCTGGAATTATAAGGTTCCGACTGAAAAAGCATTTGGTGCACAATGATGCACAATGCATCGTGCTACTTGTGCCATCGTTGTTTGGTTCCGGCTGATATGTTTCCGGCTGACGCGACGGACACAAAATCTCGTAATTTTTTTGTGAGACAAATTTTTAGAGCTTAATGTGTTAATATTTAACTGAATCTTAAATATTACTAAAATTTATTGACATTAGTAAATTATTCTTCTTTCTTCTGTAAATATTTTTAATTGTATTTTTTTGATTTGTTTCATTTTAATTTAAATTTTGATAACATGGTTTTAATTAAAGTAAATACGTGCGGCTTTTTTGTTAAAACCTAAATAATTATTTGTTGTTTCTAAAAAAAGCCTTGGGGTAAATTAAACCAAAGTCACTAAACTCTATTCTCAAGAAAAAACAATATATTTTTTATTAAAGAACAGTAGGTACCGATCTTGAGAGTTTCGTGACTTTGGTTTAAATTACCCCAAGGCTTTTTTTATTTAATAAATCAGGCCAAATTCTTGGATATGCAGATGATATCGTGCTTCTTGGCCGAAGACCTAGCGATATCAAAGACAGTTTTGTGCCGCTCGATCGCTGCGCAAGAAGACTTGGTTTGAAGGTGAACAGTAGCAAAACCAAATTTTTATCAACACCCAGGAACATCCCCATGGCAAATCTCGGAATTGGCGACCACAACTTTGATCGCGTTGAAAATTTCAAATACCTCGGGTCAGTTATAACATCATCCAATGACATGCAGGCAGAAATAAAAGCCCTAATAGCTGCCGCACATCGAGTTTTCTACGCCCAATCAAAATTATTGCGATCTAGACATCTATCGCAGTCGTACAAGCTCGCACTTTACAAAGCACTCGTAAGACCTGTGCTGGCTTTCGGAAGCGAGAGCTGGACCATGACCACTAATGATTGTAGATTGTTATCAACTTTCGAAAGGAAGGTCATTCGCTCCATCTTTGGTCCAATTAAAGTCGCGAACAATGAATATCGGATTCGCATGAACCACGAGATAAAGCAAATACTTGGAGATTGCGATATTATCGGATTCATCAAATCCAATCGAGTGAGATGGCTTGGCCACGTTGCAAGGTCCCCACACCAACGGATGACCAATAAAGTGTTCCATCAACAACCAGCCGGTGTGCGTCGTAGAGGAAGACCCCGACTGCACTGGCGTGACGACGTCGAACAAGATCTACAGGCACTAGGATGTCGAAACTGGAGGTCGAGAGAGATGGACCGAGACGGCTGGAGGACCATAGTGCGGGCGGCAAAATCCCTTCATGGGATGTGAAGCTAGAGAGAGAAGGCTTTTTTAGAAATAACAAACAATAATTTTGAGACGAATAATCCCGAGGCGGATTATGATTATTTGCAAAAATCGAAAAACTACTTTAGTAAATTGCCCCATCACTCCAGATTGATTGTCCTTACAAAATTTAAAAGCTAAGTATAAATAAACTATGACTTCCGGCTTGTGTTTTTGGTTCTAATTTTAGTGATCAATTAAACAGTGTCGTAAAATGATAAAAATTAAACATTATACATATATTTACCGATTAAACGCCACATTTTGAACCGTTCCCGTTGTGAATGTATTCACAATTAGTAAGATTTTTTTTTTGTAATTAATTTTTAAAACGAAACTGCATTAGTGAATCAATTTCATAATCATTTAATTTATCTTACATCTCTTATTTCGCATTTCGATTAAATTTTAAATCAAATTTGTGGTTTTCCCGCGCTCGAACGAACAGTAAATTCGAGTTTTATTTATAGCCCCGGGCCTCTACATAATTTAATTCAATTGACGTATAATAATAATCATAATAAAGTACTCGTAGTGTGTATTCAATGTTCATATGTACGAGTACACAAAATTACCAAAAATTGATGACGATGATGTTGGTATAGATACATAAATGAATTTCACATCAAATTTGTTAAATCAATTATTTGGAATAATAAATAATTTTCACTAAATGACACATATTCGTATATTCGCACAGTGTTGATGTTCAATTTTATGGAAATTTTGTACTCGTATCTATATAGATGTATACATAATTTGACATTTAGTGGTTCGATACCAACAAACACATCGCAATGTTAAATTTAATGGATGATATAAAAATCGTAGCGAACATATCGTTGTCGTGTAATTTTGTAATGTGGGAGTTGGGAGGTACATAATATTGATTTATATTTTGATATATAAATATATCCAAACTCATTTCTATATAAAACACTATTATGAATGAGTAACATGGTTTGAAATATGTATTAAGACAAGACGTCTTCGTAATCCTACATAAAGAACATAATTTATGGATTTTATAACAATACATTTATTAATAATTAATTTTGATATTTTTGAATTGAAGAAATATAATGGCAAACATGAAAAATGTAAATTAAAACCATTATTTTATTATAACAATACTGAATTTTTAATATTTTCCCTTTTTTCAGGACTTTTCTATAATATACATACATGTATCCAATATACAGTTGATCGAAAAAAGTTTATCTATTTGAAAATGTAATACAATGCCTTTGTTTGGTTTGTAGCATTGCCAATGCACACATACCCCAGATATGATGTATCGAAAGCTTTAAATATAACGAGAATTAAATGCCATTTTCAGCAAATTATGTTAAACAAGCCAACAAAAAATATATATATCGATTTACAAAATCCAACCCTCATACAGATTTTATCATAATTGCTCTCAAGCATTACAGTAGTTTATATTATGCAGCAGCAGCAACACTGAATTGCAAAAAAATATAATATCGGGAAAGCAAATAAATTTTCCAAAATTTAATGAAATGAACATAAATTAATTCTCCCCTCGTTTTTTTTGTTGTTCAATTCTGCCATTATTTCATATCAATATTTATTTATTTATTAATATTAAATTCATTGAACAATAAATTTATACGAGTTGCTATATACATGTTTTTTTGAAGCTTTCAGCGTTTTTGTTGTTGGAAAACTGTTAAGTAGAAATAAATTTTTAATGGGAGAAAATTTTGATAATTCTTGATTCTTAAACTTTTTTAACAGTATATTACATTTACTAATAAAGTTACTGTATAATTAGACTAGGGTGAATTAAAAAATTTTTACTGACAACGATAAAGGAGAAGACGTTGTTATTTACAGTGACGTCATGTACACAGCACCACAATGTCTAAAAAACAAATTTTATATAAAACTCGAGATAAAAACAAAAATTTAAAAATAAAATAAAATAAAAAAGTGCCCGAAAAAGTGACCGAAACTTTACGAAGTAACCCACATGGGCTGAAAAGTCCCGAGCCTAACAAAGAAAACACGTTTTTTTTTGTTCAAAATTGGCTTTATTCATCAACGTAATCTCCATCAAGAGCAACACAATCATTCCAGCGCCGCTCTAACATTTCAATACCACTTTTGTAGAACGATTTATCTTTTGCCTCAAAATAGGCCTCAGTTTCAGCGATAACCTCTTCATTCGAGTAAAATTTCTTACCGGAGAGTATTTTTTGAGGTCTGCGAACAGCCAGTAGTCGCTGGAGCCAAATCTGGCGAATACGGTGGATGTGGGAGCAATTCGAAGTTCAATTCATGTATTTTAACTGACTTGTGATTCGGTGCGTTGTCTTGCGGTCGTTTCTTTGCAATTTTGTCCTTCAAACGCTCCAATAACGCTATAAATATTCACTGTTGATGGTTTTTCCTTTCACAAGATAGTCGATGAATATTACACCACGCACATCCCAAAATACCGAGGCCGTAACCTTTCCAGCCGATTGTTGAGCTTTCGGTCGCTTTGGACGAGGTTCACTAGTTGCTGCCCAATCAGATGACGATCGTTTTGATTCCGGAGTGAAGTGATGGATCCATGTTTCATCCATTGTCACATATCGACGCAATAATTCCGGTTTGTTACGTTTAAACATAGCCACACACTGCTCAGAATCAACAACAGTGAATAAACGCGGCACACACTTTCAACTGAGTTTTCTTATTGTCAAACGCTCATGCAATATAAAGTTGTTCTTTTGATATCTTTACGATGTCAGCTAACTCACGCAACTTCACTTTTCGATCATTCAAAACGATTTTGTGGATTTTTTTTAGGTTTTCTGGTGTTACCACCTCATTTGGACGTCCACTGCGTTCTGCATCATCGATGTCTCTACGACCACGTTTGAAGTCAGCAAACCAACGTTTTATTCTTGTTTCCGATAGAGCGAAGTCCTTACAACACTTTCCAAGCCATTGCTTCGCTTGAACGGTATTTTTCCCATCAAGAAGCAGTGTAAAATCAAAACACGAAATTGTTTTTGATAACACTAACAAAAGTAGCGTCACTCTTAGCACAATAACTCACAAACTACTGAATAGAATATAATGAAATTATGACAGCTGTGTTTTGAAGATTATTACCAACTGAACAAAAAAAATTGAACAAAAAAAGTGTTTTCTTTGCTAGGCCCGGGACCAATATAATTTAAAATTTTTAAAAATGTTTATTAAAAATTTTCCAATATTTAATTTATAAATTTTCCAAGAATCGTCTATTAATGTATCAAATAAAATTATCATTAAAGAATATAGCTTACGTTATTAATTTAGAATAAATGATGGGAACAAAATATAATTTACTTTAAATGAAATTTTAATACAGGATGTTGTTGCGATAACGTAACTCGCATTTTAAAGAAATTTATTTTAATTCTGCACAATTTTACTTTTCCTTAGTAGTTCCATGCGGACTAAATGTCTCTTGGCATGTCCAGAATTGTGCGATTCTATTGTTTTTGGCCAAACGTTGCAAATATTTTACAAAGACTTGTGCGTTTACGAAAAAACGATTAAAACCAATAAAAATGTAAATTAATTTTGCAACAATATCTACCAAGAGCAGTTTAAATGAAAATGTTGCCCTTGTACAGACTAGAAAGATTTTGATTAGGACCAAATTTAATAATTAAGCTTTTTCCATAAATTGATAGATCACAATGATGTTTGGCGGAAATCGATCCACAGAAGGGACAAATCCCACAGGAGCTTTATCATTTTTACAAATTTTGTAGCACTACCGGTCAATACATTTTCTTCAAAATTTAAGCGGAAAACACGATTTTTGCCAAAAAAAAATTGTTTTCAATTAAAATTCTGTTCAACCCATACAAATAAATTTATTCAAATGAAACTTCATACTTCATACTATGCTTTTTCCATAAATTGCGAGCGAGGTTTAAGTTATTTTTGTCCGACATCGGCCCACCGCTATCGGTTCCAGCTATCATAGGAGTTTTTTGGTTTTTGCAAATAGTTTGAAAAGTCCATAGTATTTACAAAAAAAGGATTTAACAAAAAGATTTTAGAATAGACTTTAAACAAAATTAGTTCAAATCCTGTTTTAAATTTTGCCAGAAATTACGAGTTTTGATAAAAAAAATTATTTCAATAAAATGCGCCAGCTTTATCGTCCAGGCGACATAACTATACGGAATTAAACTTCATATTTAAACCTTTTCCAATAATTGGAAGAGCTTTGCGAAATTCGGTGGGAATCTGTGTACCTGTGTGATTTTTAAATTTTTGCTGTGATATTGAAAAATATAGCATTTACAAAAAGCGACAAGAAATTAACTTATTTAAATAATTTTAAAAATTATCTTTTTAACCACTACGGATTGACAATGTTGGTTTCTGAATTTTAATAATGAATAATGATAAAGGGACGATAGTAGTGTGTTTTGGATGGTTTTGGACCATCCCAAATATCATCCATCCCAAATCTTATTTCCATACAAATAACACTGAGAATAAGAAAATCGTAAGTAAAATGTACAGTGGAACCGCCGATATCATTTTCATCATATTAAAAATACTTTCTCTACTGAGCTGAAATTGCAAAAGCAAAGACTACTGTATAACTAATAAATCGAGAAGAGAAAATAACCCGATCGCATCGCAAATTCGCAATATTACATTTTTCTCATTTTCTCAATTAATAAAACAAAATTCGAGAGTGCGACATCGTCATCTAACCTAGAGAATAATAAATTAATGAGTAAAATATACAGCAGAACCGCTGATATCATTTTCGCTACGTAAAAAAATATTTTCTTTACTGAGTTGAACTTACAGAAGTAAAGAGTACATAGGGTTCACTATATAAATAATAAATTGAGAAGGGAAAATAACCGATTGTAATAATTTTACGTTTTTCATTGCTTAATTAATATAAACAACATGTAAGATAGTGTGTGACATTGTAATTCATTTTCAATGTCTACTGTTCTCTCTTCTAACTGCAAAATAATTCAAAAGAAAAAATAAAATGTCAGATAAGTTTTTAGGTTCATATAGAGATTTTATTTTATACATATCTGTACCAACAGTTCATAAACTCTAATTCAGAAAATACTACGAACTTTATATTAAAGTTTAATCAAGTGAAGCGATTGTATTCTAACTAGTTTTAACACCATTTTGTTAGAAGAGAAGAAATGAGCATGCGCAATGAAAGATGCAGCACCACAAACACATTTAGTTGATAATCACAAATTAATTATTCTCATGAGAATGAGATCAAACAATAAAAAATAAGACGTTATCAAAAAGAAATATCAAGAAAATAAAATTAACATTCGCTGTTATTGATAATGATAACACAGCTGAGTTGCACAATTATGCTATGTGATGTATGTATGTACAACCAAAAATACAACAAAATAAAAAACTGATGAAAGCTCATTATCTGTTTTATAGTATTTAAAATGTCTCGATGTCAATCGGTTTCTTGGTTTAATTGATTTTATCTTTCTAAAATTTCAAAAAAAATTCTAGCTACTTCGAATACAAAATAGTATAAATAATCGAAATACTATAAAACAACAACAATCAATTCATAAACTAGTAAGAAAGCATACAAGAAAAAGATATGTATAAAATATGAAAATAAAATTCGGCAGATCACGGCACAACTCTCGTTGAAGGTTTATCTATTTACCGCCTGATTTATCAATTTTTTGAACGCTGTTTGTTTTTTTCAATAACCATTCTCAATGATACATTGAATGATACATATTATAGAAAAAGAAATTTGATCGATAATTAATTCTCAATACAGTTTAACTCGATTCAAACACATAGTAAATAAAAAGACTTTTATTTTATCAAATTGTACTTTATTCATAAATATTTTATATTATTATTTTTAATACATTTTTTTTCTTTTTTGTTATTATATTGTTACGTTTATTTTAAATAGAAATTTAGTACACATTCACAAATGAATGAAAGCAAAACAAGTTGTGAACATAATAATATTTTTACTAAATGATTTAAATTACATTTATATATTTATTTCTTTATTTTTTAATATTTAACTTTATTAAAATGTCATAAAATCAATTCTAATTAATCTATTATTTTAGATTTAATTTATTATAAATGTAACTATATGTTAAAGAAAATAGAATTCGTTAATTTTATTGTTACCCCAAGCTAAAGTTTTAACAGAATTTGGAATTGTAAATCTCTTATCATCAAAGTTTGTTAGAGCTACTTTGTTAAGCAATTGTGTATACAAATTATGTTTAATGCTTTTAAAACATATCTGCGACCTAATTATAGTTTCATTTTTATTTAAACAATTTTTAAAATCAGATAATGTTATTGCCTCAGAAACCACATTCTTTTTCACGCCTTTTATTTTCTTTATAATTTCATAATCATCCTCAAGGTTTAGACAATATGATTTTGCTTTGATTCCAACAAACTCTGTTAAGATTTTCCCACAGCACTCATCTTTAAACATTCCTAATACCTTCTTGTTTACCAAAGGTAATCCATATTGATTATCTAATTGATAATCTGAAGTATCAAACCAATCAAAAATATCATTTTTGATATCATTATAGAAATCTTCTGTTATAATTTCATAGATTAACGAATCTGTATCTGTATATAATAATTCTACATTTTCATTAAATTTTGGTTTAATATATTGATAGTGGAAATCATACATTAATGTTTTAGATAACTCTAGCACACAAAATCCTACGTAGATAGGTTTATTGTAAGTTATGGAGAGTCTATTCATCTGAACTGCTACCAAATTTTCAGAAAAAATTGAAGACGAATGAAAGTTAGGCTTACTAATAAGATTATTAGCGCCTAATCTTTTACCTATATTTTGCCAGTGTGTTAATAATTTGATGTCTGTTCGTTTCTCAACATCTTCAATGGTCTTTCCGAACACACTATTATTCATTAATTTGAAAAAATCTTTTTCAAAAGAATTTTTAGCTTTAGCGCGAAGGTTTGTATTTAAATCAATATAGGGTTTAAGCCAAGCTTTCTGATTGAACTCTAAGATTCTATGTATTTTGGTTAATATTAATCCTTGTTTCAAACACTGTTTCAAGTTATTTTGGTGAATTACATAATTATACTTAGGTAAAAGATTTGCAATTAATTTATTTTGCTTAGATGATTCGTATAAAGGTTTCATATTTTCCATACAAAATGGGAAATCATTGTGCTGTTTGTGTAATTTATCGGGATATTCCAAATCAACTTGAAGAATATAACCTTTGCATGATTCTTCACTTACAAAGCTAATATCAAACTTATTCATTTCATCAGTAGAAAGCCACCTAAAATTTGCAAATGGTAGAGACTGACTCATAGCCCAACCGTATAAGTTATTTGCATCTAAATAAATTAAAAACTTAGATTCAATTTCTCTATTATACTCTTTCATATACTTATGATTTGCCTTAGCATATCGCTTAGAACATTGTGCTAAACCTCCTCGGATACCTCTTTTAATAAATTGCAACATATTCATGTCTTTTAACAATTCCATTTTAATTTTAGTATATTTCAGCATCGCATCCCAGCTTAAGCCAGGTGATGTATAATAGTGAGCTGGATCTAGGTCATATGTATTCATGCATACGTCTCGAAAATTCTCGAAAATATCAGCTAACAGTAGGACATCTGATTTTAGATAAAGATCAGAGTAATCACCTAAATTATTACACTTAAATTCATCCCAAACCTTTATAGCGTGATTATATTGATCGTCAGAAATATCAGAATTATTCAATCTATTAAAAAATTCGGACTTTTTGGGTAGAACTAAATCATTGAACTTTTCAAAGCTGTCAAGGTAATCATAGGGGAAAACACCCTTCTGTCTTATTAAATTAAATTGCCATTTGTTTGGAAACATTTTAGATACTTCTGTAAATTGGTGGTCTTCAAGATTGTTTGATAATTTGTCAATACTAGATGACATAAATTTAAATGAATCTATAAATCTAAGTTTAATTTTTTTGCAATCGCTAATTTTAAAATGTTTTGTGAACGAAATATATCGTTCCTTATTTTGAGCTATTAGATCTACAGGCTCATCATCAAACCCTAACTCTTTTATTATAAAATGCGCATCATATCCGCTTAAGTTATGGCAAACAATCGGCACAAAATCAGCTATTTTATAATTAAGATTACATTTAGTGTGCGCAGCTCCTCTAAAACCTCCAGTTAGATGACAATGATCTCTAACTTTATAGTTATCAGAATCCTCAAAATTATCTAAACAAATATGACAATGCTTTGCGGTATCATAATTTAATTGCTCCGCAACTGTAAGATTTTTCATTTTTAGACTCTTGTGTATATCATTGTAAATAGTTTCTAATTCAATTTTTAATTTATCAATAAAGTGTTTACCACAATCAACACCCCTAAACGTGTCAAATTTTGATTTGCTATCATCATATGAACATTTAACATAATAAGCAAAACTACAAGGTTCATGTTTTACTATGTTTTCTGTAAATGAATTTGCGGGGTTTGGGGTACATGAATCAATTGGTTTTAAAATTGATTCAAAGTCGCAATATATTACGAAAGGGACACGTATTTTATTATGGTAATTTTTAAATTCTAAAATATCATTTCTTTCGGTAGGAAGGATAGATTTTATTCTATTGCAACCATATTTAATATGTATATTTAATTGATTTTCATTTCGGAAAAAAACCAAACAACTATCACAAATGTGTTTTTTATTGACGTGTCTGGATAATTGTGTACCTACTAGTCTACTCAAATTTTTGATCAAACAGTAATGATTTCTTTCACCATCTTCTATATATAACAGGTTTATATGTCTTGTTCTTTTGTAACCAGTATAATATAAAGGTCCTACAATTTCATCATTTTCTATTCCATATACATTTATACTAACATTATTAAGTTCCTCGAATAAAGAAATTTGATTAAACGACATTGGAAATGAAATGTTATCTAAGATAAATTGGGTTTTATAATCAGGATATGATGTTACTCTCCAGGGATGTTTTACATCTGAATTTACAGCAGCAACCAGCGACCACGCGAAACAAGCTTGGTCATTATTTTGTATATTAAGTACAGCATGTTTATTTTTTATTTTAGCTGGTAAGTCTATATACGAAGATCCTCTCATAGGATTATATTTATTTACATTTACTTCTAGAAATAAAATTTTTTCTAGAGACCAACCAGATTCTTTCTCTTGGAAATCTTCAGTTTGCTGATTTAAAATGTGTACCATTTCATCAAACATGTTTTGTAAATCGCTCCCTTTAGTTAAAATTTTATTTTTAGTGTTGAAACATTTAACAGTACTAACATTTTCTGCTTCATTCTTCGAGTCATACTTTATATATGATGCAAACAGTTCAAAGTTAGTTTTACAACTGGTATGTATTTGTATTTGATCGTCTAATAATGATACTACTTTCTGGTTAACAGATTCCATAAATTCTTTAACGCTGATATGACTGTTTGATGAATCAGAAATACGATAACCAATGATTCTAGATTTAAATGCGCTTGAAGTTATTTGTATATTTAAATCATTTGTGTGTTGTTTTAATGTTCTATTTTTATGTTCAATAGATTTTAAATGGTTACTAAAATATTTCTTCATTACATCAATATTACAAGTTTCACATTTTATCAATTTATCATTTAGCACATTAACTATTTCACGTGCATTATTTAATTTAACCTTCTTTGTAATAACATCAGCTCGATTATCCATAGAATGTTGGCGTTTCTCAGGATTCTTGAAAATCATTTTTATTTGATGATCGTTTAGTTGATGATATTTCAAGTTTCTTAAGTTCTTCATTAGCTTTCCACAAAACTCACACATTAGTTCAAGTTCATCATGCATAAATTTAACATGTCGTGTTAAATTATCCTTAATCGTAAATGTTTTATTGCATTCATTGCATTGGAATGCCATGTCTTATTAGTAAAAAAACAAGAATAAAATGAGGTAAATAGATTAAATAATGTTATATAAGAAACGTCTTGTATTGATTTTACTTACTTCAAATTCAAAGAACGCTTTAAATATTACTATATAGATATATATTATGTATGTATACACTAATGTATATACTGATTACTATATACACATATATTATGTATACACTGATTGCTGTATACTTTATTAATTGTTAAAAATAATTTATTTAAATAAGACTCAATATTATTATTTAATTTATTCCAATATGAGAATTTATATATCTGAAACGAGTGATCGTTACTCGTCAACAGTCGAATGACTAATGAAAATTTTATTACATACACCTGTCTTTATAGAAAAAACTAATTTTCATACGTATTAAACCGCATTTTACTCTCTTTACCATAATAATTGACGTCTTTTCCTCTCTTTCACAACATTTACATACGTATCTTTCCTAATGTCTCAATTTATCATATTCATATTCCATAAGAATATATTTCACTCCTACACAAAATTATTGCATCATAAAAACTAATTAAGAAAAAATTAACTAAGAGAGGGAAGGGAATTCGAGTGATACTTCTAAATTTAGTCCGCTTTTGATCAATTTTTAATATTATGCATAAGCTCGCTTGTGTTTAAACGGTATGTCATGATTATATAACTCAGCCGTGTTATCCATAACAACAAACATCATTATATTTTTCTCGATATTTCTCTTTGATAATGACCTAATAGTCTCCCATTTTTTTTTTATTAGGACGTGTTATCTCATTCTCATAAGAATAATTATTATTTAATCATGCATCATATGAGCTTATAAAAAAATAAAAAACAAATATTTTTTTTTTTTGTGTTTTAATATTTTACAATATATGAAACTAAAAGAGTGCCGTAAAAGTTAATGATTTTGAATTAATTACCTCAAAGTTCGCATAAATATGATAAAAAAAAAATAACATTATGAAAAATTAACAAAAAGATTTTTAGATTTTTAATTGCAGCGTCAGAAAAATTGGCATAAGCGTCTGTGATTAATAAAGATAATGTACTAATGCGTACATGCGCATGCGCATTATTCAACGTATTATGAGAAAAATTAGCTTAAACGGCAACGATCTGTAAAGAAAATACACAATATTATCGAATCGTAAGAAGATATCTATGATTTTATAAAAAGAAATACACATTTTTTTTTTTGATTGCATCATAAGAAAATTTAAGATAAACTTCTATGTTTATAAAGCAATTGCGCTTTTTTTATCGCACCATAAAAATAAATATTACCACGAATATCTATGAGTTATTAAGAAATTGCTTACTTTTCATAGCATCATGTGAAAAATTGACTTAAAAGTCTATGATTTATATAGAAAAAGCGGTGAATATCGAATCCGCTGAAATCAAATAGAGCCGAAATTTGCTTTCCATATAAACTATTGAGAGAGCGAATAATTTACACTTAAGATATACAGTGAAACCGCTATTACATTACATTATACAGTAAATATATATTCTCGATACGGTTCATGTCAGGTAAAGTGTGATGCATTTTAGGCTAACTGTATAAAATGAATTTGTAATGAGCGGATGTAATTATCACTCTCATATTATTTTCCATACAAGTGATTGAGAGAGTAAAAGATTAGCATATAAAATATACAGTTAAATCACGATGCGCTTTTATGACTTAAAAAATTAATCATGTTACATATGCTAATTGCCTTGTTTTTAATCGCATCATGAGAAAAAAATGTTGTAAACGTTTATGACCGATAAAGAAAATGCCTAGTTTTAAACGCATCATAAGAAAAATTAACGTAATCGTCTATGATTTATAAAGAAAATACGGTTAATATCGAATCCGTGCTAAAATCGCGAGTAATCCAATCGTGATAAAAAAACTCGTTTTTGTGAAATCTGGCTCATGTCATACCCCAGAGCGAACACATTTGAACGTGATTTTTTGTTTGTTTTTAATCTTTTGAAGCGACACAGGTGTACACTGTTGTGAGGTCGTGCGACGTACATACACATTTTTCAGAACATAAGGAGAAAAATTGACGTGAACCTCTAAAACTGTAAAAGAAACTGCTTATTTTCAATCGCATCATGTGAAAAAATGACGTAAACGTTTATGACGCGTAAAGAAAACGCATATTTTTAATCGCATCATAAGAAAACTTGACGTAAACGTCTATGATTTATATTGAAAATGCGGTGAATATCGAATCCGCGCGGAGCGCGGATTCGATATTCACTCTAAAGCGTAACCGCGCTCCGCGCGGTTACGCTTTAGCACATTTTCAATATAAATCATAGACGTTTACGTCAAGTTTTCTTATGATGCGATTAAAAATATGCGTTTTCTTTACGCGTCATAAACGTTTACGTCATTTTTTCACATGATGCGATTGAAAATAAGCAGTTTCTTTTACAGTTTTAGAGGTTCACGTCAATTTTTCTCCTTATGTTCTGAAAAATGTGTATGTACGTCGCACGACCTCACAACAGTGTACACCTGTGTCGCTTCAAAAGATTAAAAACAAACAAAAAATCACGTTCAAATGTGTTCGCTCTGGGGTATGACATGAGCCAGATTTCACAAAAACGAGTTTTTTTATCACGATTGGATTACTCGCGATTTTAGCACGGATTCGATATTAACCGTATTTTCTTTATAAATCATAGACGATTACGTTAATTTTTCTTATGATGCGTTTAAAACTAGGCATTTTCTTTATCGGTCATAAACGTTTACAACATTTTTTTCTCATGATGCGATTAAAAACAAGGCAATTAGCATATGTAACATGATTAATTTTTTAAGTCATAAAAGCGCATCGTGATTTAACTGTATATTTTATATGCTAATCTTTTACTCTCTCAATCACTTGTATGGAAAATAATATGAGAGTGATAATTACATCCGCTCATTACAAATTCATTTTATACAGTTAGCCTAAAATGCATCACACTTTACCTGACATGAACCGTATCGAGAATATATATTTACTGTATAATGTAATGTAATAGCGGTTTCACTGTATATCTTAAGTGTAAATTATTCGCTCTCTCAATAGTTTATATGGAAAGCAAATTTCGGCTCTATTTGATTTCAGCGGATTCGATATTCACCGCTTTTTCTATATAAATCATAGACTTTTAAGTCAATTTTTCACATGATGCTATGAAAAGTAAGCAATTTCTTAATAACTCATAGATATTCGTGGTAATATTTATTTTTATGGTGCGATAAAAAAAGCGCAATTGCTTTATAAACATAGAAGTTTATCTTAAATTTTCTTATGATGCAATCAAAAAAAAAAATGTGTATTTCTTTTTATAAAATCATAGATATCTTCTTACGATTCGATAATATTGTGTATTTTCTTTACAGATCGTTGCCGTTTAAGCTAATTTTTCTCATAATACGTTGAATAATGCGCATGCGCATGTACGCATTAGTACATTATCTTTATTAATCACAGACGCTTATGCCAATTTTTCTGACGCTGCAATTAAAAATCTAAAAATCTTTTTGTTAATTTTTCATAATGTTATTTTTTTTTTATCATATTTATGCGAACTTTGAGGTAATTAATTCAAAATCATTAACTTTTACGGCACTCTTTTAGTTTCATATATTGTAAAATATTAAAACACAAAAAAAAAAAATATTTGTTTTTTATTTTTTTATAAGCTCATATGATGCATGATTAAATAATAATTATTCTTATGAGAATGAGATAACACGTCCTAATAAAAAAAAAATGGGAGACTATTAGGTCATTATCAAAGAGAAATATCGAGAAAAATATAATGATGTTTGTTGTTATGGATAACACGGCTGAGTTATATAATCATGACATACCGTTTAAACACAAGCGAGCTTATGCATAATATTAAAAATTGATCAAAAGCGGACTAAATTTAGAAGTATCACTCGAATTCCCTTCCCTCTCTTAGTTAATTTTTTCTTAATTAGTTTTTATGATGCAATAATTTTGTGTAGGAGTGAAATATATTCTTATGGAATATGAATATGATAAATTGAGACATTAGGAAAGATACGTATGTAAATGTTGTGAAAGAGAGGAAAAGACGTCAATTATTATGGTAAAGAGAGTAAAATGCGGTTTAATACGTATGAAAATTAGTTTTTTCTATAAAGACAGGTGTATGTAATAAAATTTTCATTAGTCATTCGACTGTTGACGAGTAACGATCACTCGTTTCAGATATATAAATTCTCATATTGGAATAAATTAAATAATAATATTGAGTCTTATTTAAATAAATTATTTTTAACAATTAATAAAGTATACAGCAATCAGTGTATACATAATATATGTGTATATAGTAATCAGTATATACATTAGTGTATACATACATAATATATATCTATATAGTAATATTTAAAGCGTTCTTTGAATTTGAAGTAAGTAAAATCAATACAAGACGTTTCTTATATAACATTATTTAATCTATTTACCTCATTTTATTCTTGTTTTTTTACTAATAAGACATGGCATTCCAATGCAATGAATGCAATAAAACATTTACGATTAAGGATAATTTAACACGACATGTTAAATTTATGCATGATGAACTTGAACTAATGTGTGAGTTTTGTGGAAAGCTAATGAAGAACTTAAGAAACTTGAAATATCATCAACTAAACGATCATCAAATAAAAATGATTTTCAAGAATCCTGAGAAACGCCAACATTCTATGGATAATCGAGCTGATGTTATTACAAAGAAGGTTAAATTAAATAATGCACGTGAAATAGTTAATGTGCTAAATGATAAATTGATAAAATGTGAAACTTGTAATATTGATGTAATGAAGAAATATTTTAGTAACCATTTAAAATCTATTGAACATAAAAATAGAACATTAAAACAACACACAAATGATTTAAATATACAAATAACTTCAAGCGCATTTAAATCTAGAATCATTGGTTATCGTATTTCTGATTCATCAAACAGTCATATCAGCGTTAAAGAATTTATGGAATCTGTTAACCAGAAAGTAGTATCATTATTAGACGATCAAATACAAATACATACCAGTTGTAAAACTAACTTTGAACTGTTTGCATCATATATAAAGTATGACTCGAAGAATGAAGCAGAAAATGTTAGTACTGTTAAATGTTTCAACACTAAAAATAAAATTTTAACTAAAGGGAGCGATTTACAAAACATGTTTGATGAAATGGTACACATTTTAAATCAGCAAACTGAAGATTTCCAAGAGAAAGAATCTGGTTGGTCTCTAGAAAAAATTTTATTTCTAGAAGTAAATGTAAATAAATATAATCCTATGAGAGGATCTTCGTATATAGACTTACCAGCTAAAATAAAAAATAAACATGCTGTACTTAATATACAAAATAATGACCAAGCTTGTTTCGCGTGGTCGCTGGTTGCTGCTGTAAATTCAGATGTAAAACATCCCTGGAGAGTAACATCATATCCTGATTATAAAACCCAATTTATCTTAGATAACATTTCATTTCCAATGTCGTTTAATCAAATTTCTTTATTCGAGGAACTTAATAATGTTAGTATAAATGTATATGGAATAGAAAATGATGAAATTGTAGGACCTTTATATTATACTGGTTACAAAAGAACAAGACATATAAACCTGTTATATATAGAAGATGGTGAAAGAAATCATTACTGTTTGATCAAAAATTTGAGTAGACTAGTAGGTACACAATTATCCAGACACGTCAATAAAAAACACATTTGTGATAGTTGTTTGGTTTTTTTCCGAAATGAAAATCAATTAAATATACATATTAAATATGGTTGCAATAGAATAAAATCTATCCTTCCTACCGAAAGAAATGATATTTTAGAATTTAAAAATTACCATAATAAAATACGTGTCCCTTTCGTAATATATTGCGACTTTGAATCAATTTTAAAACCAATTGATTCATGTACCCCAAACCCCGCAAATTCATTTACAGAAAACATAGTAAAACATGAACCTTGTAGTTTTGCTTATTATGTTAAATGTTCATATGATGATAGCAAATCAAAATTTGACACGTTTAGGGGTGTTGATTGTGGTAAACACTTTATTGATAAATTAAAAATTGAATTAGAAACTATTTACAATGATATACACAAGAGTCTAAAAATGAAAAATCTTACAGTTGCGGAGCAATTAAATTATGATACCGCAAAGCATTGTCATATTTGTTTAGATAATTTTGAGGATTCTGATAACTATAAAGTTAGAGATCATTGTCATCTAACTGGAGGTTTTAGAGGAGCTGCGCACACTAAATGTAATCTTAATTATAAAATAGCTGATTTTGTGCCGATTGTTTGCCATAACTTAAGCGGATATGATGCGCATTTTATAATAAAAGAGTTAGGGTTTGATGATGAGCCTGTAGATCTAATAGCTCAAAATAAGGAACGATATATTTCGTTCACAAAACATTTTAAAATTAGCGATTGCAAAAAAATTAAACTTAGATTTATAGATTCATTTAAATTTATGTCATCTAGTATTGACAAATTATCAAACAATCTTGAAGACCACCAATTTACAGAAGTATCTAAAATGTTTCCAAACAAATGGCAATTTAATTTAATAAGACAGAAGGGTGTTTTCCCCTATGATTACCTTGACAGCTTTGAAAAGTTCAATGATTTAGTTCTACCCAAAAAGTCCGAATTTTTTAATAGATTGAATAATTCTGATATTTCTGACGATCAATATAATCACGCTATAAAGGTTTGGGATGAATTTAAGTGTAATAATTTAGGTGATTACTCTGATCTTTATCTAAAATCAGATGTCCTACTGTTAGCTGATATTTTCGAGAATTTTCGAGACGTATGCATGAATACATATGACCTAGATCCAGCTCACTATTATACATCACCTGGCTTAAGCTGGGATGCGATGCTGAAATATACTAAAATTAAAATGGAATTGTTAAAAGACATGAATATGTTGCAATTTATTAAAAGAGGTATCCGAGGAGGTTTAGCACAATGTTCTAAGCGATATGCTAAGGCAAATCATAAGTATATGAAAGAGTATAATAGAGAAATTGAATCTAAGTTTTTAATTTATTTAGATGCAAATAACTTATACGGTTGGGCTATGAGTCAGTCTCTACCATTTGCAAATTTTAGGTGGCTTTCTACTGATGAAATGAATAAGTTTGATATTAGCTTTGTAAGTGAAGAATCATGCAAAGGTTATATTCTTCAAGTTGATTTGGAATATCCCGATAAATTACACAAACAGCACAATGATTTCCCATTTTGTATGGAAAATATGAAACCTTTATACGAATCATCTAAGCAAAATAAATTAATTGCAAATCTTTTACCTAAGTATAATTATGTAATTCACCAAAATAACTTGAAACAGTGTTTGAAACAAGGATTAATATTAACCAAAATACATAGAATCTTAGAGTTCAATCAGAAAGCTTGGCTTAAACCCTATATTGATTTAAATACAAACCTTCGCGCTAAAGCTAAAAATTCTTTTGAAAAAGATTTTTTCAAATTAATGAATAATAGTGTGTTCGGAAAGACCATTGAAGATGTTGAGAAACGAACAGACATCAAATTATTAACACACTGGCAAAATATAGGTAAAAGATTAGGCGCTAATAATCTTATTAGTAAGCCTAACTTTCATTCGTCTTCAATTTTTTCTGAAAATTTGGTAGCAGTTCAGATGAATAGACTCTCCATAACTTACAATAAACCTATCTACGTAGGATTTTGTGTGCTAGAGTTATCTAAAACATTAATGTATGATTTCCACTATCAATATATTAAACCAAAATTTAATGAAAATGTAGAATTATTATATACAGATACAGATTCGTTAATCTATGAAATTATAACAGAAGATTTCTATAATGATATCAAAAATGATATTTTTGATTGGTTTGATACTTCAGATTATCAATTAGATAATCAATATGGATTACCTTTGGTAAACAAGAAGGTATTAGGAATGTTTAAAGATGAGTGCTGTGGGAAAATCTTAACAGAGTTTGTTGGAATCAAAGCAAAATCATATTGTCTAAACCTTGAGGATGATTATGAAATTATAAAGAAAATAAAAGGCGTGAAAAAGAATGTGGTTTCTGAGGCAATAACATTATCTGATTTTAAAAATTGTTTAAATAAAAATGAAACTATAATTAGGTCGCAGATATGTTTTAAAAGCATTAAACATAATTTGTATACACAATTGCTTAACAAAGTAGCTCTAACAAACTTTGATGATAAGAGATTTACAATTCCAAATTCTGTTAAAACTTTAGCTTGGGGTAACAATAAAATTAACGAATTCTATTTTCTTTAACATATAGTTACATTTATAATAAATTAAATCTAAAATAATAGATTAATTAGAATTGATTTTATGACATTTTAATAAAGTTAAATATTAAAAAATAAAGAAATAAATATATAAATGTAATTTAAATCATTTAGTAAAAATATTATTATGTTCACAACTTGTTTTGCTTTCATTCATTTGTGAATGTGTACTAAATTTCTATTTAAAATAAACGTAACAATATAATAACAAAAAAGAAAAAAAATGTATTAAAAATAATAATATAAAATATTTATGAATAAAGTACAATTTGATAAAATAAAAGTCTTTTTATTTACTATGTGTTTGAATCGAGTTAAACTGTATTGAGAATTAATTATCGATCAAATTTCTTTTTCTATAATATGTATCATTCAATGTATCATTGAGAATGGTTATTGAAAAAAACAAACAGCGTTCAAAAAATTGATAAATCAGGCGGTAAATAGATAAACCTTCAACGAGAGTTGTGCCGTGATCTGCCGAATTTTATTTTCATATTTTATACATATCTTTTTCTTGTATGCTTTCTTACTAGTTTATGAATTGATTGTTGTTGTTTTATAGTATTTCGATTATTTATACTATTTTGTATTCGAAGTAGCTAGAATTTTTTTTGAAATTTTAGAAAGATAAAATCAATTAAACCAAGAAACCGATTGACATCGAGACATTTTAAATACTATAAAACAGATAATGAGCTTTCATCAGTTTTTTATTTTGTTGTATTTTTGGTTGTACATACATACATCACATAGCATAATTGTGCAACTCAGCTGTGTTATCATTATCAATAACAGCGAATGTTAATTTTATTTTCTTGATATTTCTTTTTGATAACGTCTTATTTTTTATTGTTTGATCTCATTCTCATGAGAATAATTAATTTGTGATTATCAACTAAATGTGTTTGTGGTGCTGCATCTTTCATTGCGCATGCTCATTTCTTCTCTTCTAACAAAATGGTGTTAAAACTAGTTAGAATACAATCGCTTCACTTGATTAAACTTTAATATAAAGTTCGTAGTATTTTCTGAATTAGAGTTTATGAACTGTTGGTACAGATATGTATAAAATAAAATCTCTATATGAACCTAAAAACTTATCTGACATTTTATTTTTTCTTTTGAATTATTTTGCAGTTAGAAGAGAGAACAGTAGACATTGAAAATGAATTACAATGTCACACACTATCTTACATGTTGTTTATATTAATTAAGCAATGAAAAACGTAAAATTATTACAATCGGTTATTTTCCCTTCTCAATTTATTATTTATATAGTGAACCCTATGTACTCTTTACTTCTGTAAGTTCAACTCAGTAAAGAAAATATTTTTTTACGTAGCGAAAATGATATCAGCGGTTCTGCTGTATATTTTACTCATTAATTTATTATTCTCTAGGTTAGATGACGATGTCGCACTCTCGAATTTTGTTTTATTAATTGAGAAAATGAGAAAAATGTAATATTGCGAATTTGCGATGCGATCGGGTTATTTTCTCTTCTCGATTTATTAGTTATACAGTAGTCTTTGCTTTTGCAATTTCAGCTCAGTAGAGAAAGTATTTTTAATATGATGAAAATGATATCGGCGGTTCCACTGTACATTTTACTTACGATTTTCTTATTCTCAGTGTTATTTGTATGGAAATAAGATTTGGGATGGATGATATTTGGGATGGTCCAAAACCATCCAAAACACACTACTGACGATCAAATTAGTATTATATATTTTATAAACATTATTCTCAGATTCCCTTCAAAATTGACATTTGTGTTCAGTATTAGTTTGCAAATCATCATGGAACGAAACACAGTTACGCAGCGTTTAGAAATTGCTAAAATTTATTACTTTATTAGTTTTCCAGGAGACATTAAAAATTCGTTTATTCGTTCAAATTTAACTTTCAAATACTTTTTTTTATTAATTTAGTGCTCATGTTTTATTTAATTAATTTCTTTCATTTGGGTTCATGCACTTAATACTTGTTTGTAAAGTTAATTTATTTAAAAACAAAAACTAATTTTGTATGAGGTTTTTTCTCCAAAAATTTGTTATTTTTATTTAAATCATTTATTTTAATTGTGGGCTTGCTACAATTATTTTCTGAGAAAATAGTTTAATGTTTTAATAGTTAATTCCTGAATAGATGGTAGAAATTCTGGGGTGATATTCTGGGATGAAAAAACAACTGCCATGATGATTAACCAAATGTAGTGTAGTAAAATAGATCAATTTGTTACGGTGGAAAATGTTCATTGAATATAAAATTAATTTTCTGCACTAAAGTTATCTAACTATTTAATGTTATAAACTCTAACAAAACCCCCAGCATAATAAAATTTGATTCCCACCCATCGATAAAGTAACATGACAGAAACATAAACTGTAACACACACACACACACACAACATGATTTATAAAAACTTTATTCCGATAACAAAAATAATTCAATTCTCCCATACTGTTTCCGTTTAATGAGCTATTTAGAGCTTTTTATTCTAGCTAATGTGCGCTTTTCAAAAACATGCAACAAAAATATAAATTTATGTTGGGTTTGCCAATTTTTCTCTAAATTTGAGTTGAAGCTGCTCGTATATATTTTGTATGTTAAGAACACATCATATAATTATTAACAATTTAATCTCATGACATGAACTTTTATATTTTTCTGTACAAAATAATTATTTGTTGGGGTTGTTGGTGTGGCTGTTCTAAGCACAAAACAGCTCTTCCTTTTTCTGTTTAGTAGTGTTTTCGTTTTTCGGTATTCTCGTATTTGGCATAGGATAACAAAAATTCTATGAGGAGAAAAAAAGTTTTACGGAAATAAAGTTTTTATGAAAATAATAAGCTTTTTTGTGTTGCCTTTTGTTTTGTCTAATTTCAGGGTTTTATGCTTTCTTATCAAAAATAAAAATTATAGGAAAATTAGCACAAGGAAAATAAACAACCAAAGTTATAGAGATGGAAAAAGTTTTTTCTATGTAACAATAATAATTGTGTTGTATATATTTTGTAATAACAATAATAATAGAGTATGTCACAGAGGTTGTGTTTAATTAAATAAATTGGTACGGTTAAGGTAATTATGTACAGGTGTGAAGGAAAGGTGACTTAGGGCGGAAAATGCTATGTTACAAAATTTTTTTTAACTGTTGCGAATTTTATTTATAATTTCGTTAAAATCATTTGACCTTTAATTATAACAATAAGACTGTGGTCTAAGACACACTCCGAAGCTATTATTTGAAATGTAATATTTTGTTGTTTTCTCTAGCGAGCAAGCAATACAATAATATTAAATTGAGCCTTAAAATTTCAAACTAAGAGTTTAAATACGGGCGCTAAAATTGTATAACTGGACGTTGTTTCGGCCCAATTTAAACGGATTATTAATCAAAATTAAATAACCTTCCATAATTGGTACAATATTCCATGATTTGACACAAAACATTTTTTTTGTGCATTTGTCCTGCTAAAATTTTAAACCTTCAATCGACGATTACACGAAAACTGCGGCCAAATTCCGGTTCGGTGGTAAATTTACCATTATGGTTTTTATTAGTCGAAAATATGCAATTGGTATAAAAACCCAGAAAAGCGATTCCTGTTAAATGACTGAGAAAATAAAACCCATAACTAATGTCAAAAAACACCATAAGAATTTTTTTCATGAGAATTGGTTGGTTTTTTATTTTCCTATTAAAAAAATATTATTTTGATAGCGGTAACCTCAAGATTTATTTTATATTAAGTATATATTGAAACATAAGTGGAGATAAAGATGACAAATCACTTAAAGCAGCGCTAATCCTACAAAATTTCCACAAAACATTAAATATTCCGACCACTTATCAAAAATTCCAGCTGGGCACGGATCATCCGTTTCCTTGTATATAATTTGACAACGATAGTAATTCCCTTTACATAGAGATTCAATGGCATCGTTAATTTCGTGTATCGCTAAGATATATTGAACCGCGCTTAGTGCATATCCCTTTTCGATGCACTGGTAGCCGTACGCTTTATATAGGTGGTTCTCCAAAATTCATACGGTGAACCGGCGATGATTCAGTCAACTGCTTCCTTTCGATTTTAGTTAGGATTTAGGATTATAATTCACCCATAATTTGTGGTAGCAGAATATTTCCGATTATATTCGATACGGATCTTTTTAAATTTTTCACTGAAAATAGAATTAAGTTAAAATTCAATTAATTTTGTATTTTATTTTGAATATTTCTTACAATCATTTTGTATTATATACATATTTATATTTTATGTATTTTGATGTGTTTGCTCATCGCAAGAAAAACAATTTCTGTCAAAATATATAACCCAATGGACCAAAAAACGTAATTTATTAAATTTTTCCCAGGTTAAAACTCATTTGTTGAACAGGAATCGAAAATTTTATGGTAATGCTAAATGACTGGTCGAAAATAAAACCATTACCATTTCTCATTACAATTTATCATTGAACCGGAATTTGGGTGCTGGACATTGTTTCGGCCCAATTTAAACGGATTATTATTTGAAATTAAACAACCTTTCATAATTGGTACAGTATTCCATGATTTGAATCAAATTTTTTTTAGTGCATTTGTCCTGGCAAAATTTTAAACGGGAGTTGCCTTTGTCTTTCATATCGACCAGACGTGTTTTTGTTTTTTCATTTATTTTAATTTTTGATTTTTAATTTTTATAAAATAATTTTGAGTTATTAGTTTTCTATAATAATCACGAGTTACTAAGCGAACTGTGTGGTTTTGTTTTGAAAATGTTAAAATATTAAAGTATTAAAAGTGCTAAAATGTATTTTTAATTGTGAAGACAGCAAATTTTGAGGTTATAAAAATACCAGATGGAGAACCTAAATGGTCACAATCATGAGAAGTCGAAGTAGTTCTGGAGTCTGATTGGACTGCTACCAAAGGATTGTGCATCATTTGATTATGAATCATCAGCAACCAGTTACTGGATTGTTTCCAACTAGCTCAACTTATCCTCATGCTTGGAAAGTACGCAGACGTAGCCTCATTTATTGGGGGGCGTGGCGAAGTGGTAATGGTGTTATTCACCCTGATGGGCAGGTAAGGGATGCATACAGCCCACGTAAAGTCTACCGAAGTTTGGTATGTATACTATTTAGAGCATAAGGAAGGTACATGTGACAGTGGCTGTATGCATCAACCTCTTGTGTTTTTCGTTTTTTTTTATCTGGTCTGTTAATGAACTTTTGTCTTATAAATGGAATGTTTGCTACGTCATGTTTGCGGTAATAAGATTTATGTATTGTGTTTGCGGTGTATAAGTTGTTTCCGGAGAGGGGAACACCTGTGGTATTTGATCTCATCGGCAAATTTCACTCACTTTTCTGACATTCGAATTTTCTGATTTTGTGAATGGTTCCTTGGATATTGCAATTTTTAGTTTATTGCAAAGGCAGGTCTTGCGGATTGAATGTTCAGGGATGTTTCATTGTATGTATTGTACATGCAGTGCTTATTATTATTTTTATTTCGTATTTGTATGTTGGGAGAATTCAAAATTAACAATTACAAAAAAAAATGTCAAATATGACATTTCAAATAAATTACACAGAGTCCTTTGATTGCAATTTAGAGTTATCGAGGTTTATCAAATGTTTATTATTAATACTTTTATTCATTTTAGTTCGTGATTAAGCTTATATATTTGGTTCTAATGAACATTTTTGATTACTACATTTTAGATAGTTTTTCAGGGATCATGGCATTTCTTTAATTAAATGGTTTTCTAGGTTGTTTTGGGAGACTGTAAATTGGTGAAGGTTTTGATTATATTGTTCTGGGTTGGATAAATAATTATCGCTGGTTGTTGTTTTTATGATTTATTTAATACGATTAGGTGATACGATACGATGAAGGAACATACAGTTGTGTTAGCAACTTATTATTAATTCTATCATCTTACAGATTCGTGATTGCTTTAAAAGTTTTATTTAATTTGTTTAGGTGTTGGGGTTCTGGAGCTGTGCCAAACATCCATTATTGATCTTATATTGCAGATTAGCTTTTTTTGAAACCATTTGGAATTAGCTACACGATAGATATGCTGTTATGATTAAAAATTACATTCCGATTTCAGAAGTAGTTAAAAACTTTATTGGACTATTTTGTAGTATAGAGACCTCTGTTTTTCCAGTGGCTTGGCTCCTGTTTTAGTTAGGCGTTTAAGTAAGAAGTTTTTAATTATTAATATTGCATCCAGTGGGTGGTATTTAATAATAATTATTAATTTAATTTTTTTTATTATTTTAGATTTTTCTTTAGATTTTATTAAAAATAGGTATTAACGAAAATTCAAGAAGATAAGTTTGCAGAGTTAAATAACTATTTTTAATTTTCAGATGACTGGAAGTTTTTCAGTTACATGATTATTAATTATTTCGTAGTTAGAATTGTGTCATTGTGTTACTAACTATCGACTACTTACGTGTCTGTAACCGGGTCGAGTCTCACCTTACTAACATAACCTTTCCTATCCCTCCTTTTTTGTTATGTGTAATACAAGTGTACGGTGGGCCCCGGCCATATCTGGTATTATTTGTCAAATGACTTGGCCGTACATCTCAATTAAATCAATCAAATCAAATCAAATCAATTTGTCCTGGCAAAATTTTGAAAACTGGACGTTGTTTCGGCCCCATTTAAACGGATTATTATTTAAAATTATATAACTTTTCATAATTGTTACAATATTCCATGATTTGAAACAAAAAAAATTTCCTTTCAAACAAAAGTGCATTTGTCCGGGTAAAAAAACAGTCGATTTCAATCGACGATTACACGAAAACTGGACGTTGTTAAAAATTAAATTATCTTTCATAATTGGTCAAATGTCATCATTTGAAACAATTTTTTTTTGTTCATTTGTCCTGGTAAAATTTTAAACCTTCAATCCACGATTACACGAAAACTGGACGTTGTTTCGGTTAAATTAGAGATTAGTGAATAGAGATTGGTGGTGTCGATACATGACAATCCTCTAATTATATTGTACGCTGAAACAATCGGCTGTAGTGAAGTTAAGTAATCTGTTTCCTATCGTTCTCAAACTTTTACTAATATTTAGTAAATCGGTCTCCAAAGCTACCGTACAAGTGGCGCAGTGGTTAAAGCTTCGGCATTTGGACCGGGAGGTACTGGGTTCGAATCCCATCAGAGGCAGGATGTTAATCGAATTTTCTTCATCGATTACGATCGGTGATGATAATAAACACAACTTTGACCCTCTGTTGGAGTGCAGAATTCAGCGCCGATCCACCGTTCATGTCAGTGTGCAGGTTGACATGGAGCTTGCAATGTGCAGGTGGTATACCATGTAATTGTGTGAATAGGTGAATAGGGTGGGTGTGTGCGTGATTGAAAAAGGGAGTATTAATTGACCTTAAAAGAACATTAAATCCACTGGATGATTAATACTTTCTTTAATAAATTTAATTAAAAAAAAAAAATAATAAGCTGAATATGAGATTTGTCTAATACATTCAAAATTTAGATCTCCTTTAATTTTTTATAGCATCAATTAAACATTTATTACGTTCCCCTATATTGAGATAAATACCACTATTTAGCAACCCAGGATATTATATAAAACCTTACATGCTGTTATGGTTGTAATCTAAGGTTTTTTTGTTAAGTAAACACCAAACAAAAAGTTATTATCCTTTTAAATCTTCTATACATGCAAACACCGCACACAACCTTTATTTAAGTCCTACATTATAACACATATTTTTAAAGCATTATCGTATATGTAAGGCTACTGTAAATAATGAATCGGTTTATACTGTACGTACTCCTAAAAATATTATAAATTTTAGGAACGAAGCGATATGTTACGTATGGGCAGCATCCTTACTACATTATATATAAAGGATATAAGCAGATTTTTATTAATTGGAGATAGGAACGATATTGGTCTATACGATTAGAAATTTATTCTAAATAGTTGTATGTACGTTGTATATTACCATTTCGGAAAAGTAAAGCAGTGAAAACTTCTAACTTGAAATCCTTGGTACTTTAGCACATAAATCTCCAGATCGATATTTACCAAATATTAAGTGAAATTTATTACATCCCAATGTATAACATTTTTCATATTTAAAATGAAAATAATTTTCCACCATTGTTAAGATTTTGTATTTATATATACAATATTTGCTGCTTTACATTATATATGTACGAAAATAATTGGCAGTTATTTATGGCTTTTAATTACAACACGATTTATGGATTTATAAATCAAACAAAAATGCGAGAGAAAGCCCACTAAAGTAGTTGTATACCAGCGTTATATAATACAGATATCATCGCCCGTGTATAATTAACGGATCACCTACCGAAATTAAAGCGAAACGAACAAAAAAAAAATCAGTTTAATTTATCATCTTTTCACCAGAGCTTTTTCACTTTGGCCATTATAATACCATTAATATTACTATATAGCACAGTGTCGCATTTATTTTTATCTTGTCTAATCCAATCTAATCCAAATATTTACCATTTTTTTTTCTTTGTTTGTTACTCTCGATTTAATTTACCTTAAAAAATTGTATTTTTCCAAAAATAAAATCATTAAAAAGCTCGTTTAGAAGAAACAAAAAATTATTTTCCTTTTTATTTTCGTCTACACCGTTTGTTATAAAGTGTATTGTGTGACGATGATGGCGCACGGTGGTATGGTACTCCTGTAGTTGATGGTGTTTTGTTTTGTTTTTCCGGTAAACAAGAAGATTTTTTTTTTTGTTTTGTATACAATTTAATTTATTTCAGAGGATTACATATTATATTTTCAACCCTCCTCCGACGTACTTGCCGAGTATTTTCTGACTGTACACCACCTACTTGATATTATTAAAGTGAATTTGTAATGATAAATTTTTGGGTATAAAATTCCGGGAGATTGAATCAATATTTCTACCCTGAAAATACTTGTATACCTAATGGAATTATTAATAAAAAAAATTTTTTTAATCATATTGTTTATGTTTTGGTGTTTCCATAAAAATTTTCTATAAGTGAAAAAAAAAAATTGCAGAACCATCACATCACACTTTTGTGTAAAAAACGTGTATACGTTCGCATTTTATTGTAAATCACCGGTGATTAATTATTACGTGGAAAATCTGTATAATACAAACAGCAAATTTTTTCATTTTGTTTTCTTTTTCTACGTTTTTATGTAAATATTAATTTAACAAATGTTTTTAATTTTTTTTTTTTTTTGGGAAAATTTTATAATTTTTGGGAAAATAAGACATTAATAAATTTTTTTACTAACTTGCCGCATTTGTTGGTTCAATTTGGTACTTTTGTGTATGGCTTATTCCATTTCATAAATTATTCAAATGACTATAATTTTATATATGGAAATACGTGTTCGTTTTGATGATAAATTAGACCTCCTAATTAATATTTTTTACGACTGGTAATATTTTAAGTGTACGAGGTATTCGTATTTGCTTCTAAATTATTAATACATTTGGTGCTCACAACGTGAACGTTTTTTGTTACTTCATAAATAGATATTTGTAATACGGTTACCAAAAAAGATTAGCGGAGTATAAAATTAATATGGAAACAAGACACGTGACCCTTTAATTTGTAGTTCAATTCTGTAATCTTCTTTGATCGCTTGAAACCAGAATGAATTCATTTAATGCTTAACATTATGAGGGACGGACACCTCCGCATCATGATTGGATCTTTTACGATGGAGGTAGAATCTACAGGTGTATTGTCTACACTGCATTGATAATTAATATTCTACATGTGTAGACAATGTTTGTATACCATGTATATAGATAATTCAAAAAATTGCGTAGACAATGTAGGTAATGTAAACAATGCGTAAACAATGTTGAAAATTACTGTTTCTTTTATTAATTAGCAAAATTCTATGATTTCATTGTCACTGGAACCATTTCAAAGTGGGTTGTTCTATTCTTACGTCGCATGACAACTTTAAACACCATTAAAATGTTTAACCAAATACTGCGCCATCAAACTGTCAAATAAAAATAAAATGTTAAAAACAAAAAAAACGGGGTTTCCCTTAAATTTTGAAAAATTGAAGTGAACTGGTATGGTTACAAATTTAATTTAAAATCTTTTAGTTCATAATTATTTTTCTCGTAAATTATATACTTTTCAAAATATTTGCAAAATACAAAAAAGCTCGGCATAATTTTACTTAACGTATACATCGAGAAAATCAAGTAAGGAATATAAACTTGAAAAATGTTCACTTTTTTTATTTTTTCAATGTTTTTTAAAAATTTTATTAATAATAACTGCTTCGTCAACCTTGCAGACACAAATGAAAGAGATTCTATCGCTCTTTTCGCTTCTTTTGATAGTGCCACAAATGTTAAAAGAATCAACGAATCGAAAATATAATTTTTTTTAATGTAATTTTAATTCGTTGTATACCTTAGAGAGAATGGGGGTTGCCCCCAAACCCCCGCTTTTCCACAATTTATACAATTCTTTAATTGAAAACTAAGTAAAAAAAATAATTGAAAAAATTTCGAAATTTTCCTGGAAAAAATTGCAAAATTTTCCCGGAAAAATTACTTGTACTGTCGAAAAAGTGTTAAGATACAATTCTAATATCAAAATTTTTCTAAAAATTACACATTTGTACGTATTTTGAATAAAATAATACGAAATTTTTTAAGTGATTGTTTTCCTGGAAAATGGGGTAATTTTCCGAAAAAATTTAGCTTCCTCCTCCTAAAAACTGTTGATAAACAATTTTGTATTTAAAAATTTGTACTCTTTACCTGATTTTCTCGATGTATACGTAAAGTAAACTTTAGCCAAAAGCTCTTATGGAAACTGCCACTTCCGGTGAAACGATTTCGATCTCCCAATTTATGAGATAAAATTAAGCATGAGTCCCGATCAGTCAAAATATGTCTATGTTGTAGGGAAGCTACAGATATTTAGTTGGCACAGCACCACGCACACACACACGCAGAGATTTCTAAAAAGTAGATTTTTTTTGTCGCCGATGAAGCGAAAAATCACGGGGTTTTCCCAATTTATGAAAAAACTATGAAGTTTCACTCCAATTAGTAATTCCTTCTGAGCTGTATAGAGGACACATTCATTTATTCAAATAACTCAAGGTCGACAGTTTTCATGATTACTATATAAAAAAATGAAGGGGTGCAATTATTTTGGCCAACACCCAAAATTGTTTTACCACAAATGTTCATAGATATCGGAATACATTACACTAATTTCTAAAGTAAACAATTTAACTACCGAATTTGCACTAAAATTTGTTTTAATCAAAAATAATTGTGTTTCTGCTTAAATTCCAGAAAAAAACGCCAACGCTTTCCCAATTTTCTGAAAAGAGCTTTAGGTCTGAATTATATGCTAAATTTTGCTGATATACAGTTTTTTTTATCAAACCTCTTCATTTCTGGAAAAATTAAAATGTAATCGTTTTTTCATAAATGAAAAAGCTTCCATGGAAACTTCTACTTCCGGTAGATCGATTTCGGCCAAAAATCACTTGCATCTTCCTATTTATGGTCAAATCTTAAATTTGAAATTTCATCGTGACTAATCAATCCGTAAAATAGGGACCAAATTCTTACTGAAAAGCCGTTTTTGCCAAAAACAATGTTTTTGCCAAACAATCGCTTCCGCTTAAATTTTGGAAAACTAATTTGGACCGGGATTGTTGTAAAACTAATTTAGAATCTTTTAGTATATTCCGTTTTTCTCGTAAATAATATACTTTTCAAAAAACATGCAAAAACCAAAAAATCCTATTGAAGCTGTCTCTTCCGGTATAGAAAAACGAAAAAGCTCATATGGAAGTTGTCACTTCCCCTGGACCGATTCTAGCCACAATTCACTAGAATCTCCTAATTTAAGAAAAAAATCTTAAATATCAAGTTTCATCTTGATGTCTCAGTCCATTTGTGTTCTACTGGATCGAATTTTGTTGCAAAGCAGTTGTTTTGTCAAAAATCGTCATTTCCTCTTAAATTCTGGAAATTTGACCGTACCGGTAAAATTAATTTAGAACATTTTAGTTAACAATCGTTTCCTCGTAAATGCTGTACTTTTCAATATATTTGCAAAATTTTAAAAATCTCCTATAAAAGCAGCCACTTCCGGTGAATCGATTTCGTTCTAAAATGGCTGGAATGTTCCAATTTAAGAAAAAAGCTTATCTTGATCAGAAAACCATCTGAGCCGACATTTAGCCTGTATGCACACATTTATTTTTTACAAAGACCTTTTTCTTGCTTCAGCGATATAGCGAATGATAAATGTGCAAAAATCTCGAGGTCAAACTATTTCTTATTACTATACCCTTTTTAGCGAAATATCAAGCATAACGTTTGGTATGAGTGTCAATACTTTGAATATTACACTCACAGAAAACATTCATAAAGCTTCGGCCAACACATAAAATATCAGCAAATTTGCCTAGTGAAGACCCTAGCATAAACAAAACATTTCGCGAGTTTTAAACGTGTGTACCATGCATCACTGATCAGCAGATTAAACCATTCAAAATACTTCAACGATTATAAAATTCATCTACCGGTCAAAGTGACTTACTGATAGCGAATCCACTGAATACTTTTTGAGGGGCTTATGGCTGGTTTGGCGATGAAACGCAAGGAAGCGGAAATGTTATTTGATTTTGAGCCTTATTTACGAATAATGGCTCATAGTCAAAATATATTTTTATAATCAACTGGTTTATAATAAATATACCTTTATATTAGTAGTCTTATGTCATACCAACATTAAAACTACTAATAGCGACAGCTAAGGTCATATCGAGACTACATGGCAAATTTTGGGAAAAATTTTTAGTTTAAAATTTAAACCTTAAAATTTCCAATACATTCTGTTATTTTTCTAATAGCTAAGGTAAGGTCATTATAAGACGAAATAGAATGTTTGGGAAAAATTTATAGATTAGAATTTTCACAATAATTTTTTGATTTTCTGCGGCCCTATACATTTTTCTCAGTTTCTGGCCAATGTCTCATAAACTCCCACAGAAAATCAAAAAATTATCGTGGAAATTCTATTCTATAAACTTCCCATAAATTTTCCATATATACCTAAGGTTGGGTTAAGATATATAATGATGACTCAGTTGGCCAATTAATTTTAAAAATTGTCCCCACTCCTGGATGTGAAGCTCCTGATTATTTCTTCATACTGAGATGATCCCAGAATAACAATTTCTTTTTCTGAAAATGTGTAAAGATTTAGGGATATCTCAGTTGTCATAAGAATTTTTATTATATTTGGTTAAAATACTAGATTGTCGCCACCCCTGAATGTGGATGAAAACTTTTTCTAACTGACATGGTATCTAACTAACTTCCTAAATATCAAAGCTTGTGTTAAGATCTCTATCGATATCACAGTTCACCTAAGAATTTTTTTATAACACCCCATTGTTGTGTTAAAATATCTTGGAATATCTCAGTAGGCCTACAAATTTTTATTATATTTAATCATAATTTTAAATTGTATAATTTTCCTAAATTGGAAGAGCTCTCTATCAAGGGATAGATACAAATGATTTTTTTCTTTCTTTTTTTTTTTTTTGTTTCATTATCCTCAACTTACACCCCATATATCTGAGATTGTGTAAAATCTCTAGAGATATTTCAGTTAACCTAAGAATTTTTATTATATTGTGGTCATAACACAAAATTCCTCTTAATTATTTTCAACCCTGGAAGGGGAACTCCTGATTATTTTTCTAACTGTCTTGATCCTGAACTAACACTCCATTAATCTGACATTGTGTTAAGATCTCTTGTGATAATTGCCCACACCCGTGCATGTGGTGCTTTTGATAATTTTTCTAACTGACATGGTCCCAAACTAATACTCCATATATCTGAGGTTGTTTTAGGAGCTCTAGGAATATTTTTGTTGGGTTAATAACTTTTATTATATTTGGTCAAAATATTAAATTGATAAATTGTCTCCACACAAGGATGTGGAGTTCATAATTATTTTTTATATCTGACATTGGCTCATACTTAAACTACATATACATGAGTTTGTGTTAAGATCCCTCAGCGGCGCTATTCTGGATTTCCCTGGAAATATGAAATTGAAATTTTCATTTTTCTAGCCTACAGAAGGAATATGTTTTGTGCAAAAATTATCAAAACAAAGTTAATTGGGAAACTTTTGTTCCAAAAAATTTGTATAGGGAAAAATATTTTCTCATTTAACTTTGTTTCGAAAATATTTACACCAAACATACTTCCTCCGCCAAAGGCTCCTCCGTCAATTAATGTATTCGGCATAGCAGAATTTGCTAGTATACAAAATATATTGAAATCAGTGACCACTAAGGAGTATACAGAGTAGTGTCACTAAACAATAACTTGTGGAAAATCAATACACCAGATTCCGATACATAGAGCTCTAACCATAAAGCTCAACGAAGAAGGTAAAGAATGGTTCACATATCAAGATAAAAACAACCGTGCAATTAAGGTTATGGCGAGAGGCCTTCATCCAACGGAAAAGAAGGAGGATATAATGGAGGACCTAAATGCAAAAGACCTGCAAATAGAAGATGCAATAAATATCCTTAAACGAGAGAGAGGTGAGATCAATGAATTAAGAAAAAGAAGGCTCCCACTCTTTATGCTTACTTTTAATAAAAGGGAGAACGTTGAAAAAAATTTCAACATCAAAGCAATACTAAATATGAGGGTAATAAAATAGAACACCTCAAGAAAAATACGAGGTTAATACCTTAATGCAAAAAATGCAAAGGTTTCAATCACACGCATAAATATTGCGGTCGGGAGCCTAGATGCGTAAAATGTGCCGGAAAACACAACGCGAAAGAGTGTAAGGAAAGTAGAAACAACCCTGTAAAATGCATAAACTGTAAACTATTACTGATGACCCTCTCGAAAGGATATGCAGAAGCATAGAAGCCATAAATGCTAGACTAGCAAAGCAAGAATGTGGTCTAGAAGCTTTATATAAGCGTCTAGAAAAGCAAGAAACCACTAACGGGGCTATATTAAAATGAACAGAACATTAAGAATTGTCACTTGGATCGTTAACGGACTAGCGCAGCATGTTCCAGAGCTAGAAATCTTTCTAAATTTAGAGAAAATAGGTATATGCCTTATATCGGAAAGTCATTTTACAGAAACATCATTCATTAAAACTCGTGATTATGAATGTTACCGTGCTATTCAACCAAGAGGAAACGCGAGGGGGAGATCATCAGTAAAAGTGAAAAAGAATATCAAACACTATGAAAAACCTGGTATCGAAGAAGAAAGTATGCAAGTTAAAACGGTTAAAGTCAAAAATAAGTAAAATTAATGAATACAGTATTTCCTCTATCTACTGCCCTCCACGCTATAATCTAAACAAAGAAGATTATAACAGACTCTTTAGATCACTATACGATTTAATTTTTTTATTGGTGGTGATTTTAATGCAAAACACACCTATTGGGGATCAAGACTTACAACTCGTAAAGGAATAGAGCTTTTGGAAGCCGGTCGGGTAAACAACTGCGAGTTCCATTCTGGAGGTAAACGAACATATTGGCCTGCTGATCTAAATAAAATGCCACATCTAATTGATTTCTATGTAACAAAAGAGATTACCGATGACTATATGTGCCTCAAATGTGCATTTGAACGAATTAAAACGAACAGGACGTACTTAATAATACTAATCAACGAGCAGCATGACAAAGTTCTCCTACTAATCATACCGAATCCCGTAGGAATCAAAATTACCCTCTTGGAGTCAGGGGATTATTTAGAGAGAAATGAAAGGCACGAAAGACCTGGCAAGGAAATGCGCATCGGAAAACAAAAGAATTCTCAATTATCTATGCAATAAACTGAAACAACTTATAAAAGAAATTAAAAACGAAACTATTCATAAATACTTAAGTGGTCTCACCGAGCATAAAGACACTGATTACTCTCTTTGGAAAGCAACAAAGGGATTAAAAAGGACCAAAATGCATGTGCCGCCTATTAAAAATGAGGAAGGAACCTGCGCCAAAAGTGACAAGCTAAAAGCCATTTTATTTGCGGCTCACTTGGAAGAAACCTTTCAACCGTTACCCAGGCAAACTGCAGATGAAAATATAACAACAATTAGCAAAATTGATGACCATAATATACGATCTGTAAAATTACGGGAATTGAAAGAGGAGATCAAGTACAATTTAAATGCAAAAAAAGCTCCAGGTGACGATGTAATTACTGCCCAAGTTGTAAAAGCCATTCCCGAGAAGGGATTACGAAAATTGGTTGTAATAATCAATGCTTCCTTCAGACTAAAATATGTCCCACAGCAATGGAAGGTTGCTGAAGTAATTATGTTTCCTAAACCAGGCAAACCAGCAAACGACTAAAAGTCGTACAGGCCGATTTCACTAATTCCTGTCATTTCAAAATTATTAGAAAAATTGCTGCTCAAGAGGCTTAAGCCAATAATAAAAGAACGAAATTTAATTCTGCCCCACCAATTTGGATTTGGGGAATAACGGACATGATAGAAGATGCACTTGAGAAAAAGAAAATATGTTCCAGTATCTTCTTAGATGTAGCACAAGCTTTCGACAAAGTTTGTCACCAAGGACATGAATTTGAATTGCATCAAGATCTACCTAAACAGTTCTATCAAATTCTTAGATCGTACATCGCAGTTCGGCATTTCCGTGTAAAATATAACGGAGAGTACTCTGAACTAAAGAGAATAACAGCAGTCATACCACAAGGTAGCGTATTGGGACCTCTACTGTATATCTTGTGCACCAGAGATATGCCAAATACAGAAGGTGCTACCATAGCAATATTTGCACACGATACAGCTATTCTGACAACTGAAAAATGTATATCAGAAGCAACGACAAACCTTCAACAGGCAACCGACTCAGTGAGTAGCTGGACAATGAAATGGTGCATTAGCCTAAACGAAGTAAAATCGGTTCAAGTACACTTCACAAACCAGAAAGTTAACTGGATTCCAGTGGAACTCAATTCAAGGCAGGTTCCAAATGCAAATACAGCCAAATACCTCGGCATGACTCTCGATTGCAAGCTTAGATGGAAAGAGCATGTCAAAAAGAAAAAAGAACAATTGAACATGAAATATATTAAAATGTATTGGCTAGTATGAAGAAATTCTGAGCTTACAATACACAATAAATTGCTATTATATCGGCAAATACTTAAACCAGTATGGACCTATGGTATTCAGCTTTCGGGTTGTACCAAGAAAACAAATACACAAATAATACAATGCTTTCAAAACAAAGTGCTGGGTGGCATTGTCAACGAACCATGGTACATCAGAAATGATAACCTACATAGGGACTTAAACATCGAATATATCAGAGAAGAAATAAAAAATCATGCAAAGAAACACATTCAGCGGATATCTCGACACCAAAATGCCGACATACGAAGTTTGTTGGACACCACCAATGCCGTAAGAAGAATTCAAAGGCAGAAACCTTTAGAACTGGGCAGTTCTATTTAATCAGGACAGAGAAATAAAATAAATTATGTAAATTCAAACGGGAGTAACGATTGGGTTGCTGCCCGTCAAATGTGAATATTTATTTAAGAAAGATAAGTTACCAAATGATTTGTAAATCAGTTGTAACATAAATTATAAATATAAATATAAATTATCAATAAAAACCAAAACATACTCTCTACAATTTGGATAAAAATACTTTGAAAATATTTTTCTAAATTTCCTATTCCCAGGGAAAGCCAGAATAGTGCCACAGTTTGCCTAAGCGCTTTTATTATATTTGTTCGTATTTCTAAATTGTATAAAATGTCCCCACCCCTGGGCGGGGAGCTCCTGATTATTTTGTTTTTTAACTGACGTGATCCTCACATGCATGAGGTTGTGTTAATATCTCTAAGGATATCCTATAAGTTAGCCTAATTTTTTTTATTATATTTGATCAAAATACATGTTTCTATAAATTGAACCTCCCTCTGAATGAGGTGCATCCTAATACATTTTCTAACCGACATGGTCCCAAATTAGCACCTATTATACCTAAGATTGTGTTAAGATCTCTAGGCCTCCGTTAGTTGGCCAAAGTCTTTTATATTTTATTTGGTCATAATACAAAATTTTATAAATTGTCGCAACTCCTGGACGGGGACCTCCTGAACATTTTTTCTAATTGGTGTGGTCCGTATCTAACAGCCCGTACACCTATGGTTTGTTTGGTCTCTAGAAATATCTCTTTTTCAAGAATTCTTCGAAAATAGTTTCTTCTACTAAATTTTATATCATGTTGCTTGATATTATGAGTACGATTTATTTTTGCTGTATGAATTTGAGTATCTTTCCCTTAGCGGTAATTGCAACATAATTTTTTTCAATGTCTAATCACATACTTTTTAATTACATATTTGCATTTCGTTCCCTGAATTAAGACAAATTAGTACAATAAGTTTGATAATTATAATGTAGGTTTTTTTTTATTTTGGGAAGTTTAAATATATTTTTGAGTCAAATTATACATTCATTTATAGCTAGTCGAAATAAAAACGATTTTATATTAAGTTAAGTTAAAACTGTAATCTTCGATAAAATTTCGTGTTATCCAGGTAACATCACCAACACAAACACAATTAATGAAACTAGCAAAAGATTGGCATTTTTTTCACATTCGTATTAACTGAAGGTCCTCATCTGAGTTTGAATGTTTACCAACAAAAAACAGAATTTTGTGAAAAAATGTTTATATTAAATAATCTATATATAGCGAAAACCTGTTAAATTTACTGTGTTAAATTTATTACGTTTCTTAAAATTCTGAGATATAAAATGGTATCTCCACATTTAACAATTATTGAAAATATGAAAGTTAATCAATTTACATTTCCATTTTTTCAATTTGCTTTTCAATTACATTATTTGATAAAATAGATTTTTTCGTACTAGATACCCAAACAACTTTGTAATCAAATTCTTTGACTTTCAAGAAGAAATGTTTCGAGTCTCATCATATGTAACTTTCCTTAATTTGGTTGCCAAACAACACTCTATACTCGTACATTCTAGAAGAAAATCTGATAAACATCAAAAACGTTACCAAGAAATACTTTGTTGCTGTACTTCGGTATATCTGTTTGTGTATGTTCGTATATAGAACTACTCATCTCGACAACCTACACGGGATACAAATTTTTTTTTTTTTGGTTTCAGAAAAGAAAATTTGTTGTTCCCCCGCAATTCGGTTGCCGATCTTTTCCACATGCTTATATAGCTATGATATTGCTACTGTTATGTTGCTGTTGCTGACGAAGAAAAACTGGTTTATGTGGTTAAATTTTTCGTTGGGATTTTCCATTCATTCCAATTGAAAAAATTTAAATAAATATTTTCATTTATATTTCAACTATTCTGCAAAAAAAAAATAAAAAATATTATTTATTTATTTATTTTGAAGATGTAATATTAAATTTAAAGATAAACGTGCCGCATCTCTCACTCACCGGAACATTTTCATAAATTTTTACATTTAAAGTGGATTTTTAGAAAATTGAGATGTACGGTATTTTGGGTATTATTAGGCCATGAATATCACAAAGGTCAAATTGAGAAAGGAAAAGCTATACCCCTCCGATGCAACCACTCGAAATGTTCAAGTAAGTACTAATATAAAATATTCACAGATATAATTTAAGAATTATGTTATTCAAATGAAAGTGTCAGATTCTCGATGTACCCTTAAAAATCCTTATCAAACTTGAGATGAAAATATACAATAAAAAGGGAGCCGAGTAAAACAGATAGACGCACGCATAACATACACAAAACAGGCACAGATACAAAAAAAGTGATTTGTAATATATTTGCCATTTTCAGTAAGAATGTAAAATGGGTGTGGATGGTGTACGAGAATACGAAAAAAATATTTTTTGGAATGAAACCTAAGCAACATAACATAATGTATGTATGTGTATATGTGTGTTGTCTTGTTGTTATGTACGCAATATATAAGTTTTTAATGCAGTAAAATCAGAAAACACAATTTTAACAATTCACACGAGACAAGAAAATTCAGTGCGGGATAAATTTGAAATCCAAGCATATACTATACATGGGACCAGAACAGAGAGTATTAAGATATAAGGTTTTCTTCATCTTTTACATATTTTATGTGTTTACCATTATGGATTTATGTGCGTAAATATGTTGGTTGTTGCTTCTTGGTCTTATTATTACATAAGATGAATAGTTATCTCGGGTGGAAATGTATGTTGAATAGTTTATGATAATTCTGGATTTTGTTCTAAATATTATATTCTGTTAGGGACTGAGAAAGATAGAATTTTTACTTTCGTTTAAAAATTAGGATTATAGTTACCATAAAAAAATTTTCATCCACGATATTATTGCAGATTTACCGCTCGCTATACGGCCGAAAAAGTGGTGTTCGAGGTGGTGTCTGAAACGAAGAAACTTTACACTTAAGCTTTTTTCACAAATTTGAAGAAAAATTTCTCAAAAATTTAGGTGGAAATGACGAATTTTGATAATCTTTACTTTTCTTTACAAACTCAAAGTAAGAACAGTAATCATGAAAATTTTCGACCTCGAAATTTTCACAAATTCGCCATTCGCTATACCGCCATAGCCTAATTTTTTCCAGGTAGTGCCTGTATGCGTGTCAGTCTGTCACATGTATAATATCCAGAAAGATTCTATTCCACAAAAAATAAAAAAAAAAAAAGACGGGAAAGGTTCGGAGCCGAACTCTTTAAGCATTTTTGTAGCCTATAAAGAACTTCTATACCGTGTGATTGGCGTATTTTAAATATTACGACCACTCACTCCCATACCCACCTAACCCCATCTACACCCAGTCCAACCGATCCCAATCCACCATATCTCAACTGACTCCAATCCACCACATACCACCACATCTAAACATTATTACCATCCCCCACCCACTATCCAATTAAAACCCCAAAACCCATCTCACCCGCACCACCCTATACCGTACCACCCATATTATCACCCTTTATCACCTCCATACCCATTTCCACGCACACACACACAACTTAAACAAACTCTCATCCAATAAATCCCAAATTCTTACACCAAACCCAAAACGCCTCATCCCACCCCCTCCACCTCCCATACCACCACTCCTACCACCCCCAAAACTACACCACCCACACAAAACCACATCCAAACGAGATATATTTTGATTCCACATTCACATGGTCTATGAAACCAAAATAGAATAAAAAATGAAAAAAAAATCTAACAATTTTAAAGAGGGGGGTTAACAAAACCCTACTTACCTCCGAACACCTTAAACACAGAAATGTCCAAATCAATATCATTCCCAAGAATTGCTTGAACTTTTAGTGATCATTCCCAAGAATTGCTTGAACTTTTAGTGAAGAAATTAAGATGATATCTTCATTCGTTCTCAAGTTATCGTGCACACAGACGGACAGACGGACAGACGGCAAACCGAAACCATATAGCATTTTTTTTTAACAAAAATGCTTAAAAAATAAATCATCAAGCAACCCTGTAGAATTTGATGATTAAATTCCACGATCGAAGCGTGGTCTAGACAGCTGCTTCTCGATAGTCCAAAGTTTATATGACAATAGTGACGAAGCTCTCTAAGGCATGGATTCTGGTAAAATAACTACTTGTGATTCATTTATTTATTTCCATACTTGTCATTCATTTATTTTGAATTTTTAAAATCTTTATATTTCCGGTCCTTAAGGTAGCTCATAAGCCTTATGATACTCTATACCACAAATTCACAATTATTATTATTTTGGAGTCAATTTAAACAAATTCTGCTGTTTTGCTGGATAAGTTTTTAATTTTTTTTAGGCTAAAATCGTGGGGTAATTTTGTTTACGTGACAGAGAGATAGACCATTCAGATAGAAGCCAATGAAATTTAAAATTCTGTGTTTCATCGTTTACAGAAAGATTGGTTATTATATGGAAATATTTGCCCGCTTCAGAGATAAGATGCGCTTAATCATATTTTGCTGAAAAAACACACAGCGGACTTGAGTTCAGAATGCCATCTACTTCAGCGGACAGAGTTATCATCTCTCCCAAAGTTAGGATGGAATCCCCATTTACCAGATTCAAATTAATTTTTTATTGACCTGATGCCCTCCTCCCACACTTCTCCAAAATTTCGGTGCGCTTCTCGGAATGAAATGTCATGTTATGGCATGTCTTGATAAGAAATGATAAAAATCAGATACAATTTTTTATGATTCGATTCAGTCACTTGAATATTTGAAAACAAAACAAAATTGGCACCATTGTTGATATGTTTTTTTTTTGATACCCCACGATGGACTGATCAACTAATTATATGAATTTTATATGAATTTAAGAACATTCAACATCATCTATATTCCCCTGAGCATTGTTAATTCCAGTGCTTTCTATGACGACTATCGCCGCTCGTTTACTTATTGTTTTCGTTATTACTATGATCTCTTCTAATCCACATGGAATCCCATTCCAAAATTCAATTCCTAATCAGTATTGGAGGAATACTTGATCAGACAACATCGATGCGTGTTAAAAATAATAATTGCCTCAATAAAATTAGGGGCTCTGACTAGGTGCGAACCCGCGATGATTGGGATTGTACCTTTTGGTTGTGTAGAACTTAACCACCATGTTCATCCTGAATATACACCTTTTATGTCATTTCGCTCCAGCCTATTGCCACAACTTTTTCCCAACTTTCCAATTTTTTTTTTATTTGAAACACATCGTCGCTGATTCTTTTAACAATATTGTATGGACCTTTCGTTGCGGGCATCTTGAGATTTGCTTTCTCGCTTAAAGGAATTGTACAGCATTTCTCACACTATGGTGTAATTAATACATTGTCCACATACGGGTGGTAGACACTGTATGTCGAAAATTAAATAACTCACGTCGACAATGTCGAGAATGTCGAAAATTAATCATAATCATTAGATTCGTACTAACCCGATTTACCGGAAGCCACAAAAAATTTTGCTTTCGTAAAATCGGGCATTCGTTAAATCGGATATTTTTTAAAAAGAGTTTTTGAATTTCAAAATTTTAGAAAATATCTAAGAAATAGCAATCATTAATTTCGAATTTATTAAAATAAAACTTAAAATTTAAAACAACATAATTAAAAATTTAAAAATTAAATTATTTGCTATTTTTGGTTCAAAAATTCATTACATATAATTTGTTTATTTTGAATAAAAAGAAGTACTGAAACTGTATTCCGTTTCGGAAAATTTCCACCGATTTCAAGAATACCGCCCCAGATCAGATTTTTTTATGGACAAAATTTCCCTAAACGAACAACTGCCACTTTGCAAAAGTTCAACAATTATTAATTGAATATCTGAACCGGCAAACCTCGTTCCGCCCCAAACAACTTCGTTCCGAGCAAATACTTTTGTTCTTCACGAAAATTGATTTTGATGAGAGAACAAATCAAACAACGCAACTCAATTCTCAATAGACGATTGAGTTAAATAGCAATTCCGTTCACTTTTACATATAATTCAACAGTAAAGGCAGGTTTATGGTTGCGTTCGTTCGGTAATTTTTTCGACAAATCATCTCTTGTGGAAAAATTTTGGGGGAAAAAAATTAGTCATTTTTGAGCAATATGATTTCTTGTACAACTGACCATGAGAAAAACGCGGAAATTCCACACACTTCCAGTGATTCACCTTGCGATTTGTTAATCGTCATAGCAAACGTCAAATGAACGAGGAACTGAATGCGTTTGAAGTCGAACAGAATGTCAGTTGGAATCAGAGGAATTCTAGGAATTAGAACATCCTCTCCTTTGAATTTGCCCTTGATCGCTTGAATCACGTTGTTCATCAGTTTTTGTGAGCCAATCACGTTCCGTTACCCAATTTCGGGAGGTTCAGTTTACGCAGCATGATTATAACATATCCTACCTTGAGCATCAGGCTATGCGGTGGTATTTCCGGCTTGAACGTCTTGATTGGTCACACGGATTTATAAAAATGCATTTCTCCAGCGATTTGGTTTTGAATCAAATATCGGATGCCCGGAAGCACTTTTGTGATAAGCTCTTCTTTCGACGTCGTGAACATGCAAAAATTCGAGGGAAACGAAATCAATCCTGTGAAAACATCAACAGAAATTTGACCATTGCTAAGCGCCGAAAGTTGTTGGAAAAATCAGCAGTTGATGAGTCGTTCTGTAAATCGACTCTCATGTTCGTGGTCAATTTCAACTTCTTCACATAGCGCGATAACGATTTCAGACATGCGTTGATTTCGTCTGCAGTTGTTGTTCTCCGAATGACAGGTAGCGTTTGACGAAAATCGCCGGCCAGCAGAATCATCACTCCCACCAAAACATCTTGAGTCACTTCGTAAATCCTTCATCGTTCGATTGAACGCTTCTACTGATCGTTTATGTGCCATTTTCCATTCGTCCCAGATGATGTTTTTGCATTCTTAAAGTACCTTAGCCATTGCCGAGTTCTTGACAATTGAGCACACTGGTTTTACTGTGGCTGCAATTCCCGATGATGCAACGGCTAATGCTATTTGAGATCTCGATCGAATTGTGGCCAAAAGTAATGAAATCAGCATTGATACTTTGTACGCTACTCTCACGAAATTCTCATGAGAAAGGTTTTACCTGTTACACCGGGAGCATTGAGAAAGAATACCCCGCTGTTTCCTTACTCGTGAACTTCCTTCATCAATGCGTCGTACACATTTTTCTGCTGTGCATTCAAAAACAGGCCATTCGTTTGTACTATTTGGCTCATTGAATCTCGATCGTACACTTGCTCTCGTTACAATTCACGATTAAATGCTCAATTTCGACAAATAGCTGCCGCACATAAGCAAGCACATGTCTCTCGATGTTGCAGTGCGAATTCGATGCAAAATGTCGTCAGCCATCCCGTCTTTATATTTGTTTCACAATCCCAATGCGTTCAATGGATGACACGTCGCTATGATGATCGCGAACAATGTACGAATTTGATTTTACGGCGCAGAACCAGTGGCATCGGCGAGTGAAGAGTCCCAATGTGAGTCGTTTTCAAGCAAATTCAGATGTTGGCAAGCGTCTTGATAAGTGGCGCACAACACACCATCTATAGTACGAAGCGATTCAAACGGAGTAGGACCACGAACATGGAACAAAAGCAAGTGAAGATAGAAGCCTTCGTCTTGTCGTGGATGAACGGTGTACAAGTTGGCCTCTCTTTCGTCGTTGAAACTTTTTCGATGACTATGGTTCTAAATATAATAGCGTTGCCTTTCCCATTAAAGCAATGTCCGTGCGTACAGATCTCTTTGGAAAATTTTGAAGAAACTCGTGAGTGTTGTAGCTAGTGATCATTCTGCTCGTTGTGATGCATTAGCTTCCGTGGAATAGACATGTTGTCCATTCTCAAAGTACACCCACAAATGTTGAACAGTTGCGGGTGACGTTCGTGTAATGTATATGAGAAAATACGCCAAATCGCCTAACTGCAACTGACATAAAGGTCCAATTGGAATCTTGACACATTGTCATTTGCATCCAAAGAAGCAATGCCGAACACTGCCAGGTCACTACCTAATGAAGTTACAGTACTCAAGGTTGCAGTGTGTTGAGAATGTTTTCGATAGAAGCCTGAAATACGGAACGATCCAGCGATTATCGACCACGATATCTTTTCTTTCCACTATCAAAGTGACTATGTTCTGCCACGATCTTCTCGGGTGAACGACGCCGATATAGTGGATAACCGTAATTTTCACTAATTGTGTAAGGCAGCAACGCACGCGGATCTTGTGCTTTTCCCATCTGCCATACACGGAGAACTTGGATTATGATCTCCGCACGAACAGTAAATTGTGTTTGTCGCGACTACCGCGAACAACTTCGGGTCTGCTTCTGGAGCTGGTAGTTCGGAGCTGATGATTGAATCGTTTTCATCTGGCCTGATTTTCTCAATTAATCACAGCAGAATGGGTGCATGCTTCTGCTACTCTACTGAGTACATCCAACAACGTGGCTGTCCGAAAACCATCTGTTTAATGATGAGGTCCATTAGATTTTTTATATAAGCACATGTGATGTGGTATCGTGGCGACCGCTGGAAGTTTGTCCTGGCATTAGATTAATGGTAATTTAAGACCATTGCCATTTGATTGCATGGGAACTTGATGAACAAATCTAGTCCGTAATGCCGTACATACGTCATAGCATCCTGCGCATATTCATGCATGTACCGTGGGCTGCCAACATATGCCGCTGGGAGAATAGTCAATTGACCGACGTATGTTGCAACGCCGTCCGAAGTGCTCCGATAGTAGTTTTGATTGATTGAAACGGGTGAAATTTAAACGTTAAGTTTTCAGCTTCACATACATATCAAAGCAATCTCTCATATAAACCTTGTTCTGAATATTATGAACACAACAAAAAAAGATTGAGCCAAATCGGTTCAGCCGTTCTCAACTGATGCGCTAGAAAAAAATCAATTTTCTTCGGGTTTTTTCTGAAGTTTCCGAGTTTTCCACTCAGGTTTTTCAAGTTTTCTCTTCTAAAACACCATCTGGGTCGGATACGTGCGAAATCCTGACCAAAAACATTATTTTTCGATTTTCCAAATTTTGCGACTTTTTCGGTGGATTTTCTCAAAATTTCTTTAGTTAGAACTTTCTCTTGGTAATTGCGAATACAACAAAAAAGATTGAGCCAAATAAGTTAAGCCGTTCTCATCGAAGCGCTATAAAAAAAAATCAACTTTCTTCAAGTTTTTCCGGAAGTTTCCGAGCTTTCCACTAAGATTTTCCACTTTGTCTCTTCTAAAAGACCATCTGGACCGGATACGTGCAAAAAAACCGTACAAAAACATCATTTTTCGATTTTCAGAATTTTCCGACTTTTCCAATGGATTTTTCCAAAATTTTCTTTCATACAAAGCTTGTCCTGATAATTACGAACACACCAAAAAAAATCAATCGGTCCAACCGATCTTTAGTGATGATCAGTCACTACATCAGTCAATACATGTGCTAATTGATTTTTATTAATAAGTATACATTGAGAAAATGTCTGATATTTGTGGGGTGATTCCAAATTGTTTGGCTTTGGATTGGAATCGAACTGGGCTCCTACGAAATTTGTGTAGGAAACAGAGTTTCAAGCAGCAGAAATTCTTCAATTTATTATGGCCGAGCTACCATTCAGTTGGATCACATTTTTATGCCTTCCTTATCGGCTGGTGTCGATTATCCAGGACATTATTTGCAGTTTATATCAAGTCGTTCTCTTAAATTATAAATGATAACGGATCAAACTTCGTTTGGGCAAAACCGACCTTACACCTGTGAATTATTCGATGTTTTAAACGATAATGCAAATCCTAATTTTATTGGACAGAACTAGATTACTCGGAAATTTTATGAGACCAAAATAATGCCCAGAAAATACCACTTAAAAAGAACATTGTCGGAATTTCTACTGATCTATGCGGAGAAATGATAACGCTTTTGAACGAATTATTTGTATTAATTCAGACGACGACTTCAACCCATTGAAGCCAGCACATTCTTTATTAAGCAAACATTGTATGGTAATACCTCCAGTCTCCATAGACTGCGACAACGATTCTGGAAAAATGAGGCCTTTCGTAGACATCTTTCTTAGGTTTGTGTGATACCACATTCTTCTCTTTGATCTTACGCATTATGATTCAGCGGCTTGTCACCAGTTCACCCATGTTGTGCAAATGATTCTTTGATTATTGCGTGTTACTATTATTGGTGGTTTGCCCCTTGGCTTAGATGAATTTTGCAAAATTTTCTTACGTGAGGCCGGTGAAGCTGTTAAGTTGAAATGGTGACATCTAGAAAGTGGTGAAAAATTAAATTTCTCTAGTAAAAGAAAAAAACGACCGATTTGTTCAATAATGAAAAATGATATGTCATTGCAAATAAAAAATTTGAAAATAAATTATAATACCGTGAATTACTTTAACTATGGGCCTATTTTTTAATTCATCCCGAGCAGGCAGTGCGCTGTCAAAAAATACTTCGTATTTTTTTATTCAATCTGTGTAATTTTACTCTGCACACTGCGTTTTTATTTGTGAACTGTGATTACACAGTGCATACTCGGTTCTTCAAATTTTACTCTGAAATTAATGTCAGTGTACGAAGAGTGTGCAAAATAAAAAACAATTTATTACTCTATGCACACCGGATAATTTTACCCAGTACAACCTTTGCTCGGTGTACACTACCCGGGGTAAGCCTGCTTGCTCGGGTTGAATTAAAAAATAGACCCTATGCATACTAATCTCACAAACTTGTTTTGAAATATTTAATAATTTTCACAATACTGAAAATTAGCTTTCTGAACTGGAAATACACGAGTACTCTATACATAGTCTATACGCGTTACCGACATTTCTCTCTCTCTCTCTCTCTCTCTCTCTCTCTGGCACTATATCCCATCAAGGTATTTGGCCTCTTCAAATGAGGTTTTATAATCATATTTTCATTTCCGATAATGAGTTATATTCTGATTACATGTAGTTATTTTACTAAAATTTACTAAATGAATATTCATATTCACTTCGTGCATGTAATAATCTGTTTTTCTAATTTGCAGTGTATGAGTAAACCGGCTGTATATTCCGTGAACTATTGATCCATTTGAGTTTAGTTTTCAAATAAATGCATTTTGTATTTAAATTAAAATTAGAAAACATATATGACTGTTACAATGGATGGATTCACTTCGTGCATGTAATAATTGAAATCTAATTTTATTTGTGTAAATATTATAATTATTGCTTGAGTGAAATTTGAATATAAATATATTCTGATTACATGTGGTTATTTTAATAAATTTTACGAATGAAGATTAATATTCACTTCGTGCATGAAATAATCTTATTTTCTAATTTGCAGTTTATGAGTAAATGTTCAGTATATTCCGTAAACTATTGATCCATTTGAGTTAAGCTATCAAATAAATGCATTTTGTATTTAAATTAAAACTCGAAAATAATATTAATGGCAAGGATGGCAGTGACTTTGGCTTTTACATTATTTTAATTTAAACCTGTGTTATTCAAATCATTTTCTACAAATAAATGAAATAAATAGAGATAGAAAGATGGTTTGCTTTTTTATTCTTTAATGCCTATAGGTCATTTCTGGATTTGGTTAATTTTACATGATTTGTTATGTTTTTAGGAAACCAGGTTTAATTTTGTTTATGGACAATTGAACTATTTAGTTTATTGAAAGTTCAACTCATAATATTAAAGTTTTATTTATTGGGATTTTACCATTATATATGGGTTCTTAATAAATTATCAAGTTTTTTTCAGGATACTGATTGCTGAACTTTTATACCATAAAACCAAAAATAATTGTGCTGTCTTTTGCCAAACAATTACTATTGACTACTTTGGTGTCTGTAACCGCGTCAATTCTATCATATCTAACAACCTTTCCTCTCCCTCCATCTTGTTATATGTAAAAAGGGTGTACGGTAGGCCCGGCGTATCTGGGATCCCTGCTTAGTCTTGGCCGTACATTCTAATCAATCAATCAATCAATCAATATTTTCATTTCGGATAATGAGTGATTAATTCAGTGACCCTAAAGCAGCCGTGAAATTGTTCACCGCCGGGCATCGAACCCGGGACCTCCGGTCGCTGGAGCAAGCATGCCGACCACTTTGCCACCGGGGTGGCATCGACAGCGATATCGACATTGTATACACCAAAATGAATTGTCTTCGCTATTTTCAACACCAACATGTCAAAAAATCCAAATTACGCGTAGACGCGCAATACTGCCCATCATCCATTACTCATTACCCATTACCCATTATTTTGTTAGAACTAATTTTCATTTTGTGCAGTTAACTTTTCGCTGCAAGTTTAAATAAGTTCAATTCATCATAATAATTATCACGCAACTCGAAAGCAGGCTATTTAAGATACACCCGGTTTACGAAAATTTTATATTCTGTACAAAAAAGTTTTTTATGAATTTTTAATGCAAAACTCATATGGAAGACGGAACATAATTTGCAATACATATATCCAAAAGAGATTGTATGTACGTAGTTGATGCAAAAGTTTGGCTTGCATATACACTGCAAATCCGACTATCCATGATATAACCGAATTTTGTCGTATTCTTAAGTTTTTGATTGAAATTTTTTGTATATAAAATAGAATTCTATTGTGTATGATTTTGTTTGTGATAATGTACATAGAGCAAAAGAGCAACATTATTTGGAAGAAATACAATTTTGGAAAAAAAATGTAATTCAATTTATTTTCAATTACCCTGAAGGATTATATTCTGGTAAAATACGAATAAAATTTATAATGATATAAGTATTATTCATGAGCAAGATTGTTTGAAGTAGAGTTTCCGACTTTATGTTTTCGTATCGAAAGTTTTAGAAAAGGCTGAAATATACAGCGAAAATATATAGCTAACTTATCATTATTTAAACAATTATTTTGTCGATTTTTATTATTTATTTTAAAAGTTATAAATTTTTGTTTGGTTAATGTAAACTGTAGACCTTAACTTTGTGAAAAATCGTTATTAGCTGCTTAAGCCCGAGAAACAGCGGCAGAAAAGATTAAAACGAACGAAAGTAGAAAAACATAAAACCAATAATAATTTCAAGAGATGAAATTTTATTAATTTTGAATTTTTCAATTTTTTAAGAGTTATTCTTTTTTGGGGTTTCAAGTGGTTTGGGGAATGGAAATTACAATAAAGAAAAATCCTAACTTAATGAGGGATGAATAAAGTGTGTATTTAACGATGTTCTTAAATTTAAATATTGGATTTAAAAAGTTTTTTGAATTATTGGGAATACATAAATTATTTGAGCTTTTCATAATTAATTGAGTTCTATATTTACAATTTTTTTGTACACAAATATCCCAAACATTTTGTCGATTAATTAATTTCTCTAGAGTTTTCTAAAAAATTGTCTGAAATTATTACTAATACTGCGTACGGATGTTACGGTAAAACCCAATAATGTGTAGGGAAAACTTATTTACTTCACAGGATCTCCATCACAAATAAATATTCAACAAAAGCATAAAACCGTGATGTAGATTTCCCTATACATTAAATTAATTGGAATTGATTACTAAACCAAATTTAAAGTTTCTAAATTTCCGAAGAATTGATTTTTAATTTTTTTTCCATACACAATCTTTTTATTCATAATTTGTATTTGTATTTCATGGCTGAGGAAGTTGATGAATGCTACATCAAATTCACAATAATCCACCCACCCAATCTTACTACCTACCAAAATGTCATCAACGTTAACTGGAAGAGTTCAAAAGGTATGGTAATAGCGATTTAGTAAGCTCGTAGTTTGTACAAGGTCTATTTTCAGAAAATTGCAGAAACTGCCAAACGTTGAACTATTAAATTCCGAGAGAATTTAAAAATTGAACGTTTGGCCGTTCCGTGGCAATTGCATTTTTAGATTTAACACGTCGGTTTCCCTGTACAATCAGCAGTATCATATGTTCATTTCCTAATTCATCGTAGTTTTTCTTATATTTTCACAATTAACAGGTCCTGTTTATTGTACATTATTTCAATGCTAAACGTTATTATAATTAAAAAAAATCACATGTCCTCATTTGTATTACTTTTTATTTAACGTTTTCGTACTGCATTGCAATTGGACTGTAGTAGCTGATATTTTTTAAGTGCCGTTCAATCACATTGTGAACTGCATCAAGCTCTTGGATTCGAGAATGACCCAGAACATAGAATCTCTGGGTTATGGTTGATATATTCGTACTCTCACAAAATTTCAATTATGCTAAACTTGTGATCCTATTTTTATTTTGCGGAACACATGAATCCGACCACAAAATCATTTTAGTGATCTGTGGATTATCATTGTGGATTATCACCACGATTGTCTTTAGTATTGTTATAAGCCCGCTGACTATATCATTGCCGGTTCACCCACTTTGGCTTTCATACCATGTTGAGTAATAAGTAATTTTGTTTATATGGCAACCCAGTTAAATTGTAAAAAATAAATTTTCTTTTGTAAAAAAAATCGAGACATTTCCTTTCGGCAATGTAAACACATTTTCCAAATCATATAGGAAATTAGAACAATTGTATTGTCTTGAATCGCCAATATTTTTTCAGAATTTTCCGAGCCTTCGCCTTTTCATTTGATTGTATGTGTTCGATAAATTGGCTTGATTGTTTTTCGGTCTGATCGGAAATATTTTGGAATTTACTGCACAGGTCACAAATATCTTTCATTGAAACAAAAAAAAGATAATCTATATATTCAGTGTTGAACACTTTTCTATAAATATAGTTTTTCGGTTCATCGGATCCAACGGATTCTTTATAAAATTTGTATATTCTTTGTATAAATAATCCTGCCTTGAGGTACTGTCTTTGAGATCCAGCTCTAAATAGTGCGAATCCATACACGGAAAACTCTCTATATGTTATGTTTCCTGACTTGATTCAAAAGAGTTTTACCATAGAACAAAATATACATAAGAGGACTCTTGTTGATATTCCGAGGTTAATCTACTTTACTATTGGCAAGCTGTATAAACCTAACAAGAACAATGAACTATAAAATAACTATGCCGTTATGTTTATAAGATACGTATATATAAATATCAAAATATATAAATATAAATATATCAAAATTATAAAATAAGATTAACCTTGGAGAAATAGAACTGGGTCCTACCTCAAATTAATTTACTTGACAGCACAACTAAGCAAAAAAATGAGGAAAAAATTACAGAATTTATGGTCTATAGGACAAAATTTAAACTAATCAAATCAGAAACTATATGAGAGATAGGTCAATTTTAACAAAAAATTCGGAAAGAGCATGGTCGAAAATATAAGAATCTATTCATAACTCATTTTCGTAAAAAATGGTCTATGGGACAACATAGTTCTCACATAACGCGTCGTTTAGGGTATATAATTATTTGGGTCCGTTACGGTATATAATAATTTGGACGAGGTCGCATCACCATTTGAGCATCATCCTGAGGTATATAGGAAAATAATTACGCAGATACGCTTGAGACGAATCGGTTGCGGCCTATCATCCCTTGTTCAGGAGGAGTACGGCTGTGGTAATTTCCGATCACGAGGTAATTTTTTTCTCATTTCATCTTCATTTGATTTTATTATGTAATAGTTTTTCCAGTTTTTTTATAATTTAAACGGGTTTTGAGTGAAGTAATTTTGTTTAATCTTTGTTTGATCGTAATTCATTAAACTGTGTAAAAAATAAATTTGATTCTATATAGTTAGTTGACACGACGGTTAGTTTATCGCCCTCGACTGGGTAAGGCCTCTAATTTTATATTTGTTGGCAACCAAACAACGTGTGGGTAAATTACATATGTACCGGTAAAAGAAGTTACAACATGTATTAAAGCTCTATATGATGGCTGGATGATGGGCTGGAATGAGTGACTACAGCGTACCGGGAAACCTCGCGTAAGGCCTCTGCATGGTGAAATCTGTTAACGGGATCCAGAGTGTAAGCTCCAGATTACGTTACAAGTTGTGGATATCATGTAGAGGATACTTATCTGGTACCGTCTACCGTGAACTTGTGTAATCGGTAATAGCCCCTACAAGAGCGCCAGTCGCCTGAAGTACGTTGTGTGTAAGTCAACAAATTTTTATTTAAAAACCCTAAATGTTGACCACGATATTGTTATGTACGAATGAGTAATTGAGAGTGCACACATCGAAAATAGTAGAGGGCTATCATCTGACCACTCATCTGTGATAATGCTTCATGGCTCTTGTTCCAGACCTTCTAGAAACCGTACGTATTTTGACTAACGTTCGGGTAGTTTCGCGGCTTGGTAGGGTCATGTTTCTAGATATAGGCCGAACAAACCTTACGTACTTTAATTTTAATCCCTCACAAATTTTCACCTGGGCTCATGGTTCATCCACATCACCAATAAAAATATAAATTATTCCATTTAAATTATTATAATTCACATTTCTTCAAAATAACCATTTTTTACATACATAATTGAAAATCACTAACACTATTAAGCAATGATTAATTTTATAATTTAGTATAGTTTAATTTAAAATCTTATAATAAATAAATTTTATTGAGATTACGACAAAAATAAATAATATAACGGGGCGATTTTCCCCGGACACAAAGACATTTAACCGAAAAAAACTCACCAAAACTATTTTCTGCTAAGAGTACTCCTGGCAGCAGGCTGGTTGCGTGGCTGTGGACAACCTAATTCACTTATGTTTATAATCTTATATTATTTATTTATTTTTTTCTCAACAACTATTTCTTTAAATGCTAATTAAATATTTTTAGAGATTATTTTGAATTTTATAAATTATACTAAGCTTAAATTTTAAATGAGGATTAAACTGGAAATTTCTCTTTAATAAAAATATTTCTTTTTGTAATTTAGAAAACCTTTTTTTTTAACCGTTTTTTTTTGTTGGAAATAACAAAATTCAAAATATATATTTTCTTCCTTGCACAATTTAAACAAAGATTCCTCGAATGGTTGCACAATTAGTCCAACTATATTCCTATGCCTTTGTGGTTTGCGATTAATTTACACGCGGACATTCCACAGCGATGTCCGATGAAGAGTTTATTTCTGGAGAGTGTTTTTTTTCTTTTTTTGGAGAGGCCCGATAACCTTCCCGGACAAACATATATCTCTAAATGGGCCTAGCGTATGAAAGAAGCTACCATTAGAACTCAACACTAACAAAAACATGATTTAGTTTTTATAAATCTTACCGATTGACAATAATCTGCGAGTAATCCAATTTATCCCGTTTGCAATTTTAAAAAAAAATTATAACTTTACTCACCAAGAAACCTTATAAATATTGTGGTACATAGCAAAAATAAACTTTTATATTTTTTTTATATATTTATAATGTACATAATGTCACTTCTTTTATCACAAGAATTCCGGTATTTAACTTAACTTCAAGAGATAGTTACTCGCTGGCCTCTCAAAATGTTTTGAAATGCAAATTAAATTTTGTTAAAAAGGTTGATGTAGATATAACTGAACTATATACTATATACAACACCTAGACCAATCGGAGAAGTGCACCAGGACTTTTACGTTGCGTTTTACGGTTTGACATCACATTTAATAGATTCTTCGAGCAACAACAACACCAAATCTCAAAAAAAAATATTATCTGGTTTATTATAGAGGTCAATGACCGATGAAACAATAAATTTTTCGTTATGTATGGTAAATAATAAAATTTATTGAGGTTGGTCAGTAATTTGCAACACAATAATAATAAAATATCAAAAAAAAAATTGTGTTGCATTGTTGCACGGTGGATACATCATTCCTGCGCTACTCACCGAATTGTTGCTAACCAAGCTGCCGCAACACTCTGAATACTTGCCTAAATTCACAAACAATTGGGATTTATATTCAGAGCAGAGATACAGCTATAAGATGAACTAGAAGCATGTAATAATACTATCAACAAGTAGCTTGCGAAAGTTCTTCGATTTCTCGCATCAACTCCGAAAGGAAACACAACTATCTTCTTGAGATTAGAGAAAAATATATTTTATTTTCTGAACAATTAAAACAATTAATCAAGGAAATAAAGAACGAAAACCTAATTTTGGATCTTTTTGAACTATAAGACGATAATGAATCATTTTAGAAATCAACGAAGGGGCAAAACAGAACCAAAATGCACGTTACACCTAGCAAAAATGCTGACGGATTCTGGGCTGAAAGTGACAAATAGAAATACTCCCTATCTACTGCCCAATAGAAAGAGGCTTTTTGACCGGTTCCGAAAAGGCTGAAACTAAAAATTAAGTATCAGAAAAGCTCCAGGTCCAATGACTTAATTACTGGGCAAAGCAATTGGGAAAGCCATTCCCGAAAAATGTTTGCGTAAATTAGATCAAATAATCAGTTCCAAGTCAACGGGACTGGAAGGTGACAGAATTAAAAATGATTCCTAAACCAGGCAAACCACACCAATTGGGGTTTAGAGAAACTCTACAGTTGATCAAGTTCACATAATAATGGATGTGATTGAGGATGCACTTGAGAATAAAAAGATACGCTCCAGTATTTTCTTAGATGTAGCTGAAGCAATTGACAAAATTTTATCACACAGAGCAATTTTAAGAAATTCTTAAATTCTACATTTCAGTTCGACATTTTCGAGTCAAATTTGAAAACGAGTGATACTGTACAAGGCAGCATAGTTGGACCTATTCTGTTCATCCGTTATACGAGCGATACACAGAATGTGCAAGGTGCAACAGTAGCAACATTTGCCGAAGCCAAATAATTAAATGTCGACCTTACAAACCAAGTTCCAGACGCAAATACAGCTACATCAAATATAGGAAAATGTGCTAGCTCATGAGTAGAAATTCTAACCGACGAGAAATTTTTAACAAAAAGTGTAGCTTCACAAATTAACGAAAAGTGTAACTACAAAAAAATATAGCAATGCAATGAAAACTTTTACTAAAATAGATCATCACAAAATTTTATCATAATAATCCAAGTCTCAAAAGGTTGGGCTTCTTCAAATCTTTGAAATGACATATGCGACAGTATTTGTGGACGTATGTTATCTAATAGTGCACGTCTTCAAAACGGTTAACTAAATTGAAATAAATAGTGTCGAGATAACTCCACGCAAGTTTTAGGACGTAAAATTTCATAAAAATTCAAATATTGTTCAAAATATTTGCTACACTATGGTAGAATCCAGGAATCCCCAAGTATGGACATTAATCGCTTGACAGTGGATGGATTCAGCTGTTCGGAATAGTTAACCAAGTAAAAATAAAATGATTTATTGTTGCTCTACGGCAGTGTTTCCCAACGTTGGCCCTAGGCGGGCGGGCCTACCATATATCTGAGCAGCCATATGCTAAATTTATAAATTAGGGATTCGTTGACTTAAACAGGGCTTAATATGAAAAGTTTGCCATAATAATTTTATTTATTACTAATACATATAAATATGAAATTAATGTAAAAAATAAGGTTGAGAAACACTACTCTACGGTAAATTTTAAACCAGTAAATTAAAAAAAAACTACTATTCGTTAAAATATATGCTACACTATGACCGATTCCTGGAATTTCAGAAATTTTACAATGTGAGAACATATGTCGCCTAATAGTGGACGAATTAAGCTTGCGGAACAGTTAACCACATTAAAATAAAAAAAATTTGGAGTGTCCACAAAATTTTTAATTCGTGAAATTTCATAAAAAATTGCCGAATACAAATTATACTTATGTGGAGACGTCCTCAATCTTTTTATTTTTACTTGGGTAATTATTCTGACCAGATAACGTTTCCACTATTAAGCGCGATATATGATCATCGTCACACGTGGTAACATGACCCACACTCGTAGGTTCCTATAACCGGCCATAGTGTAATATTTTTTTTAAGAATATTTGAATTTTTATGAAATTTTAGCCAAGAATTAATTTTTTAATAACCCTAACCTTTCTTCTTGCGATTATCTCGACATGGAAATACTGACATCCATCGTATGTTGGCACCACCAAGAACAATGTTCCGATAGAGCTTTCAAAGGTATAGAATTGCACACAAAATTGGTACGATTGATATAAAAATATTGTCTTTGCAAATGTGAGTAAATCGTTGATGTCATCTGCCTTCTAACTGCGACGATCGATCTTATAGAGGCGGGTTGTCGACCTAACCATAAAGTAACTGAGCGTCCAAGCTAATATTTTCCCTTCGAGATGACAATAATAATCAGACATTGTCCGTCTTTTAATAATTTCATCTTTTCAGGGGTTCGAAATTATTGAGTAAAGGAGACCTACGGACTATTCCAGACACTATCGATATAATATCCATCGGTAGATGAGAAATCACGAAGTTAATTTTTTTTTCATAATTTGTAATTCTCCAAACTTTGAATGATGGCTGAGGTTGCTTTAATCAAAGTAAAGGTAAAGCTTACCAGAACTGTGGAATGTGTCTGCGGTTATATGTCTTGTTTCCAAAATTTTTTATTGTCATTTTCATCTCCAGAATTTCCCATGTTTCAAACGTAATTGAAATTCGCGAATATTAAATAATAATATTTTTAAGAAACAGTTAAATAAGCGCGAGCAAATAATTGCAGCTATAGTTTATAATCAACAGTTTACATTATAAATACTGTAAACCTTAAATACTTTTAGATTCGAATTTCCAGATGGATGCCACTTGAAATGAAACAGAACAAACTTTTGAAGTGAAGAATGCAGTCAACATTCCTGAATAACTACATTTGAATAAATTACAATATTATAACAATAGTGGAAGGGTTTTTGAATTTTTTCTAATGAATTGTTATCTTCATTCAAACCTCAATTCTAATTCAACTTAGTTTATATGGTGCTACTTTGGCCATCTGATTTATATATAAAAATTGGCAAAAAAACTATTATTTATTGATGGCTATTTCGGCTGTCAATTCCAGAAATACATTTCTATAGAGATGGTCGTATATACATATAACAGAAACGAATTCCAAGTGAATCGATTTTCCGGTTATTTATCGAGTATTGCCAGTGGCATTGAAGTAATTCTGTATGGTATTTTGCTGCTAGAAAAATCATTTCGGAAAGAAAAGCTTAAATTTATATCCGATTTTAATCTAGAGCTGTGTATATTGGGTTTGTGTTTAATTTATCTATTGAATTTCGGGATGACATCGCACCACATACAGCACAATACAGAAAAAAAAGAAAATTATAAGAATTCAATGGTTTTAATGGTTTACAATAAATTTTCATTTTTTCTGATAGCAGTCTCTCTAGTTCGGTGTTGTATTGGGAGCCTCGTCCCCTTCTAATTTTCGAGGAAAACGATGTGACAAAATTCGATAGAAACGAACGGAGAACAAATTTAGTGCAATCATGTGAAAAAGATAATCAGGACAATTTGTTGAAAAATAAAATTTTATTTGCGCTCAATGGTATTAGGATACGACAATTTTGTGTATTGTATAGTTGTTGTTGTTGTGTGTAAGATATATACACAAACCTATCGATTGTTAAAATCGACGATAAAAAAAAACAAGAAATCGCTACAAAATTTATCTAATTTGATTTTTTTCTCGATATTAGATTTAAAATGATTGGATTAATGGCGAGGGGGATATACATATACGAAAAATAAAAATGTTTTCTGGCCATAAAGTTTTATGGGTAATTTAGTAGCATCGAAAAGATCTGTAACCCGTATGTCTACCATCCGGAATATTAATGAAGTTATAAATGTTTTTTTATGCAAATTGTCTTGGCAAAAGTTAAAAATTTTACATTTCACACTTTGAACTAAATTTTTATTGCTTTCTATTATTTTCGACCGTACAGATTAAATTTTATCTAGTTGATGTCGATAATTGTTATGGACGTGCGATTAATTTAAATGGTAATGGTAAAGAGATGTTATGAAGTTACTAATTTTTAATTTTTTACAATATCATAAAAATTACGACCTTTAGATTAATGCAAATTTACAATTCGCGTTATTCTTCGTTTTTTATTCTAAAAAAATGTATTCAAAAACTATTTCCATAAAAAATTAGGAATTTGTGCAGCTTCTATGTAACGTTTCCCCAGTTTTGCAAATATTTTGAAAAATATGGCATTTAAGAGTAAAACGGTTGAAAATATTAGGTGTGCAACTATTAACTCAGCTCTGAAGTTGGTTGCATTGAAATATTATTAAACGCATCCAAATCAATTTTAAGAGATAAGCAACATTTACGTCATTGCATTTTATTCTGTCGGTAAAATGTAACACATCTATGACCCCCTGTCGGAATGCAAAGCTCATGGGCCGACCCATCTTCCATGTCAGTATATGCTGGCATGGACTTTGCAATGTGCAGATGGTTTTAAAATTGGTCCGATAGCCGTACGTCCTCGAATTGGCTAACACTGGTGTTAAAGTAAGGACGGAATAAGCCGCGAAAGAGCAAGGAGAGCATTGAATAGGCCAAAAAACAGATTGCAAGGATAATAAAAAAAAAGATTTCGAGATGGCAATTTTATTCTTGAGGATTATCCATGTGCAGCTGCAGTAAAACAATTTGAAGACGAAGAACGTTTTACTAGATGAAGATCCGTGTCCGTCAATGGGTTCCTCATAAACTGACCGAAGAAAACAAAAACCAAAGAGTTGACATTTGCATGCATTTGCTTTCTCGGTTTTTGTGCAAAATTATTACGGGTGTGATGAAAAGTGGATTTTGTACGATTATGCCCTAAACGCAAAAAACCTTGGGTTGATTCCGGCCAGCCATCAATATCAGTTGCAAAAATGAATATTCATGCCAAGAAAGGGTTACTGTGTGCTGGTGAGATTACAAAGGACTCATTTAGTACGAGCTTTGGGAGCCAGGCCCAATTGGTCAAATTAAGTGATGCTCTTGAGGAAAAAATACCATTTAAGGTGATATTGCTGCATGACAACGCTAGTTCACATGCAGTTAAATCAACCCAGGACTCACCTTCTTCTCAGGCTGAAAAGTTTTACAGCACGCGGTTTATTCTCAAAACTTGATTCCCTCTAATCACCACTTACTCAGACAGATAGTAATGGCAAATATTTCGATAATTAATCTTTGTAAGAATTATATTTTCAATAAACTTGAATTTGCCCAAAATAACAGAGTTTCTATCTGCTTGCACACATAATACAAAAAAGTAAAATATTCGTATGAAGTTTACGGCTGGCGCTGTGAAGAGACTAATATTTGTAAGCCACGTTTGAGTGCTAAGGAAAGCTGGAAAGTTCAAAACACAAAATATACCCTTAAAACTATGGCTACAACAGCTATAAATTAGTCATTTTAAATTATTAATGTATGTATTATTAATTATTAATGAATCCGTTGCAGAGTTTATTTACCGGAAAAATGCAGAGTTTATTTACCGGAAGCGGAAGCTCAGCCTTGAAGGAATTGATATTCCCAAAAGATTGAAAAATCATGAAGGGAAACATTTTGTGCTAGCTGAAAAATCTTTCAAAAACGAAAAAATTATTATTTTGGTTACTACACAAAATTTGAAATTCAACAGAGTGGCCGTGGATGGCACATTTGCCGTAGTACCATCCATAATGCTGCAACTTTTGCCATTCTCTGTAAAGTAGATGATGGAATGATTTCTCCAATGATATATTGCTTAATGTCCAGCAAAACTTTTCGTACCAACCACTTCTACTTCAAAGGTTGTTTACTTCATTTTGGTGAAATAATATGGCGAAAAATGTAGGCAGAAGGATTGGTAGCAAAATATGACATACAAGAAGGGTTTAGTAATTAAATGCGATTGATGAAATTTTTACCGTACTTGAGTGAGGACGAAATCCCGGAATATTTCGAGGAATTAAAAAACATCATTGTCGACTAAATGCCTCAACGTTTCTGAGTGGTTTGAGAAAAATTATGTGTACGGTAAAATACTCGATACTCTATATATACTCGACCTTATAGTTCAACAACTTCCAAAAGTGCAAAATAGTTTGGAGAGTTGGCCTCGTAGGAAAGCCAAACGTGGGAGTTTATAAATTAATTGAAATTTAAGGCTATAAGAACATTATTTATAAAAAATAGACACTGCAAAGGATTCAAATTCATTTCAAGCCGATTTTCTTGGTAACAGAACTATGGTGGTTTGGATGGTATTGAGTTTCTACAGGGTGGGCCAAAAGTCACCATGGGGTTTAAAAATTCAATAACTTTAATAACGTTTATATATTTTTTCTATTTTTTTTTTTTGTAGATTAGAAAATGTACAAAATGGAAATTTTTTTACACTACGTGTGGAAAATAATGTCACTTAAATGACCCCCGTCCTGCAGTTCTGCTTATTAACAAAGCCATTCAAATGAAAATGAGCCTCATCACTCGCAACCAGATTTTGAATAAAATAAAGTTGATTTCATTTCTGGCCAACTGTTGACATTTAACTGCAAAATTTAAACTTTACTCTACACGTTCAATATTTTCCGTAGTGCGAGTTAAACGTGGTCTACCGGTTAGAGGCAAATCTCTTACGGTGCCATGCTGCTGGTGGCGATGAACTAACCACGAATCATTCGCTCAGAGGGCGAAATTCTTACATTAAAATGGCCAAGAGATACTCTTTGTGTTAAAATAATTTATCGCTGATTTAAATAATAAAATTCTATTATTCTGGTTGTGAATCTCTTCATTATTTATTCTCCAGGTGTTATTTATATAATCTGAAAAAAAAAATAAAAAAATATAAAATCGAAAAAATTATTAAATTATTAAACCCCATGGCGACTTTTGGTCCACCCTGTATATTATCCATAGGGATTCTGGTATGTCTTGCTGCAGTGGAGGCCAGTAGCTAAATGTGTTCTATTTGACCTGAAGTAGTATTGCCAAGTAAATATTACCCTGTGTCGAACAGAATAATCTTTGCTGGGCTCTGACACACCAAGACAAACCAGGCCGAACCCTTTTGGATATTATAGAAACTTGATACTACACTGATCTAACCAGTAATAGCTCAATTCACAACATGCAAATTTGTTTGAAATCTATACTTGAGTTACCGAATAAAATATTTTCGGTTACTATGCTCCGGTAAACCAATCTGTCAGTATACCATATACTGACCCAAACCATCATAGCGCTTTGTTCACAACATGCACATCGGATTAAAAATAAAACTAACGGTAGTCAATAAAACTTCATATCTAATATACTGGCTACCGATTCATCATGAAATTCCGCCGTGGGTTGAAATTCTCGTGTAACTCCATAAGGGTTATTGATCTCGAATACCTCACACTTTACTTCTAAAGCGAAAAATTTAACCTACCGGATTTGTGAAAAAATTGTATTTAAAATCAAAAATCATTATTCCTGCCTAAATATCATAAAACAAGTTGTTATTATTAAATGTACTAATTTTTATTGCAAAAAATTGTAGAAGCTATTAAAGAAGTTACCACTTCCGGTACGCAGATGTCCACCACATTTCGCATAGCGCAAGCCATTCCGCCTGGTCTGTAGAGATGCCGAATTTTGGGAAAATAAAGTTTTTATTTCACTGAAAGCTTTATGTTTTTGTTTTATTAAAATCCGTTAATTATTTACCTCATTTCCGGTAAAATTTAAAATATGATCTGAACTAGTTTTAAATGCTAAGTTGCCATTTATGATAGACCAGTTTTGGTGAAAATTCACTGAGATCTTTCGATTTATTGAAAACGCTTTAATATTAATTTTCATCTGATCAATCGATCCATCTGAGCTGAAGGAAGGACACAGGTATTTAGTTAGAAAAATCACGGTTCAAAATTTTCTAGATTACTATACAAAAAAACAGTAACTTTTTGTCACAAATCTACCGTTCTGCGTCAATTTTGGATAATTGATCTGGACCGATGTTGTTACAAATTTCATCTAGAATATATCAGTGCTTAGTTGATTTTCTCAAAATTGAGAAACTTTCAAAATATTTTAAAAAAATTGGAAACGACGGGATTTTATTCAAAAAGGTTCTTTTGTCAAAAATCGTCATTTCCGGTTAACTTTTGGGAAAACAATGTGGGCCGATATTTTTACAAATTTAATTTAAAATCTTTTAGTGTTTCGTTGATTTTCTTTCAAAATTTTTTGAAAAAATCGGAAACGCCCCGAACGTTTAAAAATGGTTTAAGTATGAAGTTTCATCCCGATCAATCAATTAGTCTTCTGGGCTGTACAAGGCCGGATTTTTGTTGAAAAAGTTATTTTGTCAAAAATAGTCACTTCCGGTTAAACTTTGGGAAAATAATTGTGGGCCGATACTTTTACAAATTGAACTTAAAATCTTTTAGTGCTTAGTTGATTTTCTCAAATTTTCTCATTGAGAAACTTTCAAAATATTTTTAAAAAATCGGAAACGCTCCTATGGAAACTGCCACTTCCGGTAGACCGATTTCAGCCAGAAATGACAGGGATCGCCGAATTTGTAAAAAATGGTTTAAGCATGAAGTTTCATCCCGATTAATAAATCATTCTGGGCTGTACAAGGCTGGATTTTTGGTGAAAAAGTTTCTTTTGTCAAAAAACGTCATTTCCGGTTAAATTTTGGGAAACTAATGTGGGTCGATACTTTTGCAAATTAAATTTAAAATCTTTCAGTGCTTAGTTTATTTTCTCAAAAGTGAGAAACTTTCAAAATATTTTGAAAAAATTAGAAACGCTCCTATGGGAAATACCACTTCCGGTTTACCAATTTCAATCAAAAAAGACAGGGACATCCGAATTTATAAAAATGGCTTAAGTAAGAGGCTTCATCCCGATCAATTAAGTAGTCTGGGCTGTACATGATCCAGCCTTTGGTGAAAAAGGTTCTTTTGTCAAAAATAGTCATTTCCTGTTAAACTTTGGGAAAAAATGTTGGCCGATATTGTTGCAAATTTAATTTAGAATCTATCAGTGCTTAGCTGATCTTCTCAAAATTGAAAAACTTTCAAAATTTGAAACACTCCTACGGAAACTGCCACTTCCGAGGGACCGATTTTGGCCAGAAATAACTGGAATCTCTGAATTTGAAAAAAAGGCTTTAGTATGAAGCTTCATTACGATCAATCAAGTAGTATGGGCTGACAAAGCCGAATTTTTGTTGTAAAATGTTTTTTATTTTCTTTTCAAACTAGGGTTCCAGTAATTTTTGGCTGTGATCGTCCGTCCGAAATAGCATCTTTAATAGGTGCTTCCTCGTTTTTTGTAAATTTGATGAGAACATCAACTACGAACTAAAAGGTTTTAAAAGAAATTTGCAAAAATATCGGCACAATATTTTCCCAAAATTTTACCGGAAAGGACCGATCAAAAATTACTAGAATCCTTCAATTTATAGTAAAAGCTTAAGTTTGAATTTCTATTCCGTTCAATTAATCCGTATCGGCTGTGCATGGACCAAATTTTTACTGAAAAACAGTTTTTTTGGCAAAGATCGTTATTCTCGCTTATATTTTGGAAAACTGATCTGAACTGGTATTGTTGTAAAATTAATTTAGAATCTCTTAGTTTATAACCGTTTTTCTCGTAAATGATATATTTTTCAAAATACATGCTAAATCGGAAAAAGCTCATGTGGAAGATGCCATCTCCAGTTTATGGAAAACCTTAAGTATGTTGTTTCATCCCGATCAATTAATCAGAGTGGACTGTGAAAGGCCGAATTTTTGTTGTAAAACAGATTTATGTCAAAAATCATCATTTCTGCTTAAACTTCACAAAAGTCACTGAGTCCCCTAATTCATGGAAAAAGTTTAAGTGGGAAGTTTTCATCTGGGTTTCCTACTTTATAAGAACTAAAGTCAAAAAAGTAGGGTTTACAAAATCTTTGTGTGTCGGTGTGTATGGTGTCATGCTGATCAAAAGTTCTATCCTCTCTACAGCTCAAACGGATTAGGGATCATTAGGATGCAACTTTAAACTCAAGCTTTTTTTAAATTTTGGAAGATCACTATATCTTGTAGCCGAAATCGGGTCACCAATATTTTGACTATAAATTAAAGAATTTAAAGACCAGTCCAGACCTGTTTTTCTAACTTTTAAGTGGAATAGACGTTTTTTATCAAAAATCTGTTTTCCACCAAAAATTCGGACTATGTACATCGAAGACTGATTGATCGATCGCGACTTTTCACAAATTGGGAACTCGCATTGATTTTTGGCCGAAAGCAGTTCACCGGAAGTGGCAGCTATAGAAGCTTTTCCGTTTTTTGCAAATATTTTGAAAAGTATATCATTTACATGAAAAAAAGGCAGCGCACGAATAGATTCTAAACTAATTTTGCAATTTTTTCAAAACGTAAGCATAAATGGCGATTTTTGACAAATTATGATTACATTTTTATCGTTCGCTCTTTTGCCAAAGTAAGAAAAAGTATTTTTTTAAAAATATGTGCATATGTGTGTGCATTTTTATTTTATTTTCGTGGCAATGACTGACTTAAGAATGTTTTCCAACTAAAACCTCCCAGTATTATCGCGGCATTATATACGCCGGATGTCTTCCAGAAAAACTACACCTTTTTTAATTTACTGAGCTGTTGAATCATATCGCAGATGCTTCCAATCAAAGCGTTCCACCTCTCACCACAATTTAACATCTTAAGCGATATATTTTCAGCTGTAATATGCTCTCCAATACTTCTCTCAATCACGCCTCTTGCTCCTTCACCCGCGTGTACATTATAAAATATATTCTCGAAATGGCGTAGTACTTCATTGAATATTAGAGAAAAGGACTATTGTCGTGTTTGTACTTTAACAAATATACTCTCGGAAGCAGCCATGTCCGATTATAATTGAGAAAGATAGTATAGTTGGCTTCCCTATATCTCCGATCTACCTGAACTTTAATTAAAGGAATCAAACGATATCCATCGGCCTTTGCATGATTGGCCCCATCTGGTTTGTCCATTGGTGGTAGTTTCCTCTAGGCAGCTTCTTGCTTTCTGCAACACTCTGATCGCTGTCACGTTCTTCATATTACTTTTTACGCTTAGAGGTCCAGCGCACTCATACATCGTCTGGAACTGATCGAAACGTGTAGATCACCCATAAAGCGCTAAGTCGATAGATAGAGTTTAGCTTACACTTATACGAGATCTTCATTTCGTCAGCCCAAATTGGAGTTCCATATAGCAATACTTGCTTGGAGAAATGACAACACTAGTTTTATATTTAATTCACTTTTTATTTTTAAACTTTTGATCACAAAATAATTACTAAAATTTGATGTTACCTAAAAGTAAACAAAATTAATTTAATCAAGAAAATATCTCAGTTATACTTACCAACCATTGTAAAATTAATCCAATTAACAATTAGCTGAAATTAAGAGTTTAATTAATAATTTATATTGTTAATATTAATTTCTATACTTATCTTTTTGTAGAACTGTACGATCACTTTGTAAACAAAAACTTATTATTCAGGCTGTCATTATTTTCATATTTATTATTGTACTAGAGTAGTATACGATGAGTGCATTTTATATTGTAATGAGCTTCATCGTATTAGTACTTTATCTTATAGTATTGTTAGTACTTTTATACATTTAAGCTTGCTACAACCTACGTTAATTATAAAATTTCAAACCTGACAGTAGGTTAACGTATAATTTGTAAAAATTGTATATTAGAAAATTAAAATATTCTATTCTCTTCAAATCTGGCGAACAGTAAAGACTGGCTAATAAATTAACAAATATATCTAAAAGTGTAAAGTTCATGTTGTTCATTCAAATTAATAAAATTAAATTAAATACAAAATTCAATCCGTGCTCGCAGTATTTTTGTTTCTACAATCCATTAACTGGCCATCTATAACATTTAAGTTTTCCATCCGTAACCATCTTTAGTTTCATCTATAATTTTCATCCACCGACTTTATCCACACGTTCATCTTTACAAACAATACTGATTGATAACCAATTTTAATTTTTCTATTAGAAAGAGAGATATAAAATAAGACACCTCATCAGCTAACTTATTTGAATAAGTTAATTTAAAAAAAGTATCCGTCTGAAAAACAGTTTTAGTCCAATTCCTATCGCAGAGTGTGACCATTTAATTGTTGAGTACTATTGACCGAAATAACCGTAACTCCAGCGCTTTGTCATCTTGGTGTACAACACAATACCCATGATATTTTTAGTTCCTTTGAGAGAACTAAACAAATTAATTGATTTTTTGACCATACAGATTTGTCAAATACGTTATTGAAAATTACCCAGTTGGCAAAAGCATCAATGTGGGCGTTCAAAACTAGAACATGTTTTAATATTCTTTGCCAGACGCTATATTTTTGAACATAAATCGTATAGTTTCTTTATTTTTAAGTGTAAAGCATCCTCGATACAGCAAATCATTCCAACTTTAAAAATTCTATTGTCTGTTTCTTTTATAAATAGAATAGTGGTTTGGTTTCCTTGAAATATTTTTTTTAAGTTTTTTTGTATTTTACTTTAAAATTCCAAATTAATTTAGAATTTCTTGTCCTTATACAAACAACAACAACAATTAAGAACAAGAAGCTAAACTTCTTTCCAACAGAAAATAAATAAATTTTTAAGTCAACTGGATGCCAACTCTAAGACAATTAAAAAACAATCGAAAAAAAAATAAATAGCTGAAATTGTCGATTCCAACTGCAAAACAAAAACAATTATTTTAAACAACAATTTCTTAAATACAAAAAAATTAAATTAAAAAGTTTAACTTTAATTTTCGATATCCTGATCCAGAAACGAAAAGTAATTATAATACAGAGAGTGCCGAGTACAAAACAAGCAGCAACAGCAGAAGTAAAAAACTAAAAGTTTTTTGGTAAAAAGAAAATTTTCCAACTTTTAAAATGCTCTGGTTTTGACATTAATGGAGAACAATATTTTAACATGCAAAGTCTGGAAAATAATTTGTATATCGTAGAAAGGGAATAAAATTAATATAACGGCGGATCATCCACAGATACATCAGTCGCATAATATTATTTTACATAATAAATGTGGTTAAAACAACAAAAACCCTTCCATTATACAAAAATTCATATTAAAACCAATAAATAGATTCGAAATCAAATTTAAATTACTTTCACTATTGGGTTAATCTGTCTCCCATACCTAACTATATATCGACACCCTTAAAAACCAGTAAACTTATAAATATTTTATTTGAGTGGTAATTTTAAATCAACCACAACATTTCGGTTTTTAACTTTAAGTTTAAATATTATGTATTTTTGTTTTGGTTACACAGGATCTAACTAGTTTTCGGTTTAACCTTGTTTCATATATAGATAAAATTTATAAAACCATAAATTAAATAACAAAAAAAATCCTATGAATTCTTTAAAACATATATAGAGTACACCCATCCCTAGCTACCATCGTACCGTGTGTTGGGTGTTTGTCAACCATATAAACCTACACTACGTGCACGACAACAACATGTACAGCAGCATGTTGAATTATGAATTATTTAAACGAATTTTTAATGAATGCTGCTGGTGTATACGAGTGGAGTGTCGTAATATCGACATTTATTTTTTTAGTTCCGGTTGTAGCTGGAGGAAGGTCACATCACATCATGTCATGATAGTTGATGAGTTTGCAAACATTAAAAAATATTTTATATTGATGTCATATTATGTAGGTATAAATAACATATATAATAAAATATTGCAGTTTGTTTGATTATAATTGGAAAATTGTCGCGTCATATTGCGATATTTATTAAAGGGGTTAGTCAAAAATCGATTTAAAATCAATTGTAAACATTTCATTTATTATTAATTTATTTACCTTAATGGAAAATGTTGATTTCTAAAAAAAGCAGAACCCTAGTATAGAAGATAAATTGTTTAAATCCTAATGAACTAAGTAATCGACGTGTGACATCTCAAATAAAGCACCCCAACTGCCCGTATATTACGTTAAGCTAAAATAAAATGAAAATGTTTGAAGGAACGTTCCTTCTGATATTTTGGCATCAACAGATATAAACGTGCATTTTCTTAATTAACTTTATATAAATTTATCCTCGTTACAACGCTTAGTAACGAGCTCGATGTTATTAGTGACGAATTCTAATAATTTAATTGGGCAATGGGGTCTATATCCGCATGTCCTTGGTTAATTATACGCCAAAAGAATACAATTGCACACTCTTAAATGTAGAATTAAACAACAAGTTTTGATTACAACGTTTATCGATAACAAGTGTTTTCGTTTAATTTAGTAATATTTACTCACAGTCACAGCAACGGTATAAAGTAGGAAATCATGTGAAAACTAAAATAGATAGAAATAAATCTGATGCAAAAACATTTTAATGGAAATCATGGAATTCCTTAAATTTAACCAAGAACCAAACTAGTATTGTAAGGAAGCAAATCCAGTACGATTGATGAGAAAAACGAATTAATTTTGGCGGGTCTTCCCTCTTATTCAAATTAACGCAAAAGGGGTTTAAGGTAACTAAATCATCAACTAAGTTGAAAAAACACAGAGTCGATAGTGTTTTAAAATTGTTTGATTTCTTGCGATAAGGATAACTTTCAAACAACACAATCGCAATCTAGCGATTATTTTTGGAATTAGCATTCTGTTGACCTTTCAAACACATTATATAATATTTAGCTAGACAATTTTGTAAATAACTCAAAAATGACAATTTTTCAATTCTATCACTTTTCTTGTACACCGACGAAATGTATCCCTCAACATGTATATTGTAAATATGGATCAACAGCTAGTTGAAGACATATAAAAAATATATCAAATACCCAGTCGAACTAAAATCAACTATAAAGCTTATCTATATAGAAAGGGGGTCCCAAAATTCGAAGATCAACCGAAGCAGGGTGATAGGGGAGCCCATTTCCAACAAAAACAGACAAGAAATTTTTTTTCGATTTTTTAACTTTTAGTGTTTTTTAGTGAAACCGCATGACCCCAAAAAATTAATCTACCCACCAAAAAATTTTTTATAAAAAAGCTGGAGTTATTTTGTTTAAATTTCTATTTTAATGCGAACTAGAAGAGTGTGCCGTTCCAATAAAATCATTTTTATAAGCTGCATTATTTGCTTTCCAATCGTCCACCGCAAGTATTTACTTGTAAGTGCAAAAAATGTGTATTGGCTAAAGTGTCGATTGGAAAGCACAAAAAATTACAAAAGCAAAACATAACCTACAAACGTGTAGTTACTTGTGATAACTTTTTAATAAAAATATATCTAAGTATACCGAAATTTTATTAGCGCTTCACATACGACATTCAATTATATTTTTGACAGAAAAATACTACACACAATCGCCTAGCGGACAAATTTATCGTAACTGCTTTCAACTACTCATAATAAAATGGTAGAACAGTTGTGAGTAGTTAATTTAGCAAAGACAAAAACCACAAGTGCTTATAATTACTTGCAGTGGTCGATTGGAAAGCAACTATTATCTTCAAATAAAAACAATGGTTTTGTAAAATTTTTTTGTTTCTCAAAAATTGTTGTTACTGATTAAGTGACGCCAGCGGGGGAAAAATGTACTAGCGAAAGCAGACCCACTATCAGAAAAATATACGACATTACGGCATATTTTAAAATGGTATCACACACGCCATTCACAACAGAATCTTTTTATATGGTTTTTTTAAAGTGAAATCAGAAATAATACAAAATGAATAAAATAATTTTTTTTATTAATTTTAAATAGATAAGAACACTTCATCATTTGCCAAAATACATGACCGGCATCACCGTATAAAATTTTGCTTAATCCGTCGAAACGCATGTTCGTTATTTTTAATAATATTTGTCGCTTCTTTTATATACGTGGCCGCATCTCCTACTCGTCTGGTTTACTCTTTCATAAACCATACAATACTATCAACCCCACAGAAAAAAGCTAAAGGATTATGATCAGGGACCATGCAGGGAAGAGTCCATTCTCTTCCCTTCCAATCCAGCGGAATGGATAATTTAAGTTGAGGTGTTCTCTCACTGCTAGTCTATAGTGAGGGGGAGTCCCATCATGCTGAAGCCACAAATTTCCAAGTCTTCGTAGAAACACAAAGGCGTTTTGTAGAATACTTTGATAGGCTTCTTTGTTGATCCGGCTATTCACGCTCATATATTCACTCCAAATTGGTGTTGAAACTGAATACGCCGCACTACTTTGTTACGACTCCTTGGGTGTCCTAAGAGTCAATTTATAATTTAATTTCTAACAAAAAATAACAACCAATTTATGTTGCATTGCCATCTGTTGTCTGGCATTGTTAGTAAGTTATTTTTGATGATTGGTCTGTATTTCTGTCTTGTGTGTTACCCTCCCCTATCGTGTTACGTAAACATCGAATACTGGAGAGAAACGGAGACCAACGTGTACCTGGTGCGTATACACAGCAGTTAAGATGTAGATGAGTATTTTTCTCTATGTTCCTTGTTTTGTATTTTTGGTGCGCATCACTTTTGCTCTCTTTTTGCACCACGCATCAACTGCACGTACGAAAACAGGAAACAGAGACAAAAGGAAAGATATTCTCCTACATTTTTCTTATTTGGTGCGAGAATTTCAAAAATCGAGTCGAGTTCGTTTGGAAATCTCACGATAACTATATTTTTTTTGATGAGTCACAGTAATAGACTTTAAATTATTGATAATCTCTGTTTTGGGAAAGATCAAATTTTTCGAAACTGGAAGTGTGTTTTAGATTTTGTTTTGTTTTTGATAATCTTCCTCCTGTACGACCGTCATCATTGGATTTGGGGATTTTTTTTTGTTTTCTCTGTTACTAGTACGGTTCTGTTTTAGAACAGTTTGCTTTCGGTGTGAGACACAAAAAAATTTCATAAGACGTTCGAATTAAAAAATATAAAGATTGTTGTGAATAAAAAAGAAAATAAAACTAACACAAAAGTGCAGTGTTATCAAGAATCTTAGGTGTGGGCGTTGCGAATATAACCTCCGCCGCATTGCCACAGGTGCTTATATTAACTAGCGGGGCCACACATAAATCAGCGTATACTGCAATTAATTAACGAGTTGCCAGTTGAGGTCATCCATATTTATGGTTTGGCGAACCAACGTATTTGGCATAACGGACGCATTCCTCAAGAGCGACCTCAATGCGGCCAAACGTACTAAAGGTACAATTTTTTTATTTTTCTCTATTTTCTGGTTAAATTTTCTATTTTATTTTAATTTCTTTTACACTTTTTCTTAAATTTCACTTTTACTTCGTTTTACCAAATGGTTTTTTTTCGTTCAATTTTTTTATTTTGTAATCGCACGCCGAAGTGCGTTGGTCGTGCGCGCGGTCTGGTATACACATTGGTCTCTGGGATCCAAATTGCTCACTGTTGGCAATAATATTTTTGGTGTTTCCCGGTTTGGTTTATTTCATGGTGGTATCCGCGATCCTGTTATTTTCTTGTGAATTATTTCTTTCTTTTGTTGTTTATTGAAAAAAAAAACTGCACTGCGATTCCCATAGGCATTCGGATTTATTTATTTTTTTCCTTTGGGGGGAGGGGGTCTCTTCAGCAATCTGGGTACTTGTCACTTGGGGAGATCCGGTCGCCGTCGGATGGACACACCCGGTTATAATTAATTTATCATGTTCCTCAAGCTTCGTTCGACAAATTCAGATCGACTTAACTTAAATTCAGTTTAATTTTTTTTTTAATTTTCTGTAAACACGGTGTAGGCCAGAGTCATGCAAGTCTCCAAATCCTTACAACCCAATACCCTGAGTATTACCCCTGAGTAATACCCTGAATGATTAGTTGATAACTGCGGGTTGGCTGCTAGCCATCCGTACCAACTTTTTACCCTTCCTTTTAAAACATATTTCGTTTGCAATTATATTGAAAACTATATCATTTATAAGAGAAACTACCAAGTACAAAAAGATTCTAAATTAATTTTGCAACGATACTGATCCAAGTCGGGGTTTCAACATTTAAGAGGAAATGACGATTTTGACAAAAAACAGTTTTGCAAATTCGGCCCGTGACTTTAGTTTTTTCCTATGATGTCATTTCCTTGGTTTCCGGGAGTGTTAATTAGGAATACGGCATCCGTTTTATGATCCGAGATGGAGAAATGTTCTTTTCTGCAAGGCGAGATTGTGTACCATTTTCGGATTTTCCGGGGTATCGATTACATTACTGATTTTTGTTTACAAGTCGTGATGAAGCCAACTCTGTTGTTTTGGTACCTACGAATGATGGTATCCACGCCAATAAAACCAATGTGTGAGTCATTTTCGCGGTTTCGCGGTACTGATTATGCGTTACCGACTTTTGTTTTTCTGAATTCGAGAGGGAGGGCGATGCCGTGGACGGATGGAGTCGGTGCCAATTTTCGCGCATACCTAATATCTACGCCTATAATAATGACATGGGTGTCATTTTCGAGGTACTGATTATGTTACTGACTTTTGCTTTTAGCAAGTCGAGATGATAGATTTTGTTGCCTACTTATACTAATTGCGCCTATAATTCGGAAATGGATGTCATTTTCGACATACAAATCAATTGATTGTGTTATAGACTGCCTCCAAGGTCCAAAGGCCCGGTTCAAATTTTTTTGTAAATTTTTCTACGGGAATATGTTTATAAAAAGGTTTATATGAAATTAATGACATGCTTGAATCTGAAGGGTCATCCCAAGGATGAAGGGCTCCCTTCTTATAAGATTCCTCACCATTCATCCAATCGACTTCTAATATTGCATAGGTATTTTATATCAAAATGAGGGGTTGTCCCCCTGGGTCTACGTGCTCAAAAATAATATTTCCCAAAAATGTCTGTTTGTTCCGAAAGAGTGTTTCAGCGACTCAACCGATCATCATGAAATTAAAAGGGAATACTAATATAAAATTAGTGATCGAGCGGGTCCTAAATCATTTTTTCTACGTTCTGTGATGGTAATGGTAGCAATTTATTATTGCGAATACTTCCCCCTATTCCTGAATATGACACAAAACATCGTATCGTATTCAACAATAGGGCTTCTGAATTATAGTAAACTGTTAATATTCCCACACCAGAAAATTATAAATATATGAAAACGAGATGAATCAAACCTGGCGAATATAATCACATTAGATGACAATCAGTCATCTAATATTAAAAAAATAATGGTTTTATAGAAAAAATAATTTTTTATTAATTTTTAAATCAAATTAAAATAATGAATTTTTAATTGTCGCGCAAAGCATTGATGTCACTCTCAAATCAACTATGTCACCCAACCGATAAGCTCTTGACCATTATACACGTCAAGCACGAAAGAACAGGGGTGCACTATACACTTCAGAAGCAGAAGAGCGACGGGATCAAGACGGGAAAGCTTCCCAATATACGCATTGCTCGATCCAGACGAAATCAGCACGCTGATTTAAATCTTAGTGCATTCCATTACAATTCTAAAGATGATTAAAGTTTTCATCCAAGTACGTGTTTTAAAAAAATGGATAAATTATGCTTGTGTCTTCAAATTTTAAAATAAAACATAAGGAATGTGCTGTGCCTGCCCGGGTTTAAAAGGGAAATTACACAAATTATATTCACCACCAGAACCATATCAACATTTGTATTAGGTGTTGCACACCAATCGAAACATCTCTTGGCAAATATACGCAAGTACAATTCAAGTTTCCAAATGTCATCGTTCGATGCAACAAATGTCGTGGGCGAGTATTACATGCCAACATTCAAATGCATTTCGTCATGTTGTTATACATACCATTTTTTACGAGAATCAGTTATGAATGGATTCTTATATTTTCGACCGCGCTCTTTCCGAATTTTTTGTCCAAATTGAACCATCTGCATCTCTTATAGTTTTTGATTTGGTTAGTTTAAATTTTGTCCTATAGACCATAAATTCTGTTATTTTTTGCTACGTTTTTCTGCTTAGTTGTCAGGTCAAGTAAATTAATTTGAAATAGGATACATTTATATGAAATTGCAATAAAATCGTGTTTGAATTCTATGTTGTCCTATATCCAAATTATACGGATATAGTACAGTATTATTTTAATATTGCATAATTTTAATATTTAAAATGTGTGTCCTATATCCAATAGTAGAATGTATTGTACTGAAGAAAAGTATAAATACAACGAACTTCAAATAAAAAAATCTGTTTCTTCCTAGCAGTACCGTAATTCGGTAATTAAAAGTGGATAGTTAAATAAATATTTCAAAATTTTCAATATTATATTTTTTGCCAGATTTTTAACTTGCCAGATTTTTAACTTCTAATATCTTATTAATTCTAATATCTTATTCAAAATGAATAGTATACGGATTCTAATACTAGTTCTAATCTCAGCATCTACGACGACGATTCAATTGCTGATCCCAATATTTTTCCTGAAACTCTTCAGAACCTGATATTTTACAAATATAGAATGAAAGTACGTTGCTTCTTCCTATATCAGTTATTGGAAAGGGAACAACGTCACGGAAAAAGTTACGCAACAAATCTGAGTGGAAGCGTGAAGCTTTAAAAAGGCAACGGCAGTCAGCAAATCAGTTCAACAAGTTTTGTGTGACAATACATGTCCGTTTGATTGCTTGTTTTATTTCCCGAAGAGAAACGAAAAGCAATTCACAGTAATTTTTGGATTCTAAACGACGACGAAAAAAAAATTTTTATGCAAAACACGTAACTGTTAAGCCGGCAAAAAGAAAACGAACAGCTGCAACAAATTGAAGGAAATAAAATTCTTTTCAATACAGATTTCAGCATGGAAAACAACAATTACTAGTTTGCCAATCCTTTTTTCCGACCACTTTGTATAATGCACAAAGGACAATTTATTATTTCTTTAAAAGTAATTTTTAACAAGAGACTGGGGCTCCAAAGCCGTCAATTAGAAAACATGTCAAAAAATCGATTAGTAAAACTTTTTAGAATCAGGTCAGGAAGAATATAAAGAGTTGTCCGTCTATGTATTCACATTATTTAAGAGCCCGATTTCAAAGACAGAATCTCGAGGCAGGATTATCTATACAAAATATGTACAAGTTGTATAAAGAATCCGTTGGATCCGATGAACCGAAATACCATATTTATAGAAAAGTGTTCAATACTGAATATAATTAAAATTCTAATCCATAAATTTCCCCAAATTTTCCCTGTATGTGATGCAAATTTTACAAAATATAATTAGGAAATAGCCGAGTTCCCTCCAGTTTAAAATTTATTTATATCGTGTAAAATGTACAGATACCATGTACAGATACCAGTCATAAGGACTGGTTATGAGATGGCCAGTTTAGTCCAGCACGAACAGATCCTAGAATTTTATCCAAAACTTACTTTAAAATCCGTGATCTATACTGCCATCCAAATTTCATCGAAATTTGTTAAGAAATGGCGGAAAGGCGGAATATTGTTAAATTTGAAGATTTCATTTACCGAGTTCCTTTACTGCGGAGATCAATCGGTTTGTCATTTTAAGGATCACTTTTAGTGTTTTATTCCGCTGGGATGTTTTATTTAGTGAAAAAAGACATACAAAATGAATAAAAAACGTTCGCTGGTAATTACATTACAAAATAAATTCACTTTAGTGATAGTGCTGCCACTTGCGGCGAGTAGCGTAATCTCTTATTTTCCACTGTTTAACTTCCGCTATCTTATACAGCATCTTTCTGAGACTATACCACTGGCTCTATCGACGACGATCAACTGAAAATGAAGGCAAATCATTCTATCAAGGCGGTCTTCCTTTCCTTCTGATATTTTTTAAAAAAATTTCATTGGTTAAAAATGATATTTTTTTCTTGAGAATTTTTTTCAGCTACTCGAATTTATTTAAAAAAAATTCAGAAGGAAGGAAGGAATGAACACAACACTGAATCCGGCTTAATCGTTCAGTTTTAATATATTTCCCTCGTTTCAGCCCGTGTACTTCACAACAGAAAATGCACGTGCAGGAGCATTGTAACCAGTGCCAACAACGTTAACTGAATTTTTCTCATTGTGTGCAAAAACACTGTTTTATTCTAAAGTGTCAAGTGTAGTAACCACATGGAACGCATTAGCAAAAAAATTTTAAGGCCGTGAATACACTCTAAATGTTAATGAACGCACGTGGACCGACATCCTTCCAAGAATTGGGAACTGTTAACGGTCTAGTATGGGCCACTTATCGTGAAGCCTGCTGAAAATTAAATCTTCTTGAAAACGATGCATGTTATGGCACTTCAATTGTTGATGTGTCGAATACTTCTCAACCACAGCGAATACGCTTCACATCGGTCACAAAAATCTCTGAGAAACGTATAAATACCACATTTCTAAATCGTTTGCGTGCAATAAATCAAAATCAGGACATTGAACTCACACCAAACGTGTAAAATGAGGCATTGTGTTCGATTTAAGAAATATGGTTGTTATAATTTCATCCCGTTTATCTCTACATTGAGTCATCTATGCACAGTCGTTGTTCCAATCAAAATTTTTTTGCAATTATGTAAACTCACACTCTATGAAGCATTACTGAAACACAGGTTTCAGTCTTTCGGAAGTGATGGTTGAACCTTGATCACCAACGAATGTAGTTTACCATCTACATTTGAGAGGCAACTATCATGCTATCCATTTGTGATAAGAACTGTGCAAACAACTGCAACATAAAAAAATACTTGTACCACACCATTACAACCACAGTCCGATGGAATGGAAAAGAGGTTTGGCAGTACTCTGGAAGATGCTTTGAGGAAAGAAATCAATGCTAACCATAATATCAGGGGTCGACGTATAGCACTGTTTATGTTGGAGTTGCACTGCATGAATGCATAGTCGGCTTGACTCATAATAAAGTAAGAAGCAATATGAATGAAAACAAGATAAGACGGGAGGTCCGAATTGGCTGTAAAACAATTGTAAACAAGAAGAAGAAAGGTAAAAGTTGTCCATGTTGATAGACCATCGCGTTACACCATGAGGTAAGTGTACGAGTCTGTTCTGGATAAACAGTATTTACTCAGAATGATGATTGTTCAATTACTTGCTTTAAATAATAAAAATTTTAATTTCTAAATATTTATTTTTCTAGTCCTTCGGTTTTGCAATTTAAAATGTGATAATTTAAGAAAATGTATGTGAAAGTTTTAAAAACGGTTAAATTTCTTGATCCAAACAAATTATTAAATTAAGATTTAAATTTGATGTTTTTAATCAAGGAAATAATTCTTGTTTGAAGAAACCAGATTTATTACCCATCTGGGAAAGCTGAGATGTATGTTTGTAACTATGTTATTTTAATTATGCAAGCTTATCAAAAAATTTGGTTGAAAACGAAAGCTTTATGATCTCCATTCTTATGAAGCGTGTGACTATGTTATTTCATTAATATCAAGATTTCTTGAATATCCACAGTTTGGCAGATTATATAATGAATCTCAAACACATCATTTAACATATGTCATTGTTCGGAACTAATATTCCATATACGTACGACTATATAGAGCTAATAAATTGTACAATCGGTACACGTTTTCATTATCTTACAGATAATCGAAAGCACAACAAAAAAAAAAAAAATCATGTCGAATATATACGGTGACTCCTAAAATTTTTGTGTAGGCAATGGTAAAAAATATTCACTGAATATTTGAAATAAGAAAACTTGTCTGTGGGATACACTGTAAAACCAAACAATCACAACACGAAAAAAACAAATCAAATTCCTCCTAATCCATATTACCTTTGTTAAGCATTTCAATCTTTTCACTATACACAATATTTTCCAATTTTGATGTTTTCTCTTCTTTTCGCATGCTCTAGCTATTTGCCTAGAAATCAAATTTTTGCTTTAACACACACACACACACAACCCAAATGAAAATCCATTACCTATCCCAGAAAAATTTATGCGGGAAAGGGTAAAATCCGTATACGAAATTTCCTATCTCCCGGATACACGTTTATATCGACAATAGAGAAAATTTATGATTTTTTATTTAAACATAGTTGTTGCTGGAGAAAATGGTATTTTCCTACCTTTTCAATTTCCTTTATTATTTTTCTTTTGTATGTATATTATTTTACCTACATACATTATAATATGATATTTTCAGCAGTTTTGCAGCCTTTTTATTTTTTTGTTCTATTACGGTGTTCTATTTCTTTTTATTTGTTTGATATGTCGAAAAACGAGTTTCTCGGAAAAGCATATTTAAGTCTCGTATATAGTAAGAACGAGAAACGATGAAGTGAAACAATAAAAACTAATAACTCGATTTTGGTAATCGTAATATGTATGCCATGCCACTGTGTAACGGAAAAATGAAAAATTTTACAAAACTGTTTTTTGTATGTTTTGTAAGTAAGAACACAAGCGGAAATTCTCTAAGGATATTTTAATAGTCTTAAAAAATATAAAAGCAAATCCACTTCAGCTTTGGCACAGAAAGCTTTTAGTAATTTATTATTGATTCCTTGTTATTATTGATCGGGAGGGAAGCAAAGCGGATTTTCATTCTATACGAGTTTTTTTTTGTTTGTAATGCGACGTTTCTCAAAATTGATGCGCCGCTTGCCATCATCATCTTTATTGTTATAATATGATCGAAGTTCAGAGAAGATTTATTTTATCGTTCTTCGTACATATAACGTATACTGTATATAGGTATTACATGAGTCATTAATTTTTCAAAAATAAAATTTTCTAATACTTTTTCTTCCCCATAATATTTTGAAAAGATAATTTTTTATGGTAGATTAGGAAATATCAATTTATGAAAAATTGATACATATGTATTACGTACGGTCTTCTGCCTCCTATCTGCTCTAGATTCTAGAAACATATAAAAAAAAGGATTATAGAGATATGTTCAGTGAGCGTATTTTGTGTTAGACAAAAAGAAAATTGTTCATTATAAAATGGAGAAGAATAGAAACGTAAAACGATTGTTCAGTTCGATTATAGGGATTACATACAAATGACAGTAAATAAGTTTTACTTTGTATCCGGCTATCCAACGAACGAAATTAATTTTCCGATATCCTTTTTCACAAACTATTTACTACCGCTCTACTTGTAAATATATCTATACAACAAAGACACAAACAGACTGCATCCGTTGATGATATTTCCGTATATACTTTCTGCCATCTAATATTGAAACCCGTTTTCGATTTTCATTCTTCCACTTTTCTCGTATATATTTATGCAATGCATTTTTACTAATCAATAGTGTTGCTTTTTATTCCAACTGTAGTGTTCTGTTCTAATTTAAAATTGAAAAACAAGGAAAATGGAAAACAAACTGTAAAACTATAAAATCGAGAAACAAAAAAAAATTAATTTTCCTGTTTTTCTATTAAACAAAAAAAAAAATCGTTGTTGGTTTCTCTTCCCGTGTAAATTCCAGATTTTTTTTTTTTGCTACTCGTATATTGTAAATTAAATTACAAAACTTACACAAAAACTTAAAAAAAAAATAATTTAATTTTCGTTTGGAAAATTTAATTTAATGATACAAAAGAAAATTTGTTTGAAACGAGTATTAATTATATAATTTGGTTATGTCTCGCTTGTGTTTTATATATAAAAAATTAAAAGTTGACAAAAAGAAAATTAATTGAAATTTTTTTTCCAGAATTTTATAGGTTACAAAATTGCATTATTCTATGGAAACTTTGTAACGAGCTGACCTCCATTTTTGCGGTTCCTTTTCAACAGAATTTTACTGTGATAGATGTTCAACTCGATCATATGAAGACAGCTAATATTGAGGGGATGGCGCGGAATTTGTTTTATTTTAGAAAAGCGACTTAAGTACATACCAAAAATTAAGTACCGGGGATATATATATTTTTTTTATTAAAAAATTATTAAATAGTCCATTTATAAATTTTTTGGGCAAAAGTCAAAAAGATAATCAACTTCACCGGTTCACCGGTTCATGGTAACCATAATTTGTCCTGTGTTTATATAACTACTTTGTGGGTGTGGTTGATCTGCTTTACGATTTTAAAAATTTTAAGGTCATCTTCACACATTAGATGTAGATGAAGATAGTTCACTCTGGAAAAAAGAGGTGGTAACACTATTTATTAATATTATGTCATTTTCGAATGTCAGCCCCGAAAAATGCCACATACTCCAGAAAATATGTCTTGTTTGATAGCTGAGACTATCATGACACAAATATTTTGCGCGGCTGAGAGGTAAAATATGGCATTTTAATAATACTATGACGACAGAGAAAAATTTGGGGGTTGGAACAAATAAATTATTTATTTGCCCATCCCCAATTATTTTTTTTGATATTTTATGTGAAATATTTTAAAATCGAAATAGCGGCTTATGTCTGGTGATAGAGGAAGATTTAAAGTAATTTTTGTAATTATTTTTTAGAATTTCTCTATGGAGTGGAGTTAATATATAGTCCCTCAAACTTGGCAAATATTCGTTGGCCGAACTTTCCGCCTAAGTCTAGTGATTGAGGAAGTTTTGATGTAATTTTTGAAATTTTTTAGAATTTTTCTATTGATAGGAGTTCAGATGCAATTTGAGATACAAGTTCAGGAATTTTTGAGAATTTTTCTATGAAATGGAGTTGAAATATAATTTGTCAAACTTAGTAACTATTCGTTGGCTGGACTATCAGCTGATGTTTAGAGATGGAGAAATATTTAACGTAATTTTTGTCAGAATTCTATGGGTTGAAGTAAATGTAATCCTTAAAACTCAGTAAATATTTTTTGGACATAGACCATTTTCCTAATTTTTAAAGTTTATGACAAAATAATTAAAGTTTAATGTTTAAAACATATCCACCAATTGTATTGTATTGTTAATTTTAATAGGAATAAAATCAAAAAATACAATTTTATTTTAATGGTTTGCCGTACACGTTCAACTGTCATAATGATATTTTGACGTTTGAGGAAAATGGTCTATAACATTTGTTTAATACCGATTCCGGACAAACATAGCGCTACCGTATTTTATTATTGAAACAGGGTTTGCTAAACTTCATAGTGTGTCAACCTAATTGGATTTGTAGTAGATTAACTAAACTAGTTTAACTAAACGCGTTTAGCTAAATCCTAGTCTGTCAAGGGTATTACCTACACGTAGATAAACTCGTAAATATTTATGGGGATGGGTTAGTAACGGAATTAGATAAAATTCCGTTACAACCTGGCAAGTGCTTCATTTCGTTCTCTGGTATACCGTAGAATGTATGGCATTTTATAATTTTGGCGACTTATTTTAATTATTTGCCTGTTTTAAAAAATATGATTCTATCACAGAATTTAACGTATTTGAATTCATTTGTACCTATAACATTTCATAAAAGTACCTAATTTATTACTTTTATGTTATATCAAAATAACATAAAATAATAAAATTGAAATAGACCGGAATAACAAAATAGCAATTTTCATTTTATATAACATAATAACATGATAATATGATAAAATTTTGTCACTGGAATAGGGGTCATTAATTGGTTAAGATGGTATTGGATATGTTGGATGGAAACGAGATTCTTAAATGATTTTTGGACGAAGTTCCGGAATATGGTCACCTGGGCCGGAACTCGAAGATTTCTTAGCATAATATTATTTAGTTTGTTGAATGGAAGTGGGATTCTTAAATAAATGTTGGATGAAGTTCTGAAATGGTATTCTAAAATTGTTTTTAGAAGCAGCTCTGGAATACGGCTACCTCGAACGGGTCTCGGCCATTGCTTAATCGATTTTGATGTGATAGTATGGAATATGGCCTGGGACGTAACTAGTTAATTTTTGATCGATTATGATGGGATTTGGAATGTTTTATGGAAATAAAATTTTTAAATGATTTTTGGAAAAGTTCTGGAATATGATCACCTGCCAAGGGACTCGGTCATTTTTAATCAATTATGATGAAATTAGATATTTTGGGTTGCAATGGGGTTTTTAAATAATTTTTGAAGAAGTTCTGGGATATGGCCATCTAGGACGGACCTCGGCCATTTTTTAACCAATTGTGCGATGGGATGTCACGAGCTCTGAACGTCCAAGACTATAAACTAAATTTAATGAGTCACCGTATCAGCGCCTAATATATTTCCGTATTTATTTTGCTTTAATACTTCGATGTCTTCATATACTGAATAAATATATATTTACTTTTATTCATATACTGAATAAATATATATTATACTGAATAAATATATATATATAATACTTATTTACTTTAATACTTCGATGTCTTCATATACTGAATTTGTTCAGTTAAAAACGATCCGTGACAATTGTAATCCATCATTGTCGATTTTATCTGAAATTGTATTACGACCAAATATACATGGTATATTGGTAAGGTGATAGCTTTGTGCCTTTTGTGCGTTTCTTCAGAGTCGTTGCGAAATACACTGCTACGTGAAAGGTAGCCTAAGGCTATTTTATGATACCGCCTGCACAATAGGTTGAAACTATTTTCTATTTTGATATAGGTTTCGTTGATGTGCGCAAAATTATCCTAAGCGGTTACCAGTCATTGTTTGCTTGTAGTGGATTTCATCCTAAAATAGACACCGAAGTATCTGCTGTTTAACTAATCTTCCACTGCTCCTCGACGGGCTCCAGTAATGACTGAATTAGTATTATCAAATATTACCAAAAGCGCTTCGGTAACCTCATGGGCGGTTGGAACGTTACACGATGAGGAAACGTTTCTTGTACGTTGTATATATGTTACCGTTAAAGCACGAATTCGGTAAATGTACGAATAAAAATTGGAAAAACTGTTTTATTGCTCCGAAATCTATGAAATAGTAGGAGTCCTAAAATTCATCCTCTACCCCACAGCCTATTTTTTTTGATATTAGTGTAAAGTAATATGGAATAGTGTTTGCTAACGGCTTAACTATTTCTCCAGGCTAGTGGTAGATAATTGCACCCCTCATGTTACTAAGCCCTCTGATCGCAAATAAGTGATACTACTGGGGATGTAGAGGGGAATGTCAGCAAACATTTATATAACATCAGACCTTTATGTAACTGTGGAAACGAATTTAAAGATAAAAATTTCAGGCATTTACCGATTTAGGTTATCAACCCTAACATATAGACGGAAGAAATATTTCAAATATTCGTTTTTCACTTACCTTTTCAGGATTCTGTTCAAAGAAAATCTAAACTTGTTTTCCTACTTTATTAAAAAGAAGAATGTTTATAGCAATAGCATTTCGCTAATTCTTCGGTTTTGTAAAATTTTAAGTTTTTTAGTTCTAAATCGGCAATCTTTTAAAATTATATTTGACGGTTGCGAGAGCAAAGCCCTAGATTAATACCTCCTCGCTTTGCTCGCTAGGTAACTCTAAATGAATAAAGCGGTGGAATGAAAACGATTATAGAGAAATTTTGTTTATGTTCATTGACACTGCATGTCAGGGCAAGTTATTACCCCCACACAACTAATACCACAACAGCGTATTTCAGATAAAACTGGATGCCTTAACATCTATCATCAGTACGTGACCCACACACGTAATAAGTGGGTTGAGCGGATGGCCAACTACCTACTCTCACTAAGGCCTCGGATAAGTTTATGTTGTTCATAACAACAATGACGTCTAGAATTGTATACGGGAACATGGCAAGTGCTAAGTCTACTAAGAGATGGAGTTCTCCAGAACTTTTCAAACCTAGCGGAAAATTAAACATAGAGAGGAGAGATCCATAATACGATTACTATTGGCTATACTCTCCACTACCGTGGTTATTAGAAAAGAGAAAAATTTGGATTCAGCTTTCTCATCCACCGACGGGTACTGAAGTTTATTATTGGCTTCTGAGTTCCGTCTATAACCAACATTTGCTTAAGAAATGGCCGGATTTTATATCAAGTGGCCTTATTACAAAACTTCTTCCGAAAATCATTAAAGAATCCCAATTTTATTCAACATACTCAATCGCTTCATAATCGGTTCTGAAATTTCGGAGTTCCGTATCGGGTGACCATATCCCACTTTTTCCAAAAATGAGTTTAGGACCCCATTTCCATCCATCAAGTCTAGCCCATCATAATATGGGTTTAAAAAGAGCCGACTTTCGACCCAGGTAGCCATATTCTGGAAATTCTTCCAAACATCCAAAACTGTTTCCGAAAATGATTTTAAGCTGTATGCCAAATTTAAGGTAAATATCAATTTTAAGTAAATTTTTCGGTAAAGTCAATTATTTTTGAAAAACTCTATGGTAAACTGATCGAAAAATCTGTACTAAAATTTATTTTTACTGTAGTAAACGATTTACCCTTTTATTGGTGCGCAGCCTAAAATCTATTTTGACCGTAATAAACAATTTACCCGATTAATGGGTACGCAGCCTAAATGTGTTATTCAACTGTTCAACTGATAAACTGGTCTACAATAAATTTTGCCACGATAAATACTTCCACGAGACATTGTTCTACAATAAATTGTTAGTTAATTTGACAGTAAATCCGCAAAATTAGAGTAATTCCACAAATATATTTAACCCGTTACTTAAATTAAACCAGGGATAGTTTCAATTTAGCTACATCTGTTGCGATATGGGATAAAAGGAATGAAAACACAATTTCCGTTTTATTAAAATAAAAGGAAACACTGAGTGAGTTTCCCTACATAAAAATTCTGTAATAAATACATATTTTGGTTTTGACCATAATGGATATCCACACATAAGCGTACAAGATTAAAGTTATAATTTATCTAAGCGTAAATATTGTGTCGTTCGTATACTTGTCCAGCTTACTAGGGGGGACAAATTATTTGATCCTTTTGTAACAAGTTAAGTAGTTATTATCCCCACATTCGACTATGTATATGTATACCGTAATCGTATAATATTTGGGTTGTGAAAATTGAATTTTTATTGCTAGACACGGGGATAAATTATAATTTATATGCGGTTGCTTTATTGGATCATAAATTTAAATCAAACCACAATCTAAATTGAACATAATACTACAAATTTTCATTTGTACGAGTTGCCAAACTATTTAAAAGTCAAGAGGTTAACAGCTTTACTTTTATGCAGATTATGAAACAAAGAAACTTTTTAAATATTCTACAGTGCAATTAATACCAAACTCTTTCGTGTACGTGGTAATATGAATATGAATCGATTTAAGGATTTTTATATTTAGCGAGAGTGGAATGAAGTACCCTGATTATCCAGAAGTTTGGTCCGATTGTTTTTTGTATCTATATACAGAGCAGAATACCAAATTTTTTGCGAACTAATTAAAAAAAAAAAAAACGATTTCATATATATTCAAAATATAACAATCATTATGCCGTGCATGCAAAAAAAATGTTGGAATTTTAAACAAGCGAAATACTCTGATTTCGTAGCGTTCCACCCCATATTATCCCGTATTTCCTTTGCAATAAATTTGCCAGTAAATTTTTCGTTTTGTTTGTTTCCATGCGATTCTAAACAACAACCAACATGGAAATGATAACACAGCAGTAGTTGTACACATGTAAAAAAAAATTAAAAAAAAAAGACAAAATGTGCTGGAAAAACGAGAAAAATTTCAATTCTATTGATAAAACAATAACTAATTCTGGAAAATATAGACAATGAAATGTGCAAATATATGAGCAGTGCACTGTATTCGGGTCTTTTGTTCGTCGAAATTTTTAATTAATAAAAATGAAAATATATTCTGGGTTGTTGGAAAATTGCTACATCCCGTATATAGATCAGATAATATATCGTATCATACTTATACCTATGTTTATATAGAGAGCTACATAGTAAATTATTGTTTGCCTATTTCATGTACCGAGGGATTGTAGGATACACTGTAATGTGAACATTTTGCTCGTATAGATGTACGATATTTTGATATGCACTAGTTAATTTACATGCATTCAATGTACATATATACAGGTTATTAGGGATAGTATGTGGGAAACTAGGCTCAATTATAATTGTCTTGATGAAAAGTGTTTTGTCAATAAATGTTGAGAATGTGCTAGATGAAATGGAACAATAAAAATTGTTACATGGTTCAACTGAGGCCGCCTAAAATTTAATTAAAATTAAAGTAAAGAAATTAAATAAATATTTTCGGACTCTTCCAAAAGAAAGATTACACATTACGTAGTTAAATAAAGTAGTCAAATAATGATAAGAGTTTCCAAAATACTCGATTCTGTTGTTGTTGACTTATTACTGTCCGCCATTACCCAAGTATCGACGTATTTTTTTATTAAACGGTTCACACGCCGTAAAATGGGACGGTTTGTTAGTAATGACTGGTACAGTTGTTCCATCCATTCAGTTCTTTTGCCATCTTGTTCTTTAAATGTAAACTAGATTAAATTAATAGATTAAATAAAATAAATAAAATAGATTTGTAGAAAGATATGATTTCTAATTCATCATAGGGAATGTTCGGTATTTTATGCTTAATCCGATGAGCTACTAATGATAGCTTCGAGTTCGCTTCGAGCATGTAATAGGAACAAACGAAAACATAATGATTTGTTTGTTTGTTAGTAGTTTTTTTAAAGAATAGAAAATATAGTCCTTCGACTTCGGATCAGAGCGGTACCCACGAATTCCTTAATAGGGGTTTAGAGAAAAAACAAACAAAAAAATTTAAGCAAAAAAAAAAAATATTTTTATTTAAAAAATATTCAATCGTCTTGACTGTTGAGCCAGTTCGTGCAAAACCTCTTCCATTGAAATGGCGCTCTATTGTAGCTGTCGTAATCAGTAATGTAACGAATATTTCAATTAATTTCCTGACGGAAGGAAATAAGTTTTTGTCATATGTATTAAGCGCGTCCATTCCATTTTTTAAACAACTATTTAATTCTGAAACATATTTTCTACCACAATTTCAATTCTCTTAATCCTTCTTTCACATTATTGTTTAAAACTTCTCGGATAATCAAAAATCCCGGTTAATCGAATTATGTGTTTCTGGAACTAAATAAAATCACGTTAATCATCATAATCGAGGTTCACGGATAATCAGATCCCGGATAATCGAGGTTCAAGTGTAGATGCATATTTTATAAATAATATTATTGCTGCTTCCTAGATTTTTTGTCATATACAGACTCTCTGTTTGTTAAAATGCGCTTGAAACTGCAAAAAAATTTTTTGTGCTTACTGAGTCGTTCATCAATTTGGCCAAATACAGAATCCAAAAGAGTTTTCCTGTACGACGAGGAATGCGAATATCAATGTAATGTTCATCACATACTTTAGATACATCATTAAATATACCCCCAAACAAATTGCGGACATCGCGACGCATATCGGATAAAACACTGTGTACGTTACCAGTCACCAACATTCTGCCGTATATTGTCTACACCGCAAACAGTGACGTCGGCAATGTAGAGAATGTAGATGATGTCAAAAATTATTGTTTCTGTTGGAAATCAGCAAAATTCTATGATTTCTTTCTTGCGGGTTGTATTTCACCTCGATGGAAATTTCTTTCTACCTTATATTTGAAAATACCATAATGTATACAGGGTGGTCCAAAAATCTGGAAACGGTGAATTTAATTCGCGCACGGGTTTAAAATCGTATTTCTGATACTGAGGTCTTTAGTATTTTCACCCGAGGAATCGAATGGGTCCATTAGATTTTGAGCCCAATGAGGCCTTATACAAGATATGAGGCCCAACTTTGAAATTTCAAATGCAACCCCATCTTTTTTATTGCAGATTCGGATTCAGCGGGAAATTTTACATACGAATTGGTTAAAACTGCTACAGACCCGTTCGCCTCAAACTGGTCAACCGTTTTTTTTCACCGTTGATTTTGAAATCGGTGGCACTTCAGGATGGGTGTCGTTAAACAAATTCGCAGCACTCACATATAACCTCTGTTTGTCACCGTATCCACGCATTATCAAGATCTCTATTCTCTGACGGGTAGTTAAGGGCATATTTAGCTCGAAGAAAAAACTTATGAAACAATTATCGCACACATACGTACATCACATACGTACTAGACGTAAATATTGAATTTTTTCGCTGGTTGTAAACGATTTAATGTTTTATGTCTAGTAGGTAAGTAAAACAACTGCAATTCTCATAATTTGTATTTCCATTTTTTGATCAAAATTCGGCCCCAGGTGGCACTATTCTGGTAATTTCCTGGGAATAGGGAATTGGGGAAAGATTTTATATGTAATTTTAGTTCAAATATTTTTTTTCCGGCCTACTAAGGAGAAAAGTTTGATGTATATATTTATAAATTGGGAATAATTTTTCCATATCTAAATTGGCAGGGAAAATTGTTCCCAATTTTATATTGTTTTCAAAAAAATTACCACTAGATTTTTACCTCAGTATGCCAGAAAAAAATTTCTAAAATAGAAATTACATATAAAATCTTTCCCCAATTCCCTATTCCCAGGGAATTACCAGAATAGTGCAACGCAGGTGGTGACTATGATTTTCAAACACAAAATAATATATCCAAAAATGGACGAAATTTTTTTTGATTTTAACCAATACGTATGTAAAATTTCTCACTGAATCCGAATCTGCAATAAAAAGGATGGGTTTGCATTTGAAATTTCAAAGTTGGGCCTCATATCTCGTATAAGACCCCATTGGGCCCAAAATCTGATGGGCCCATTCGATTCCTCGGGTGAAATTACTAAAGACCCCAGTATCAGAATTCCGCTTTTCCACCCATGCGCGAAATAAATTCACAGTTTCCAGACTTTTGAACCACCCTGTATAATCAGAGCCTCCTAAACAGGAGAGCCGCAAGGTTTGGCCATTTTTTCCATGAGCTTTTTGTACTTTTTCATACCAACCAGTGTGTTTTAATATTTTTTTAGAAGCTTTTTGTATACAACAACACAAAAGCTTCGTTTGAATTTTCAATGTGAATGGTTAATTCAATATTCAGGAAAAACATATTTTAAAATTGAGTCATATTATGTTGAGTTAACGGAAAACATATTAGTCTAACAAAATTTTTTTTTTTTTTGTAGAACAAGAAACAAGAATTTGCTTATATGTTATGTAAAGAAAATAAGAAATTTGTATAGAGTGTTCCATCAAAAACTTCAGCATTATTGTTCCAAATGCAACGACAGTCAAATGGTTATTCCCACCGTTGCAAGTTAGGGTTAACATTTTAATAATTAAATATGCAATAGCAAAACAAAATTTTTTGACGCGATTTCCTGTGGTTTCGTAAATCGATCGTTCAATTTTGATACCGTTTGATGAAATATAAAGTTTTCTTGATGGGTTGATGGGAACCTAAAATTTAGTCAAGATTTGGTTTCGAAATAAAACACTTAGATTAAAAAATAATTTGTTAGTGCATTATTAGTAACCGAAAATAAAAATTTCTTTTCAATACGACGCGAGTTTGTGACATGGTTCACCAAAAATTGTGAAGTGATCGAAATAATCTGTTTTATCACATTGAAGTGATTTTTATTAAAACGGAACATAGAACTGAAAAAAAAAACATATTGGTAGTGGGTGAATGTAGCTTAATTAGAAGTACCAATATGAAAGGATATCGTTTGTACATCGAAGAACTTTCCGATGGTACCTATTAAAGACAACGAATAAAATTTAAAAAAATTATATGAATAAATTATATGGATTTGTGAAAAAAAAAAGAAAAATATAATAATAATAATTGTGGTGTTGTTATTTCTTACCCTGCCAGTGATTGAGGTTTCATTTCATTGAATGATTGAATGTGGTTGCTAATTGCTACATATTACTTTAATTGTCGTTACATATTATAAAGTACTTTTGGAATCAATGTGAAATGTAAATAATAATAAACATAAATTTCAAATTAAAATAATAAATGAAGCACACATACGGCCGATAAATACTCGTACTCTATTGTTGAATGAATTGGTGTGTATGGTGGTAAAAATTGTATCGGCCAGTAAAGACATAAATCTCAGGAAAGCAGCCTCACAAATTAATTCGACGACCTTTTGAAAACGCTTATTGAAATCTGGGGTGCACGAGCAATTGCGGTTTGCGGCGAAGCGGTGTTCCGGAACAAGGACGTAGTGGAATATTACGCACTATTCTGTATAATTTGGACTTATTGGCAAGTTATTCATTTCATTTTTAACACATATTATTTTATATTGGTACATTTTTTTATATTTTCTTTCAATTTTCTATTTGGTTTGTAAGCCGTTAAGTTTTTTTTATGTTTGAACAAAATTTAGTCATGAGTCGTTAAATTTAAAAAATAGGGAATGAAATTAAAACTTTTTGATTCATTTGCATATGGTGTGACTATAACTTAAAATAAAATAAAGAACAAAGTTAGTGTTAAGAACTGCGGTTATTTCTAGATTGTTTGTAGCCTTGGACCACCCACGCCGTACCCGATGAGTCGTAGCCGGAAAAAAAGTCGACCGCACCAAGGTAACGCTACAGCAGTAATTCTGATAGCAACTTTTATCATATGTAATGTACATTGGTATGATAAGGGTTGTTACACAAAACAAACGTTCATTAAAAAAGCTTTTGGAGTAACAATGTAATATGGGGGTTATTGCGTTTTGCTTATATTATAGATGAACAAACTTCGAAAACTGTTTTTTGATACTTGTTAAAAATTAGATTTTTCAACGCAACAAATTTGCAGCCAATATTGTTTCTTCCTGTAGTATAAACAAACAGAGCTTCACAAAATAAAAACATTGTATTTTGCTAAAGCTTTTCGCATTTACTAAACCAATCAAAAGATGTCGCTAAGTATAAATTAAAGCTAAGGGCCTTTTCCAATTACCGACTTATTTGTGGACACCGACTTATTCAAATAAGTCACCTCGCGAGGATACTTTTTTGAATAAGTATGTCTACACAGAAACTTCTCCAAAAATGTGTCTTGACTAAATGTAATACATGCAGTTTTTTTTCAAATCTAGTAGCAGCGACCAATACGCCAAGAAATTTTTTTCTTCCATATAATAGAAATTGCGTTTTGTTTTTTTGTTATTACGTCACAAATAAGTCGGTACAATGAATTGGAACAAATTGACTGACTTATTCAAAATGGCGTCAAATCAGTCAATAAGTCTGAAATAAGTTGGTAATTTGAAAAGGGAATAAGTATTAAAATCCTAATGTTTGTTTAGAAAATTTAACAATTTATAATGTATGTTCAATAGATTATGGAGATCTCCTGGAACTGAAAATAACCCAACCCGAGCGAATTGGGTTGAAATAAAAAAAGAAAAAATTTGGAAATTTTGTGAAATTTTTCTATTATTGTTTTACAGCGCACAGCAACTATGATGCTTAATTTTTTACGACGAAAAGTTTTATTTACGCCAACCGTATTTTAAATAAAAATTATAATTGTTTTGAATTTTATTATCTATGTTAAATTATTATATTAAAGCGAATTATATTTCGCGCTTAACTTAATAATGATTTATTTCGTAAATAGTTGTTTAATTATTTTTTTCATTTCTGTAATTTAAAGTAAATTTACTATAGAGACATCTGTAAACGGATTTTGAAATTACAGAAAGCTTGGTTTTGCAAACGCATAAAATTGAAGTTTTCTACGTTTTGTTGTTTTTGTAAGAATATTTAATTAAGAAAATCAACGATGTCAACGATGTTGTATATAACTATTTCCAATAAATAAATTTTGATCAAAAAATTTTATTATATGAATTATTAGTTCTACATGGTGATCCATAAAACCTTGTTTCAGCTCACGTTTTATCTCTTTAATTTTGTCATAAATGTGATCGTTTAAAATGCTATTAAATCCATCGTTCATATCGAAAATTCTGATGTGTATGGGACCAGAATTTACTAAATACGTTAAATTTTTATAATACTAAATTTTAAATTGGATGTAAGAGGAAACCGCAGCAGCACCCTTTATTAACTTATTTTACTGACCTACACAACTAAACGGAAAGCTCATTTTTATAGAAAATTAAAGAAATTTATGCTCCGCTTTAGTTTAAATTTAATAATTAAATTACTACATTATGATGGCTGTTTATTAAAAATATAAAATTGAAATTTAAATGATTTTTTATTCATAAATTTATGTTCAAAAATTTTCCAATTACCACGGTTTCTTATAGTAACTCAATAAAAGCGTACCCTCTAATTAAAGCTGTCCTTTTAATATTACGGCTCTTTAAAATTATAGATGGCTCTGGTATAATATGTGTTGCTATGTTCGGAAAACGGAATGACATGAAAAAACTGATATTTGTTACAAAGGTATATGTGTTAGTACAAAGGTACCCTAGTAACAGAGGATTGATGAATTCATCGATTAACTCTTCAAGAAATTGTTGCTTACCCATTCAATGAACGATATAAGGGCTTGTGATGTAAATTCACTTATTTACTTTTTATATAATTCTATCTTATAATGAACACACCGATGAACAACGTGAGAATTTCATTAGGAATTTCTTTATTACACAACCGATGAACTCATTAAGGAATATTCAAATGAATTTCATGCACTATGAAACTAGTGAATTCATAAATGGTTTTCTTAAAGAATTGCTCTATTACCAATCCGATGAGCTAATTAGGGAATATATAAATAAATGTCTTGAAGATTAATTGTTTAAATTCATATATTCATTTCAAACTTGGTACATTTTCATCGCGGTGAGGTTACCATGATGTTGAGAGTTTATTGTTTTGAACAGACTGCAGACTGATCAGACTGCAGTAACCCAACTACAAAAATATTGAAAATACTTTCAACTTTCATATAAAGTATAATCACAATGCCTTAGCGAATTATTATGATTAGTCGCAAAATTTAATTTTATTTTGTGATTTGATAACAGTAAAAACAAAAATGAGACAAGCGTGTTTCCTGATTATCATCATTAAAATCATCATGAGGATCACCGAAAATCTCATCATATGTTCCAAAAATTTTTATTTTATAAATAATTTCATGAAACTCATCAAAAGAATCATCAGAAGTATCATCAAAATGTTCAGTTTTTTGTTATTTATAAAAACGCAATCAAAGAATTAGCATTCTTCTTGGATAATTGTATGCGTTTGGTAGATTTTTTCTAAAATAGTATTTGTGAACTGGTGAACTTTTGTTACCAGGCTATACTTGCGTGTTAGTATAATTTTAAAATACATCGAGATGAGGTTACCAAGAAGTTGGAAGTTTGGTTTCTAAATAATGAAACATTGAACTCTCGAAATTATAAATTCAGTCGTCTCATCAGACTGCAGTGACTAAACTACCCATTACATCCTGATCATTACACTCCTCGCCAATACTTTCCGATCATTTTCCGTCCGTCATTTGTCCTGATTATTAGATGATCAACGGATCGTCTGATACCATTTCTTCGGTAAAATACATTTAAAAAATTTATTTTCGTACATTCGTTTAATTTTTACATAGGTGGAAGTTTTTGGCCGCAGAAAATCAAAAAATTTCAGTTAAAATTCTAGTCCATGAATTTGCCCCAATTTTTCCATATAGTCTCAGTGTGACTTAAGCTATTAGAAAAACAGCCGAAAATGTTGTCTACTTGTGGAACAAATGCCGGAAAGACGGAATATTATTAAATTTTAACATTTCATATACCGAGTTCCTTTACTTCGGAGATCAATCAATTTGACATTTTAAGGATCACTTTTAATATTTTATTCTGCTGAGATGTTTTATTTAGTGAAAAAAGAGATACAAAATGAATAAAAAATTTCCGCTGGTAATTACATGACAAAAGTAGTTCTCTTTAGTGGTAGTGCTGACCACTTGCGGTGGTCAAAATTCCGCTATCTTATACAGCATTATTTTCATGACAATTAGAGCATTTTTAGAAAATGGTCATTTTTATGGGAAAATATTTTGTTCAAGAGTACTTTTCGATTTTGGAGCATCGCTTGGCGAATAACCATATTGGAAAATGATTGAAGTAATGGCGCGAGGTAATGACCAAGATAACCGAGGGGGTGTTAATTACTATTTTTTAAATCGATATTTTTTGGTTTCAGCCTAACTTTAATTGACAATTCAAGCTATTAAGGGGACATAGCACCTTCAAAATTTAAAAAAAAATGGTTCTCAAAATTTTTTTTTTAGACTAAAAAGAGATATCCTAATGAAACTTTCCATTGACATTTTATTTAACTGAAAGTATACAAAAAAAAAAAATTACATTTTTTTTACCCCACTGTCGTTTGCTACAAGGGTTTTCCACAAACAATGAAAATTCGCGGTGTGCATCATAACTGCTCTCAGAAACGCCTAAAAAAACGGGGTTTTATTCAGCATTAAATTGCCCTTGGAATGAACTAAAACGAAAAAAATTGGTTGAAAATAAAAAAAATGGCTGCATTTTATCACCTTCAATAATTTATTACACCAGACCGTCACCAAATATTGAGCCAAATGTTACTCCTTGGATCTTGTGGAGAGCATATCAACCTTATCCAGGTGTGTAATAAATTATCTTTGTGTCAGGTTACACGGAATTGGCTCCAAACCGTAAACGACGTTTGAACTCTTTACGGTTTGGAGCCAATTCCGTGTAACCTGCCACAAAGATAATTTATTACACACATATAGGGTTGATCTTGAACTGTTTAATCAATGTAATTAATTTGTAATAAATTCTGGTCCAAGAACCATCCCGATATCACAGCTACATCAGAAGTTACAATTTTGGCGGTGTAGGTTTAATTACAAGCTAAACCGACCACTCGTTCCACGAAAACGGTAACTGTAAAAAAATCGGGATTTGTTGTAATAAATGTGTAACAAATTATAGTACAAGTTTTATTGAGGCGGGCTAATATGGTCAGTGCAGTTTAAGAGCACTCGGAAAATGACCACTCAGGGTTCAATAACTTATTTAAATATTTGCACAGTTTACCATAACCAAAAATGTTCGAAAATGTATCAAACGACCATTTGAATTGTCATACAGTGCGATCCATAACTATAACCACTAGTTTTTCCCGTTTTTTTTTAAATATTTGATTTAGAAAATTTCAAAAAAATTAATGCCAAAAACATAAACGTACGTGTTCATTTTCATCACAAGTCATAATCTCTCGAGCCAAACGCCAAAGCTTTAACCACTGTGACGTTTGATCGGTAATAATTTACGATTATTTAGTAAATAGTTTTAAAGAGATCGTTAGAGGAAGTTCATCAAAAATTCATCCACAAACAAACAAAGTAGCACAAGAAATTAAAATAGAGAAATTGAAAAATCAATAATTATCTGTAGTTGTAATTCAATTTCTAAAATTTTATCGAGGGTTCAAAGTTAAATCTCCAAATATGATTTGCGCGGTCATTTTATGTTTCAATTTTAATATGTGCAGTATAGAAAAGCTTTATTCCGTTGAACATTCTACGAAGAAGCTCCCGCCCACTTTCATGCAGCCGTTTAAATTATGTATATCAATTTTCTAAATAATTACCAATTAATTAAATAAATTAAATTCACTAATTCAAATTAATTTTATTATCGATTGAAAATTTAAATATATTTTATAAATTGCATTATTTTTCTGTTTCTCAATTCCGACTGTTCATTTAACTGGAAATGTTGGATTTTTATGCAATTATGCTAAAATCAATTATCTCTCATTATATTCAGTAGCATAATAACATAAAATGGTAATATACTCGTACATTACCAATTTTTTTTTTATTTTGTTGAATAATTTATTTGAACTATAAAGTAAATATATGTATATTTGCTATAATGTATGCATATTGTAATATTGCAATCGACTATCAAATAATTTAGTTCAATCATTTTGAGTTATTAAATATAAATTATACTTGTATTTATTTAGTATATGAAATCATAAAAAGTTCACAACATGTATATACGATAAGTATATAGTGAGAGCGATGGACACTCGAATTATGTCGTATCACTGTTAAGTAGCCAATATCCAAAAAAAATATGCAATTTGAAAAGTCATCGGGCACTATAAAAAATTTATCGTCATCGTTCTTTAAAATAAACATTTTCATCACAATTCAAAATTGTATTGTGCGTGAAGCCCGTAAAACACCATAAATCATACTACCTTCCTAGCAATCAGATTTCTTTTGTGACATTTTACCTCGTCGGGTAAAAAGTTAAAGAGACAACAACAATAAATTCGCATTATTTGGCTGTGGGTGATCGACATATTTTTATTTTTTTTGGTGTGTCTGTGCCGAAATACTAAAATTATTCACCATCGTTAATCATATTTTATTTGGAAAAATCAACAAGAGCGAAAAGTAAAGCGACAACAATAGGTCGATTTTTTTTGTTTTGATAAAGATACACCCGTACAAAAAAAAATACTTAGGCGACGACGACTACCCATTCCGTTCACCGTATTATATACGGACAAGAATATCGCCGTTTTCGACGCCACCAGCATCACCACCAATACAATATTGTATATTTAACCAATTTTTGACTTTTATGCTAAAATCATAAATAATCATCATAATAATGTTAATAATAATGGCAACAGTAAAAATTCTGAGGAAATTTATGATGAAAAATGATTTTTGGGCCTCATACATACAAATATACATGAACAACAAAAACGTCATTTTATAAACGTATATAAAATATAATCGTATGTGTTGATATGTGTTTGTGTGTGTGTGTGCTTTTTTCGAAAATTGCTATGAGTATTTGTTTTTGTTTGATGCCTTTTAAATGAAAATTAATGAAAAGGAAATTTATTGAAAATTTTATGGTATTACATGCGGAGCCGGAAAAATAAACAACAACAAAAAAAATTAAATTTTCATACAGCGCTACATACTCGTGTATGATCAAAAGCTTTTTTTGTGGATTAAAAATCAAATTTCGGTATTAAAGCGGAAATGTCATGAAATTTATTTTCCCATAAATGATTTTAAAAGAAATTCAGTAGGGTGAGGAGACGTTTATTTATCTAAAGTGTTTGAGTGCGTGTTACATGGAAAATTAGGTAATAATATTGCATATTTGATCAGAATCAAAATTCTTGGTTATATGTACAGACGATCAAGTGTTTCTTATCCAATGACTGAATTAATTAATTAATTAATTACCCTTTGTACTTTTAACCAAACAACAATACTAAACTATATGATTCCAAAATACTGAAAAATGTAGTAACCAGCCACTAATTTGGAAATAAGTTATCTATATTTGCCATCGTTCATCAGCTGTCAACAGCAAAAATTTCGTAATTTAATGTTAAAATTGTTTTGAGTGACTCAAACGTACAAAACGGCTATGCAAGCAGTATTCATCGTGGTATATCATGGCTATATAATCTAATGGTGCCCAGAAAATACTTCCTTCGTAAGTGAATTTATAAAACCACATGGAAATGAAACGATAGAGTTACAGTTCCAATATCAAAGATATTAAGATCAAACGCGGTGCACACATCGGTTCTGGCCACTTTTTAGTAGTTGCAAAATTGTTGCCTTTCCACCACATTGGACAAATTGACGAAGCAAAAAGCAGAAACAAATTTAAATAAAATAACGAGCTAGGGACGATAAATTATCGCCAGTGTGGCGTTGGTTTTCTTAATTATAACAAAAAATAACAGACCATTTTATATGTTAAGAAAGTTTCATAAAGTCCTAATGAATTCTATCTACCCTATTGGTGCCTGTAGTGCATACCCCCCCCCCCCATAACTATTTAAGCCGCTCGGTTAGCACGTAGGGTTGCAGGATTTTGGCATCGGTTTCCTTGATAAAATTGGTGCCTGGAGTGCATACCACCCCACAATTTTTAAGCCGTTCGGTGAGCACGTAATACTAAATGGGGTTGCAGGATTTTTGCATCGGTTTGCACAAACTCTATTGACGAGCATGTGAAATAAGAAAAATATCAGAATTTCAAAGGAAAGAACCTACATATATTATTTCAATTGCTATAATCTCTCTATCTCTAATACAATTTCCAATTTATGTGGTATATATTTTCATTTTCATTCCTAATCATACATCATTTAATATTTTTATCGATTTGTTTGTCTGCAACAGACAGAAAATCATCCGCCATTCAAATTAATTTTTACATTATGTACAAATAAAAATTTATTCCTCAAAGTTCAACCAATTGAGAAATCGATGAAATGGAAAACTAGTAAAAATCATATACAAAAAAAAAGCTTTTTGAAAAATTGAAATAAATCGAAAGAAAATTTTGTGTTTGCCTTTCTACCTCTTTCCTTCTTTTCCTTCATCCTCGTGCTATCATCAGCAGATACATAAAGAAATACAAATGGATGCTCGATATTATGCTGCTACATATTCCTGTAAACCGTGTAGTTACTCCCTGTATATATGTATAGCAAAATCGTTATAAAATATTAAATTTATTACTGTATCGATATTAGAATGGAAAATGATTTATTGGCCGAGAACCTAACGAGCTGAAAGGGCAAAGTTTTGGTGTATAAAATTCGGGTATCGCATTGCTGTAATGCAAAATTAATTTTTCAAAAATTTGCATTATTTTACAATATTTTGGAATATAGAAGGTACAAGACCTATCCGAGAGGTAATGGAATCAGAATGTCGATTTATATTTAAAATAGTATTTAGGATTGGTTTGCAATATGATTTCGGGCGTGTCATGCGTAACCTCACACATTTGTATATTACCACAATAACAGTTGGAGGAACTAAAATTACGTTGCCCTCGAAATATAAAATATCGTTATCATTGCATAAATTGTAAATTTTTAGAATGAGAATGAAGAAATGTGATAGCATAAGCCGATTTCTAATATCATGCAATTTAGATATGTATCCCAATGAATACGGTTTAGAAATATAGGGAATAATGGGATTACACCCCTACTGACATCTCTTGATTATTTTAAATTTAACGACAATTAAAATTTTGATAACACAAACCGCTGCTTAAATCGCGATTGTTGAAGTTCAAACGTAATTTGTGGCATAGTAAACTTAGGTAATTTATTTTATATGACCGGCATCAAAAATCTATGGATATGTCTCTCAGCTCTGGTCTAAATATTATTGTTCTCATCGGTACTCAATCAAAAAATGAGCTATAAATTTTGTATTTCTTACCGTGTAACATCTTAAGAGACACTGCCCAAAGATAATAAATATTCGAATCTGTTTGTTTAGTTACCCGTGTTGGTGGAGCTTAGCGGATTTTATATAGGTTTTGCACTCCAAATTCAACCTTTTACAAATCATGTTCATCAATTTCCAAATAAAATTGACCAGTTTCCAAAAAACTTTCATCCTTTTCCAAATCAAATCAAACTTTATCCAAATCAAATTCACCTGTATTTAAAACGTATTCACCCTTTTCCAAATCAAATTCACCTTTATCCAAATCATATTCATCCTTTTCTAAATCAAATTCAACCGGATACGAAATAAAACCAACTTCTAAATAATTTTACTTCTTGATTCTTGCCGGAATTACATTTTGAACTGTTTAACTCGGTCGTCCCGTCAGTTCTCTACTTCTTTTATTTTCGTCAAAATGTACATACTTAGTATTTTTATATTTTTCAGTTATATTTTTCAGTTTCGTACTACTAGAGAGTTGCTAGTAGAATTTGATGTGTTTTTGACCATCCAGATCCATCATATCTCCCAAATCGGTGGGAGATAAATTTTGGTTGTTCGGATGTTGGCGGCTGTTATATTACTGTATGTGGTTAACTGGGAGGCTGAACATTTTTCTCAGTGTTTTCATTAGCGAATATATCTTTCGATCTATTCGCCGATTTCTAAAATTTTTAAAAATTTGTTGCGGAAACCTTGGTCCAGAACTATTGCCCATTTCTTTCCCAATATATTAATACCTCCTTTTATTGAAAGCCTTCGACTCAAAATTTTACTTCTGACACAAAATCTTAATTTCGAGGATAGGATTCGAAATACGTTTTGAAATTAATAACGCTGACCGGACCATTTCTCGAAATTAGACGGTTACTGAACTTCTCCTTCCATTGATTCATTGTTTAACCAGCTGTATGGCATGTGGCACCGTCTTGTTAGAACCACATATCACTAATCACATCTTTGGCCGTAATCTCTGACCGTAACATGGCGATCATTTTCATCGACGAAAAAATATGGTCCAATCACATCTCCGGCAACTGATTTTTCTCATTTTAAAATGAAGCACGTCTTCGATATTTTCGGTACTTAGACCGGTGCGTTGTCTCACTGGCAGAGGAACATCCAATAGTGAATATTTTTACTCGAATTTATCTATTATAGCACGCACACCAAGAAGAAAAAACTTGAATTCTACTCTGGTTGTTTTTTTTAAATCTTGAATTGCTTGTTGGATAGCCAAGATCATTCCACCCATCTGTCCACCATCGTCTGCGTGTGAGTCTGGAGTCTCTAGTCTGGAGAATGGAGTATGGTTTATGTAGTATGGAGAATGGAGTATGGAGTATGGAGTATTGAGTATTGAGTATTGAGTATGGAGTATGGAGGTTGGAGTATGGATTATGGCGTATGGAGTATTGAGTAAGGAGAATTGAAAATGGAGTATGGGGTAAGGAGTATGGAGTATGAAGTATGGAGTATGGAGTATAGAATATGGAGTATGGAGTATAAAGTATGGAGTATGTTGTAATGGAGTATTGAGTATGGAATATGGAGTATGGAGAATGGATTATGGAGTATAGAGTATAGAGTATAGAGTATGGAGTATGGAGTTTGGGGTATGGAGTATGGAACATGGAGGATAGAGTATGGAGTATGAAGTATGGAGTCTGTAGTCTGCAGTAGAGCCTGAAACTGAGCCTCGACCAAGTTTTCGTTTTGAAACTCTCTGCATCATTTGTTTCGTCAAGCTACTCCTAGTACAGGATGGGCCATAAGTCAATGGACCATGTATTTATGATAAAATTTTATTATAATTTTATTATATTAAATTTTATTTAACACCAGAAATGCACCATCACGAAATCAAGTACGCGATCTAGTTACTCGTTTTCAGTCATCGAGATTTGTTAGTGACTTATCTCGGAGTGGAAGACCGCTTAAAGCACGAATCCAAGATAATATCGAACGAGTTCATGAGAGTGTATATAAGAACCCTGAAACCTCGACTCGTGAACGTGCCACTCAGCTTCAAATGTCCAGAACACCACTGCGTAGTAATCAAAAAAATATTGCTGATCCGTACTGCGCAACCCGCTTAAGATATTGTGCAAAATTGACCGAATTATTAACGCATGATTCTGATTTTAAGAAAAAAAAATTATAATGACCGATGAACCGCATTTTCCTTTAAGTGGTTATGCTAATAAGCCAAATTTTAGATTTTGTTGCACTGAAAACCCAAGAGTGATTCAACAGCGTCCATTGCATCCACTTATAGAGTCACAGTTTTGTGCAGAATATAAGCAGACAAGATCTACGACCCGTACTTCTTCCAAAACGAAGATGCCAATGCGTTGACTGTTAATGGTGAGCGTTACAGGGCTATGCAAGAAAAGTTTTTGTTTCCTGAACTTGATAATACTCAACAAATGTGGTTTAAACAAGACGGAGCTACGTCCCATACTGCAAAGGAAACAATGAAATTGTTGCGAACTGTTTTTAGTAAACGTATTTTTCACGAATTTTACATGTTAATTGGACATCACGATCAACCGACTTAACAGCACCACATTTCTTTTTGTGCGAATATTTGAAAGATCGTGTAGGTATACGCAAATAAACCGAAAGGGCTGCAACAACTAAAAGACCACATTATAAATGACATTATTGAGATTGATCAACCAGTTTTGGCTTCAGTTATGGAGCAGGTACAGCAAAGAGCAGCAGCTTGCAAAGATGCTGATGGCAGGCATCTAACAGATAATATTTTTAAAATGCAATTTTTTTAAAGCTCTTCACGAATACAATGTTCAGTGACTTATGGCCCACCTTGTATTGACCAAAATATTTACATGCATATAAAAACGTTTTGATATATGTAAGAATTTTTTGGTGGTGTACATCGAAGATCCACAAAATATTATTAGCAGATCTGTACAAAGGGAAAATGTATGCTTACTATTTAAGGTTCCATGTAAATGGTACTAAAATCTTTGGAATATACAAAATCTTACAGTTATTGCAAAACTATGTATCGGTTCATATTTTGAAAGTTATTGCTAATGTGAAAGGTAATTGTTTGATTATTTAAAAAAAAAATAACTCAAATATGTCTAAAACTGTATTGATATTTGATGCTATCCCATTCCGCAAATATTTCTTCCGCAAAAAGCTGCTGATAAGAAGTTTTAGTAAAAATTACTTTTTAATTACAAATTATTATCGTAGTTGGGTTTCGTACCCATATCCCAAATAAATATTTTAATTGCCAATTTGAGATAAAATATTCAGAATATTAATAATATCCCTTGTACAATAAAAACCCTAAATTACCATAGAAGATGCCAATTGTTGTGAAGAAGACTTATTATTGTTATTTAGTTTCTTTGAGATTACCATCAACGACAGATATTCTTTCGTCCTCTTGGTATCGTACAAAAAACGTTACTTTATTCAGCAAACTATAGAAATTTACAATCATATAAATGATAAAAGGAATCGTATAATTCAAAATCTCTCCAAAGTGTGGTTTGCATCTTTTAGCACAGTTGAAATTTTCCGAGTTAAACAATAATAAATTCTGAAAACGGAAAATTATTATTTTCCTTAATAACAAAGTTAAGGATTGGTTATGTATAGAGAGAGAGAGAGAGAGAGTCGAAATTGCATAATAGATAGATAACAACATAGTAGTACGTACATACATAAACCAAACGAATCAACATTTCAAGTTCTTGTCTTCGTTTGTGTTGTCTACACTCCACACAACCCAAAGAAATTTATCTACATATTTTTTTCCTTGCCATGGTAAAATAATAATGAAAATTCAAATAAGGAAAATTTAGTTATGGAAAAATTTATCCATTTTACCTGGTTCTTCTCTAGGTATATACATAATACGAACAAAAGGTAAATTTTATTCAGTACATAGAGCGAATCAAGAAGAAGACATAACATCTTGATTTTATCAAAAATATTTTTCGTTTTTCTTTTTTATTTGTTTCGTGAATGAGTTAGAAAATGGAATAAATTGAAATAAATTTTCAATTTTTCATCTCCTTCATCTTGTGCTTATTTTCGTTGCCATGTGTAGAAAAAATGTTTTTCCAGGTAAAATGTAAAAAAAAAATATGAAAAATTCTTATGTTTTGATGGGATACCTGCATTCTTATTATTTTTTCTGTACAAGTATTATGTACTACCAGCAAGTTGTTGAGGTATGGTTGGAAAAATAAATATTTTGAATTTTTAAAAAAATATAAAAAAAGAAAACTTTTGCTACTTGTGCTCATAAAAAATATGTAATTTATATGTATGCTGAAACATAGTAATGTTATTTAAAAGATAATTTAATACTGTAACGATATAAGAAAAGTGGTATAGTAAAGAATATATAGATGCAGATTACATTCGAATTGCTTGACACTGCTTCCGTTGGAGCTAGAATTGGACTAAGAATTATAAATTCCACAGATTAAGATTTGCTTCCAAATACAAATCTCAAAAAACAATTTTGTCACTCGCAATATAAGTTTTTATTGGAAAATATGCAGAAAAATTCAATGGGAACTTGTAGCGATGCTATATTTTCCCTGCCTTAATTGTATGTATTTTATAAACATAGAAAACAATTTCCTTGCTTAAAAATCGTATTTATTTCGCAGTGATAGCCTTACTTTAGGATTGGCACTATCTTTCAGCTTCGATTTGACATCATTCAAACTAATATGAAAATCATCTATAACTTCCAAGACCTTGGGATGATCAAGTGACCAGGCGTATGTTCATATCTGAGAAGAGGCCAACTTCCAAAATCTCAGGTGAAATTAAATAAAAACGTGTTTATCTTAAGAAGTTCTTAGACCGGAAATGGTTTACCATGTTTTGAGTTGGTAATGATCTGTTATAATTGGTGAAATCTTAGCTTTCTTCCTGGGCCGGAAATGGCGACTATTGTTTTAAAATGGCACGAGGTAGATTAAATCTTGATCAAGTGGCCAGCGTAAACCGTACTATCAAACTTGTTTAATGGCCAAGTTCCAAAATCTCAACTCAAACTTGAGATTTTGGAAGTGGAACATTTAATTCACCTGAGATTTTATTAGTTGGTCATTTACTCAAATTTGAACATGCTGCAAACGTAAATTGTAAAAAGTGGAATATATTTTAAGAGTTTTTAAACTTTAAAAGCTAAAATTTAAGCTAATTTTTGAATTTAAAATAAAATTAACAATTAATGTGACTTAGTCGAGCTACTATTAGCAAGATAATGTATAGTGTAGCTACACAAAATAGTGTATCCTTATTGACTTGTTGTAGCTGGAATTTTGATGAGAGGCTGCCACATCCAGTTCTCCACGACCAATTATTCGACAGACACCTACGGATTCTGAAGCTAGTCAAGTGTTACCACGTTGTTTCGCAAGATTCGACGACCTGTGGTAAAACTAGATCCTTCCTCATGATGAGGACTTCATCAAAATAAGGAAGGAGGAATGTATTGTTTGTGCCTCAGAACATAGTGATAATTCACCAACCCCTCACATTTACAACAACAATACATTTCTCAGTTTTCGAGCTTTAATTGTCATTCGGTTCACGTTAGGATCTCGTCATGACATTTTAGCCGGTCAATTATTAAAAACTCAGAATTGAACAAAGAACCAATTTAGAGATATATTATACAAATAATTATTTCTAATATTCCACTCTCATTTTTGCACAATTTAGGCGTCGAATTTTAAAATAATTAGGATTGATTATTCGTTTGAAACTGTACCAAAATAAAAACAAACAAAAATCAGTTTTGACTAGACGCGGGAAGCTCTTTTATGATTAATAAACGTCCACAAATTACAGAACCTGCGGGCACCCTCGCACTTATTAATGGATAAATGAGTATTTTGGTTGTACGTCAAAACTCATAATAAACCAAATTGAAAAGAAAATGCTAAAAACAAAAATTTTCTCGGAAAATTAAAATCATTTTGTCAAAAAAAAAAAATCCAAATTAAAAATAATAACATAAAATATTCCTACCATAAATACATGTTTTATACACAAAATTAAATTTTCCACCTCATTCAATTACAAGTACGGTTGGAAATTTAATTTGTCGCGCAAAACTCGGTAATTTTTTTTTTTTTGTAATTTCGAGAAAATTCAATAAATTTTATAACGCGTATATAGCGCGTATCTTCCTGTATGTCACACATCTCGCTAAATACATGGCAACGGCGTAGTCGAGATATACGATTACGTATACCATATATGAAAATTCAGTAATTTTATCTATTAATCTCTCTAACAAACAACTTAATTTTCGTGTTATAAATACCGAGCGGCGCTGTATTTATTTTCCATTTCCACCATATCACATCACTCGAATTCTACACATCAATTTTCCGGTTTTAATTTTCTTCAAATACACAAATTTTTATGAAGTGAATTTTTCACTTGTGATAACAGATAATAATGACGACAACAACAATTGTAGATACATACAATACGACAAAAAAAATAAAACCGGGGAAATAATGAGGAAAAAAAACAGATAAATTTTCCGTCATATACCTGGTGTATAAAAATTTTGTGAGTCGCGTGTGTGTTTAGACTTTTAGAGGCATAAGAAAAACGGTAATCGGGTGGGGAGGGGTGAACGAAAGTTTGCGCTTTATGTTTGTCTTAACTGTTAAGGAATTTTGTATTGTTGTTGTTGTAATTTATGGTATCTCGGAAATCTAATCAAAATTCAATGATGTAGAAATCGTGATGCGGTGGTTGACAAGACGGAAAAATTTTGGAAGACAACACAGGAAATAATATTTTCTGTGATTTTTCTTTTTTACTTGTTTTAACTTTTTTTTTATTGTTCCGTGCGATGTAATGATATTAAGACAAAAACGGTATGTGGGTGTTCGCCTCACCATCAATCATTTGATAAAAATAAATGTGTATATGTGATACCGGAAAAGTTTATTTGGCACTGGGGAAATGAATTCCGGATGTTAAATTATTGAAATTTTCTTTTGTTTCGATATTTCTAATGTTATGTAAAACTGCGTTTACTTAGAAAATTAATTTTCTTTTTTGGAATATCACCGACCATGATCTTTGCAAAATAAAATTTATTAACATTACAATTTAATTAGTTGTAGTTTACAAAAATTAACTGTAATAAATTTAAAAACCATAAAACACCCCAAAAAAATTCAATCAAATTGTTTTCAAAATAATGGCCCTTGTGTATACAATACAACACAATTTCCTTTTATGTAATTTTTCACACACACACATACATAAAATAGAATACAATACGTACAAAACAACCAAAAAAGTTTTAAATAAAAAATCGAAAATTGATTGATGCCAGTAGCAGGCATGATTTGAATATTTAAACAATACAGTATTAAAAGTAAAAAGTTCATTTAATTATTTTCCAAAACAAAAATCCCCCAAAAAAATTATTTTAAATTAATTTAAAAAAATATAAAATATATATATATATATATATATATATATATATATATATATATATATATGTATATATATATATCGTTGTATAGACAATAAACTCAGTGTTTTAAATTATACTGTACGAGGATTTTTAATAATAATAATTATTGATACTGTATACCTACATACAAAAAAGCTTCAACCTCAAAACTTTAATTATTTTTGTACTGTGGGTACTGCTTTCATTTTAAACAATGAATTGCCGAAATAAAATTCAAATTATTTAAAATAAATCATGCACCCTCCTCCACGGCTGCCAAAATAATAATAATAAAATTTATAATTTATTATTCATTCACAAAAAAAAAAAAATATATAAATAAACAATAAAAACTTTTTTTTTATTTTGTATTTTGTGTGTTTGGTGTGTTTCAAAATAAATAAATAAATAACAATAAAATCAATATTTTATTATAAAAAAAAAATAAAGTAAATAAAACATTTTTGAATTAATTACAAAATTTTTATAATATTTTATGGGGACATGACAATAAAAAATTTTATAAATGAATTTTATTATACTTTCCAATAAAATGTAATAAATACTTCTTGAAATTGATTTTAGCAATAGGTATATATGGTGCGGAATTCGAAGGTGGTTCCGCCATCGATGTATTACCAATGTAAAAATTCGATTGGTTCGCTACTGGACCATTAGATCGATTTTGAACTTTCGATGAGGTGGAAAGATCAAATTACCCTTAATCTCGCAACTCGCATAACCGCAAAATACTTCAAGTTACTCACATTAAAAACTCTGTTTTCATTTCATTCATTTGCTGCAACAGGTAAAACTCCAGGTAAAATTCCATATAAAAATTGACTCAATTCGCGAAAGAGATCTACGTACATTTTAAGATATTGGAAATTATCCTAAGAATTATGAAAAGTCGCCCCGGTGGCAAAGTGGTTAGCATGCTTGCTCCAGCAACCGGAGGTCCCGGGTTCGATTCCCGGTGGTGACAATGAAAAATTTTCACGGCTGGTTTAGGATCAATGAATTAATCACTCATTATCCGAAATGAAAATATGATTATGAAACCTCATTTGAGGCGGCCAAATCCCTTGATGGGATATAGTGCCAGAGAGAGAGAGAGAAAAAAATTATGAAAATTTGGTTGAAGAAGTTGGAATAAAAGAAAATTATTTTACTAATCAGAATTTATTATTATTTACTTTTGAAAAACGCCTTTTTTACGAACAATTTTGAGTTATTTTTCCAAATCTCTCTACTGAAAAATTAAAATTTTTCGATTATGTCACTCTTGCAGCAAATGAGAGATATAACAGTGAAATATGTCCAAAATAATAAAAATAAACAAGTATTAGTAAATACACTGTTAACAAAATTCTTATAAAAAGTTTGAGTGAAAATTAGAAAATCAACTCAAAAAAATTTATTTTACATTCTTCATAATAGCCCAAAAAATTCTCAAGGGATACTTCTGGATTTTGTTCTGGTAAATTAAGTTAATTTGTTCGGTATTGAAAGTTTTAGCCTCAATAAATTACTAAAAACGTCCAGTTTGTCCGAAAATATTGACACAATCAAATGAAGGAACCATTTCCATGAATGTATGGAGCGTCATTTTTCAAATCTAATCGATTTTAATGGTTGGAGTAGTTTTAGTTTAAATAAATTCTGTGTATGAGTTTATCAGAAAACCCCACTATGTAAAAATGTTAGTTTTATGTTGACAGTTTAAACACAAAATTTGAAACCTTCAAAAAGCTGGCCATTTAAAGTGTCAAAGCCTAAGAAAGATTTAAATAACAGGAATACATTTCTAACAAATTGCCATGTGGGAAGTGCTGGAAAATTCGTTTTAATATATAGCTCACATTGCTGCAACCGTGACACAACTGAAAATTTTTAATTTTTTAGTAGAGCGTTTTTCTGTTCCTGTTGAGAATTATTTTAAACCGTATGACTCGAATATCTTAGAAATGATTGAATTCGGGATTGTGCCACTATTGCAGCAAATGAGCGACATAACAAAAAATAAATTTGAAGATTTCTAAAAATTTAACGTTTAAAGTAACATACTGGAAAGGAATTCAACTAAAATGCCTTAGTGATCGCTACATCTGGAAAAAAAAATCATATCAAGTTCCTTAAGGTGGTTCCTGGAAAATGGGTTTGAATATATCACACACAAAATTTAAAAATTTTTAATAACTGAAAAGTCTTAACACAAGGTCACACAAATGAAAGGTTTACCTGCGAATCTGCAATATCGTCATTTTCGGTTGGTAAATTTTAGGTTTAACAACCAAATCTATAGTACAATCGACATTTTTCGGCTGGTGCGTGTGGGATAACTTTAATGGTGTCATGATGTTCAGGTTACTCAGTATGCATGATATAGCAAAGTTCTAAAAGTTTTGTTTAAATTTGAAATACTTTTTAACTTAATAGTCATAACTATTATACCTTATTTAGGATTTCCAACTTGCAAATAAAAATGATTAATTTTCAAGATTTTGAGTTTCTTTAATACTAGGTACTGTGTTGGAAGGCTACTCTTTAACATCTATAAAGAAGTAACTTCACCTTCATTTTGATAAAGAAATCCAACGGTTCTATTCGTGTCAGCTACTTTAGTGATTTCCTGTATAATTAAATGTTATCTAGTTTATCCAGTTTGCAAACTGCACTACATTTACGATAGCCTCTAACTCAATTAAATTGATTGTAACGTAATTTAAATAATCCTTTAATTTTGTTATCGCGGCTATGCAAAATTTCAAATAATTACAATAATATTAACATTAAAATCTATTTATTTAGAGATTATTATAAAACCGATTTCGATTAGAAATTATAGTTTCCATAAATTTGTTGGTTATAAACTATACAGCAGAGCTTTATAGACCGCACTATTAAATTATTTATAATTAAATCAAATTTTTAATACATTTAATATATTATTTCATCCAATTTTTGATGCTTTTTTTGATGAACTTTAATCAAGCACTAAATTGTCTTGTACCTAATGTATATGATGTAATAAAAAATTAAATTATGGGCTATTCTGGATGATACGTATGTGGAGATAGCCCGAAAACCATCCCGAAAAATGATTTTTCAAATTTTGGTTTGAGCCCACGCTAAATGCGATAAAACCTTTTGGTTCGAGAAACAAAATGAATCTCTCAAAATTACACTCTATCCCGAAAATAAAAAAAGTTGATTTTAAAACCTACATCATTTCTGATTTATATTCGGTAACCTTGTTGCCGCTCACAAGTATTGCCGAGTACATTGGTTGATGGGATTGACTTGATTAGATCATTTCTAATCATTTTTGTAATCGAGTTAATCCCATCATCCAATGTACTCGGCAATCCTTGTGAGCGACGATATATGAGTATTAGTAGTCGCCTTTCATATGCAACAAATATTGGATAAATCTGGGTCCAGAAATATTCCTATTCCTTATCGTATAGCAACAAGGTTACCGAATATAAATCAGAAATGATGTAACCGAGTCAATCCCATCAATTAATGTACTCGGCAATCCATGTGAGCGGAAATATGTGAGTTTGAGTGTGTTTAATTTTGAATAAGGTTTTTTATACTCAAATATCTCTAAATTTAGGTATTCAATTTTATAGATCATATGCGTGTTATTTGGTAAGTAAATTAAATATTATGTGTAAACACAATAGACATGTTGTTGTTAAATTTATAATATTTTAGAATACAGAAAAATGTGTACTAAGATTTTCTTTAAACTAATTATGTTACTGTTTTATTATTGTACAACGTACAACACATTACATTTTTTTGCAACGTAAATATTTTAAACTCATAAAAATAATAAATAGGTGTTTAAATGATTTTCTTTTATTTTCGGGATCGAGTGTAATTTTGAGATGGTTCATGTTGTTTTTCGGGCCAAAAGATTTTTATCGCATTTAGCGTGGACTCAGACCAATTTTTGAAAAGTCATTTTTCGGGATGATTTTCGGGCTATCTTCATATACGTGAATCTTGGAATTCGTTAAATTAAAAAGATCGAGCGTCCCATCAGCGATCAAACTACAAAATATAGAAATGTTTTCAAAAAAATATCACTAACTTTTTACCTAAGTATGCTAGCAAAAAATTGTTTAAAAATAATTAAATTTTGCGAAATATTTAATTAAAATTGACTTTTATCCAACAATTGGAACGCAGGCCCTTCAGGGATAACGCTGTTAAAATTAAAACATTTCGAGTAGGATCGACTACCAAGGGATGAACTCGTTTCATATTGCAAAATTATTTTAGGTTTCATTGTATTTTTAGTCTAAACTCGTTTAAGTCTATTTAAAACATATTTATTAAAAATTTGTTTTTAAATTTTTTTTCAAATAATGATGCTACAATGATGCTATACAATTATGCAAGTAGGGCTAATTCCTTGATCGTCTGGAGCAACAAAGGTCTACGAGAAAAGTTTAAGCTAGATTAAATAAATTTTATTTTATATTTTTTCTGATATACTTACAGCGACGATGGCCAAGATAACAACGAACAAAGCTATGTATTTCATTTTAATTTAGATCTATTTGCTGTACTTTCAAACTTTAAACTTACTATGAACTGAAAAAATTTATTCACGACCCTTATATACCGAAATTGCTATTTACACAAGCTGGTAGGTAAATTCAGAAAATTCGAGAAACACAATTCGAGAAACACAAACAAATTTTGTTTTTTTGTCAATTTTATTTGAATTAGAATAAATTTGGGTCAAATAATTCACTTTTGTTAAATTTATTACGAACTGTGCATTATATTTTTTGTTGGAACCTTGTGCTGAATAAATTCCAAGAATAATATTATTTTCATAAATTGTGGGCAAATAGTTTTCCATCTATATAAATATTATTTTGAAAAATTGGTATTAATATTTAGACACGCGCGTTTGAGTGAATGTATGTAGACGGAGTAAGACATCACATTTAAACTCCTATTTCCGTAGTCGCATCACTTCATGCGACGTGACCATTTTCTTGGTTAATAGATTGTTAAATCAAAACCTACAAAATAAGTGTTAAACTTCAAGCGACTATTTCTATAACTTAAAATTTTGTTGAGATAACTAATTAGAATTATTTTCAAACTTAGACAGCCACCTTACTCGTAGATATATAAAAAAAATATTCACTGTGACTTTTATACAAAATTATTCAACAAATGCTGATATTACAATCTAGCAATCAAGAAACACCATAGCACATCGCATGAAGTGATACGAAGAAATGGAGTACAGGCCTATGTCACTTAGCCGAATTATTAAAATTTTGTGCCCACCTAATTAAGGTCACTGAACTTGAAAGAAAGCTGTTTGTGAAGATTTTACTAAATTTCTTCAATAAAAATACAAAACTTGGTTTTAATTAAATTATAATAATTTATTTTAATATTAAATTTAATTCTGTATTTATTATTGGACCAATTAGGTTTACATTTTACTCTCAAGTTCCCAAGTTCAAAATTTGTGTATATAGTTAGTTTGTGATTACAAAAGGTTTCTTTACATGACCCATTGTGATACCAACTCTGGAACAGTCGCTTTATTTTGAAATTAACTGCTGGAACCAGCATATATTTGAATCTCTTAAGTTTTGATCCTTATCATTGGAAATCATAGTACATTATAGTAAGCTTTCGTTCAAGTGCTAAATTCGGTTTAGGCCAAACAAATTTATTAACCCATGTCATATTAGGAGGTTGAATAAGTTCTCGCGGTTTTTCAGCAGATGGGGTTATTAGCACTCTGCGCATATGATAATATTAGTTTACCACGCGTGTGATAGTACTGCAAACAAGCTTTAACTCCGTATTTATCTTTCTGCTAAAACGTAAATACCTTTTATTTTTTTTTTTTTTTGTGTTAAATATGTCAAATTTTGTACTAAAAAAATATATTTGCGAGGAATTCTGTTGCACTACTTTTTTCGAAAAAAAAACAGCAGCTGGAGCACATAGAATTCTTGTTGAGACTTACGGTGATGATGCTCTCTCAGAAAGAACTTGTCAATATTGGTTTAGGCATTTTGAAAATAAAGATTTTGATCTTGAAGACAAAGAACGACCTGGAGCGCCAAAAAAGTTTGAAGACGAAGAATTAGAGAAGCTTCTCGATGAAGACTCGTGTCAGACACTAGATGAACTTGCAGAATCATTAGAAGTTGATCGAACAACAGTTTCGAAACGTTTAAAAATGTTAGGAATGATTCAAAAGCAAGGAAGTTGGTTACCGTACGAATTAAAACCATGGCACGTCGAAAGACGTTTTTTAATATGTGAACAGCTGCTTACAGCAGAAAACAAAGGGATTCTTGCATCATATAGTAACAGGCGATGAAAAATGGATATATTTCGATAAGCCTAAACGTAGAAAATCATGGGTTAAGCCCGGCCACGCATCAACATCGTTGGCGAAACAGGACATCCATGGTTTTAAACTTTTGCTCTGCATTTGGTGGGATCAGCAGGGAATTATTTATTATGAGTTGGCAAAACCAAATGAGACTCTCAAGGCAGATCACTACAAAGAACAGCTAATACATCTGACTAAAGCCTTGAATAAAAAACGCCCACTTTACGCAAAAAGACACGACAAAGTTATTCTACAACATGACAATGCTCGACCGCATGTTGCAAAACTAGTAAAATCTTACTTGGAAACGCTAAAATGGGAAGTCATACCCCACCCGCTTGATTGTTGAATAGCCTCAAAAGATGAAGCGTTTTATCGACGTGGAATCCAAATGCTACCAAAAAGATGGGAAAAGGTAGTAGCTTGCGATGGGCAATATTTTGAATAATAAATTTTTATGTATTGTTTTATGCTCCTAATAGATGTCGGTACAGCAAAACCCGTTAAGCAGCTTAAATACGATAAAATTACAATACAATACTTTGCAATTTCCAATTTACAATTTACAATTTACAATTTACAATTTACAATTTACAATTTACAATTTACAATTTACAATTTACAATTTACAATTTACAATTTACAATTTACAATTTACAATTTACAATTTACAATTTACAATTTACAATTTACAATTTACAATTTACAATTTACAATTTACAATTTACAATTTACAATTTACAATTTACAATTTACAATTTACAATTTACAATTTACAATTTACAATTTACAATTTACAATTTACAATTTACAATTTACAATTTACAATTTACAATTTACAATTTACAATTTACAATTTACAATTTACAATTTACAATTTACAATTTACAATTTACAATTTACAATTTACAATTTACAATTTACAATTTACAATTTACAATTTACAATTTACAATTTACAATTTACAATTTACAATTTACAATTTACAATTTACAATTTACAATTTACAATTTACAATTTACAATTTACAATTTACAATTTACAATTTACAATTTACAATTTACAATTTACAATTTACAATTTACAATTTACAATTTACAATTTACAATTTACAATTTACAATTTACAATTTACAATTTACAATTTACAATTTACAATTTACAATTTACAATTTACAATTTACAATTTACAATTTACAATTTACAATTTACAATTTACAATTTACAATTTACAATTTACAATTTACAATTTACAATTTACAATTTACAATTTACAATTTACAATTTACAATTTACAATTTACAATTTACAATTTACAATTTACAATTTACAATTTACAATTTACAATTTACAATTTACAATTTACAATTTACAATTTACAATTTACAATTTACAATTTACAATTTACAATTTACAATTTACAATTTACAATTTACAATTTACAATTTACAATTTACAATTTACAATTTACAATTTACAATTTACAATTTACAATTTACAATTTACAATTTACAATTTACAATTTACAATTTACAATTTACAATTTACAATTTACAATTTACAATTTACAATTTACAATTTACAATTTACAATTTACAATTTACAATTTACAATTTACAATTTACAATTTACAATTTACAATTTACAATTTACAATTTACAATTTACAATTTACAATTTACAATTTACAATTTACAATTTACAATTTACAATTTACAATTTACAATTTACAATTTACAATTTACAATTTACAGTAAAAAAATTAATTTTTTATTCGTACAGACCACGCGATTGTACGGACACCATATACAAGCATGCACGTTTTTACGATTTTAAATTTTTTCCAGTTGAATCACTTTAGGAACTGCTATAATGTCCGTTTGAGTTACTGCAGGTGGTACAAAAATAAATAACTCGTCGAATATAGTTTAAAACATAGTTTCTCCCATTTTCATTTATGTAAAATATAATGTAAAAGAAAAATTAGAATTTTTTATTTTCTCATTAAAATTTACCATGGTAATACTGCTAACAATAATAATAAGTTTCATACGTACACATCACATACAACAAACTTATAAAAAATTATAAGATTATTAGATTACAAAACAAACATAATTAAATTATGTGTAATTAAACAAAAACGTTTTAATTGGAAATTGAGACATTTTCATATTGAAATCATGGGCCCCAATGTAAATACACTTCCACCTCAGAATTCTAACGAAAAGCAAATATTTGGTTACCCAACGCCAAATTATGAAAATTATGATTTAAATGTAAAACATATAAGTTTGTAATGTATGTTTTGTAATATAACATAATATGTATTTCCAAAATAAAAGCTCATTTTATTCCGAATGCTTTTTACTCGTCGTATAGCAACATAAATTTTTATCTTCTCTCATATAAAGTTAAACATTAAAACAATGAAATTTTATTTATTTTTATTATTATTGTTCTTTTTATTTTTTTTGTATGTGTTATTTTAATGTTGTACTTTATGCTTTTTATGCAAAATCATTTTATGTGTATACGATATGCATGTTACTTTAATATGATATTTAAATTGTGTATTATAATTTTTTATTTTTTGGAGCTTTTTGAATGGAATTTTAAATAGGGAAGCTTTTGTGTTTATACATATTATAATAATGTATAAAGGTCTTTGAGCATGTTTTCAGTGACATTTTAAAATGGTTGACAAGCGACAAGCATCTTATGTGACTTAACATTATAATTAATTAGAATAGCCCAAAATACATTTGTAAAGTGTTCAAAGTATTAAATTTATTCGGGTTTTGAATCCAATCAACTGCAAAATGTTAGCAAACGGTCCGTTTTTCATGTGCCAATGAAGATTGATTACAAGGTTAAGTTGCACTGGATCATGATGTATTAAATGAGCTTTTTTGAGCTAATCCTAATTTCTATCGACGCTTATGATAAATTTGCGCTGACAGCTTAGAAATATTTCTTTCAGCATTAGCCAATAGCGCTCTAAAAAAAGGTTACACCTGCACACAACGAAGTACACCGCTAAGCTATAGTATAAAGAACGTACCCGGTACTCATGAGTAACGGAGCAGCGGCATTAAAAGTTTTCTTCTCGTTCAAAACATATTTAGTTTATTTTACGTAGTAAAATAAAGTATAGAAATCCTGAACAATTTTGACCTCAAAGATTTTTGCAGATTTACCAATCGCAAAATTCAAAACAGTAGTTTTTAAGAAATCACTGTGTTTTCATGTGCTTGTGGTGTGATGAAATGTTGTGACTTCTCTTCAGCCCAGTTTGAACCGATCGAACTGAAACTTCATATTTAATCTTTCAAATTTTACCATAAATTGGGAGATCCCAGTGATCTTTGGATGAAATCAATCCACAGGAATATGAAGCTTCATCTTTTTTTGCTAACATTTTGAAAAGTATATCATTTACGAGAAAAACTATTTAAAATTACAAGGTTGCATTTGGAATGGATGCGGAAAATTTTTTGAAGATGCTATTTTTTCGTAGGTTCCTTGACTAGACTCGAGCTAGATTACATCGTCGATTGTGTAGTGCCGATAATACAAATGACAGGGTCGTGTGAAACGAAAAGTTACTGGGTCGTATGATACCGTAACACGATATATATTACCCCCGGTCGATTACTCCTAGCCTTGACCGCCGGATATTACCACCCCAGACATAGCACCTCCTCGCCATTATCCCCCCCATCATTAAATGATTGAGGGATCGATCGTCTAATTTCGGGAAAAAATATTTAAAAAAAATATTTGCGTAAGTACATGAGCTTTGATGTCAAATCCCAAAAATTTGCCGGTACAACGCAATTTCGTTAGGAGTGAAATTTTTATTTTTTAATTTTTATTATGACGGATTTACATTCAGCAACTATAACTATAGTATACTACAATATATGTCGCAGAAAATTATAAACCTGTGTGAGCCACATATCGATTCGATTTCCCATTTTTGAAAAATCAGTATAAATTCCTGGTAATTCACGTAAATCTGTTATTTAACATAGTTATGCTATGGTCCTTCCCCTATATCTAGAACAGTAAGGAGGAGGTGAGATTAAAGGTTTTCGTCGAGCGATGCGTCAAACTCGAAAAATTATTTAAAATTCAAATTGGCATTCTTGTATGCCATTCTGAGTAACTACGTAGAACATCATTTTTACCTAAAGTTATGGGAAACGACTCAAATCTGGGCCATCAATGAGGGCCATATGAATTTTCATGACGATTGGAGGTAGTATGTACAATTTAAAGATTTTACTCGACAGATGATACTTTAAAATCGAAAAATATTCATGAACAATGTATTTCACCAGATTTTGGTGGTTTATCGTAATTTTAGTCAAAAATGTTGTTGTATGTAATCGCTCGGCATGTCATAGAGAATAACAATGTGCAGTTCTATGACTATTAGAGCATTTTTCGAAAATGATGATTTGTGAGGGAAAATACATATAATGTTTAAGAGTATTTTCCAATGTTGCAATGTTGGAGTATCGCGTGGAGAAAAGCCATACGAGGCAGCTTTCTGGAAGTGGTGCTACAGGATGCATAATAGGTACCGTAATAATTGGAAGATTAGGTGAACAAGAAAATTTTAAGCAGATCTAATCCGAACAGCCTATTAAATAAATTTTACCGCAAAAATTTAAAACTATTATTTTTATTTGACCTACATGAGGCAGATAAAGCTGTGGTTATCTGCCAGTATTTCTGTTTTTGCAGGTGGCGTTATCAATTGAAAAATAAAGTTTTTAAAAGTTTAGTTTAATTCGTGTTTTTTGTCGAAATTATCATGTTTTCTAAAATTTAGGTATTAAATGGTGAGGACTACAAAGTGGTAAAAATAAAAATTTCAGATAAGAGAAAAATATGGAGTTGCAAACCGTAAAAGAATACCCATTAGAATAATTTTACATTGTGGGTAATTCAAACTACAAAGACATTTAGGTTTAATTATAAGTCCAACAAATTTGTTCAATTAACTTAACACAAATGGGAAAATGAAACGAAAATCTTTATTAAACCAAAGTGGATTCAATTTTACTATACAGATATACTCTCGGTATTAACCGCCCATACAATAGGCTATAGGAAACCTAAAAACAAACATAATCACAAAACCGTACCAAATGTGACTCAATTTCCATAGCTATATTACGATTTCGATCCCATATCACAAAAAAGGTATTATCTCTTTATCTCACACGTGGCACATATAATATAACCTGCAGCACAGCATATCCTTTATATGATTATAGTTGTGTTGATTTTAATTAAACATATTAAATTAAAATCCTTTGTGTTGACAACAGCTCTCTGTGTGCTGTGCCATGTTCAGTGTGTTCAATACAATTTATTTATTTATTTTTTAAATATTCAATCAGAATGAAATTACCTGTGTTTACTTTCCGTATGTTTTTGGTATAGTAAGGTATAGCATTAATAGCAAAAACAACACGGCAGAACGAAATATTATAATGAAAATTAAAAGAAAAGCTTTTCTCTTGTAGTTGTTGTATACAACTCGGCAGAGTGTTATTCTTGCTTGGAACACAATGGAAACGAAAACACAGCGAAATCCATTTTTCCTGTATTGTTTTCTATTTAGGTGTAAACAAAGCAAGCAGAAGAACAACAACTTATATGTATACAGTACTAGCTGAATATGGAAAACATAAGAAATAATTCCCTGGAGTAAAATATAAACCTTATTTGAATTTCTTATTTGTGTATATAAAACAAACAAAACCAAAAAAAGTAAAAATTGTTATGTAAATGAGTCATTATGCTATGTACTGTACGCACGTTATGAAACGAAAATACAATTTATTCAATTTTTTATGTGATTATGCTGATCTAGACTATCACGGTTAATCCGCATCTACGTAAACTGTGTACGATTTAGATTTTCATTTTGTGAATAGGCAACAAATAAAAAATTGCTTCTAGTTAATAGACAATAAGGGACAACTTTACATTTCTAGAATAAATCTAGGTCATATTTACACTTTACGACACTTTTTAAAGCTTCATTAACATATTCAATTCATGTGAAATGGAAGTGTATTTGATATATCGAGCTACTTGCACGAAAATATTTTTAACTGTCAAAGTGTTTCAAGTAGATGATAGTTGATAGTCGATATATGTAAATAATTATAGCTGATATATGTATCTATAGTTGATAATTAATTAAACATAATAAAAATGTAGCAACCGTCAATTTTTAATAAAGTATTTTTTACTTTTGACACAAAATAAATGATAATTGAAAGATAATTGTTAAAAATTAATATAAATGTTGATAATATATGGTTTTACAATAAGAGGTTTCATTTTGAATAGCCTGCTATTTGGGCAGCTGTCAATTTTGAAGCTGTCATCTTTTGACATTTGACAAGTAAAAACAGCCAATACTAAAATTGGTACGATACACGCCATCATACCCGTTAAATTGACTACAAAAATGGTGAAAATCTTGCAGTCGCTGTTCGCAAAACCAAAGCACTTTTGGGTCGTCGTGAAGCTCCTTTCCGGCCGACAATAGTGAAACTGGTGGAAAAACTTAAGCTGTTAGGACAAGTTAGTGATGTGAAAATCGATACCGACATTACACCGTATTTTGCATAAAGACTTAGGTCTTAAGGCTTTTAAAGTTCAGTTAACACAAGAATTCAAGCCGGTCCTTCAATAGGCCCATTTTCACCTCGAAGGCTACGTTAATAAGCAGAATTGTCGCATTTGGGGCTCAAAAAATCCAAGAATGATTATTAAAACGCCTCCATATTCTCAACGTGTCACTGTTTATTGCGGTTTTTGGGCTGGCGGTGTGATTGGACCTTACTTATTCGAAAACGAGGCTGGTCCAACTGTTACGGTGAATGGATTGCGCTACCGAGCTACGATCAATGATTTTATATGATCGGAATTGGAAGATATTGATGTGGATGACGTTTTTATTCAACACGACAGCGCTACGTGCCACACAAATAACGAAACAATCTCAATTTTGCAAGAAAAAATTCCTGACCGTGTTATTTGTCGAAGAGAGGATCACAATTGGCCACCTAAATCTTGTGATTTAACACCTTTAGACTTTTTTCGTTGGAGCTACGTGAGAGATAAGGTCTATGCCAATGCTCCACAATCGTTACAAGACCTTAAAGATAGAATTCGTGAAGTTATCGAAGACATACAGCCGCAAATGTGCGAATTGGTCATGGAAAATTTCATGAAATGGATATGGTGCTGCAAGCGTAGCCGTGGCGGCAATTTGGTTGATATCGTGTTCAAATGTTAATGGCATAGCTTCTTCTTTACAACGAAGTAAACATTCATTGATTTCTCTTAAAAAAACACTCGTTTTTTTAATATCAAAATGAAACCTCTTATTGGGAAACCCTTTACATCGCGGATAGTTGAAATAGTTATACTAGATAGTTGAAATATCATTGTTAAGAGGTGATACTGGGTAGTTGAGAATTAATAGTTGACTAAACCTCGGGGTACCGAATTAAAAAAGTCTGGATTAAAAAAGTTCTTTAAAAATGAATTAAAAAAGTTGATTTTTGTATGAACATCTGCTATTTATTTTTATTGATATTTTTAACTTAAAATTATGAATTAAAACAAGCGATTTAGAAAAATGAGAAAACTCAAAAATGAATTAACAAAGGCTTACACTATTTCATTTTTAAAACACATACCTTAATTCATTTTCAAAATGAATTAAAAAAAGCACATTTTATTTCATTTTATAAATTAAAAAATTTAATTCGAATTTTAACAAATATTCAGAAATGTGCAGTATTTTGGCATAAGTTTACTTTACGTATACATCGAGAAAATCGGATAAGGAGTATAAATTTTTAAAATTTTTAAATACAGGATTGTTTATCAACAGTTTTTAGGAGGGGAAAGCTAAATTTTTCCGGAAAATTGTCCCATTTTCCGGAAATATTTTCACTTAAAAAAAATTGCGTATTATTCTATTCAAAATACGTAGAAATGTGTAATGTTTATAAAAATTTGGATCTTATAATTGTATTTTAACAGTTTTTCAACAGGACAAATATTTTTTCCGGGAACATTTTAGAATTTTTCCAAGAGAATTTTGAAACTTTTTCAATTTTTTTTTTTTACTTAGTTTGACACTTAAAGAATTGTGCAAATAAATTGGGGAAAAGCCGGGGTTTGGGGGCGGCAGCCCCTATCCTCTAAGGTATAAACGAATTAAAATTACATTAAAAAAAAATTATATATACGAAAGTTGATTCTTTTAACATTTGTGGCACTATCAGAAGAAGCGATGAGAGCGAGAGAAACTCTTTGATCTGTGTCTGCAAGGTTGACGAAGCAATTATTATTAATAAAAATAAAAAATAATGTTGAAAAAAAAGTATTATATTTTACGGAAAATCAAAAAATTAGTAAACAACCCTGCATTTAAAAATTTCCAAAATTTATATTCCTTACCTGAGTTTTCCGATGTATACGTAAAGTAAAATTACGCCTTATTTTGCATTGCCAAATTTTTACGTGCCAAATTCAAATTCCAAAAAATTTTCATTAATGAAAATAACATTTTTTTCATTTTATAAAGAGGCTTATATTAATTCATTTTAAAACTGAATTAAGAAATGCCTTTTTAAATTCATTTTATCGAACTTTTTTATTTCTTTTTCAACTCTGATTTTAATTCATTTTTAAAATGAATTAAAGACACTATTTTAATTCAGAAAAAAAAACTTTTTTAATTCAAACTTTTTTAATTCATGTAGCCCTAAACCTCCATGAAGCTAGCCCGAATTTTCAGCCCGAAATTAAAATATTTTACTTCTACAATACCTCTACAGTCCGCAAATTGTCAAAAAAGTTTCTACCGGAATTATCTGAACTATATTCAGATTGAAACTAATATTATCGAGAAACCCGATAATAGTTTTTTAGTCAGTTGAATCTCACCTCATAGGTAATTTACGAGCACTTGACCTAAACCACGGAAACGCTAACGTTTTGACTACAAACAGATTTTCCGAAAAATTCTATCTGGAATTATCTGGATATGATCGTTTGAATCTCAAGTCACAGGCGATTCACTAACACTTAAAATATATACGGCAGGATTCGATAAAGGTTAGAATAAAATCCGACAGTCAGTTATCGGGGGGCGAAGTCCGAGATTCATACCTCCTCGCCGGTGCTCCCTGGATAACGCTAAATGAATCAGGCGGTGTAGTGGAGACGAGCAGACTAAATCCTGTTTATAGTCATGGACACTACATGTCAGGGCGGGTTATTGGCGCCCTAAAACCAATACCAAACCAGCGTCTGTTCTCCATGTTAGGAGCGGCTGAAGCGGGCGTCTGTCTTGTATCAAGCGGCTCGCTATATAAATGTGTTCATGGTAGGACTGGATGCCTTAAGATTCTCACCAGTACGTGACCCACACACGTAACAAGCGGGTTGAGCGGCAGGCCAACAACCTTCCCTCATAAAAACCATTTAAGTTATGAACCCTAAACAAAGGCCTCGGATTACCATATCGGATTCATTACAAACTCGACCTCGGAAATTGTACACGGACAACGCTTTAAAAATGGGAACATGGAACGTGCTTAGCCTCTTAAGACCTGGAGATCTCCAGAACCTTTCGAACCAAGCAAAGAGTTACACACTAGACGTACTTGCACTACAAGAGCTTAGATGGTCGGGGAGTGGGATCCATGACACCACCAATGGTTACACTCTCCATTACAGCGGCCATCAGAACGGAGGAGAATTTAGAGTTGGCTTCCTCATCCATCGGCGCGTGAAGCACCATATCATCGATATCCGCCCGATCAACATGCGGATGTGCACGGTCAGACTTCGCACTAAGAAATTTAACATCACGATCGTTAATGTGCATGCACCCACCGAAGATAAATCGGATGACATCAAAGATTTATTCTTTGTTGAGCTGGAGGAAGTCATCAATAACATACCGCACCACGACATTAAAATAATCGTGGGCGACTTTAATGCAAAAATCGGTAGGAGTGCAGAAAATACATCGCACATCGGTCCTAACAGTCTGCATCTAACTAGTAACAACAACGGCCAACGCGTCACCGACCTGGCATTAATGTACAACTTAGTTGTATCAAGTACGTTTTTCCCACATAAGAGAATCCACAAAGTAACGTGGAGATCGAATGATGGAAGAACGGAAAACCAAATTGATCACGTCATGGTGTCTAAGAGACACTCGACCAGTATATCTGACGTTAGATCCTACAGGGGTGCAGATATGGACAGCGATCATATGCTTGTCATATTTAAATATAAGTGCAAACTGTCATCAACGTTCAACAGACAAGCACAAAAAACCGTTCGATGGAATGTGGATGCTCTAAAAGACCAAGCGTTACTGCAGAGTTACCAATCAGCTGTCACTAACTATCTAGAGCGGCCTAGCAACAACGAAGAAGCTCCTTCTAACATCCAGGAGCAGTGGCACACAATACAGTCAGCCATTACCACCGCGGCGCAAAACACTATCGGAAGAAGACCTCCGAGACCCCGCAATGATTGGTTCGATGATCAATGTCGCCTGATCGTCGCAAATAAACAAAAGCTTCGTGAAAAATGGTTGGCTCGCAACACTAGAAGCACACATGCAGAATATCTCCGCGCCAGGAAAGCCACGACTAAATACCTTCGTCAAAAGAAACGCGATCATATGAGATTATGCATCGAAAACATCAGCTTCCAAGCGGAAGTAGGAAATTCAAGGGACTGTTTTGCTAATGCCAGGAATCTCACTAAAGACTTCCACCCAAGAAGTACAGCCATCAAAGACGGGAATGGAGAGTTGAGAACAAACGTGGCTGATGTTCTCTCAGTATGGCAAACCTACTTTCAAAATCTACTAAATCGGAATGACGACGTGACCCCCATTAGAGCAATAGCTCCTCCAGGTGATGAGGTCTTCGTCGAATATCCCACAGTGGAGGAAGTAGACGCAGCTATTAGTCGATTGAAAAACGGCAAGGCACCCGGTCTCGATGGAATCCCCGCAGAATTAATAAAACTCGGAGGCGCTACTCTTGCAACAAGTCTACACGATCTCATCGTCTGTATTTGGGACCAAGAAGAGCTGCCGGAGAATTGGAAGACCGCGCTCATATGTCCGTTGCATAAAAAAGGCGACCGTCTTAAATGTGAAAACTATCGTGGTATAGCTCTATTGAACACTGCTTACAAAGTGTTGGCTAATGTTGTACTTGCCAGACTCATCCCTTTCGCCGAAAACATCATTGGCGATTATCAGTGTGGTTTCCGTCCCAACCGATCGACCACTGATCAGAGTTTCACCATGAGGATGATCCTGGAAAAATGTTGGGAGTACAACATAACCATACATCAATTATATATAGACTTCCGTCAGGCATATGACAGTATAAACCGCGATAACCTTTGGGCCGCGCTCATATGCCTAGGAATTCCAGAGAAACTCGTTTCTCTGTGCAAATTAACAACGTCTGGGTCTGTATGTAGAATTGTAATCGAAGGAACTGTGTCAGACTCCTTTGAAATAACATCTGGTGTTCGACAGGGAGATGCACTCGCGCCTGTGCTGTTCAATTTGGCGCTTGAGTACGTAGTGAGGAAAAGCAGCATCGAAACTTATCGCTGTATATTTAATAAATCAGGCCAAATTCTTGGATATGCAGATGATATCGTGCTTCTTGGCCGAAGACCTAACGATATCAAAGACAGTTTCGTGCCGCTCGATCGCTGCGCAAGAAGACTTGGTTTGAAGGTAAACAGTAGCAAAACCAAATTTGTATCAACACCCAGGAACATCTCCATGGCAAATCTCGGAATTGGCGACCACAATTTTGATCGCGTTGAAAATTTCAAATACCTCGGGTCAGTTATAACATCATCAAATGACATGCAGGCAGAAATAAAAGCCCGAATAGCTGCCGCACATCGAGTTTTCTACGCCCAATCAAAATTATTGCGATCTAGACATTTATCGCAGTCGTGCAAGCTCGCACTTTACAAAGCACTAATAAGACCTGTGCTGGCTTTCGGAAGCGAGAGCTGGACCATGACCACTAATGATTGTAGATTGTTATCAACTTTCGAAAGGAAGGTCATTCGCTCCATCTTTGGTCCAATTAAAGTCGCGAACAATGAATATCGGATTCGCATGAACCACGAGATAAAGCAAATACTTGGAGATTGCGATATTATCGGATTCATCAAATCCAATCGAGTGAGATGGCTTGGCCACGTTGCAAGGTCCCCACAACAACGGATGACCAATAAAGTGTTCCATCAACAACCAGCCGGTGTGCGTCGTAGAGGAAGACCCCGACTGCGCTGGCGTGACGACGTCGAACAAGATCTACAGGCACTAGGATGTCGAAACTGGAGGTCGAGAGCGATGGACCGAGACGGCTGGAGGACCATAGTGCGGGCGGCAAAATCCCTTCATGGGATGTGAAGCTAGAGAGAGAGAGAGAGTCAGTTATCGTTAATCGCCTGAAAAAAGATGCATACGACTATATCCCGTTAACTTCAGACACAATTTTCCTGGAAATTTCCACCCGACACAATTAATCACCAAAATGGGTTCTAAATTCCATATTTCCTATTCATTTTCCATTAGATAAACGTTATGCTCTGACACTCACAAAACGCGGTAAACTATAAGTAGCAACTCACATACCCCAAAACCCACAACTATTCCCTCTATACCGGCTTGAGCTGCGGGAACCAAAGCCGCATTCAAATATAATATTCCTGCAAATCTCTCAGTTTATAGTCAAAACTTCAACAAATCTGGCTGCATTTTGCCAAGTGCTCGTGAACGGCCTGTGAGGCGAGCTTCAAACGAATATATTTAGATAATTTCAGATAGACTTTTTCTTCACATTTCTCAGTTTGTAGGCAAATGTTCAACGAATCATGCGGTATATAGGTATTAGGTACTCAAGTTTTCGTGAATCGCCTGTGAGATTCACACGACTATATTCTGATAATTTCAAATAGAATTTTTATGTTCATCTCTCAGTTTGTAGTTGAGCCGAATGATACAAATATCTTGACAGAATAACATTAAACATTTTAATGTCGTAATAGTGATATTTTTTCGGGCTGAGATGGAAAACTATCCCGATCGTTATAGTTTAGTAATGCTTTTGAACTTTGCGGACTGAATGTCTGGCTTCATATAAATGAAGAGTTTAGGTTGGACTAGGCTAAAAACAAATAGGCATCTTAAAAATGCATCAAAGTATTTTAAAAATCCGGGCTGAATGTCATTAGTATCATGACAGCGCACTATGACGCTTTTTACTGTCGCGACAGTGATATTTTTTCCGGCTGGGATAATAAACTCTCACGATAGTGATAATTTACTATTGTCATCGCGTTTTTCAGGCAGCTTCATAAATATGTTGAGTAAAGGTAATTATTAGGAAGGCTTAGAGTTAACTATAGGTGACAGGTGAATGTATTTTTTGGAATCATACTATCTTGATGAATAAAGTCGAATTTTGCAAAAAGAAAATTTTTCTAGAAGCAAGTCCTCGTTAATAGCTCAAACTAATGCAGACCGCCATAAAACATAGCTTGACATCGGCTATATACTACTCTTCTAGGCATTGTAGATCAGATGTGTACAGATAACTACAAAAGCTTTGCATATAGCTACATCAATTGCATCTTGATTTGATAAACGGGTTTAACTCGTCATCAAATTATAAAGAAGAAAATTTCTTAATGGAAATTTTAATCAGGTAATTCGCAAAAATGGGTTCTACTGTTCAAAATGATATTACTTTAAAGTTAATAATAAATCGTGGATTATGACCAGACCAAATATTAATTTGTTATCTTTTGTCGGTTGCGAATTTTAAATTGTTAGAATCCAAAAATTAAACTAAGGGCAAACACAAAACGCAAGAGCTGAAATAATGAAATCTACATACATTTCAGGTTTCATCAGACAACAACAGATTCAAATGCATACTGAAACTATAGCGAATGATGATAATTATGATAATCATAATTTGTCTCGAGCATTTTTATGTTAGTTTTTGTGCTGCTCTTGGGTGACAGGAAAATCATAAAAATTATATTTGTTCATATTCGTACTATACAGCTTTACACTACATTTCGTTTTCGTTATATGATATTTGCAAGACTAGAATGAAAATTTTGTCATGATAAATTAGCTTTTTTTGGTCGGTAGGTTTCCAGACAAATATGAAAATTAGTATTTTTTGTTTGTTTTCATGAAATAAATGAAAAAAGAGATGTGACTCTGGAAAATTAATGTGTAATTTGTAATAATGACTACATGAATACACAACTATTTCGACCCGAATCCATTACTAGCAATGGAATAGTCGGTATGGAACGGTTTCAGTAATTAAAGTAACTTCTCTATTATCTGCAATACACTGAACAATTTTTTCAATGATCTTTGAACTATTACTGGCGAAACCGACTTGGCATTGTCTATCCAAAAAAAGGGAAAAGTTCAGATTACAACATTTTATCACAAACTAGTTTTTTTGGACCACATAACCGGATAACGGATAATGACTTGAATTATTTTTATGATCACCTTGCAGTAATGCGATAGTTAAATTTTTTCTATTTAGTTCTGTTGATCAAAGAGACGCATTCCATTTTGTAGACCGTTGAGATTGATACAAATGTATGGTCTAATTTTAAATAGTGTCTAATTAAAAATAATACCTTTCCTAATAGCATACTAATAAAATAATGGTTATCATCAACAATTCCTAAAAAATCCGAAGCTATTTGGAAGCATTGAACTATTTTTTGGAAATATCTGAGACAAACGGGGTCAACCTTAATTTCTATTCAAAATAAACACCATATGGGCTCTAAATTTTATTTTTTCGCAATAATTGTTTTTACACTGGCACCGAAACAAGCTGCCCGTTCAATCATTGACCCTTTAATTATTCACTGATAAGAAATAATATTTATAAGACTCGTATAAAACTGAATCGACAGCGTTTTCATTTTGAATTTTGTTATCATCACAGCTTCAAGTATGAATATTTTATTGGTGTTTTCTTTTATACTTGCAGGGTTTGAGTATGGAGTATCAGCCAAATACCATACACTCGAAGATAATTTCTACTACGTTAGTACTCCGATGAAGGTAAAATAGCAAAAAATTATTAATTATAATTTTAAAATAATAAAATCATATTTTGGTTCCAGAAAAATTGGTATCAAGCTCAACGATACTGTTTACAAAATGGGATGTATCTAGCGAATCCACAAACCGAAGAAGAAAACGGAGTCATAATTCGACTAATTAGTTCATATGAAGACTACAACAACAAAACATCTAACTATTGGATCAGTGCTACAGATTTGGGAAGCAATGGACATTACTACTGGGCAACAACGGGTGATTCACTCGATTTTCAATACTTCCCTGATGGATATCCGGATGGTCATGGTCGTGAACACTGTATTGAATATCGTGGACGTTTTCTCTTCCAATGGAATGATTCGAACTGTGATAGTCATAATTATTTTATATGTCGGTCGACAAATTATTTCCTTAAATCGACTGCTGAACGGAATAATGATGGTAGTTCGATTACGACGGAGAGATACGAAACTTTAGTTGTTTAATTGTTCTGTTCTGTAATAATATTATTGTAAAATGTATTGTATATAGTTGTGTATTTTGACGGATTGCATTTAACGCATTAATTGTGATTACAGCGGTCACAGGGCCAAATAAATGCGTGATAAAGAATAATGATGAAATTTCTCAGTTTTTGGTAAATTGATTTAATGAAAATTAACTTTAATTTTATTAAATTTAAGTTGTAAATGTATGTTGAATTGAAAATTGTGTGATGGTTCCACATCTTAAATACCCCAATCAAATTCTGTTTGATCATTACATAATCTCGAATGCAATTAGCAGATGTAGCTGGCTTAGTAAGAATTAAGAATTTCGTCTCAAAATAAATTTACAAAATTTTTATTTAATACTTGAAACTAAACCAAAGGATACACTAGGCATCTCTAAACTATGGTGTCTCAATTTTGCTATAATCTGCCGCAAATTAATATGTAAGATTTTGAACAAAGTAGGAGGTGAATAAATGTTGGTGTAGATTGCTGATGAGTCACAAGTGTATGAATGATCAAATGAACAAAGACTACCCATCTGATACATTGGCAACTAAGTCAAGTATCTGTCCATGCCAAAGGGGCAAAATTAAGTATTAAGTTCTTCGTACTCATAATTCGGAATAAACAGCCGGGTCGGATTTGTAAAATTTCAACTGAGAACCAGGATCGATCAGAATGGACTTACACAGAAATTTTATTTTATCAATATTTTAAGTTGATTGCACAAAAAAATAGCACAGATTTATAGTCTCTTGAATTCCTGAGCGTCCTCTTATATTGGCTTTGCTTTCAATCAGGCTAATTTTTTTAGAGATTTACTCGACAGAGATAACAAACCGCATCAGAGAGCCATAATTAACTGTTTCGAAAGCGCGTATTTTTTTTAATAAGTTTTAATTCAGAAACATCAGTTAGCAAGAAGGTGAGCTACGTAACTGTCACAGTTTTTTTAGAACCCATTCTGAAAATATTCGTCTCAATGCGTTTTGATGGATAGTACGAACATAATGTAGGCTCCATTAGTTCTGTTTGAGGCATAAGATCCTAGATCAAAAGGGGTGTGGTTTTGTCCAATAAAATATAACAGAAATGAAATAGAAAATCTCGATAAAACAATCGTCAACCTTAGCCGAAACACGTATATCGAAAAAATCAGAAAGAATTAAAAAGGTAAATAAAAATAAAAGTAAAATTTAAAATATGAAAATTGTAAAAAATAAAAGGGTAAGAGGTATTTTTCCTTCGGTAGGCTATATAATTATATAGCCTACCGAAGGAAAAATAATACTAATAAAAAAATAATAATATTAATAATAATTAATGTACGCCAAATACAAGTATCCTTGTTGTACTAAGCCCATTGCTGCCATACTCCTTTCTATGAATCGCACATCGAAAAAAAAAGTATAAAGGCAACAGGCAAAAAATTAAATTTAAGTTCAATTAGCCCCAGACTCCAACTGGTGTTTAAACATGATGGTTAATAAAATTAAGACGATCCACGTAGGGTGGCAAATTAATTCAATCAGCCCAGGGCAATCCAATTAGCGGAAATAGCTTAAATTTACGTTGCCCTACTTCAATTCATTTTATATAAACTTGTGTCGAATGATTTTTTTTATTGTTAACTATTCGAGCTGTTTTGGGGGTCAAGGCTCACCCTGCTCTCCCGCGGTTTTGCTTTTTACATCCTCACTTTACGCCTCCCAGCCAACTCGTGGACGTACGGCAATATGACCGATTTTAGACCATCTGCACATTGCAAGCACCATGCCAGCCTATACTGGCGTGGAAGATAGGTCGGCCGATGGGGCTTACACACCTACATTTAGGTGTCATACATTTCGAATAAATATAATGAAAACGCGTATGTACAAGTAACTATTTCCACGTACTAACTCAAAATAGTATAGTAAATCTAAAAATATTTAACCACTAGCACAAATGATGAATTTTATAAAAGTCATTATTTGTGCCACTAGTATACGGATTTTGTCCCAAATGTGTGAAACGAAATGAGTGTAACCGGAAAGATATAGTAGTAGCATTTGTGTTTGTGTTAGTTTCATGCGTATGATTGTTTTACTGCATATGCAAGCCACGTGTCATTATTTTTTGTTTATTCATATTAACCCTTTGAGTGCCAACGTGATTTCGGCTAATGTATTGAGGAGCACTCAAAGAGTTAACCATTGTAAACGCCATGATTTTGTGTTGTTTATGTATTTTCAATTTTTTTTTATACATAATTAACATTTTACTTTTAAAATTTATGAAATTTAAAATAACTTTATTTATAAAATTTTATTAAAACATATAAAATTAATTTATGATAAAAAAAAATAAATATAAAATATATTAACATGTTAAATAATGACACTCCACAGCTCGAGAGCAGACTTAATGTGCTGAGAAAAGAAAATAGGCACCATAAAAATTAAACCGATTCGCCCGTATCGCGTTATTTTGATACTGTTCATCATACAAATGACACAAATACGAACAAAAGAAAAATACAAATACAAAGACATAATTCTGTATTAAACACTGTGTACGTATTCGATTTCTTTTTACTTCACTCATTTTAAATTAGTAACTCACGAGACAAAATCGATATTTAGGTTGTTCTGAGGCGCTTCGTGCCCGTTTATTCCCAGCAAAGTGTAGTTAAATATTTTTTAAAAAAATCGCATGTAAGATTACAAAATAAAAAAAAAACAGTAATTATCTGTACGAAAAATATTTATTAAAAATTAAACTACAGGATTTCTTTAAAAACAAAGTTTCGAGAAAATTGACTGAAATTAGAACCATACCTCATAATTAAGGTTTTTTTATTAATTTAAAAATACATTAATTGAATGTTAAAAAATTCCATTGCGAGAGAAAAAACGTAAAATGTTTTGCTTTAGTAGCAAGTATAGCATAAAACATTTTTTTGAATAGCAGTTCGTCAAATTAATATTTGCTTTGATTTTCAATTCAATTATTGACGTTTTTCTCACAATCTAATTGTTTAACATTCAATTTATGTATTTTTAAATTAATAAGAAGCAAAACAATTGCCGAAAGCTCACCGATATGAAGTGTATACTAAATTTATCCTAAAACTATAAAAATAACAAATTTTATGAATGTATATGTGAAAAGAGAACATTTAGGAGTTTTATATAAAAAAATAGTTCATTTAAAACTAACTGCAAAAATACAGGAAAGAAATCAATTTATAATCAAAACTACAAAAATATTGAAAGCACTTTTAACAAAATAGTAATACTATTTTATTTCAATGATAAATGAAATTTAAAACTTTACTAATCTAATATTTATCAGGGATCGTATATACCCATAACTATGTTCGTTTACTCAGCTTTAGCGTAATACCAAACACATTTTCAGGTTTTCGTCATCGGTTTCCTTGATAGCAAAATTAAGTAATGGCGATACATGTTCACTCAAGCTGAATCTACATCTTTAAATATGTCCTGGATCAGATCTACCGCCTAATAAATATAAACTACAAAAAAATCCTGAAGCATAATTTAAAAAAAAAAATTAAATGTTATTTCAACTGTTATTTTATTTTTATTAAATTTGAAATCACACGTGTAAATCCTAAAATCGATTTCACTAATAATTAAAAAAAATAAATAGAAATTCGACGAAATTCGTGTAAATGAACAAAATTAGGGGTATATGCGATCAAGGCCCAATTTGAGGGTGAAGATTTTATTAGAACTTCATGGTTCGACTTTAGTGAACAGCTATCAACATTACCTAATTTTGCTACCAAGGAAACCGATGATCAAAATCTGGAAATGTGTTTAGTATTACGCTAAATTTGAGTGACTAAAGCCGGATTCAGTGTTGCGTTCCTTCGTTCCTTCCTTCCTTCTGAAATTTTTTTAAATTTCATTGGTTAAAAATGACGTTTTTTTTCTTGTGAATTTTTTTCATCAACTTGGTTTAACTTTACTTTTGGATGGAACGAACATGGCGAGAAAGAGATAGAATGATATTTAAATGAAATAGACTAAAATAAAATCCTCTAATCTAATGTCAAGCAGCCATATTTTCATGTTGATGTAGTGTAGTCGTGTTCGTGTGTTTAATAAGAATTTTAAATTAAAAAAAATAAATTAAAATAAAATAAAATTAAAATTAAATTAAATAATACGGATAAATTATATAATATCGTAAACTAATGGGTAAGTGGAATTTTATTATGTGTAAAATTTATTTCAAAGTTGGTTGGTGAATGATATTTATTGAGGTTATGTTAACTATCAGTAAATAATACTTTAGTTTATTAGTTTAATTTGCACCGATTTTGTCACATTAATTAATTACATAAATTGATTTTTTTTTTTTAATTTTATTTTTATTTATATTATAGAATTTGATTTTGAGAGGCGTCTAATTGAGTTAATGAAAACACAACCAATTTTGTACGACGTAAGCCACAAACTCTACAAAAATAATTCGGCAAAAAAATGGTGTGGGACAATTTGGCCGAGCAATTGAATTTAACAAGTATGTATTTAGTATCTAGTATATTATTTCTTTTAGTATATTATATTTAGAATGAAGTGATGATTTAATTTTGATGTAATTTTGTTCAGGTAAGGAGGTTCATGCGAAATAGCGAAACCTGAAGAAACGTTATAGTTCGGCGATCCAGGAAGGACGCACATGTATATATTTAGAGGTGTTTTAACACGGTATTTATTACTTATAGCCCAATAGTGTCAAACTTTGAACCAATTACGTCCGAACCAGAAAGTAACTCCACCACCGGTCCGACGCTAAGGCACACAGCCTCGACGATACTGATTTAGAGGAAACAACATTTGCTACACCTTCTTCGTCGAAATCAGCTGCAGAAAGCCCGGTGGCGAAAAGTAAACGGACCACCCAGCCAGATTCGGTATTGCTCGATCTTTTGAACACAATGAAAGGCCATAATGAAATAATTTCCCAACGAACAACCCCACTACCGTGCAAATGTCAAAACATCGACCCCTTTTTGTATCAGCAGGTGAAGAATTTAAGGAAATATCCAATAAGTATTCCCTCGAAGCAAAAATTGGTATAAGGAATACCATAAAATTTTTTTCCGACAAATCAAAAACAATAGAAAAATAAATAAATACTTTTAATTTATAATTTTTAAATAATAAACGATTTATAAAAATAATTAAAATGTATATTTGTGTGTTTTGCCATGGTAAGGCATTATCATTCACGAAATAACTGGCAAATTTATTTCTAATTAGAACCGCATCGCCAGATGGATTATTAGACCCCATACGTCCGACATTCCGCGAGCCATCAATATTTGCTTCCCGCCTCCATTCACACTAAATTGCCATTCTGTGTGTAATGATCCACAAAATCATTACCAAAATACTGGTAAGAATCACTAGACTTGTTTCTTAACCAATTATGCAAGCACACTGTTGATTTTATTATGTTGACCACAGAAGGTCGGCTTGCAATAATTGGTTTCCGGATAATTCGCCATCTTGAACTCAGAATGCCGAAAGCATTTTCGACGAATCTTCTGGCTCTGGATAATCGATAATTAAATACGGATTTGTCGTATGATAAAACGGTTGTTTCTTCCGGGATATGGGCGCATAATATTTGTTAGCAAGGGGAATGCTTCATCACCAACAAAGCAATATGGTGCCATTATTGTGTTACCCGGCAATACCACATCATTCGGAATTTGCAAGGAATCGCATTTGTTTATGATACGTTTTTCAAATTCACTTCTTCTAAATATACCACTGTCATTGTTTCTTCCAGAGGCTCCAATATCTACAACTATAAATTTGTATTGTGCATCACATACTGCCATCAACACTATGCTGTGCGAATGTTTGTAATTATAGCAGGCACTATTGGAATTTGATGATGCCTGAAACAAAAAAAAATGAAATGACATAAATAATATATAAAACATCTCTGTCAGCTAGTTTAATTTACTGGAACAACGACATGTTTGCCGTCAATTGCACCTAAACAATTAGGAAAATTCCAAGTAGAATTAAATTCGGCTGCAATATTTTGCCATGTCGCAGTGGAGAAATTTGGAAAACAACTGGTTTTAATTTCTCCCAAATAGCAGTTGTCGTTTCTCTGATAATGCCTGATGTAGTTGATTGGCCCATCCGATAGCCATATGGACCGATGGATACCATGCTATCGCCGCTTGCCAAATAACTGATATACAAATAAAAAAAGTTCGTGAAATTTTTACCAAATCAGATGTCAATATTTCTTGCTACTTACCGTAAGGTTAATGATAGTCTTTCGCCTGGAGTAATTGGATTAATAGTGAACCCTCGTACTTTTGTATAGCCGGTCCAACGGTATGCAAGCTCATCAAACAATTGGGGTGTCATGCGGTGAAAATTTTTGAACCCCTCCACGTCGTGTAACATCATTTCTGATATTAAATTCGTGTAATGCCCGATTCTCCTTCTTTCTCTAAATATTTTTCGGAGACATTACAGCGTCGTTTTGCTCGAGACTTTTTTTTTTATAATATGGTGTATGATGATGGCGCTTGCCTTCATCATATCTGGCGAAAGTAACGCCAAGTCTTCATCATCCATATTCCCAAAATATTTAATATTAATTAAAAACTTAAAGAGAAAACATTAATTTATATTGTTAATTGTTTGTTTACAACAATTCACCAAACACAGATCGCACAAAAAATTACAATTAATAGTCTTAGAAATTTAATAACACACAGAAAACACAATATAATCACCAATCAAACACAATCGCTTTAAGAAAAAATTTCAATCATTAAGAAAAATGTCAATCAGTTACATTTTTTTGCCTATAGATCGAAACAAATCGTTCTGCATTTTTTTCATCAACCATGAATCGCAAAAAAAAAAAAATTCACAATGAAAGAAGGAAGGAAGGAACAAAGGAACGCAACACTGAATCCGGCTTAACCAAAATTAGGCGGTAGGTGCGATCAAGGCCCAATTTGAGGGTGTATATTTTTTACAACATTTTGATTTGGCTCAGTGAACGGACATTCCCTTCACTAATGCTAGTTATTGGGAACCCGATTAGAAAAACATTGTACTGTGTATAGTATTTTTCTTCTTTGTGTTAGTGAGGGCGGGGCATATCTAATCCCAGCCAAATTTGAAGTAAATGTATTTCCATTTTTTTAGAACTAATGAAACTGGCTATACAAGCAAATCATACAAATACTCGGTACTTCGCAAATATTATTGTACATAATTTAATTTTTTTTAGAATCGCCCAAATGTTCGCAATTCACTAATACATTCTCACTTTTTATGCTCTTTATTTATTTATTATGTAGTTCACATATGGGCATGTGAAGTTTTTCTTAAAACAGTACTAAACGCCATTTTTTTTAATCTAGTAGAAAATTAGGTAAAACTTCACATGCATGAAAGCTCGAAAAATTTATGTATTTAATTAGTAAAAGTTTATTTGTTTGTCTTCTTAATGAAGCTTTTCTACTTGCCTCATTTTTTAGAACTTTAAATTTTGATATCAAATTAAAAAAACACGTCTTGTCAAATTCAGATACTGTAAGATATTGATGAGAATTTTCTAATCCGAAAATAACACTTTCGATTTTACGATTGCATTGTTGTTGCATTTTGTGTATATCGTTGACGAAAATTTGAATAAAAAAATCACACGGACGATTTTTTTTTGGTCATCCTGTGCGTTCTCGAGTGAGTCAGTCACTGAGATAGACGTTTATAATATACCGGGTGTTTCTTTTAAACTGAGACGATCAAATATCTCGAAAAATAGCCACTATACGGAAAAAATGTCCATAATCAAAATTTAATCATACCGCGGGGGAATACATTAGGGCAAAAAAATAGTCCCCCACCCCCGCTTTGTAGGTGGGGCGGGGGTAACTTTTAAACTAAGATAGGAAGCCATATTTTTTATTACATATACGGATTCTACGACTAAAAGTACGTATGATTTGAATGAAATATTTTGTTCGGTTCATGATAGATGGCGGTGTAATCGACGAAATTCAATTTTTCAATTTCTTCTTCTTAGAACACACGCATTCGATTCTGCAATACGTTTGAATTAAAAAACATCACGTTTTCATTGGAAATACTCGAAATTCGTCATCAAAACAATTTATTCAGTTTTGTAAATCACATTTAACGTTTGTGTTATTTCTTATCTTCATGTTTTTCGTAATTGCAAAATAAAGTAATAAATTTCAAATATTTCCAATGAAAATTATTTCCATATTAACATTATTTATATTATTTACATTGTTTACATTATTTATACTATTTACAGTTCTTATATTATTTAAATTTAGATTATTTAATTTTTACCTTATTTACATTAGTTATAATATTTACATTATTTACATACTACAGAATGTGTAGTAGAAAAAACTGTCGCGGTAATATAAGAACAATAGCATAGCATGCTCCTTATGCTTGATATTAAGACAGCACAGTCAGGGGAATAAGTAAAAAAGCATGGACTTTTCGATGGGGATCGATTAAATTAAAATAGGGCTTAGTTGAACCAATAAATGGTTTATCGATTGCACGGCATGTTCTGGTGTGTTTAGAATAATGTGCATAGTAGCAAATCACAGACAATGGTACGGATGTGGTAGCCGACCCTCTTACTTTTGAGGAAAGTTTTAGAAAATTATCTAATGTCCTAATGATGCATAACCATCTATATTTACTTTATTTGCATTACTTATATTATTTACATTATATAAATTATTTACATTATATACATTATTTACAGTATTTACATTATTTACAGTATTTACTATATTTACATTATTTAAATCATTTACATTATTTACCTTATTTACATTATTACAAAGAACTACAGATTCTGTAGTAGAAACAGCTGTTGTGGATAAATAAAGACTTTAAATGGGTAACTATCTTCACCACCTAACTCAAACTGAATCTAAAAATATTCAAATATGTATAAAGAAATGGAATATCCGGGTAGATATAGTAGTTTCTATTAAAAAGGATTGTTACACTTGGTCCTTAGGCTTAGATGTTAGGGCAGCACAGAGAGGAGATTAAGTAAAAAAGCATGAACTTTTACGTTATTAGCATTATTTACATTTTTTTTATTCCCTGCCAGTACCGATTTAAGTGACCAGCATAGCTTCATGCCAGCCTATCGTACTGGGCATGGAAGAAGGGCCGATCCGTTGTTTATATTATTTGAATCACGTCTTACATTAATTGCATTATTTACATTATTTATATTATTAGTCTTGAAACAAATGAATTCCTGGAATTTGTCAGCTAATCTATAAATGGGTTTTATCGTCAAGGACAGCAATTTTTTGATGACGTCAGCATAATAACACACAGCAATTGATAGATCAACACCGTCGCTTTTCAGTGTAATTTACAATGTACAATTGTATATTTTACATTGGACTGTTTAAACCTAATTACGGAGTATTGTAATATATCGACCAAATTAAACCTACCAAACAAAACTGTTCAATTATCAGAATTGGTGATAAATCCAACGGTTTTGGCAGGTGATTTTCTCGATCGGAAATTTACAAATTTTCGCCAGTTCGTCGTGAATATTATATATTTGGACACAAATTTGGGGACTGGAACTGTAGTATCGGTCATGTTCTTCATACTCTGAAGCTCCAACCGGATTTTAAATAAAAATGCTTACAATTGATGTCTGCAAACTTCTATTAGCTTGGCATGTAATTAACTTAATCTGATTTCGCGTTCACTATGGTATTCTAGAAAATCAGACGGCCGATCTAGTACCTTCACTGTTGACGAACACAGCACGAACACACATTTTTCAGTAAAAACGATTCATTTTGTCAGAATCCTGGGTTGACAAAGTGATTTTATTTCATTATTTTTCTACCAGCAAACCGCTGTGGATTGCTTAATCATAAACACGAGTTCAACGATATATGATAATTTGAATAATTTTCTGAGAATGGCTTCTCGAGGCATTTCATGTATGTATTTATAACACGAAAGTGGTAATTATATGAAAATAAAATATATTTCAAATATTTACATTACTTGTAAATATGCGAACAGTGTATTCCAGCAACAAAATTTCGCCCCAAACAAAATAAATGTGTATAATATCGATTCGAGTGGATCGCCCTTTAATCTCCGAAAAATGCCTACCAAAAATTTGCTTTTTATTTTAATTACAAAAAAAAAAATAATTTTTTAAATAAACCACATACAACATAATTATGCTATTAATTTGTGAAAATTTAATTTTGAGTTTCATCGCGGTAAAATGAAAATCGAGCCAATTAACAAAATGTTAAAAAAAATATTTTTTTATACATTTTAATTGGACGTAATGAAGTGTGGTGTATTAAGCCAATATTTCAAATAGGCCATATTTACTGTAACTTGATATACACCACATGGATATGATGAGGCTTTTTATTTACATATGTTTGCGTTTATAGAAAAGGTCAATTAAAAAACTGATAACAAAGAAATTTATTTTATAGTCCATTAGCATATTAATGGGATATAAATTTACGCGGATGTTCCGTTTTCAATCAAAACAGCAAATACGTAAGCGAAACTTGGAAATTTTATTTTTCTAAGCGAACTGATTATCAACATCAAACCAGTGGGTAATCAATTTATGTCACCTCTTGCTGGGAATTTTCTTAATAATACATGTTTTAATCGTAAAGTATTGTTAAGTTATTATTCAATCAAAAATACTCAATCTTAGTATAGGCTATGTTTAAAAAACTACCATGATAATCGGTGACTTTCTTATAATTAAATTGAACCGAAACGTGACTTTCTTTTAAAAAAGGCATCAGCAAGGTTTTATAAAAAAAGGGTGAGTCCGTTAGTACTCTCAAGGAGATGTGTAAACAGGGAGTGCGTGTGTACAGTTTTTTTTTTTTTAAGAAAGTATTAATTGTCCAATGAATTTAATGTCCTTTTAAGGCCAATTAATACCCCTTTTTATTGACGCACAGACCACCCATTCACACAATTACAGTACACCACCTGCACATTGCAAGCTCCATGTCAACCTGTACACATGGGCGGTGGGTCTGCGCTGAATTCTGCACTCCAACAGAGGGTCTCATTTGTGTTTATTAACATCACCGATCGCAATCGATGACGAAAATTCGCTTTGCATCGTGCCTCTAGTAGGGTTTCTAGAAGGATAAAGGAGTGCAATTTTACTAACCATAGTTTTTCATTGTTTATTATCGTTAAGTTGGTATATTACTCTTTCAGTATTATCGACGCAATTGGATTATGGTAGCTAAAATAAGATACATATACAGACTCTAACTTTTCTAATTTTCTTTGAAAAACTGCACAATGGTCGTTCCATATCTCGTAGTAGATATATTTCGATTTTTAGATATTTTTCGAATTTTTAAAATTCTTTTAGAATATGGAGCAAAGACGAAATGTATGAACTTCATTATGTCTTCGACAGATTAATTTGGCGAGGTAAAAACAACTACAGAAAGTATCTTATTCCTATTAAGAAGCTGTTCAGCCTTTTGTATATCATTGATGGGTTGTGTAGTTAGCTCATACCAGTTAATTGTCCAACGATGATTTCCTTATGCGAGGTGACTGTATAAGTTCAACTTGTATTTTTATATGTATTGCTACTCCTGCAGCCCACTGACCATTTCGCCAGATCTCGGAAAGCAGTTCAATGTTAAATACCAGAAATTCGCCATTAAAACCTGAGCTATACTTAGCGGATTTGTAGTGAGGCGAGATAGCTCATTTTGAAGAAGACCCATTGAGGTCCAATTTTTACGTCCATGGTAAAAGAATTGATCATCAACAACCGACGTGATGAACAGTACTTCGAGAGTTGTTACTCGTGATAAAGCAATATACACAAGTTGTTGACTGTGTCTTTTATCGTAAGAGTATATACTGACTATTTCGTTATAGGCCCTGCGATGCATGAATTGTGGTGGCACATGCAGGTACGACTGGAAAATCATTGCGGTTAACATTAATTGTCCGATTGTTGTTTCGATTAACAGTTGAGCTTATTCTAGAAATGGGCACTAAACATCCAGCTTTAAGCCACCTGACCTTCTTGCCAACTTGTGAATTTGTACCAAAATCAACCCAGTCATTTCACATTTTTTACTGTTGACGTTTTCATCGTTCTTGCTGTCCCGGCCAGGATGGCTGCATTCGATATACCTCAGACAGCCCATAGTTCCATTCGCCAGTCTATCTGTAATGTCAATATTGGTTTTGAGAATGTAATGCCAAACTTTTAGAAGTGGAAGTTCGTACGGAAAATTATTTGTGTCCACTACAATTATTTTATGGATCTTTTGACGGAATTGCTACTCTGGCAGCCCGATGATCATCTCTCTTGAACTGAACGCAGCGTTCAAATGTAGGAATATTAACATGCTCGTAATTGCGCAGCCAGGTCTCGGAAAGCAAATGAATTGAGCATGCCTGCGTGACTGTGCCCTGAGACTCTGGCAGTTCAATGTTAAAAACGAGATGTCATTATAACCCCATTTAGTAGAAGACATGATCATTGATAGCCGACGTGATGAACAGCTCCTAGAGACTCGTTCTTCGTGATAAAGCAACATACACAAGTTGTTGACTGTGTTTTCAATGGTAAGAGTATGTAATTTCGTAATCGTAATTTGTATTTCGTATCGTAATTTTTTTAATTTTGATTTTTCTGATCGATGGAAATGTCAATGGTTTCTATCCCATTTTTTAAATTAGTTTTTTTGTTTTCCCTACATATAAGCATGCCATATATATTACAAAATTGTTTTTATTGAGCTTGTTGCATTTTTTTTCAAACGAAGTAGGTACGTCATTTCCGTTCGTTTCATTCACAAGTTTACTCTAAAGGCCGGTACGCTGCTGAAGTGAAATGAAATTTTCACTGGTCTCCAAAAATAAGTTGATAAATCTGACGTGAAAAATTAGTTTGACGAGTTTCGTAAACATTTTAGTGCGTATAACTTCATGCTGAAATGTCAGAGACATATTTTATTTTGTTGTGATTTTTTGGACATGCAGGTGTATTGTGTGTTAGTTTTGTTTTTTGTGCTATAAAATTGTTTTTTTTTGTGTTTTCAATACCTAAATTTATTTATTAATTTTCGTTAAATTAAATTAAATTTAAATTTATTTAAATTAAAAAACAAATTAAAGCGGATATGAATTTAAAACGCCGACGGCAAATTGACGATCTTATTATAGATGCGTCCCTTTTGCTTTTACAGAAAAAACTTGAGAAAAGAATAAAAAGTGGAATCTTTCAGTTAGGGTAACACCTTATCTACGAGGTCGAAGAAAAAGAGGACGCTTTTCGACAGATGTAAGTTTATTAATTATAAAACTGTATAAAAAATTTCTAAAAGTTAACGTACACTTTAGTTCGAGAATATGATTGCTGATACCAAGTTCTTTAAAGAAAACTTTCATATGATGATTCAACAACTTGATAGTCTATATGAAATATTAAAAGATGAATTAGCTCCGAAAAGAGCAACTCGACCCGATATTCCCGCAAAATAAAAGTTTGCTATTGCCCTGGAGTAAGTAATATTTAGGTAAGTTATTAAATTAAAATGCTTATTTATGAAGCTATACTACACAGATATTTTGCAAGTGGAACCATTCAACGGCATGTGGCAGCTACCAACCGTATCAGTTAACAGCACATCGGCACTATCTTAGATAATGTTTGTACAGCAATATGTAGAACATTGAAAAACGAAATCGGGAATATGGTAATGGATTTGTTTTTAAAAAACAGCAATGATTTTAATTACAAATGGAGTCTACCGAATTGTGTTGGCGCCATCGACGGGAAGCATATAGCCTTTAAATGCCCACAAAATGCGGGAAGCCGATTTTTTAATTACAAGGTACTAATTTACATTAAATATTTTTCAATAATTTTATATTAAATTATGTATTTCAGGGCGTTCATAGTATAGTCCTAATGGTTATAGTGGACGCAAATTATAAATTCAATTATGTGTATATTGGAGCCCAACTCGCATTGGAAAAAAATTATTGGTGACTCGTTTAGCTTTCCTGAAGATGCACATGTTGCGGAAGTAAAATTTCCCTTTTACTTCGTGGGAGATGATGCGTTTCCCCTAACAAAACGTATAATCAAACCGTATGCTCCAAAATAAAAGTCTAAATTGACTGACGTGAAAATAATTTTCAACTATCGACTTAGCAGTGCCACACGCGTAGTTGAAAACGCTTTTGGAGTTTTAACATTGAAATGGCTCTGTTTAAGTCGAACGATGAATTGTCAATCTGATCGAGGCCAAAAAATAGTCAGCGCTTGTTGCTATCTGCATAATTGGATGCTCAACAATAATAAATCGTCATATTGCCCGGCTTCTTATGTTGATTCTTTTGATCAAGAAGGTCGTTTAATTGAAAGTAAATGGCGAAAAATTGTTGATTCAACACCAAGAAGAATTTTCTCTGCATCTGGTTGGCATACAAATCTGTGGACATAAGGCGTAACCGCCTAAGTCAATTTTTGTGTTTTTTTCAGTAGAGCAATTCAAAGTTTAAATGATTTTCCTGAAAAATTTGTAATATTTTTATAGAAAATTTAAAATGGAACCTTATAAAATATAAGGTAGGTCACATGGTCAGCAGAGGCGGTTATTGCATGGACATTTAATTTATCAAAATAGAGTTAGGCGCCTAGGTATTTTTCCATTATGGTGTAGTTTTCGTTGTAACTGTCGGAAAAGTCTAAAGTTTTGTGTATATACGTAACCGATTATGGCGATGAGATTCGTGTGCATAACTCAATTATGTCTTAAATCAATTTAGGCGGTTACGCCTTGTGGCCACAGAAATATTGGCAATCAAACAAGGGACCATTTAAAAGACTACGTTAATTCTGAGATTGGTCGTTTACCGTGGCAGAATAAAGCTGTTTTCTTGAATTAAAACAAATTTGAAATTATGTACATATAACATAACTATATTTAATGAAAAAATAAAAATTAATTAAAAATATAAATAATGAACTTATTTTTCTTTTGAGGATCTTACTGCCTCGTAAATATTTTAGAATTAATTCGCTTTGTTGGTCACGAGTTAAATTTTCAGTTACTTCGTCTAAAAAACAGGGAGGTGGAATAATTTTTAAGCTCCTTTTGATAGTGTGCTGGAAGAAGTTCGACCACTTTATTCCGGATTTCTATTAATTTGGATATGTTGGAACTCAGCTGCTCCAATTCTCTGTCCGGTCCCGGTACATTTTTCTTACGTGAAGTGGTCTGTAATAAACAAAAATAAAATTATAATATTAGATACTTAAAAATTTTACCGTATAACTTATATATGAATAGTTAGAGGCTACAGATGACGATGTTTCATCTATTAAGCCTGTCACACTGTCGGAACTAGAGAATGTACTGTAAAATATAAGGAAATATTGGGTGGTAATTAGTTTTTACGTATTCTTAAATTCCACCTCAGATATTTACCGCCTTCTTGGTTGTTCCAGGAATACCATGTGTTCTGACAACTCCCAATCGACCTCATGTTCCACCAACGAAGTGTCGTTTGTATTGTCCTCCTCCGACAACCTTTCACTTCCGGATTTCAACCGTTTAGAAGTTTTGGTATGGTATCTTTCAAGCTCTTCCACGCTGTTTTACATTCCTCAACTGCAAAAAAATAAACAATTTATAAATTAATTATTTATTTTGTTTTAGATTCACAGGTTTTTTTCGTATATTCCGAGTTGCGACGAATCGTACCTATTTTGTGCATGTCATGTCCAACCGCCTTCCAAGCCGCTGCCACGGCATTTGTATTTTGGTGGTGTTTATCACCTAGATTCCATAAAGATGGACGCATTTCCACACAAGCAGCTAATTTAATTTTCTCATCCGTGTTAAATTTACGCTTTTTTGCCGAGTTTGCAGTTAGCGATTCGACCTTATTTGATGGTCGTGAGAGCACAACCTCGTCTTCATCCTCCAACAAATATTCCAATTCTATAAACGCCATATTTTAGCTATTGGAATAAAAAATAAATAAATTCATTTTTTAATATTGGTAATTTAATTAAAAACGTAAAAAAATCTTTATTTTCATTTAACTACCCAGTTTGTTTAATTAAATTCAATATTTTAACACTTATTTTTTTTTATTCAAAAACAAAACACAAAAACACAAATTCAATTGTCAAAATTTTTCTTCACATTTTATCGTCCGAGTCGATAAAAATGAAGTGAAAAATGTGTAGAGATAAAATAGAGACATCTATATTCAATACGAAAACTTCAATTTCACAAGCTAAACTGCGTACCGCAAAGTGAAATTCTGCGATGAAATTTTCATTTTCGTTTTCGCTTGTGTCATTTTTATATGAGAAATTTCATTTCACTTCAGCAGCGTACCGGCCTTAATACAAACATTTTTGATAAGCGCGAGTTAAGATGTTTACACATCAAAAAGTGATATTTTTTAAAGATTGCAGGCCATTGGTATGAATGGCAAACTCATACACCGAACATTAGAAAGATTAAGGGATGCAGGTAGGGTAAAAATAAAACAAAAACCGGGTTGTTAAAAAAATGTGTGCACAAAAAACTTAGTGAAAACTGTACGAGAACAAATTCTACGAAATCCTGTGGTTCAAATGTGAAAACTATCTGCCAGTCTGAACATGCGCGTGAAATATTTACTAAATCTATCCTAAGTGTAAACAATTTTTAGGCAAGGTTTAGGAAAAATTTCACCCCTCCTACACACAGCAGTGATATATTTCCTAACGAAACCCTATGTATGCTAGTGTTAGTGATATATAATCTTATAAGTGAACATTTAGGCGAAACGATATATTAGGGAAACTCTTGTTTAAAAAGAATGAAAATTAGCAGAAAAATATCAATTTAATTTTATGAATCATCAACCACCATCTAACTACAAATGGGGAAATAAAATATAATGAAGGTGAAGTAGAAGAACTGAAGTAAAAGTTCATTCAGATATGAGATTCGATTGTACATTACAAAGAATTTAGACTCTTTTTCTAAATAAGAACTTACTACAGATTAGAGACTGTAAGAAGATATATCAAATGTCAATGTCCATGTTAATTTTCAGAAATCTGTCATAGTTCAGGCATAGGCAAATATGGCCCCGAAACATGAGTTACAGTATTTACAGAAATTTACAGTATTTTTGCAATTCAAACGATTACTAATCGATATTTAGCCCGGTTCTCATCGATCCCGTTATGTTTTCCAGAAATATTTTTTTATATTTTACCATAGGCCTGGCATGGGCAATTTCATATACCATAATCGATGAGAACCGGTCAAAATCTTGATTAGTAATCGTTTGAATTGCAAAAATACTGTAAATTTCTGTAAATACTGTAACTCACACGTTTCGGGGCCATATTTGATAATGGTATTTTAAACGTACTGGTACGATTTTGGAGATATAGATATTAAAATTATACAATACGGTTTATTTTAGGTTGACATTTTTGAAATTTCTTTAAAAAATTATTTACGCCTAAATGTTTGTTTGTTGTGTCACTAATACCCGCACACGCAATTTTTACTTAGGATTTTTTTAGAAATTATTTCACGTCAGTGTCTGAATGTGGGACCTTCATCAATCTATCGCATAACCAGAAAGAATTTTCACTTAAATACCTCAAAGAAAATTGACGGACAGCCGAACGATAGAGCCACAAAATCTAAGATTCTCTCTTCGCTCAATGGCGATGAAATTTTATTGTCAGATGGAAAGATTTTTTTAATACTGGCATCTCACAACAAACAAAAAAGGTGTAGGTCAATGTGATTAAGAAACATTCTGTGAAATAAACTATTCGTCGAAAAGATTCAAAATGGTTCATTTTTGGTTGTTTTGGGGACCAATGGATTTTGCTAAAGTTCCGCTTTATTGTGCAAAGCTAACTTCTAAGGAGATTAATTCAACAAGTTACTCTTAATAATTATACAAACAAACGCAAGTAACCTGGCCGTTTTAAATACTGCAATTTCCTCCCAATAATTACAAATGTTATAATAAACTATTAGCGTCCATTTCATACGTATACCACCCCGTCTGACTATCACTTTTATCTGGTTTAATACCATGACTCGGGCGTTGATAACGTTGGAGACTTGGTTCGAACTATATTTAGCCGTTGGCGATTTGCTTACCCGTACTATATCATATTGATGAAATGGGACCCCCCAACACCGGGATTGCTGAAGCAGATCCCTCTCCTGAATAGGTTTTTGTTTTGCGTACTTCACCGTCTTTGTTCTAATTCCTTTGGAAGATGGTTATTTTGTCAGCATTTTCTTGCTGAATAAGTATAGTATAGCTCCTCAATATTTTCTGTTGTTTGAACGAACGACAAAACAAAAATCAGGCCTCTGCTTTAAGTTATATAATCTATTTAGATTACCGCTCATGGGTTTTAAATAATCAGATTGAGGACAAAACGGTTATAAATTATTTTTAATACTGCTTAAATTTTATTTAAAAGATCTTATTTATACATAAAATTACTGCTGTCTAAAGTTCATCGATGCCCCGATTTACACGGTAGATTGGTTCCGCAAAATACCGTGTAAATCAAAAGTGGGATTTTTGAATGAAAAACCGTACAAATCGAAAAAATACAATAAAATTCTTAAATTATCGTTTTGTTTTTAAACCTTATGTGAATATAATGAGATACCCGGGTATAGCTTTTGAATTTAAATAAAACTTTAAACGTTTAGTTCAATTAAAAGATTACGATTACAATTAAAATGAGAAATTTCACAGCTTTGACGAACGTGGGAGCGCACAAAGTAATTTAAATGTCCGAATTAGAGTATCAAAGGTACCCACCCGGGTACCCCTTTCTATATTTTACGCGATATTTGAAAGAATTGGTATACGCAAATATTTTATAGTTTTGTGTTATATGTCTTTTTAGCAAAATCCGTTATACATTTCACAATTGCAAAAAAAAAGAAAAAAATTAGTTTCCATACAAAATGCGTGTATACCGAAATACCGAATGCATGTCGCTCTTATTAAGAAAAACTATCTTAATACGAGTGACTAAGGTACCTTACCTAGTCACTCTTATTAAGATATTACTTCTTCATTCACATTAGGAAGGAAATTAGGAATAGTTCATTTACTTTAAAATATATAGGATAATTTAGAAATAACAAACAAAAACTAAAAATATATCAATTTTTTTTGTTTTTTCAAACCGTGTAAAAGCGAAATCGTGTAAAACAAGTACCGTGTAAATCGGGGGTATGTATACAGTGTATACATATATGAAATAGACAAATTAGCAAAATGTAAAAAATTAATCTTTACTGCTTCGGTATCGAATCCTTGGGAATATTTCTATCTGTTTACTTTGCATATTATATTCTGCATGTCAAGCTTACCTCAACAATTAGAAATTTGGTAAGAAATGTTAACATTTTGTCAGACTTTTTAATCCCTCGTATCAGGATCATGCTTGTTTGGGTATCACCTCACCAAACAAAGTTTCCAAGATCCTTTTCGAAGATCATTATAATTATAAAAATGTAATTCAGTTTTAATCTTATAGGAAGGCAACAAAAGAATGAAATAGGGGTATATCCTCTTTCCGGTCGCAAGTTAATTATTTGCGGTCAGAAATGTGTTTACTAGATTTATTTTGCCATTCCAATTCTTACATCTTTTTTAAATTTAATTGTTTTGCGATTGTTAAGTCTAGAAATACATAGAAAGACTGCGACCTCGGAAAATGCGTAGCAGCCTTTTCGTGGATTTCTACTTTACAATCGCAAAACAAATTTAAATTAAAAAAAACATGTGTCAATTGGCATGGCAAAATAAATCTAGTAACCATATTTCGCCTCGCAATTAAATAATTTGCGACCGGATAGAGGATATACCCTTTATACTTACTTTTGTGGTTTGCCGAAGCAAGAGTGGCTTTCAACTAGGCCATAGTTACTTTAAAAGTTTTTTTTTCGTATGGGTATGGTTCCGCGATCGGATGTTTGTTAGATAAAATTAATCGACAATCAAATTTTAGAACCAAGTTAATAAAAATTTCTTAGCTGAAATTTAAGTTGTATAGATGAAGATGAAAATTATCCGTGGATATATAAATCGAGCAAAATTAGTCATTTGTTGTGATTATAAAATAAAACAAAACCTGACTCAAATAACACTTACGTACACTTTTTCATAAAAATAATTATAATAAAGGTGAATAACTTATGCGATAGGGTTCTTGGAATATTTTTTTATTTTTGCAACAAATGTTAAGAGCAGTTGCGTAAAAATCTAGGAATAAATAACTGCGTATATAAACTCTAAGTTTCTTTGGAATTTTATTCAGTTAAGAATTGACGATCTAGCCGTAACAAGTTATCAATTTCGCAATGATAAACCAAACATTTTTACTAGGCATCATTTTAACTGCACTTCACTATGAAGTGGCTGCAAATTTTTATATTGTTGAAGGGAACCAATATTTTATTAGCACACCTTTACGGGTAATAAACTAGCCGTCCTATTAAACTTCAGTGTTGCAGTAATTTAATTAATTATACATATTTCCATTTTCAGAAAAATTGGTATCAAGCACAACGGGACTGTCTGCAAAAAGGAATGCATCTGGTTGATCCTCGAAGCCAACAGGAAAACGATATAATTGTTAAACTATTGAGGGTGGATCTTCTTCAAAATTCCAGTGCAAATAGAAATACCACTAATTTTTGGACCAGCGGTACAGATCTTGGTAGTCATGGGACCAACTACTGGGCAACCAATGGCGATGAACTGGGATTTGACTATTTTAAATCTGGTTATCCGGACCGAGAGGGTGTCGAGCATTGCATTGAATATCATGTAAAATTTGATTTTAAGTGGAATGATAACACGTGTGAAAAATCGCAATATTTTATATGCCGCACGAAACAGTTTACGACACAAATTGGCGAGGTTAAACACGAATGTGTTGGCGATTGTTAGTATAACGAGATTCTATATAGTTTCTATTGTAGGACATCATACTTGAATTAACGCATTCAATATATGTACATATGTGATTGATATAATTAAAGAGTTTTAAATCATTTTGGAGATAAACAAATTAAACGAGACTTTCATTTATAAACGTTAATAAATTATCTTTATTATCAATCATATAAACTAATTTTAATTTTAAGTATGTCAAATCCAAAAAGTACACAAATCACTGAAAGTCCAATATTTTATTTTATAAATACTACAACCCCGTACACTTTAATAGTAAGCACATATCTGTGAATTTGTAAAATTTGCAATTTTTCCTAATTTCAATTGTGCTCTAAATGCTGAGAGATCCGTAGTCTAACTGTAAAGATAGATAATGCTGACCAAAATTGACAATGGAACAAAACCGCTATGGGAATGAGATAAAAATGGTTTTTTATTATCAATCCCAATACGTGACATAAAACGTCACGCGTGTACTCGTGGGGTTTTTAGAACAATAAATCAACGAATATAAACTACTAGAATGGTAAACTGCCATCTCTGGATCGAAAGCTATACTATAAACTAAATCAAAGGAGTGAGGTTATGTTTGAAAATCTCCAGTGACAAAAACACTCAATTACTGCGATTCCATTTATTATCACTCGAAGTAAATTTTTCAATACCTACATAACAAGATTACATTTTACACCAACGATGGATGCATGGAACTTTGGAAACATTTCCAAGAGTCGCAAATTCCATTTGGAAAAGATTTGTGTTCAACCAACATTTCCTAGATTAGCGAATCTAAGGCGACCAACGTTTTGCCGGCTGTCAAAATTCTAGATGTGTTTAACCATGCCGTCATGTGCTGTACTAAACCTAACATTTTGACAGTCGGAGAGGGGAAAAACAAATTTTGGTGTAAAAAGGAGCTGACAAACAATGATACGACGGAGTTAAAACATCATTTCAGATGATAACAGAAAAAAAACTTACTTAAAGAAGGCAAAAATATTTCGTAAAAATTGTCTTAGTGAGAAATATGTATAACATTGGTATGAGAAGTGGGATCACCGCCAAATATATTCATCACATGTTATCATTGTGAGAAAGCATTGCCGAGAAGGAGCGATTGTTAGCAGAATTGAAGATTTTGGAGGCCGAGCGACAAGAAAGAGTGAACGAGAATTTCACAAGTAATCCGGCTTTAAAAATCGGAAGAAGCTGGTAAGTACCCAGATAAGTTTAAATGCCAAGAAAAACGAGCTTCGGGAAGAGCGCATGGGACAAGATGCCAGTTTATTGAAGGCCTGAAAAAAAAATTTCAAAGGGCGCAGGAATAATTCTACGGTAAAATCGATGTACTTCACCTCGATTACTAAAAATCATGCACAAGATAAGTCAACCGAAAAGGATAAGTTCAGCAACAATGGGATCCAGAAAAATGAGTTTCAAGAAAATATAAGGATAACAGTTCGAAGTCAGATAGGCCAACTAGCGGCATTAGTCCTTGTATAAGGTTTCATTCTGGCCAAATTTTATATTAGTAAAGAGCCAAGAAGCGGTTTTATGAACATTTTGCAATACCACAATTCCAGCTGGATATCGAAAAATCGTTGAACTAGAAGCAGGAGGTAATTAGCTAGGGGTCATGGTGGGTGGAGGAGAAGGTGGTTAGGATAATTAGTAAAACATCAACTCTCAAACATCCTGGTTTATTATAGAAGGAATCATAAGTCAACCTCACACCGGAAAACTACGCCTGAGATAGCATTGAATCCTTTCCCTGAACCTGTACACGTTAGGTAACAGAATCAATTCCCGAAATACTTGGAAACTTTTTCGAGAGAACTTCACATTCCCTACTACAATACCAAATTGACCAATTAAAAGAACTGTTGTTGATCTATGCCGACTGTTTTTCGAAATCCTCATGGCCGCATTTCCTTAGCAAATATGAGGTATAAAGTCTTGGAGAGATCGGAGTGTTGTCCCCCCTACAGATTCTTAGTAGACTATCGCCTAAATAACGCCACAAAAAAAAATTCTTATTTTCTAAATGTTCTTCCGCCTGGGGTTTGCAAAATCGATATTGGCAGTTGGAAATGAAAAATGCGGATCCACTACATTTGAAGGTCTAACGAAGTCCATTCTGTGTGGTCTCACCTGAGCCACCTACATGGTATATTTAGATGATATTATTTGACATGGAGCCAATTTAAAATTTAATCCAGTAAAGTGCAACTTATTCCTATTGAGCATCAAGTATTTAGGTGACGTAGTCTCGGAAGAGGGCATTCATAAAGAAAAGCAGAAAACCTATGAACGTAGTACCAGAAATTTGTTATTTCTTTTTCCACATTAGCAAAATCTTTGTACAAAGTAACGAAGCATCACTTGGATTTTGTGTCAGAATGCGAGTTTGTTTTGCATGGTCTTAGTACAGCACCGATACGAACATACCAACCACCTGGAAAATAATTTATTTTACATACGAATGCCAGCAATGATAGAGTGGGCGCAGTGATATCGAGTTATTGGCTAGACGAAGACAAAGTGACGGGGATTTTGTGTGGCCATACAATCCGACGTAACGAATTGGGCGATGTCCAACACTATAAAATGATTGGGAAGGGCCTTAGATCAATCGGAGTGAAGTTTATCCAAAAATAAGAAAATATACACTGTGCCCTATAAGTATTTATAATTAAAAAAATACTCAAATATTGAACTTTCATAATAATATCTGAAATTTTTTAATAAACACAAATATTTTTACACTATGCGTGGTTTAATTTTTGTGAAAAGTTTTGAGTGAATTTTAAAAATTGAAATTTTTTACAACAAAACACACTAAGAATTGCACTGAGATGATCGAAGTGGTTCTCAACTAGTAATTGTTGTAAGAAACCAATCTTATTTATCCACATGCTCGGAAATCTCTGAGATTTTTGTTATTCGAAACAGAACATGATTGAGTGTAATATGAAAATTCTTAAACATTTGAAATTATTTATCTCGGCCTACGGATTTCCTAGAGACGTTCAAAGTGGTTCTGAACTAGTAATTGATGTAAGAAAGCACTTCGAATGTCTCTAGGCAATCCGTAGGGGCCGAGAAAAATAATTTCAAATGTTTAAGAGTTTTCATATTACACTCAATTATGGAGATGGAAGAATTCTCGTAAGAAGAAAACCGGGCTAAAGGCTTACCAACGAATGTCTTTTAAGACTTCCACCGAAAAATGAAGGTGTTATGGTCTGGGGGTGCTTTTCTGGAAACGAAACCGGTCGATTGTGCTTTCTTAGTTCCAGCATTACAGCAGTTGTTTATCTGCAGGTCCTACACAACGAATTTGAGCCTTCTGTATTAAAGCTTTTTGGCGAGCCTTGCAAATTTATTTTTCAACAGGACAACGTTCCGTGCCATACCGCCAAATTTGTGAATTATTAATTTTGAATTGTAGATACAATAAATTGTCTTTCAGATGAACATAAATACTTTGTTAAAAACTGTTTTTTTATTATCTCTTCATTTAAAGGTAAAAAAGTACTTCGAAGAAACAAATATCGATGTGTTGAGCTGGCATCCGTATAGTCCAGACTTAAATCCCATTGGAAATATTTGGTCTATAATGAAGCTATATAAGTAGCAAGAAAGCGCCTCGAATCGATTTAAGCTTTAAAAAGTTTGTTAATGACGATTTGGGAATCCATACCTCCTACGACTTTGAATAATTTTTAAAGTTCAATGAATCAAAGGTATATCGCAGTAATAAAAGCAAATGGCGGTCAAACAAAATATTAATGTTAAAGATAGAACTTCTATAAATCAATAAAAAACAAAAAAAAATTAAAAAATAGGTGTTTAATTTATCCTATTACTTTAACTCCAATCAACGTATTCTGAATATTTTGCCATTTTTAGAGGTTTTGCCCCTAAATTGCAGATAAACTATTTTTTCCAAAAATTACGTCGTACATGTATTTAAAATGAAAGAATAAGCCAATTGCTTTTAAAAGTTTTGTAATTTTAGGAAAAAAGACTCCAATTTGCAATAAAATATGTTTGCCCAATTTTTTTTCCCAGCACTGTATATTTTGTTATTTTGGCATCAACTTCGCTCCGATATCAGATCATGCAAAGCTTTATGGATGTAGCCTACCAGATTCGACTAAGTCTACGTGCCAAAACAAAAATCGTTCACGTTAATCGTTTAGCAAAGTATGATTGCCGTGGATGATACCATCTCGTGGCAATGCGGGTCGTCCCTCATGTAATTTAAATCAAATTTTCAGTGAATCAGTATAGAAACCAAGCGCATTTAAAAATTAAATTCTAGAGGGGCATTTTATTTCATTGACCTGAAATGACCTGATACGATTTGCTATTTTGGTGTCACTGCTCCAAGATTCCAAATTAATTTTTCAGCAATACCGCTTCAGATTATTTTTCCAAAATTTAACGCCATAAATACCGATTTTTGAAAAAACTGTGTTTAACAAAAATTCGGACTTGTACAGCACAGACGGGTCAACGGATTTACCGGGTCGAAATGTAGTGCTTAAGTCTTTTCTACAAATTCAAAGATCCCAGGGAATTTTACCCAAAATGGGTTTACAGAAATAACAACTTCCAAAGGAGCTTTCTCGATTTTTGCAAATAATTTGAAAAGTATAGGTATCGCATTTACGAAAAAAACGATTTAGAACTAAAAGATTCTAAATAAAATTTGCAACAATATTATTTGTACAATATTGTAGATCGGCTTTCTAAAATTTAAATGGAATTAACGTTTTTTTGAAATAATCGTTTCTCAACAAAAATTCTGACCATGTTCAGTCCAGATGCAAACTGACTGGTGGAGATAAAACTCCATACCTATACATACCTCCACATCCAGAATTTTAGTCGAATTCGGGAAAGTTACAGCTCCAATAGGAGCATTTTCTTTTACTACCGTAAGTAAAAGCTCTGCAGGAGCTTTTCCTTTTCCCACAATTTTTGACGTTCCGTCCTCTTTACAGATTAAACGGATTTGCCGGCAGCTGTAGTAACCTTTTCGTTCTAAAAAACAAATTTTTACTTAATTTTAAAGCCAAAATAGTTTAGATCATTTTTTAAATTTAACTGAAGATGACGAATTGAGGAAAAATTTTATTTCACCAAAATTTGGAAGATAAAAAGTCAAGACGGAATAAAACTTCATACTTAAACTTGTTCCATTAGTTGGGAAACCCTTGCGAAATTTGGTAGAAGTTTGTGCAGTGGAAGTGGCAGCTTCAATGGGAGCTTCTTGAATTTCTGCAATGGTATTTATAAGTTTAGTATTTCCAAAAATGAAAAAGAATTAAAAGATTCAAATAAATTTGAAGATTAAATTATCGACATTGGTTGGTTTTCAGAAATTAGGTAAACGAAATTTGGGTGTTAACCACAACATATTTACTCCTCCATTTTGTAATACACATTTTAATCCTTTCCAATGTTTTTTTAAAATAATATGTGTTTTAATGTGGATTGTTTCAAAGGACCATTTTAAGTTTCATTTAATTTAAATGTATGACGAAAAACAAATTGTCACATAATTAGCGATAACAAGTTTATTTTGCTCAGTGATTTTCGATCGAACAAAACTTTCTCCCGCATTTCAGAAAATCTGTAATCAAAACACATATTCAACTAATATAAAATAAAACACTTTTGTAGAAATATCAACCAAACGAGATTGTTGCCGACTCTAATGTCTACTATAACTACATAAAACTTAATATTACTAAAATTATATTAACGACACACGTGTGTATCCTTTTGTTGCATTTGCCACCCGTACCGGTTTCTCAACGTCTGGGATTGCTGAGCGTGATTCATGCATTCTGCGAGATTTTTTCACCGGCAATACAACACGATTCCGGCATATAAAATTCTTTTTATAATTACAAAATTCATCGTTCCACCGAAATGGACGCGTATGCTGCATTTCAACACAATGTTCCAAACGAAATAAATTATCGGGTTGTTCTTTAGCCCAATTCGATACTCCGAATGGCTGTCCACTAGACATCCAGTAAAAATTTGTAAAATCACCAAGGGCACAACCACTAGTCCAGAAATTTGATGATTGACTGTTAGTTGTGGTGCCAGGATTCTGTGTTTTAAACAATTTGATCACTTCTGCTGTCCGATGAATTTCATCATTTGTTGAGAGATCTATTAGATACATGTTGATGTAGCGACAGTGACGAAACGATTGGAACCAATTCAGCTAAAAATTAAAATATTAAGTGAATTTCCATTTTAACGAGAGGTGTTTGAATACTCACTTTAAGCGGGTAACTAACGACATAGAAATATCCGTTGATGGTGACATTAAACTCTGCAGATATTACCCCAATAATACAGAATACTCCCAACATTATCCTCATACTTATTTAATTGTTGTTAAATCAAACTCAATTATGTATTGGATTTATTCGACTTTATTTCACGCGCAACACTGCACTAGGCGAACGAATTATTTAATTATTTATACATTTACAATTTTTTAAGAGCGGTTTCCTGATCTTGTTGCAAATAAAGTATTTTTTTAACAGGCAATCTTCATCATACCATTTAAAATTATCGTCCGCATTTATATCAACACAATTATCAATATCGTTCGTATTATCCGGCTGACCGATTTTAAAATCTTCAAAACTAAATAAATGGCCAGTTGATTCCCAGTGGAAACGGTTAACTTGTCCCAAATCTGTACCACTTGTCCAAATGCGTCTCTCGTCACCAGGTTGAAACTTTATTTGATTTATAACACTGACAATATTGCTGTTCTCACTACTTGTGGTGACATCGATTAGCTTCATGCCGTACGAAGTACAAAAACGATTCGCATCATACCAATTTGCCTGTATAAAGATTTATGGTTTTAGTTAAATAGTTTATTCAAGGTAATTGCTCGAACCAAATATTTACCTTTTGCGGATAACTGACATAGTACTGATTATTGGATATAGAGACATAGTAACCGCACACCACTGTATCGATAACAAGTGTGATCGAAAGTAAACACAAAATAAAACTTGGAGACATCTTAAACGTAGGAAAGAGACTGCGGCTAAAGAAAAATAAACTTCGTCGATATCTGTTTTTTATGTACATGTAGATATGTGAGAGGTGAGTAACCAAGGTCATTCTTATGTAGATTACAAATGTCTCATCATTATATTTTTAAACACGTTTCTTACGTACATTTCTTGTTTATATCTACACAGCTTATACCGGGAAATTGACAGAAAAGTAGAAATCAAAACAACACTGAGAACTGCACAAGATTAGCTTTTGTAGTTTAGTTTATTGATAAAAATTTAATGTTCGGCCAGACTAGTAACACAATTTGGATTTGTGAATGGATACGTCACTGTATTGCGACAAATAAAATATTTTTTCTCGTTACATAAATGATCATTCCATTTCCAGCCAAAATCACCACGAATTTCTAAACAATGTTCACCTCCCGCATTATCTGGTTGTCCGCCTGAATAATCAGAAAATATAACACTGTGTGCAGATGATGCCCAATAAAATTGTCCCTCGGATCCCAGGTCAGTTCCACTCGTCCAGTACTGTGGTGTTGGATCTTTTACATAGTCTGGATGCTTGATAATCGATAAAATACGATTATTTTCTTCCTCGTCATTGATATCGACTAGAACCATACCGTGATAGATGCAATATCGTTGCGCTTCAAACCAATTTTTCTGTTTAAAAATATTAAATTTTATTTAAATTTACAATCTTAAGTACATGTAATACAATGGTTTACCTTAAGTGGGTGGCTTAAATAATATCGATTGTTATCCATATTAATAAATTTCCCTGCCTCACTATTGGCCATATAGGTGAAAAACGCGAGCACAACAAACAAACATTTTGAATCCATTTCAAACTGATTATCATAAGCAATTGAACTTTTCTTGCACCGTTAACGCCATTAAATACGCAAACCAGAATACAGTTAATCATCGATGTCCGATAGTTGTGATTGGTCGTGGTCTAATGGTCCATTAAATACAATAAATATGTTCAGAATGGTTTGCTTATATTGCACCTTTACCAAAACGTATAAAAATAATATTCCGTACACTGATCGTTGGGTGTTTGAGCGGGGCCACTGTATACATTATCACTTAATCAGTAATATTTAAAAAAAGTACCAAACTAAAGTATAAACAACACATAATCTTAATTATTACTTGAATTGCGCATATTAGAATTTCAAACTTTTTTGGAAACCTTTCAAAAATATTGCAAAAATGTAATATACACCGGATTTGAGTGATCAGGTTAGCTCGATTCATACTGGTGAATCTGGGGGGGGGGGGGGGGGGGTATTGTGTATCCCAGAAAGGATGTAAAACAAATTGCCTTTGATGGTCGGTAGTTTATTTTGTAGAATGGAACGTTATGCGTTCTGGGTTTCGCACAAGCTCGTTTTACATACCATGAACCATAAAACTGGCGAATATTTTGCAATGTGAATTAGTACCATGTTTGAATTTTATTGTCTAAAAGGCTTAGTTAATGCGTAGCAGAGCTTGTCGTAACTACGTAGTTGATGCTGAAATCGTACATGTGCAACATGAATGCTTTATCGCTGTAAACGGCTAGCATTGGGAACCAAATGCCATATATTATTTTAATGTCTTCGATGTAGATCAAATTTGTGTGGCTAAACTTATGGTATGATGTGCTGGTATGAGTTTAATATCAGAAAAAAATGTCGTTCATTTTCCAAACATGAGCATTTTTAATTAATTGGTAACATTACCTCCACGTATGCCAGTTCTTCCCGAACAGGATAAAAACTAACTCCTCTGTAGGTTATGTAACACAAATTCAACTTCTTCCTTATCCTTCCCTCCCGACGCCATCCGACATTGCAACTATTCTCGGCGCCATTGATAACGCCATCGCCCCCATTGATAACGCCTTTTTTGACCAGCATTCTCGCACTGATTTTTTCTGCTGTCGCTTGATCCTCTCTGTTTTAAGCAACATAGGGTGTAGCCTGTTCAAACTACTATAGCTCTCGCACCTTAAAATTTCAGGTCTTTTGTGCACTTTTTTATAAGACCCGTTTCATGCTAATTTTCTTTCATATGGCTCTTACTCGGCCTTATATTTTCCACCAGTTCCTGCAGCTTCTTTGGCAGATATGGTCTAGACATTCTCCTTGCATTTATAGGCCGTTACAAAACACATACAACTGGTGGACCATCTGCAATTGTAACTCACCTTGGCCAATATCTCCTCCAGATATATTTCTATTTCTATCCAACGGAACTTCATGCGATTCAAAAATTACCCCTCGCATTTCAGTATGGCCAGCATGTTTCTCTATCCTTAGCTGCCACAATTGCTCTTCGGCATCAACTGACCGCATTGCCGCAACTCTAAAGAGTTTCTTATCTTTCTGTACGACTTCATCCATGCGTTGAAATCTAAATTCGATTTTCTCGTCCGTTTAAATCTCAACAGCATAATCATAACATCCTTCTCCATCAGGTGATCCGCCGTCAACCCCATTCACTATGGACATCAACTGTCCTGGTTTTTGCTGATAAATAAATGGCTCATTATCAGATATCGAGTATGCATCCAGTTCATTATTTTGGAGTTGGCTCAACTCTCATTATCTCCGGTCACCTTGCCACCACTCGATTCTACAAACTCTAATGGTTCCTCTTGACAAATTGGAGCAACTTCATGGCCTTCATCATCCGGTTCCACCTTAGTACCGATAGTCATTTTCGGTTTCTAGTTTTTTCTCCATTTTTTTATTTCATTAATTTCTGGCGTCAATTATTACTTTGTTCATCAAATTTTTGATCTATTTGTTGTGCCAAATCTTGCATTGTTTGTTGTGTGTTTTTACCTTGTTGAACAACGTTTTGTTTTTGTTGTACAACTTTGTGGCTTATTAAATTAATTTGTTGGGTCAAATGACTTATAGCTTTCATTATTTGCGCCACATCGATGGTTCCAGGTGGCCCGGGAACTGTCTCCTACATTTTCCGTTTGCCATTTAGTTTTTCCTCTATTACCTTACTTTTTCGAACTCACAATTACCCGGATTTAGTTCTTGTTTCTCCATAGACTCATGTTGTCGCAATATTTATTCATTTTAACGTTAACTTATCTCACGATTCTATCACAGAAAATAAAAAAAAGACGGGAAAGGTTCGGAGCCGAACTCTTTAAGCATTTTTGTAGCCTATAAAGAACTTCTATGCCGTGTGATTTGCGTATTTTAAATATTACGACCACCCACTCCCACACTTACCTAACCCCATCTACACCCAGCCCAACCGATCCCAATCCACCATATCTCAACTGACCCCAATCAACCACATACCACCACATCTAAACATTATTACCATCCCCCACCCACTATCCAATTAAAACCCCAAAACTTATCTCACCCGCACCACCCATATTATCACCCTTTAACACCTCCATACCCACTTCCACGCACACACACACCACCCACACAAACTCTCATCCACAAAATCCCAAATTCTCATACCAAACCCAAAACGCCTCATCCCACCCTCTCCACATCTCATACCACCACTCCTACCACCCCCATAACCACACCACCCACACAAACCCACATACAGACGAGTTTTATTTTTATTCCATATTCACATGCTCGATGAAATCGAAATAGAATAGAAAATAAAAAAAAAAATCGATCAATTTTGAGGAGGGGGGTTAACAAAACCCTACATATCTCCGAACACCCTACACACAAAAATGTTCAAATCAATAGGGATCATTCTCATGAATTGCTTGAACTTTTAGTGAAGAAATTAAGTTGATATCTCCATCCGTTCTCAAGTTATCGTGCACACAGACGGACAGACGGACAGACGGACAGACGGCAAACCGAAACCATATAGCATTTTTTTTAACAAAAATGCTTAAAAATCAGCAGGGAACACTGAATCAATCATAATCAATAAAAAAACCCATTTTCTTTTGTGTAAAGTTTGCCAAGCCAGGAATTTATTAAAAATCACTTTAAATGCAAAAATTAAAACCTTTTAAATTTTGCGAATTTTAGCCATGTAACCGTTAAAGAAAATTTATTTGAACGAACAAAAATTACATTAAACACGATAAAGGTACTTGGAACGTTAAAAATATAAATTTATTTTTGTTTGGCTATGTGGTTTTGAGATCTGACACTCCTGCATTTCTTTATGAAAAATTAGAAACAAACCGTTCCGGGACACTTTGCGAATTTGGACACTGAGCCAGATATATTGAAAAAAATCAATCCAGATATATTGAAATATGTCTTACGTTTGCTTTTAATCTCTCGTGTGCCGGATCTCTCGGAGCACGAAACAAATTCCAGTAAAATAAAATTTGATTTTTTTATTTTTAATGTGAGCAAATGTTGTTAACATTGGTTGACCTGACCCTTTTTAACTAAGTAGTAACTTTTTGTTATTTGTGTAGAGCTCTATTTTTAATTAAAAAATTAGTTGGAAAAAACTATATTGGAACATGTAAATCGTGCATTATTCTGCACGGCTGTTGACGAAAACCTTAATTAACGCTAACAATGGTTTGCGCCAGGTACCAGTTTTTCTATTTGTATACTTAAAAAAATTTATTTTACGTTACGTAGAAATTCGCGTAAATCGAAAAAGTGGGCTTCAAAAAGATATCTGTGTGTCTGTCTATGACCGTGGTTCTGTTCCGAATCAATGTTTGTTGGTTCTCAATAACTCAGACGGATTGACTGATCGAGGTAAAACATGATACTTGATCCTCTTCACCGGTGTGAAGTATTTAACGTTAATAAAAAGTGTAGCTACACATTTTAACGAACAGTGTAGACTCAAAATGTGTAGCTACACAAATTATCAAAAAGTGTAGCTGGAAAAGAAAAAAAACAGTTTGGAGTTCGAAACACGTGGTTTAATTATAAGGTTATGTATTAAAAATAAACAATAAATATTGAGGATCACAGTGTTTAGTGTTCATTAGTCATCATTTAGTGTTTTTAACATGGGACGGCGTTTGAAATTTGTAAAAAAATATTCAAGACAATTTGAATACCTACACGTAGAAGCATCTCTGGCCAACTTCACTTAAATCTTTAAAAAATCAAACCATCATCGCAACAATGGTTGCCAAGTGTTAATTAAGTGTTTTTAACTTGGGACGGTGTCTGGAACTTGCAAAAAAAAACCAAGGCAATATGTCGAATTTGGCCAAATACGCTTCCACGTGGACGGCCATATCGCCAATCACAACATCCAAATTGTCATAATATTTTTTTTTTCAAATTTCAGACACCATCCTAAGTTAAAAACACTAAATTCCACACTTGGCAATCATTGTTGCGATAATTTTTTGAATTTTTAAAGATTTAAGTGAGTTTGGCCAAAGATGCTTCGACGGATCATATCGCCAATCACAACATCTAAATTGTCATGAAATTTTTTTTACAAATTCCAGACACCATCCCAAGTTAAAACACTATATTCCACACTTTAAATCACTGTTGCGATGATTTTTTGAATTTTTAATTATTACATAATTGTAATTAAACCACGTGTTTCGAATTCCAAACTGTTTTTTTTCTTTTCCAGCTACACTTTTTGATAATTTGTGTAGCTACACATTTTGAGTCTACGCTTTTCGTTAAAATGTGTAGCTACACTTTTTATTAACGTTAAATACTTCACACCGATATCCTCTTCTACAAGTTTGAAGACCTCAGTGAGTTTTGGCAGAAAAAGTTTTTTCGTTCATTCAGCTTCCATAGGAGCTTTTTCTATTATGATCTAAAATATTCAAAATTAATTTTGCAACAATATCGTTTTCAGTTTCAAAATTTAAGCGAAACTGACTATCATTGAACCAAAATGTTTTACGACAAAAACCAGAGCGACCTAGATATATGGACCGGAGCGACCTAGATAACCTTGTTCGTTCTCATAAAAGTTAACGGTAACATCTTTTAAATAAATTGTTGTAAATAAAAACCGAAATGATCAAATTTCACTTACGATTTAAATAACACATAAATTGGTTCCATAAATAGGACATAATTACGATATCAACATATTTGGTAACATATTCTTGTGATTTTTTTCAATATTAATTTTAATTTGATTGATGAATTTACACGCCGCTTCTGCTTGTCGTGTAGTTTGTTGTTTTAAGTGACTCGATTGCTATGAAATCAGAGATTGGCCAAAATATATATTATGTTGACTACCGTATTTACATGAAACCCCAATCGGCGCGGTTTATATGCTTTTGCTAATAAGCACCTCCAAAACAAACACGCCTCAAGTCGCTTATTGGTGTAAACCTGGTTAACTTTTCATGCAACTGTGCCTTTCACTAACCCACACAACTAAACAGAAAGTTCAATTCTATAGAAAAACATTAAAATTATGCCTCTCTTTAATTCATTTTCATCAATTAAATACCCAATACAAATGGCTGATTTTCAAATATGTGTTTTTTGAATATGTCAAAAATATTAATTCTAAAATTGGTTATTTTAATTTGTTTCTTATGGAAACATATAGAAAAAGTTTCTTCTCTAAATAAAATGCATTATTTAATATTAAGGCTCTTTAAAATCGTTCTGCAAAGACTCGGTCACTGACACGTTTTATAGGTGCTTATTTAGTGCTAGTTTAAAAAGAAAAAGATTGTAAATTAAGTTTCAAAAAAAAGTTGTTCATGTCAGTTCCTTTTTAATTTTACCGGATATGACGAGGTTTGATAAATAAAACCTTAATTTTTCTAAAAGTTGGCATTTCTACTTTATACTTTAGCTTCTTCCATTAGTTCGGAGATCCTTACCAAATATGATGATAATCTGTATATCAGGAGTGCCGGCTTCCGTGGGGGCTTTTCCAGTTTTTACATAATGACGTTGAAAAGTTCAGCATTTACAAAAAAAGTACGAAGAATTAAAAGATTTAAATATATTTAAAGATTAGTCCGGTTAGTTTAGAGCCGATTTAGAGCCCAAGTGTGGTGTACTCGTGATCTATGTAGGTACACATTCGTGGTAAAAGAAACTGATTCATATTTGGATGCAACGCAAAAAATTAACGGACGTGGATTCAAGCCAATTTGAAGTGATGAAATCAAAATATATTTTGCTAATATCATGTTTATGCACCTTAAACCAATGCAATAAAGATTTCTAGTCCTCAAGGCCTGAGCTGTAGATATAGGTCTCGGTGATTGTTATCGAATTTGCATCTCTATGATATTTCGGTAATGCCTCAAAAGAATGACAAAAAGTTTGATAAACTTTACCAAATTCGTACTATATGTTAGGCCTTTTGGAGAAGACGTTCCTGGAATCTTATAAAACTTGGTTGTGTCAGTCGGTGAATGATTGTGTGGTATAATTTAAAGAACCCAGTGCACTTAAGCAATATGAAACCAGTTAAACGGGGTTATAAAATTTGGATCAAAACAAATCAATCGGGGTCTATATTCAAGTGGACACTAGGAAAATCGCAGTGGTTACATTTTTAATAAATTTTTGTTTTTGTGATTTATACTCAAGCCAGTCGAGTTTTTGTTTTGTATTTTTTTTAGTATAGGAAAGCGATTTGGGCAAGTCTGGCAGTGGTGCATTAAATGCATTTTTCATAGTACCATAAGTGTATAAATTATCTCAAAGATTCAGACCTTTTCTCGAACAAGAATTTAAATAATCGAGCACATGTATGATCTTGCATATTTGTTTTCGGAGATGATTATCCACGTTCAGCGTATACATCGGCTAAAATTGAAGCCCGCAATATACAGATTATTGCCAGCTGCTTGATTTAATAAAAACGGGTTAACAAATTATGGAGCACGAGCACTTGGGGATTTACACATATTTAAACAAACCGCAGCATCGAACTTTTCTGGCGCGGAGCCAAATTGTAAGAAAAAAACGATTCTAAGATAGTTGTCATATACCAGCTATAGGAATCTCAAGTATAAATGGGTATCGCTGGATTGTGAATCTAACCACAACCATTTTGACTCACAATTCAACAATATTCACAGGGGCGGCGGGTTATTATTTATTTTTGTTTTAATTATTATGTTATGACAATTACTACTCATGACTTGATACTATGTTATGACAATTACCCAACCACCCCATACTTTGAAGTTGATTGTCTCTAAGTAAGTATGAATCATCATAGTCGTTGTCACACAGATTTGACGCCAAATGGAAGAATTTCCTACGATTGTGTATTTAATTCGAGATATACTGAAACCGACCAATGTACGGAACAATCACAACAAAACCGTTTTTTAAGGCTACTTATAAAAACAGTTGAATAAAAAATACGACAAATTCAAAATATTGATGAATCATGTTGTCACTGATTCAATATCAACTAAAACGCTTTGAATTTTATAATACACTGATATTACGTGCGTAACTTTATGTTTTAGGGGCATGCAGGTTATCACATTAAAATGTGAAGTCCCAAAATTATTAATTATAATTTCTTTAAGTTGTAAAGAACGCAATCTTAATTATTTCTTAGTACTGTGGAGATGAAGTACTTTTTATAAATTTTATTTAAGGAAAATCGTAACAATTTGTTCAAGAGGTTGGTTCGCGCGACCTCGAGGTTCGTGCTCGCGTTCTTTATCTATACTTTATTACGAACATTAATTGAAATTAATAAATAAACTTTTAAATGTTTAATTAATTTTTGAATTTTATAAAGTACGAATGCATTAAGATACCTCTATTGAGGTTGTGAACATTTATAATACGCATCCTAACATTTAAAATTGTCCTCAATTTCAAAACATATTATGTATTCACGTTGCAGTCAAGCTTGACAGAGGAGCTGAAAATACGTGTGAAAGAATTTATGGGCTCCATGCGGATAATACGTGTTCAAAATGTGTTCAAAAAATTTACAAAAATTGAATGGAAGATTATTCGTCTCGACTCTGAAAGGGTGCTCTTATTACCAGAAGTTGAAGAAAATTTCTTCTCGATTCAAACTAAATTGAGTGGGCCGATAAGAAGGCGTATAGTATACAAATACGAGTTTTGACTTCAATACCAGAAGTATTCAAAATATATCTTAATAGTTTAACAATGATTCATGGTAAAGAGTTGATACAAAAAACACTGAATTTTCACACGTGGCAGATCGATATGCTGCCCAGAAATATATAATTTTCATGAACGATTTGCTCAAAAAAGTCCTTCGTACATACTTTAAGTCACTCGATTTCAAATGACAAAGCAATTAGACGAAATGTTGAATGATGAAAAGTTCAGAGAACAATGATAATTCTAAAGCAAAGTCACCAAGTGAAATTCGCGAATTAACCGGAATTTCTCCAAAAACAAAATTTTCCGATGATGGTGTTCAAAATAGTTGAAAACATGCAACGTCCATCGTAACCATTTATTACAGAAATCTACATCAGAATCACTTATAACAACGAATATTCCACAGTAATCATCTCCAAATGTATTAATATGACCAATACGAAGTTAAACGCGAAACGCAGTACAAATCGATTCAGTATTGTTGACAAAATAGGCTAGATAAGAAAGTTATCGTAATTGATATGTCAGTGATACCAATTCCGATTCAAAAATCACTTATTCGAATGCCATCCGCAGCAAAATGTCTAGTTCCTCCTTCAGAGTTCAGCTCCACAAGAAATTCGTGTGCCACCTGAAATCATCAAAAAATTTCAAAAAATTTGCAATATCTTCTATCTCGTTTTCACAAATAAAAAAAATGTTTTAACGTTTGTGTCAAAATCATTTTTTTTATGTACATAAATTTTAAAAAATGTAAATTAAATTAAATCATTTAATTGAAATGTATTTTAATTTAAATTTTAAAATTTAATTGAAATATATTTTAATCGTTCATTAATAAATATGTGACGATTATTCGTTCGGAAATATACACATAAAAGTGCGGTGCACAATTCGTGTTGTTTTGACGTTACATTTTTAAACTTTAAAATCTTATGTGAAATTCTATTTAATTTTTCAAATCAATGTAAAATTTATGGTTCAAATAGAACAAAAAATCAAAATTAATGTGGTTTTATGTATGTATTGGAGATATTAAATAGGATTTCGTAGTTTAGTAAAAAAATTTTATGTGCATATAATAAAATTTTATGTGCATATGTAAGTGATATAATATCACTTACATGAAAAGCACTTCATAAAAAACATTCATATGACTAAACCACAAATGTCAAATTATCACTTTTAGTTCATCATATCCCCTCAAAATTCATTTTGCAGGGTTGTGTTTGTAGACTTTTATGTTTTGAATTTTATCACAAAAAAAAGTCTCCACTAATGATATAAATTGGTGATAAGTTTTTTCAAAAACGTTACGTTACTATATGTCACTTTGCATGCAGGTTTATAAGAGATTCACGAAAACTTCAGAAAAATTAACATTTTTGTTAGAAAATATTTTTATATAACTGTTTATTCTAAAATTCGTTCTATCCAGACAAACACCGGCTTTATAAGGAGGTGACTGGAATTTTAAGGCGGATTCAGTGTTTCGTTCTTTCATTCCTTCTGAAATTTTTTTAAACCAATTCCATTTGTTAGAAAAATCCAGCAACTTGGATTGATTTAAAAAAATTCAGAAGGGTGGAAGGAACAAAAGAATGCAACCCTGAATCAGCCTTCAAGGTTCCGCCAGAAAATCATATAAAGCACAATGCATTGTGCTTTTAGTGCTTTAATTGCTTAAACACACAAACGACATGGATTCTGCTAAAATCTTGTGCCAGCAAACTACTACAGGAAAATTAATCAACCAAATCAAAATCAACATGAAAAAGATGGGAATCACATAAAAACTATGAAAAACTGTGAAGAGCGGCTCATCAACCTTCAACTTCAGTACGACAAATTCTGCACAAGAAACGCAGAATTCATCCACACGTTACGGATACACACATTCACCAATCTAAAGTAGATAAGCAAAAGACCGGAGAAGATGAAGTAGCCGATGCCGCCTCCTATATATTTGAGGAAGATGAGGACACCGCTGGATCACCCCAAAAAAGCAGAATTAAAAGCTACAAATCGCAAGTAGCCAAAGCTGAGGTGTTCAAACAAAACCTAATCAAAATAGAGGATTATGTTTCAATGCTAAAACCTAGCAAAGTCTATTGCGAGCTGAAACTAAAGCCGCTAAGAGACGCATGTAACGCATATACAATAATAACGAAAATATTATTGCAGAAGCCGAAAGAAGGATTTGGATGAAGAGTATTTCGCGAACAACGTTTTCGACAACATTCAAAACAAATACGAAACAATTGTAATTGCATTGCAAGAGGAGCTGCATAACAGATTGAGCGGCTCGAATACTTGTAATGACAACATAAAGAAGATCCTTAAAATAAAGGTAAAAAAATTAGAAATTCCACCCAATGGACAGCCTTCTGTAGTCTATTCAATAGAACTGTTCATTCCAATGAAGAGCTAGCCAACGAAGAAAAAATGTATTACCTACTGTCGGTATTATCCAGTTTCGTCAATAGATATGAAGACACTAGGAGAATCGGGTTTCCGCTAGTGCGACGGACACTTATTTTTTTTGTTGTTTCATCTACCACTTCTGCTACTAAAATCGTTCTTTCGTTCGACCTGCGTTAATTACGAAAACGTGTTTGTTAGTAAAATTATATCTACGATAAGAATTTTTTTGCCACCCCTTAGTTTTCATTTTAAAAATATATTTACTCATAAAATTATCGTACAACCTCTAATAAGGTAATTAAGTTGAACATCGATATATTTTTTAAAATCAATTAAATTTACAAAAACAGCATATTTTTTTAATAATACAAAAAACATTAAGTACGTACGAGTATACACAATGTAAACCTCAATAAATAGTTTTTAAACCCTCCATGCAAATACAATTGTCTAATGGTAATTTGTTAACCTCACGACACACAAAATAATGTTCAGCGAGGCATTGGCCATCGTTCCATTTATAGTCCCATTGTCCAAATATTTGTAAACAGTTTTCATTGCCTCCATAATTATCGGGTTGCATCCATACGCGATAGTAATCGGAATATGTTACCGAGTTTCCTGTGGTGGCCCAATAAAAATTACCCTCTCTACCGTTGTCTGTCCCACCGATCCAAAATTGTGGTTCAGTAACGTTAACATGCTGAGGATTTTTTAGAATTCGTAACAGACGATTATTCTCATCGGATGAAGTTATATCGATCAAATCCATACCTAACGATGTACAATGCCTTTGCGCCATATACCAGTTTTTCTACGATTAAAATTTTCGGTTAACATTTAATTTTTTATAATAATTTATGCATGTACATACCTTTATAGTACTTATATAATAGTTAAGACCACCACTGGACACTGTTTTACTATCCACTACAACAAATAGCGCCGCAACAATAATTGCAGCAAATGCCAAATATTGATGAAACATTTTGTCACGTAAGCCAATTCAACCGGTATGAATTTATAATATACAAATATGTATAAGGTGCAATCCGGTATGTTTACGGGGCAAGCAGGTTATCAGAATTAAATAGTGAAAAACCAAAATTATAAAATTTTTATTACTTCTCTAAGTTGTAAACAACACAATCTTAACGTTTTCTTAGTACTGTGCTATCAAGGTTCAATTTTGGATGCGCATGGGAGAGTGAGAAAAAGCAAAACAAAATAATTAGTTTCCAGAGATGGTCAACGTATATGAACATAAGTCGAGTATGCAATTAAAAAATTTATTAGGCATTTAGGCATATACAACTATTTAATGGATACGACACGGTATTACGACAAATAAAATATAATTCTTCATTGCATAGTACATCATTCCACTTGAATTCATAATGCGTTGATATCTCTACACAGTTTTCGTTATTTTGAAAATTGTCTGGTTGAATTGGATGCCAATCGGTAAATAGCATGCTATGAGCGGACGATGCCCAATAAAATGAACCTTCACTGCCCAAATCCGTCCCACTAGTCCAGTATCGTGCATCCGCATTACCAATAAACGGTTTAATCAATTGGCTAACCCGTAAATTCTCTTTTTCATCAAGAATATCGACCAGCACCATTCCGTGTTCTGCTTTGCATATTCGACCGGCTTCATACCAATTTGCCTAAAAATATTCAACATTTTAGTGTTATGACGAGTAATACCGATGTTTGTAATTGTACCTTCGTTTGACTAATAAAATATTTTACATTATCGATTGTAACAATGTCTGAAGACACCAGACATACGACTGATAAAATTATACACAAAAGAACTATCGTCTTACCCATCTTAACGTTAAACTGAACTGGTTACTTCTTAATTATTTAACGTGTTTCTTTTTTGGTTTTGGGTTTTCCTATATAAATACGACGTTTATAAAATATGAAAGAGAGTTGTAAATAATACAATCATATTGTTTTCATGCTCTTTCAAGATTTTAGATTGCGCATGCGAGAGTGAGAGAAAGCAAAATAAAATAATTCTTGCTTTGCAGATATGTCTAACTTATGAAAAAAAAAAATTAGTTGGCTTCCTAAAAAAACAGAGTAAATTGATTTATCATAACAAGCATGGCATAATGACTTATACAAAAATTTATTGGTCATTTAAACAAATACAATTATTTAACGGATACGACACGGTGTTCCGACAAATAAAATATAAATCTAAACTGCAATCGGCATCATTCCACTTAAAATCATAAAGATTTGTTATCTCTAAACAGTGTTCAACGTTTGCCCTATTGTCAGGTTGAACTGGATGCCAATCGGTAAACAGCATATTATGTCCAGAAGAGGCCCAATAGTACGAACCTTCACTACCCAAATCCGTTCCACTAATCCAGTATCGTGCATCCGAATTTGCCATAAACGGTTCAATCAGTTGCTTAAGTCGTAAATTCTCTTCTTCATCAAGAGCATCGACTAGAACCATTCCGTATTCAGCTTTGCATATTCTATTGGCTTCGTACCAGTTGGTCTAAAAATATGTAATATTTTAGTGTTATGATGAGAATTACCGATATTTGTAATTGTACCTTAGTTCGACTTATAAAATATTTTACATTGTCGATTGTAACGAAGTCTGAAGACACAAGACATACGATTGATAAAATTATAGATAACACAACTATAGCCTTACTCATCGTACTGTTGAACTGAACTGATCGCTTCACATTTATTTGTTTAATGCAGATCTTTCTTATTTTTCTTTTACATGCATATGAATGTATTTTGTACTCGATGATAACCTTAACAAGCATCAAGAAGTAAAAAAGATATCAAAATTAATTTTTAATTAGAATGAGTAACGCAAGAAAATGGTAAAAATATCGAACACAATAAAATGAAACCCAATAAATTTTAGAAGAAATTGAAATGAAACTGGCCTGACTTGATTAAAACTTGAACATTATTTGGTCATAAACTAAACAAGAATTGAAAATTAATCATATATGAATTAAAAATGAATTGAATATGAATTGAATATGAATTGAATATGAATTGAATATGAATTGAATATGAATTGAATATGAATTGAATATGAATTGAATATGAATTGAATATGAATTGAATATGAATTGAATATGAATTGAATATGAATTGAATATGAATTGAATATGAATTGAATATGAATTGAATATGAATTGAATATGAATTGAATATGAATTAAATATGAATTGAATATGAATTGAATATGAATTGAATATGAATTAAATATGAATTGAATATGAATTGAATATAAAAATATGAACTGAATATGAATTGAATATACTTAATAAACACATTTTTATTAATCACTTGTTTTTGTTTCGCAGAATATTTTTCAAAAAGTTTAAAAAGTCACTCGATCGATTTCGACTTGTTAGGTCATCATCAGGAGTATCTACTCGTAGAGTAGACCTAACAAGTCGAAATCGATCGAGTGATTTTTTAAACTTTTTGAAAAATATTCTGCGAAACAAAAACAAGTGATTAATAAAAATGTGTTGATTAAGTATAAGTGTGTTTCGCCAAGTGCCTACGGCAAATAGCGTAAAAAGTATGAATTGAATATGAATTGAATATGAATTGAATATGAATTGAATATGAATTGAATATGAATTGAATATGAATTGAATATGAATTGAATATGAATTGAATATGAATTGAATATGAATTGAATATGAATTGAATATGAATTGAATATGAATTGAATATGAATTGAATATGAATTGAATATGAATTGAATATGAATTGAATATGAATTGAATATGAATTGAATATGAATTGAATATGAATTGAATATGAATTGAATATGAATTGAATATGAATTAAAAATGAATTGAATATGAATTGAATATGAATTGAATATGAATTGAATATGAATTGAATATGAATTGAATATGAATTGAATATGAATTGAATATGAATTGAATATGAATTGAATATGAATTGAATATGAATTGAATATGAATTGAATATGAATTGAATATGAATTGAATATGAATTGAATATGAATTGAATATGAATTGAATATGAATTGAATATGAATTGAATATGAATTGAATATGAATTGAATATGAATTGAATATGAATTGAATATGAATTGAATATGAATTGAATATGAATTGAATATGAATTGAATATGAATTGAATATGAATTGAATATGAATTGAATATGAATTGAATATGAATTGAATATGAATTGAATATGAATTGAATATGAATTGAATATGAATTGAATATGAATTGAATATGAATTGAATATGAATTGAATATGAATTGAATATGAATTGAATATGAATTGAATATGAATTGAATATGAATTGAATATGAATTGAATATGAATTGAATATGAATTGAATATGAATTGAATATGAATTGAATATGAATTGAATATGAATTGAATATGAATTGAATATGAATTGAATATGAATTGAATATGAATTGAATATGAATTGAATATGAATTGAATATGAATTGAATATGAATTGAATATGAATTGAATATGAATTGAATATGAATTGAATATGAACCGAATATGAATTGAATATGAATTGAATATGAATTGATTATGAATTGAATGTGAATTGAATATGAATTGAATATGAATTGAATATGAATTGAATATGTATTGAATATGAATTGAATATGAATTGAATATGAATTGAATATGAATTGAATATGAATTGAATATGAATTGAATATGTATTGAATATGAATTGAATATGAATTGAATATGAATTGAATATGAATTGAATATGAATTTAATATGAATTGAATATTGAATATGAATTGAATGTTGAATATGAATTGAACGCGAATTGAGTATGAATTGAATATGAATTGAATATGAATTGAATATAAATTGAATATGAATTGAATATAAATTGAACATCAATTGAATGTTTATTGAAATTGAATATGAATTTAATCTGGAGAAAGACTTAGCGTCGAAAATTTGGGGAGTGGACCTTAGAACATCTTGTGGAAAATCTTTTGTTTTACCTTTCAGCGATGAAGCTTATTTTTGGTTAAATGAGTACGTTAATAAGCAAAATTTCAGCATTTGGTGTGATGAGCAGACAATGCAACAACTGATAATGCATCCAGAAAAAACATCACTGTCTTGTGCTGTTTATGGGCCGGTAGAGTAACAAGACGGTTTTTTTTTCTAATACAAGGATGGTCACAACGTTACCGTTAATGACGCTCGCTATCATTTAATGATTTTGAATTTTTTTGGCCCAAAATACATGAACTAAATCTAGACGATATGTGGTTTCAACTAGACTTTCGGTCCGATGAATTGGCACCCTGGATCGTGAAATTTCGGGCTGCCGACCAGCCAAAATGCTCGAAAACGTGACGAAAAATTGACATCATGCATGGACCACTTTAAACGTAGCCGTGGCCAACATTTACATGAAATAATCTTTAAAAAGTAAATGGCAAATACTGATTTATTGATTCAAATAAAAAATTGCATACATTTTTAGAATTGTACTTACTTTGTTTTTTAAACCAGACGCTTAATAAATCACCCATTATAATTAATTTTTAATGGTTTCCTTAGTTTCCTAGATTTGATGCTTCTATTACTGTTTCTAAATTGGGCGATCATATTTCAAATTCTATACTTACACAATATATACTATACACAATATATACTATACACAACCATTGCTTAAATTGATGTAAATTTGGTCGTTCGCATGGGAACGTTATAAAAATCAATTGTAATTTTTCACGAAATTCACAAACCTTCGTTTTCTCGCTTTTTAATATCTAAATTAAAATCACCTGCCAAATTAAATCGTATGATATCCGGAAACACTTCTGTAAATTTTCTTGTAATATATGCTCAAAAATTCATTGCAAGAAATGCTCGAATATCTGCCATACAATTATTTGGGCTCAAATACACAGATACCATAACATACCTTCAGCCACGAATTACGACTTCTACTGTACATATATCTCCAATTTCAGGCATAGTAGAACGGCTATACTACGCAGTATTCATATGAATAATATGTTCAACTACCGGTACGGGCGAATTATTATTTTTAAAAATCGCGACTTATCCAGCTCGAACTCATTGGAATTCATACAGTTACACCACGTTATCATCCATCAAAGTTTCGGTACAAAGAATGATCACAATTTTATTTGAACATTATCCGCCGTTATATCTTTGCTGTGTGTATGTAAATTATGCGCATTAACAAGTGCGGTGCTAGCATTGGCATTCATAATGTGGAGTAGTTTGCTATCGTTTCCGTTTTCTACAAGCCGCTTGACGGTCTGGTCTGCCGCTGTAGGAACAGAACTGGAACCAATAAAAACATTTAACTGCTCACGCTTTCTCTTACGATAATTGGCTTGTCGTTGGGCGGAACTAAGAGGACCAATCTCGAACTAATCTTTCTTTTATAATAAAAAATAACTTTTTAATTCAAATCGTATTTTACATTTTTATTTACGTGTAATACGTAGTAAGATTTTACACAAACTAACAAAACAACATATTATTTTTGAATTTTTGACTTATAAATGGATAATGTGTAAGAATCACAACAATCAGTTTTGAGCGAATGAGATTACTGATTTGAAAAAATCAGCCTTCTCAATAGGTCACGACGACTGACGTATTATTTTACATTGGAATATTATCTATATATAGAACGTACATAGTTGTACTACTAGCGAATTACTGCATAGCGTACGAAATTCGATTCTTTCTTTTTTCTCATCTATATTCTATTTGTACAATTAACTTTTTGTGTTTACGAATTTTATTATATTTTACTGTTGTGTATTTAATTCGAGAGTGCTGAAAATAGACCAATATACGGAACAATCACAAAACACCATTACTACAATCGATAAAAAAGATCTATAGATAGCGGTCCGTAAAATATTTTCAATGTTAAAAAAATACGTTAAAAAAATGTTAAAAAAATTTAACGGACGCTCTTTTCTTCGGACTATTTTTTTATTTTCCATTTTTCGGTTATCGATTATGATATGATTGGGTATGTTGGATGGAAACGGAATTATTGTGAGATTTTGTAGGATTCTTAAATGATTTTGTTAAGAAATTCTGGAGTATGGCCATTTGGTACGGAACTAGAACAATTCTTAACCGATTATGATGGAATTGGGTATGTTGGATGGACATAAGATTCTTAAACGATTTTTGGCCATATTCCAGAATTTTTTCCAAAAATCATTTAATAATCCCATTTCCATCCAACAAACCCAAATATTATACTAGCAAATATTATATTTACATACTGATTTATATATTTTCGTATTTGAGTTATATATAGCTTCATTGTCTATAATTTAACAGAAACCCTTTCATACTCACTTAAAATAACTGAGAAGCTTCTGATTTAACTAACAGATAAACACCGTTCCATAGAAAATCCAGGGACCTCGGGTGTTTTAGTAAACAAAATTTGTGAAGAGGTCAATTTGCGTATCGTATGGTTCTATGAAACGGTTAGTTTTGATCCAAAACAACTCAAAAGTGCGATCAGTATTTGTCAACGATTTTTCTACCACTAGGAAAAATGCTCGGAAAACCATACGATTCGCAAATTGACCTCTTCACAAATTTTGTTTACTAAAACACTCGGGGCTTCTACATTTTCCAATGAAATCGTGTTTATCATTAAGCTTTGGTTCAGAACAACGCAAAAGCACGCGTGCAAAAGTAGTTGGTAGTGGTTTTTCTGAAATTATGAAAAATGCTCGGATAAACAATAAAAAATGTCAAAGTGGCCTTTGTACAAATTTTCAAACTAAATCACCCGCAACCCCTACATTTTTAAATGGATTGGTATTTATTTGTTAGTTTTGATCCAGAACGACTTAAAAGTGCGCTTAGTGTTTTGTAGAGTCTTTTGTAAAAATAGGAAAAATGCTCGGAAAAGTGCACATAGAATTTGGTAGAAGGTTTTTTAATTAGGCAAAATGCTTACGGGAAAATGTTTGACAATTGTTTGTTATTTAATATGTTATTTAATAATATTTTTATACTATGCAAGCTTGGCTTTTGTTTCTCAAAGGATATAATTTAACCTTTAAAAGGATAAAAAAAATACCGAATTTAAAATGGGTTCAGCAGTAATTTTAAATTATTTGTTGTCATTTAGGAATCTCTCATTTTAAAGTAAACAGATTTGAGAAAATATTTTGATAGGATTTTATAATTATAACAACATTGAGCAAAATTTTTAAAATTCAAATTATATTAAATATTTTAGTGTTTTTTTGTTTTAAGAATATTGTTTAAATTAACAACAGATAAAAGTTCAAACCATTTTGGTTTTCACTAAACAATAGGTATTTAGATAATTTTATTTCCATAAATCAATCCAAAACAAATTAATTGATTATTAATCTAAAATTAGTTAAGTTTTTAAATTTTTTTGAATCCGATATATTTCAGAATGTCTCCCTTGTTCAGAAATATAAAGAACCTTTCATTGTTATATTGCCAGTTCCGAATTATTTAAGCTGTCGGACGATTGCTTTCCTTTAAACTCATATAAACTAGTTAGATTGATCACATCGTGTATCTAAGCTATACGTCAAAATATCTACAAAATTTTTCCGAAATTCAAGTTTTTAAAACTAGCTTGGCACTAATAACTTTCTATAGATGGTTAAATTATTGGATTTATCGTTTTATCCGAAGAAGTAAATCATGCTTACGCACACCTACAAAGATTTTTAATATTTAAGAAAAACTTCCAACGATTGTGCAAACACGTGAAGTTTTTCCTAAATAATCCTATTTCGATTTTTAGGATAGTTTAGGAAGATGTCCCCGCGAATATATTTCAGAACTTCTTCCAAAAACATTTAAGAATCCCATTTCAATTCAACATACTCAATCCCAACATAATCGGTTAAGAATTGAACGAGTTCCGCCCCAGATGGCCATATTCTTCCAAAAACTGTTTATGAATCTCTGTTTCATCTAACAAACAAAATTCCATCACAATCGATTAAGAATTGATCGAGTTTTGTTCCAGGTGGCCTAATTCCATAACTTCTTGATGAATTCAGAAATTCATTAAATAATAATTTAATACTCCTATTTCCATCCTACAAACCCAATCCTAACATAATCCGCTATGAAATGCCTGAGTTCCTTCCCAGATGGTCATTTTCCAGAAATTCTTCCAAAAACTGTTTATGAATCTCATTTCCATCCAACAAACAAAATCGCTTTATAATCGATTAAGAAATAAACGATTTCTGTCCTAGATGGCCTTATTCCAGAACAAGTCCAAAATCTTTAGTCGATTAAATGTAAAAACATTCGGATTTAACGGACAATCGGATTAAACGGACTTCCCCAATTAGTACGTTAAATTGAGATTTTACTGTACTTTTATTGAATTTAGTTTTTGTTTGAAGATTCTATTACGTCACGGTTTGAAAAAATAATAAGCTTTTGTATAAATAATATTAATTCACAGTTTTTAAGCGTGAACGGTTGCTCATTACGGCTTTTTACTATAACACTTTTACTTTTATCGTGAGAAGTACTGTTTTTGTTTTCTCGATGCTTATCAATAATGGGAATTATCAAGAACAGAATTCTAGATGACAAAATAATTTTATACGTCACAACAAACAATACCTCTACTTAAGCGGTTATAAAATGAAAGATTTAGATAAGTTTTCGGTTGCCACATCTCTCCCCTCCTTGATCGAAAACAGTAGTGGTTTATCTGCTTTCGAATATTATATTTTTTGACTGGGTTTACAACAAGTATACTGTAAATTGACTTAAGGTTCTACTTTACATAAATTCCCGAAAAATAGGTGTTATTCGAATCAGTTTAGGATCACACAGATGTAAGTATCGATGTTGTTTTTCATTTACTTCAATATTAAATTAATTTTAATAAATGTTTTTTTAATATGCGGTTATATTTTAGAAATTATATGATACTTCAAATGTTGATGAGTTTTTTCGCAATTTTTGTTCAAAAATAAAATTTTAAATTTTTTTTTCAGCAAAACTTGGGATAGATAAAGAGATTCAAGATGTTAAAAATTCAAAGTTTTATATAATAAATTTCTGACAGTGACATAAATTCGATAAACTCAATTAGTTCTAATTTTTCTTCCCCAAGATTAAAATCATTACAGATTTAATTTTAAAGTTCATTTTCAGATCTTTAATTAGCAATATGATTTTTTAATTTTTTGTCAGATAAAGTGGAGCTGACTGATGACAATTGTTGTGGATTTGCCAAGGGCATCCTCGTCTCACGAGTCAGACTTCTATTCTTACAGCTATTTCTAACATTGATTTCTATAACTGGAATCTTGTTAGTGAGTTTTTCTTATTTTTCAATATAGATTTTTGATTTAAAATCAAGGCTTTCCGTTAAATAAACTAATAACCTTCAAAGTTACAAATTTACTATACTTCTAACAAAGTTTTAAAATGTTTCCACAATTGATTTTTTAGTAGGCCCTCAAAAGTACTTTTTAGCCCCAACTTAAGTTTCGTTAATATAAGATGGCCTTCCTAAAGGAATATTATACATATACACATGGGTCAAAGCTTTACCACTGAGTTTATCTTCCTTCATGAAAACTAGCAGGAGCTTTCACTGAAAGGTAGAATAACCTTGACCTTCTCCCTTCAATGGTATGTCAGGTCATTTAGAAGCTAAGCTCCTACAATTTCATTATTAATAGTGGTAAACAGGTGCGGGTTCAAACTATGGAACATTGTTTCTTTCTTCACTTTATTTACGCAGCTACAACATTAACTACATGAGATATGAAGTTTTTTCATATGTTAGACAATAAGACGGTGTCCACAACAACAGTGTAGTATGAATCCGCAAGGATAAAGAAGGCCTAATGTAAATTTCAGTGCTTTCTAATGAAACCTGATATCTGTTTCATTAGCCCTATTCTGGCTTTCCCAGGGAATTGGGAAAACATTTTGATGTAATTAAAAATTGCACTAGTTCCGAAATATTTATTTCCCGTTCGCATATATATATATTCTGGTAGACTGGGAATGATTTTCCGGGGGACATTTTTTTATTTTGATTTTTATAAACTAAAACACATTTTGCGAACTTTTAACAAGTTCATTTTCGCGCTACTCTCCGAATGAATTATATTGACATATATCTATATTGACATATAGATTTTTTAAGCACTATCAGTATATACGCATAGCTTATCACTCCGGTAATCATTTCCAATACAGGAAACGATGTATTTTTCAGCACGATGTGAAACGTGATCGATCATCCATTTACAGTTCCAGTCTGGCTATATTTCAGTTGAAAGTAGGTTGATCTGGACGGCTGTTTTGTTTCCGATACTACTTCATGATTGATAGACTAGAGCTACTACTAGGTATTCATTAAGCACTTCAAATAGAATGATTAATTGCAACAAACTTCTCGTTGCATTAGATGATTTAAAAGTGTATCTCCATAAGAAATTTACGGATTTGTTAAAATTGCTCATCGCTAGTGTTCAAGGCAGGATTTCTAGAGTTTCACAAAAGAAAATGAGAAAGGGCTGTCCTATCTCCGCGTCTATGCTGAGGTCCGCAATAACAGATAAGGATGATTAAAATACTTTAGATTATTTCGTTGTGTTTGGTTCGGGATTAATTTAGTATAATCTTTAAATATTTGAAAATACTTATTCTGTTCTGAAAGTGGCCATTGTATTTGGCCAACATGCACCAGTTTGGCTTTCTCCGATATTACTGGTTGATTTTATAAAATATAATATAAAATTATACACAAAAGAACTAGCGTCTTACCCACCGTAGTGTTAAACATTACCGTTTACTTCTTATTTATTTCTTTAACTTGTTTCTTAACAAGTAACTTGTTTCTTAAAAAACCAAGTTAATATGTTTGGAATATTTCTTTGAGTTGTATACAACCAATCTTAATGTATTTTATTACTGTTCTTGAGTGAGAGAAAGCAGAACTTCGTAATTCTTGTTTTACAGGCATGTCTAACCTATGAACGTAAATATATGAACTTGGGCCCCTATTCGAATAGAGTAAACTGATTTATAATAAAACACATGACATAATAATTCATGCAAGTTTTATAAAAAATTGATTAGGCATTTAAACATATACAATTATTTGATGGATACGATACGGTATTGCGACAAATAAAATATAAATCTAAACTGCAATCGGCATCATTCCACTTAAAATCATAAAGATTTCTTATCTCTAAACAGTGTTCAGCGTCTGCCCTGTTGTCAGGTTGAGCTGTTTGCCAATCAGTAAACAGCATACTATGACCAGAAGATGCCCAATAATACGAACCTTCACTACCCAAATCCGTTCCACTAGTCCAGTATCGTGCATCCGAATTCGCCATAAACGGTTTAACCAGTTGTTTAAGGCGTAAATTCTCTTCTTCATCTAGAACATCGACCAGAACCATTCCGTGTTCAGCTTTGCATATTCGACCGGCTTCGTACCAATTTGCCTAAAAATATTTAACGCTTTAGTATTATAACCGAGTAACACCGATATTTGTAATTGTACCTTAGTTTGGCTAACAAAATATTTTACATTGTCGATTGTAACGATGTCTGAATACACAAGACATACGATTGATAAAATTATAGACAACACAACTATCGCCTTACCCATCGTACTGTAGAACTAAACTGTGTACTTCTCATTTATTTTTTTTTAATTTCATTTTTCTTTTACATGCATATGAATGTATTTGTGATAACCTTAACAAATATCATATACTTAATAGAAAAATTTTTAATTTTCATCTTTATATCGTACTTAATAAAATGTACAAGCGAAAGAATATATATTAAATATCAAGTTCCTTTAAGCGAACATAAAAAAAATTAAACTTTATTTATTTTACAAATTCTTGGTGGTGCTCACGGCTAATTAAGCAACGAGGCACTGACCCACTGCCGATTTCACTCATAACCAGTGACCGTAAAGCAATGAGTTTGGAACAAAAGGAAATTTTTACCCTAGGTGGTATCCAACTAGTCAGTTGGTTAATACAGTCTCTAACGAGGCCGGCTCAAAGTATTTTGGGGTGAGCCGAAAATTCCTTTCGATTGAAGTACAAAAATATTCCCTCCAATCATTTCCATATTGTTCTTAAAGCTCTCCATTTTTCTGTTTGCGGTTTTTATTTGAGACGTTATTCCGTTCAAACTAGTTTGCCGGATCTTGACTGATGGCTTGACGTAGGTGCATTAAATAAAAAATGAATGGGTACTTACGTTTTGGCCAACACCCAACTTTCTTGTGAAATTTCATTCTCATGAGTTTAAATTTTGAAAAAAATTTAAACCGTTACAAATTGTAATTAAGAATCCGTTTGCTCCTAATCAATTTTTCGCAGATTCTATAAGCATTTCCGGTCGTCCGATTTCCCCAAATTTCATTGGAACCTTCCAAATTGTAACTCATCACGAAAATCCAATTTACTTATTTTTAGTAAAAGTCGTTCGACCCGAAAAATTGTAAATGAATTTTCCCAAAATATGGTTTAGTTCAGGTTTCAGTGGTTGACAGTTAGGCCAATTTTGGCCCATTTTGATACCACGCATTCACGCCATATCATTAACCCATTCACCTATTCACCTACTCACACAACTACAGTATACCACCTGCACATTGCATTGACTCCATGTCAACCTTGACGTTTTATTATCATCACCGATTGTAATCGATGATGAAAGTCCGATTTGCATCTAGCCTCTGATGGGATTCGAACGCAGTACCCCCGGCCCAAGTGCCGAAGCTTTAACCACTGCACCACTTGCTCCTAAAATGAAGATTCCTGCCGTTTTGGCCAACACCCAACTTTCTTGTGAAATTTCATTCTCATGAGTTTAAATTTTGAAAAAAATTTAAACCGTTACAAATTGTAATTAAGAATCCGTTTGCTCCTAATCAATTTTTCGCAGATTCTATAAGCATTTCCGGTCGTCCGATTTCCCCAAATTTCATTGGAACCTTCCAAATTGTAACTCATCACGAAAATCCAATTTACTTATTTTTAGTAAAAGTCGTTCGACCCGAAAAATTGTAAATGAATTTTCCCAAAATATGGTTTAGTTCAGGTTTCAGTGGTTGACAGTTAGGCCAATTTTGGCCCATTTTGATACCACGCATTCACGCCATATCATTAACCCATTCACCTATTCACCTACTCACACAACTACAGTATACCACCTGCACATTGCATTGACTCCATGTCAACCTTGACGTTTTATTATCATCACCGATTGTAATCGATGATGAAAGTCCGATTTGCATCTAGCCTCTGATGGGATTCGAACGCAGTACCCCCGGCCCAAGTGCCGAAGCTTTAACCACTGCACCACTTGCTCCTAAAATGAAGATTCCTGCCGTTTTGGCCAACACCCAACTTTAAACAATATTTTGCGACATCACACAACATAGTGTAACATCATGCAACCTGGTGAAATATTACGCAACATATAGTCCAACATGACGTCCCATTCGGAGGGCTCCTAAATGTAGAAATGCTACTCCTGGCAATAGAAAACTCTCATAAACCACCCAACATATAATCTTATGCTACGACCTTGAGAAAAACAAATCCCATTATTTGTCGAAAAGAGAACTGGTTTTAATCACTGCCCAAAAATTGGGCAGTTATTAAAACCAGTTCTCCTTTCGACAACTTTCGAAACTTTTCACGAAACGTAAAAACAGAAATCTGATCGATACGATGATCTCGACCGTGATGTGGGTCGGTATTTGAGATTCGGTTTGATTTTAGGCAATCTTCCACATGATGGGTTTCTTCGTTTGTTTGCAACTCTACACACGTTTGGTGTGAAATTCCCAAATTTAAAATTTCTCGAAATTATTGAAAATTTGAACACGCTTGCACTCGTGCGCCATCTATTAACATTTTAATGTGGTCCGACCACCGGGTTCCATATTATTTTTTTTATAAACCATCATTCTCAATGAATTCTGTCTTTGTTGTTAATTTTTTAAGTCATTTTGCCTTTACGCACAAGCCGGATGAAACAACTCTCTAAAAACAAGCAAGGTATTGCATATGAGACAATTTATCGCGTTGGTTAGTCTCGCAGCTTCCTCCATGATGTTTTATTTAGAACGTAGCAAACAGAATTTCATAATTTTCCCTGTTTGAAGAAGTTGGTCATCTGCCTTTAAATATCCGATAAAAGAGAGTTCACACCTTCATTAAGTGGATCTAGAAGACAGTAAGAGAGACAGTTTTGAGCTGCTTTTGAAGTAAGGAAAAATATTTTTTCTACTTACGTCTTCTCTTGTTACAACTAATTCAGTTTAAGCTGCAATAGCCGAGTGGAAATGAAAATGAGGTTTAACTTTTAGTTAGCATAGGAAGTTCTTTTTGACCCTTGAGGATGTGTTTCTGACTGCAACACTAATGTGCAAGGTAGCTATAACCTCCATAAAAGTCGTTAGATTCCTCATGACACCGGTCACACGAATCTAATCTTACCAGCCGTATGATAGTATTGACACAAATGGCTAGGTTCCATATGGTCCCATATAAAATATGAGAAAAACATGCCATTCGCCATAGCCCTTTCTTGCCCTGCCTACACAAATGTGTAGGTTCAATTTGATTAGACTAAAGTCGATGTTTAAAACTTATTTACGGGTGAGCTTAACCCCAGCTTACACAATTATGTATTAGCTCAAACTTTATTTCCCCAAAAAAATCACCAGTATTAGGAGCCAAGTAACACAATTGTGTAGGTTCATTTAGAGTAGCAGTAAGAACCAGGAAAATTTTATGTGACCCAATTTTCTTAAAATTTTAAAGGGAGGTTAACAATAAGCTATATAAAGGAATAACGATTTAGTTTACCAAAGATAACTGTTTCTCTATGAGAAGCCACACATTTGTGTGACTTGAATTTATGCTAATGCTGTGTAGAACATAAATTGTAATAGCAATCTTATTAAAAACAAAATGTTATGTTTTGTTTTTCAAAATCACATTAGTTCATAGAAATTCAGTCAAGAGTTAAAATTAAATAAAAATTAAACAAAAAACTTAACCAAAAAACAATTTTGGAATGGGACTGTTTGAAACAGTTATTTTTTGCAGAAAGACATAGGTAGACATTATATTTTTCGCAATGGATAGGTGTACGATGTTTGCACGATTTCAGTCGACAGCACCTGGTATAATTGCTAAGTTGCTGCCGCTTCGAGATGCACGGAAGAGGCGAAGCCAAATTCGAGCATGGAAGCTGTTCTCTTTCGATTTACAGTTGCAATCAAAGAGTACGCAACATCCAATTTAAAACTAAGAAAATCTTTTATTTGTTTGTTTGGAATACTGGATTCCATTCTATGCGATATTCCAACCAACTATTTCCAACCGCCAACTCAATAAAGTGGTGTGAACTTTTAGTCTCCATTTTCGAGTTTTAATGAACGAGCGATAATACTCCATCATTTGATCCACAATATCAACACCACCCATATTTTGTTTGAACTGTGATAAAACAAAATAACAGCTAACATTTTGGTGATAATTTTCTCATCTATCGAGTAGTGACCCATATTTTTCAACCTTTTTTGGTTCAACCTGCCAAAATAAATTAATAAGAGCTTTCCTGTATTGCTTCTAATATTCTTCTTCTTCGTCATCTTACTCAAAATCGATAATATCCTAATCAATTAGTTCTTCGTCATCCGATTCAGACTCAGACCCTTCCAACATTTGGCGCACTTCATCGCCGCTTATCTGCCACTGGCCGCTTTTGTATAAAACTGTAAAAATAAATAAATAAAAATTGTACAAAACCACAAGAAAATTAAAGTGAAGTTGACGTCTAACATATACAATGTTTCCATGAACCGAGTTACGTTAGGTTTAGGTTTCGTTGAGTTTAAAACATGGCGGCGTTAACCCTTACCGTTTCCATGAACATCGCATAAATCGAGTTAATCTGACAGTTGGCGTCTAATGTGTATACCAAAATTATTTAATGTGTTTTGTATTTCGTCATAAGTGTTTATTATATTTTGGAACAAATTTTGTGTGTTGTTTTTTATATTTTCAAAACTTGTAATTTCAATTTCACATTGAGTGTGTTTGTTGTGTACTAATATACAATTAAAAAATGGATATCGACACAAAAATAAAAATTATGTGCACAGCTCATCTGCGAAATACAGAAAAAATGTACAAGATTTTAATGACGAATCATGTTTTGAACGTGGAAAAAAGGAAAAGAGCATTTATAAAATGAATGCGCAAACGACTTGTCTTCGCAGGCATTTCAAGATGTAACGAAACATCGTTTATTAAAACGCAAGCCACCAAAAGTATGGAAAAACCAAAAAAGTAGTGGCTGGGTGGGAAATATTGTGAATAGTGACAGCTTTGATGAGTGGATCGAGAATTTTCTCATGGATCGGGGTACATTCAATTATTTGTGTAACGAGTTAGCTCCTGAATTACGCCCTGATCCTTTTTGTGTCCGAGAGCTATTACAAGAGTAGATAAGAAAATTGCAATTGCCTTGTATAAACTGGCCTCTTGTGCGGAACAATTATTACCTATAAATCACATTACTTAGAAAAGTGTTTTTTAATCATTTATTCCTACTTAGAGTACAAGAACAGCAATTAAACATGAAAAATCTGGGATGGATATTTTGTTGTTGAGAAAAAAATTTAAAAACGTTTCCGTCTTATACAAGTTTTAATTGAAAAACTGAGATGAGAACAAATAGTATTGTTTGAGGAAATTTATTTTTTCTCGGATGAAGAACGAGGATAACTTCACGTGCTTTATAATAAATGTCATCTATAATGGTTGAACTTAACCGAAAAGCCGTTTTATTGTATTAAACTGCTATAACTGCTTACTTTACCCTTTCCATTTCGTAAATACTTCAGTTTAGTTTGCTCACCCAAGTAATCACTTGGGACCACGGGTTAAATGCAATTAATCGATAAGATCCAGAGAGAAGAGCTGCTGATAGTGTAATTTCGACCCTGCCTTTCAGCATTTGAAGTAATGTTCTGGGAGACTCGTCCACATCCATCAGTTAAGAAGCGATTTAAAAGTTTGTATCTTTACGAGTTTTACGTATTTGTTAGAGATCTAGACTCATCGTTAGTAATTAAGGAAGGATTGCAGAGATCTGCAATAGCAGATATATAAGACTGAATAAAATGGTTTAAACAAATACTATTCATACTAAAATTATTATACTAAAACTATCTAAAAATTAAACACCAATATGGATGATTATTGAAATATTATATTTGACCAACATGAAATCGACTAAACATAAGTAAAACCCATCGAAGCATTTGCAACATGCACCGGTTTATCTTGCACCGATATTCCAGGTTGATTTTGTTCCATTTGGTGTGTTTGTACTATGGGCAGCACAACACGGTCACGGCATATAAAATTCTTTTTGTAATCACAAAACTCATCGTTCCATTGGAACGGATGCATATTCTGCATTTCAACACAGTGTTCTAATCGTAATAAATTATCGGGTTGGCCCTTCACCCAATTTGTTACTCCAAAACTGTGGCCGTTCGACACCCAATAATAATTTGCTTGATCACCGTGATCACAACCGCTGGTCCAAAAATTTGTCAATTGGTTACTACTTTCGATTTGGGGATTACGCGATTTAAAATATGTAACGACCTCTGCTGTTTGATTTATTTCATCCGTTGTTGATAAATCAATGAGGTGCATGTTGATGTAGCGGCAATAGCGAAGCGCTTGAAACCAATTCAACTGCAATAGAAATATTTATTAGTTGTAATATTAGGGTGAATAGTTTTATAATATACGACGTACTCGGAGCGGATAACTTATAAAATAAAAATATCCGTTCGCTGTAACGTTAAATTCTGCATTCACTACAGTAAAGATGCACAGTATTGTCAAAAGCAGTTTCATTTTATTAAAGCGATTTTTATTACACGCACTATATGCTCGACACCGCACTAACGTCTAAATGATTATTTATGTGATTTTTTTAAGATCGCGATTTTGACCTTACTCTTCAAATATAATTTTTAAGAATTCGATCTTCGTTTTAACTTCTGTTTTGAGTTTAAAATCCATAAAACTATTCTGTTAAAAATTATACATCACAATTTGTCTAAAACTCGAGCCGCTTGATTTATGATGCCCACGATTTTATTGATCTCATTTGACGTCATATCAAACAAAAACACACTTTTTTATAAAGCATCTTCTTTAACTGTATTTGTGAGATTCAAAGCGAGGTCAATCGCATAAAATGTTTTCTTATCGTTTCCAAGTTTCTTGTTAATTTCGTAAAAGACAAAGCCGGTTAATCCCACACGCACATACTCACAAACAAAAATCAAAACAACAACAGAGAATGATCACGATCTACTATTTATTTATACCGTTTTTATATTTCTTATTAAATTATTTATAACTCTGCTAAACTTGTAATACAATTTGGATTGGCGAATGGGTACGTCACTGAGTTGCGACAAATAAAATATTTTTTCTCATCACACAAGTGATCGTTCCATTTGAAACCAAATTCGCCTCGAACTTCTAAGCAATTCTCGCTCCCACCAGCATTATCGGGTTGTCCCGCCGAATAATCAGAAAATATAACACTATGACCGGACGATGTCCAATAAAAAATTCCTTCCGAGCCGAGATCCGTGCCACTCGTCCAATAATGTGGTGCCGTATCGTTAATATAATCTGGATGCTTGACGATCGATAAAATACGATCATTTTCTTCATCAGTGTTAATATCGACTAGTACCATGCCATGGTATATACAGTGTCGGAGCGCCTCATGCCAATTTTTCTGTTTAAATAGCGAAATAAAATATTTAAATTTAATTTATTCTTAATATATAATTAATTTACCCGAAGTGGATGACTTAAATAATATCGGTGGCCATCGATATTAAAATGTTTCCCTGCTTCGCTTAAAGCCAAACAGGTAAAAAATCCAAGTATTATGAATACGATTTTTTTGTCCATCTCACGAGACTTTTAGTACAGTAATGATTTTTAATTGAGAATTCAAAACTATTAAAACCAGAATATATTACAGTACAGCGCCAATAATTTTGAGGTTGGATGTGAGGATATACGCCGCTGTGTAATTTATCTTATTTCAACTATATTGTTACAGTGTGCATAGAAGAAACAATCAGGTTATTAATAAATTGTAGGTAAGAAAAAAATCCCCCATCTGAATATATAAAACAAGTCATTTTATACTTAAGCAAGTAAATTGTTGTTTAGTATTGATTACGATACAAATGCAAATTTGTTTTTGTTCTTTTTAGAATTTTGTTCAGGTGCCGAGTAATCAACTTGAGTGTCTAAAAAGAAAAAATGTGTTTTTTTCTGAGGCAACATTTTAAGGTCAATGTATTCAATGTATTACGAACCCCTTTATTTCAGGCTTTTATCATGACTTTTATCTCACTACAAAAAATTATTTTTCAATTCACGGCAAATATTTAAGAAATTGTAAAACGCGAATACCAGAAACACATAAAATCATCTGACCGAAAAACTTACAGCACACTGTCATCATGGTCATCTCACCTTAATTAAAAATCACTTCGCCCTCGTGTTTCCATATTTATAAATCGGGCGTTCTGAAAAAGTATTCTCGCAAACCGGATATTATAGCACTTGTGAGTTGAATCCTAAGCATTACGGTAAGCGAAATCTAACCCCATTTTTTGGAAAAAGATATTCCCTCGCTTTTTACCATGATTACAAATCGGACGTTAACTAATAATTTGTGAACTGGCTCACTAAAGAGGTCGCAAAACTACTCAGGAAAATAAATTCTGTCTTGGAAAGAATTTGTTCATCGTAAAAATCACTAGTTTTAACATTTGTTTATGATACACAATGATTTCCTGGAAATTTGCTATTAAATATACATAATATGTTGAATGTATATGAAAAAAACTTCTAAGAATATAAATACCATTTACCAATGTACCAACCCGAAACACTCACGAAAATCGAAAATCGAGAATTTTCATTAAATTATTCGTCAAAAAAACGACCCAAAAAATTCATTCTTCATTAATTTTGTAAAAATTTGTGTTTTTTATTTTGTTTATTATGTTCTGTGGCAATTTAAAACAACTACTTAAGTCGAGATAAGTGGTTATGTTGAACTATATTTTAATCGATAGTATTTCCCGTTTTTTCTTTCCCTTCGATTTTTCATCAAAATCCGACTACTTTTGACTGAGATATAGGCAAAAAACAAAATCACTTAGGTTTGTTATAGATGTTTGGTATTTATTAAAAACCAATTAATTGATAATTTTTGATATTGCACGAAATAAGTGATGTATAAAACAATATTTGAAAAATTACAAATAGATTTAGAATAAACACTTATCTTGAAATAACTTTTATTTTGAATTTAATTTTGCGTTTGATATTTACTCCCATAAATTTTTCATAAATTAATTTAAAATGTAAATTTGGTCCTCTGAAAAGTAGCTAAAAAATATATAAGTGGTTTTGTTGAATTGCCACAAGTATTATTATTATAAATTTTTTACCAAAGAATTAACTTGTCACCTGCGCCGGTGAATTTTGAGCTAAAGAACAAGTAACGAAACTGTTGGTTGGTCTAACACATCGTCAAATGACATGCCAGAAGATCATATCGGAATGAGAAAAAGAAGTTTCTCCCTCCAGATTGCGGTAACTTTGAGTGTTTAGCCACTCCCTTCAGTTAAATTTGTGACATAAACGGTATTTTATAAACGGTATATTGGTGAAAACAATTGTTAATTATAAAAACTATTTCCCACATGTTTATGTAGGTTAGGTTAGGTCTTGTTATAGTGGTTGCTCTAATAAACTGGCATAGATAGAATCAGGTCAAAGACCTTGCCACAATTAGTATATCCTCATCTACTGAACGAACAATCCTGAGCTCCCAACAGAACGGCGAGAAGACTCCCATTGATATCATGCTTACCTGTCCAGGTGAATGGGAGTCTTCTCACATCATTACACCTTTCTGGATCTTGACAGGCTCAATTTTGGCCACTACTTCTTAGTTATAACGCATTTGTTGTTCTTCTAGTTTTCTCTTGAAGCAGTAATTTGCACATAGCGAACCGTACATCAACATTTACGGTAAATTGAAAGAAGTTGTGCCTTGTTGAGCGAGTTCTTCATTTCCAGTAATATTGAAATGCCCAGGCACCCACAACCGGTGGATGTTTAACTAATCTGCCGTCTCAGAGACAATTCTGGGCTACATTCGGTGTAAGGAAGTAAGATTTTAGCGTCTTTGGTGAAGCCCAACTGTGAATATCTCTTGCAGATATTACGTTACACCTCAACCAGTCATCGGCCTGGCCTCTCTTATCGCTATTAGCCCGGAAGACGAAAAGAGAGGTTTACATTAAATTCTTTACTAAAAAATACATCACCAACCTTTCCGTTCATCTTTGAACCATCAATGAATAAATTAAAACCTTCACTATTTAGAAATGCTAAATCTAAGATCAAAAGATGGTGATAGGATGGTATCAGAGTTGATTGTTTACGGGTCATCTGCTAATTTTTTACTTGACCCAGAAAGGTGTAATGAATTAAATACAAAAACATTGTAAATTAAAGTTCAAGTAAAATTAGTTCAGATCATTTTTCCAATTTTACTGGAATTGACGAGATTTGATACAAAAATAATCTTTAGTTCACCAAAAATCGGCATCCAGGTAGATTGCTTATTCGGAATAAATTGGGAAATCATTGCGAAATTTGGCGGAAAACTGTGTACCGGAAGTGACAGTCGGGTGTTCGCCATAACATACTCACTTCTCCATTTTGTGTAAGTCACGACTGAAATCCCATTTTGGAAACCCCACGGTATTTTTATTTTGTCGATTAGCATTTGATGGTGCGTCTAACTGTAAAATTCGTGGATAATGTATTTTGGGGATAATGTGGGATTTGTGACGTTATTATCACACGAGAAATCGCATAGATCGGTTTAATCATTACAGTATATGTTTTAGTTTATAGTTTAAGTGTGCCAAACGGTGCATTCCAAAAACAAATTAGTTCTCCTCCAGATTTGCATTTTTCTAGACCGGCTAATTCTCCCCATTTACATTCATTATGTACAAAATCTTTTGGAGTATAACATCATCTATATAATAAAATGTCGTAGTTTTCTCACCACATTATTTAAACTAGATGTATATAACCTGATAAGACTAGGATTCACCTGGTGGCAAACTTCATATCAGCCAGATTTGGCAATAAGAACCCCTATTTTTTCAAGTTAAATTTTTGAAATACATTTTATAAATGATTTCTTGAAAACCCACCTTTTATTAGTTAAATAACTTAAACTAGTTGAAATGAATATTCTGATCAAATTTTATGATTGTGCCTACACCCATCAGCCAGATTCGGCCCCATTTCAACTCTAATTACAAAAGATCACGTTTGAAAAATTTTGTATGGGTGGTTTCTGAAAATCCCTCCTTTTATTAATGAAGTCACTTGAACTGCTTGTACTGAACCCACTGAACCATTATCTAAATGGTATATTCCAATTGGATTTTTTATTAATTTTGTAAAACGAAATTCCCAAATAAGCGATGAACCTGATTTTATTGAACTAATACAGGTTTGATTTTGTGTTTTCGCAATAAAAAATGACCCATTGGTGACCAAACGCCAAAATGTGTTGATTAATCATGATCTAACGATTACCTAATGAGATGTTACACGGGAAAGTTATGTTTTTTTGAATTTTTCATTACTTATTTACCGTTTAATCGTAAGTGGCCAAACGATAAAAGCTAGTAACTAATCCTGACCAAACTACATACATCATCACTTTTCTCAAAACCTTTAGATGGGGTGCTGAAAAGGAACAATCAGGCCACAACAATTTATTGAACAACATTTGGCTAAAAACGATAATTATTTTCCGATAAACTAATAATCGGAATTTTCAATTCACCAAAAATAAAAGTTTACCGAAAATTTACTAAATATATTTAAAACGCGTCGCATATTGTTGAAGCGAGTATAGTTTGTAATAATAAAAAATATTTGTTCCGTTAAATTTTTTTTATTACAAATGAGTAAAATATACGTCAGGAACAATTTTATCGAGTCGAATTTTATCGAAACGACCAAAATCTGTTATCAAAATTGAAATGTTTCTTTCGTTATCTACACAAATTTAAACATAATTTACATTGTAATTCATGAAGACTGTCCCAAATATGTCGATTTAATTTCGATGAATTGTCGTGTTCGATGAATTGTCGTTTTCGTGAATTGTTGTAGGCAACAGGCAACAATCTATGATTTCTTTGGTAATGAAACCATTTCAAGGTGGAGAGCTTCATTTGTTACTCCACATTTGATAAAGCTTTTTTTTTAGGACAAGTTCGAAAAAATCGAAAAACAATAGGCCGCACTTTTGTTAAAAAGTAGAATTTGATACACAATTAAGTAATTGTATCAAACGCAGAGCTGTCAAATTGATACAATGAACAACAAAGTTAATTAAAAAATATAATTATAAACGAGTTTTTCGAACAAGGATACAATAAATGGTCATACAAATTCATCGTTTAACAATCCTTGAAAGAGCAAACTATCGCACTAACTACTGTGAAAAAAATAATAGAAATGATAAATCTCTCGGCCAAATGTAAATCTCACTTGGCCAGAGAAGAATAAATATCAGCGACATTAAAAAACTACTCTCCTGTATTATATCACACAATACTAAATTTTAATCTGGCTAAACAAATACCCCAAACGTGTGGGGTGGTTACAGTTTCATTTTGAAGATATGAAAGAAGGTGTATTGTGCAGGAAATTTCTCTTGTAGCCGGATTTAGCGAAGTTTGTTTAGAGTTATGAATTTTATGAAACCCATGAAGGGATATTGGGGTCGATTCCGGGGTCTAAAGTTTTATGTTATTTAAGTTAGTTTTGTTTTTTCAATAATTCTAATAGGAAGCGGGGAAATCAAATAACATAACATAAAATTTTCGATCCCAGAATCGACCCCATTATGTACCACCTTATTAATGGATTTATTAAAGAGGCAACTCAATTCTAACTATAGAACTAATGCTGAATAGATACTTGTGGAAATTTGGATGCACTAATATATCGCACTCACTCCCCCAGGTAAATATTTCTACCTGTGGAGCGAGTGCGATATACTAGTACAGCAATAATTTTCAAAAGTTTGTATACAGCGTAAAGTTACAACTTTCTAAAGTAGCAATGCCTTCTTCCGGCCGATGCTTCTATATTCCGAATTCCTTGACGAAGGATTACCTGAAATGGATTATGTAGATGTCTGTGTAGTATCGATATAAATTACGTGTCAGGAATTGTTATACCAGATCATATTACACTCCTATGATAAAAATTTTGAACTAACTATTCCGGGTACGTGAAGCCCAAATATTACCGTAACCGTAACAATATTATTGAAAAATGATTTATGTTGCTGATCTTGAATTTGTAAACAAAATAATTTAATTTTACGAACAATATTGCTATCACTTATGGTTACACTAAAATCGGTTAGCCAAATGGCCAGAGGACTATACTTGACAAATGTTTTAATAGAATAGAATAGAATTCTGAAAATTCAACGGATATAAGCTTTATTATTATGCTTTTTACGTTGGGATTTGACGCTTTTGCTGAAATGTATTAAGAAGTATTTTATAAAATACTGGGGGTATGCATTTTTTCTATTTTTGTGTTAGAAATATTGTGAGTAAATGGCCTCTTTGTTTTCTACGACTAAAAAATTCGTAAACATTATATTGGAGTCCATTAAAAATAATATTTTGTCCGAAAAGCCGAAATAAATCTTAAATTAAAAAAATTATGTTTTTTAAAATATATGTATTAAGAAATTTTTTATCTAAATTTTTATTAAGAACACAGCCATTTTTGGCAGATCATTGTCAAATTTTAATTATGAGTTACATTTTAACGTGAATTTTTCAAGATTTCTAGAATTAACCCATGCTCATGGAGCTTAACCATTTCTCAAAAAATAATTGTGAAACTTGGTATGCAGAATTGGATTGGGATTCTAACTAGAATTTTGAAAGAAGATTTATAAGAGCTAATCCAAAAAATAATTTAATTGACCTAAATTATAAAACACCACTTTACAAAAAAGTTTAAATACCATTTTACAAATCACCATAACATAAAAATCAAAATTTAAATTATTTATACCAAAATTTTATTTATTTTCGAAATTCCAATTTATAAAGTTAGATTGCATATTTCATCAATTTAACATTAATTTAGTCATTTTAATTATTAACATTTAATTTAATTGTTTTAACAAATTACTACACAAAAGTGATTCCAGTTTTTTACCAAATTGAATACCGCTAGGCGCTAGTTCTGATTCATCAAAGAAAGTTTATATCAGTTGGATTTTTTTTGGTCGATCGTCATTTTTGAATTTTTTGTTATTGGATGTTTTGTTTCTTCAATTTTGTTTTTAAGAATTTTGATTTCGGAATTTCGATTTTAGAATTTTTGGTTTGGCGAATCCTACCTAGTCATGCTGAATGTAACCTGATCCTTTCTTTAAAAAAATTATGGTTAATTTTGGCATGTAGTACTAGTTTGTGATTTTAACAGTAAATTTAAAATTCTGGAATTTGGTATTCAGAAGCGGAGTTGGATCCTAAAGTAAGTTTTGAATGAAGTTGTAAAATTCGATAATACTGAGTAGAACTAGGCAATGAAATTTGATTTGTCGACGTATTAAACCAAAATAAAATTTATAATCGAAATTTCGAGTTAATCCAAAAGACGTCGGGTGTATCTTTTTGGGAAAGCCTATATAGAGCTTATTAATGACTAAACTAGATGGCGTTGAGAATATTAATTTGTTTAAAAAAATATTTGAATATATTTGTAATCATGAAATATTTTATACGTACTAATCTCCCCCATTTGTTTTATAAAAATTTAGTGTTAATTTTCAAAATTGCCAATTTCAACTAGAAAACTGTAAGATATCAACAAAGGATTGTGCACAAGTTCTGTTTTTTCTCAACATAGGTTTTAGTATTCGTGGTCAAATTGGATTTACACTACAGCTCAAACGTGCTTAGGCACGCCTTTTTTCATGTATTATTGATACAGCATTATGTTTACGAAAAAGCATTTGAATAAAATGAAATACTTATCTGAAACGCAGTTTCATTTATAAACAAACTACAACAATAGTTTGTAGGAATTTCCACAAAAATTAATAAGTCGGGCTTATTTTGGTAATGATGTTTAAATTGTTTTTTTGAAAAGATTTCAGTGAAACGCGTCAAATGCGATCAGTTGTAGTCTGATATTTACACTGTTAACGTCGTTAGCGAAATATCGAGTCACAATCATTTAAAATGTCTCCAAGAAGAGAACTTAGTACGTGCGCTTAAAATAGCTTACGTTAGTCAACAGATTGCCAAAAAAATTAAATTAAAACACGCTACTTTTGATTATCACGTTAAAAAATATAGGAAACTTGGCAGTTTTGTTAATAATAAACATAGTTTAAGACCTTGAGCGACAACATCTGCAAATGATCATAGAATAGTGACTACTAGCAAGATGAATAGATGCAAAACAGCCCCGGAAATAACCGCAGAATTAAATGATGGTCGCCCAAAACCGTTTGGTGTTTCTACGGTTAAACGTCGCCTACAGCAAGCCGGACTGGATGGCCGTATTGCTATGAAGAAACCATTACTACGTAAACGAAATTAAATGGGCCCATGAATACCAACATTGGACGATATAAGATTGGAATAACGTTTTATGGACAGATGAGTCCAAATTTGAAGTGTTCGGTACCCGAAGACGAATATTCGTGGGAAAATCTGTAAGTGAACGTTCAAAAAAGAGTGTATTGCCGCTACCGTAAAGCATGGATCTGGTCCAGTGATTGATGCAGTTTTGCTGGTACTAGTGTAGGCGATGTTGTGAACATTGACGGAATACATTCAGGAATTCGACTTTTGGGTCAAAATTTTATCTTTCAACAAGATAATGACCAAAAAAATTCATCTAAATTATGTAGAAACTATCTTCGCCATTTAGAGGAGGAAGGCATGATTAAAAGTATGGATTGGCCTTCCTAAAGCCCTGGCTTGAACCCTATTGAGTTACTATGGGAAGACCTGAACCGCACCGCAAAGTACAGCAATTAGCTCCAACATCAGCTACTGATATGTGGAACAAACTTCAGTCAACTTGGAACTCAATAACGCCAGAAACTATATAATAATGATGCGAAACATATTCGATTATGAGCCCCGAATGTAACTCCGAAAATCATTAAATTTGAATTAAATTAAGTAATTCAATCAATCGATAATGATAAATACTTAATAAACACATTTTATTAAACACTTGTTTTTTATTTCGCAAAATTATATTTTTGAATATTTTAATTAAAAAATTTTTTCAAAAAGTTTAAAAATCACTCGATCGATTTCGACTTGTTAGGTTATTAAGTATTAGTGTGTTTCGCCAAGTGCCTGCGGCAAATAGCGTAAAAGGGATGAAATAAATATTTATATGATTCTAAAATGCTTTATGCAAATAGTTCTGGAATTCGGCCAGCTAGAACATCGCCAATCATAATTAAGTTCGGTTGTAGAATGAAAATGGGACTCAAGAATGGTTTTAACATCAAAGATGTTTTTGGGGTCGCATTATTTAGAAAATGCAACGAAATTTTGTCCCAAGAATATACAACGAAATAAAAAAAATAAAGTAACTACGAGAGATCCAAAACACGCTGGTGCGCCAATTTTGTTTTGTGCTTTCTCTATGCACCTATTTCTCACCTACGATATCAAGTAGTGAGTATTTTATTAAAAAAAAATATTTAGGCTTTAAGCAAAATTCATTCGATATTTACATTTTTAGCCTTAGGCGCAAACATGGGATTTTTTTTTCTGAAAGTTCTGGAATATGGCCAACCCAAGGGAAACCAATAATGATAAAATTGAGAATGTAAAATTTTAAAATAATTGTTGGAAGTAGTTCTGGAATATCGCCTACTAGGAAAAGAACTAAGCCGTTTCTTAATCGATCATCATGAAATTCGGCATTTAAGTTGGGATTCTAAAATATTTTTTTGGGGTATTCTTTTGAGGTTTTAGGGCGCCAATGACTCGCCGTGACTTTATAGTGTCCATTACTATAAACAAAATTTCCCCCGCTTGTCGCCACTATACCATCTGATTAATTTAGAGTTACCTAGAGAGCACTGCGGGGAGGTATAAAGCTAAGAGTTTGATTTCCAATGGAGACTTACTAGTGTCTCTAAACTGTCTTTGAGTAGTTATTTCCTGTTTTAATTATTATTGGTTGAACTATAGCGTATTAGAATATTTGTCAATTTTTTTTGTATTAAAAAACATCTCGAAAACCTTAAAGAAGAAATTCATACATTCTGTTCTCTGAGAGCGTGATTAGCGAACAATATACGGTCAGCCGATACAGGCTAAACTTAAATCTAGTATGGGTACAAATTTGATGACTTTTACAATAAACATGAATACGTATTTCAAGGTTATATATGCCAAGAAAATACAAAACGATACGATTTTAGACATTTATCTTTCAAAAACATATTTGTGAGTTTTTAACTAACCTTCAAACTTCTTTATAAATCATTACACAATTACACTTCGTCAACCTGGTTTTTGGCTTTATATAGATAACTAATAAATAAATTAATCATAATCACATTATACCGAAGGAATAATTAATAACAAACACGTTTTATAAAACACATTAGATGAAAATATAAATATAATTCTTAAAAATTAATTATGTTTCATCGATTGGCATCCTTGTGCTACCAAATCTCGACATATAAAAAATTTTTCCCCATCACAGAGATTATCGTTCCATTTCCAATTATAATCACTACGAATTTCCAAACAATCCTCCTGCAAGTGTATATTCCCCGGGTTAACAACATATCCTTGGTTATCTGGTTGATTTTCTGAATAATCGGAAAAGAGCACACTATGGCCGGACGATGCCCAATAGAAGTTACCCTCTGACCCAAGATCCGTACCACTAGTCCAATATTCTGTGCCATTGCCGTTTATATATTCCGGACTCTGAATAATCGACAGAATTCGATTATTTTCCTTTTCGTTATTGATATCGACGAGTGCCATACCTTGGTACTTGCAGTATCGTAGTGCTTCATACCAATTTTTCTAGCGAAATAAAATTTTATTAAAATAATGTACTTTTTGATATTCGTAAACTTACCTTAAGCGGATTACTTATATAGTATTCGCGACCATCAATATTTATATATTTTCCCGCGTCACTCACAGATAAAAATATAGCAAAACATTCAAGAACAATTAACAATATTTTTTTGTCCATTTCAAAACACGCAATGAGTAAAACTGAATTTTATCGTGCTCGGTTTATTCCAAATATCAATAAACCATAAACTTTTAATCGATATGATATGATTAGCACCAAAACAAGTTACTTATATTATGAGGCTAAATTAGACTCTTCTACGTGTAGATATCTCACTTCTACGGAGAGAAACAATTAAACGAAGGTAGTTCGTAGAAATGTAAGAGCACATATTTTACTTTCGATTAATAAGCTTCAGAAATTTTTTACCATAAAAAACTTGGACAGCTCCGCTCCGATTTAAAAAGTAATAAAATATATTTCGAATCAATTAAATTTACAATCAACGATACAGTTACACATACGTATACCCCCTGGACGCGTTAGCCACCCGAACTGGTTTTTCCAGTTCAAACGCTGGATTACGACAAATAAAATATCGGCTATCATTGCAGTCATTATCGTTCCATTTAAAACCGTATTCACCGACGATTTCTAAACATTTTTCGCGCCCATCTTTGTTATCTGGCTGCCCATCGCCAAAATCGGTATAAAATACGCTTTGTGCGGTGGACGCCCAATAGAATTGCCTATTAGTTCCAAGAGCTGTACCGCCTGTCCAATAACGTGAATCTGGATCGTTAATAAAATCTGAACCTTTGATTATTGATAAAATTCGATTGTTTTCATTTTCATCGGTGATGTCGACTAGTACAAGGCAGTGAAAGGTACAGTAGCGCAGCGCTTCAAACCAATTTTTCTGTAATGTATAGTTGAAAATATTAAAATTTAGTTAAATAAAGAGCCAATTTAAATATTTACCTTAACCGGATGACTTAAATAATACTGATGATTGTCGACTGTAAAATATTTCCCACAGATCAAGGTCACACAGCTTAAAAATAAACAAAATACTAAAAATATGTTCGAAACCATCTCTCACAGTTCGTTTTACTCAAATGAGCTAAAGATGTTGTATCAATTTCATTTTATTATTCAAATACTACCATCTGAGCTCATACGTCAAATGTACAGTACATCACTAATACTTGAGAGGGTGTGTATGACGAAGGCACAAACAAGTTATGTTTAATATCTCAAGTTTGTTTATTTTTAAATTTTCCGATGAAAAAGATTGATGACATACCAGGGATGTTAAACTGTGATTGCTGTAGATTCAGACGGTGCTAATAATTCTTGTATAAGTGAAATTTCCAGTTCTAATTTGAGCTTATATAATGATGACTCATTATTTATTAGATGATCTAACCTATGAACTAGTTAATGAATTAAATATTTGAACACCCAGTGTATGATGAAAATACGCTTCTTCAACCAAGATCGGTGACTGGCACAGGCGAATTATCACGAAATAAGAATTAGAAATAAAATACACTGGAAAAAAGAAATATTAAAGCACAAACGGCAATATATATATGTCAAAGATATTCATGGACATTTCTAGATTTTAAATAATGAAGACAAAAAAAATATTTGACGCAAAACATCTAACGGCTTCTTCAGTGAAACGAAAACGTTCCTTTGCATAAAGTTAAAGAAAACAAAATACATTTCAGTAATTCTTAGAATTGGAAAAAGAGCAAATGATAGTTTGTCGATTTTGTTTGGCAACGTTAGGAATATCCAAGAGGACGATACGCTATTTTGGTTAAGTAATTTCTACGCAGCTTCCAGCGTTCCAAAACTCTCAATTAGACGAAACATATTGAGAGTTTCCCGGGTATTCATTATTTACAAGCTGGTATACAACGGCAATACTTCGAAGCTGGGTTATCGATTAATAAAATGTATGATTTATATCTAGAGGCTACTGGATCCAAGGAACTAAAATGTCATTTTATGTATAGGAAGATGTTCAAAACAGAATATAACTTATCGTTCATTGTGCCAAAAAAGATGTTTGCAATATTTGCAGCAAGTTTAAAAATATTACCGATCCTAATGAAAACAAAATTAATGATTTTGAGAAACATCGAAAGTTAAACGAGGCGTATAGAAGCTGACAAATTACTTGCGCTACATGATCAATCGATAGAACTAATAGCCTATGAAATTTTCTTTGAAAGTATTTCAAAAATCATTTTCTTCCAATTTAAAATAATGTACCGGCTAAACTAGGACTTGTACTTACACAATGTATATTTCAGTAAAAAAGTGTACACATTCACCTTTCGAACGGTGGGTCACACTTCTTTACGGGTTGGTAGTTGCACCCCATATACAGGTGAAAACATTTGGCTCTTACAATAACGGTACTTATTAGCAACATGTCCGGTCCGAGGATAACCCTGCAGACTGTGCGTCCAGAGGTTTAACGCCAAAGCAGCTATTGGCTAATGATTTATGTTGGAGCGGTCCGAAGTGGCTACAGAACAACAAAGGAGAATGGCCGACATATCTAAAAACTACTCGTATTGATACTAGCCAAGAAGAATCGAAGCCTTTAGAAATTTTGACAATAAAGGATGAATCAAATTTTGTGCCTGGATTAGTAGAATCACATTCTTCTTATACCAAGATTATTCGCATTACAGCATATATGTTGAAATTCGCTGAAATTATGAAAAGGTTAATTAAACTTGTGCCACGACTGCTCCATGCAAAGATTGACATTAATCGAAAAATATGTTGCCCACTAATTGTTATTGATTTGATTTGAAGACTCCTTCATAAATGCGTTAAAGCGATTTGTCAGCAGAAGAGGCTTGCCAAAGGAAATACATAGCGACAACGGCACTAATTTTTTGGGTGCTAAGCGAAAACTTGATCAAGCTTTATCCGCTTTTATTTCCGTCACTGATCAACAAGACGTACAAAATTTTGTCGATGACGTCAATGATGAAAGGTCATCTTTACAAAAGCATCGGTAGTACGAAATTTTGCTACGAAGATTTAAACACAATACTGTGCCAGATAGAAGCTGTATAGTTAACTCGCGACCAATCACTCCAGTTACTGAGAATCCAGAGGAATTACTTCTGTCGCCTGCTGATTTTATAAATATATAACCAATCTAATTTTCTCACCAGCAGAAAGTTTGATGGATTTGAAAGAAAATCATCTGAATCATTATCAACTTATTCAAAGAAGACTGGACATATTTTGGAAGCGATTCTCTAATGAATATTTAAGCCATCTACAGGAGAGGTTCAAATGGCAGAAAAGATTTGCAAATATCCAAATAGGAGATGTGGTTTATGTTAAATCCCACCGTTATGGTGTGTGTTACACACCACCACTTCAATGGCCTATAGCCAAGGTCGTCGAACTGCATCCAGGTAAGGATGGTATCGTACGTGTCGTCACAATCCAAAACTCAACTAAGTCCCGATATAAGCGTCCTGTGTCTAAGTTGGTAAGGATTCCAATTAGGGACCAAGTCCCTAATGGGGGCCGAAATGTCAATGCGGCTGCGGATTCTTCAATCAACACAATTTAAACACACCAAATTTCATACACATCAATTTATTTTTATTTATTTATAGTGTTAGCGTCTAATTATATTGTCCTCGAATTGATCTTATACCAGAACAGAAACAAATGTTAGTATTGTTTAAAGTAAATTTCATATGTTTCTACTTATCTTCAATTTTGATTTGTTACTCCATTTGAGTTTTTGACATAACCTTTTGTTGTCATTTTCTTCATTCTAGTTCAGTGACTTTTTTGTATGTATTTTTAATTTTAAATGTTGGTCACACTAGATTTGCTGAAACAGATATAGCGTAGAGATATAGATGTCTTTTTTGTTCATATAGTATATTTTACGTTAAGAAATTCACTTCACCTTTTGCGTTTGGAAAAGAAGGACACGCATTATTATAAATAAAATTTAGTTCAACAAAAAGTTTGTGTTCATCCATTTTTCTTTTGGTTATTAAGTTGAAAAAGGTGATAGTGAAAACACATCGACTGGATAGAATACCGATAACCGATAATTGAAATTTGTTTTTTCAATTGGTAGTAGCGACGTATTTTGGCCAGGATACGGACGCATTAAATTGGAAAGCAGTGTGAATGCTACACCATGCTATCGCCACTTGCGAGGTATCTGTAACAAATGTATATAAACGTATATTAAATATAAAATAATATTTATATAAAATTAAGTACCGTAGCGTTAAAGGCAACCGTTGATCGGCTGATATCTAGCTCTCGCCAATGTCATTTCTCTTGATCATAGGACCCACCATCACGAGCAACTCTTCAAATGCGAAAGGTGTCATACGATGGAAATTAGCAAACGATTCCGTATGGACTAATCGCATTTCCGTAACAAGATTTTGATAAAATCCCTGCTGGTACCTGTTGCGATTGACCGGGTCAACGCTGAAACGCCTGATACTACGACGCCGGTTTTCGTATTTATCGAACTCGTATTTCAAATACATCGATAAGACGGTATATCTCCATTCGACATATCTCCATTCAGTAAATTGATTATGTTTTGTCTTGAAAAAGAAATTTTTTAGAATTTAATTCAACAATTTAAAAAGAACGCGAAACAAAATTTATGAAAAAAAATTAATTTATTAAAAAATGAAAAACTAAAACGAAAAACAAAAACCAATATGATTTTATATTTAAAACGAAAACTAGATTTTAAAATTACTACAAAAATACGAAAATGATGAAGCCAAGCAAAACCAAAAACAAAATAAAAATGTTTTCACAGTTTTTTCACAAATAAAACAGACCAAATATAGAGCGAAAATCCGATGTGTTACTAACTTCTCTTTGAGATGGGAAAAATACCGGATTTCCATCCGACGTATGTAACGGCTTCAATGTAACTTCTAAAAATAAAGTGATTAAAAATGGGAAAACCCAACCAATTTCCTAACCGTATAACGCGGGATGACTGAAGGTCACAAAACTTAACAAAGAAATACATGTCTGCTTTTTTGGTTCAAGGACCCACTTATAGTGGAACTACTACGAAGAGTGATTCAACGATCACTCAACAACCACTACAAAACGTCATATTTGTTCCAATGTCGTTCGATAATTATAACAACAGCTTTACAACCTCCGTACGAAGTTCCATATGTCGTGAATAGTGATTCGACGATTATGACGGCATTTCGTCATATCGATTAACAGAAAGTGTCTATCAGCCGATAAAAACCAGCGTTCGAAATTCTTTGTTCCGCTGGGCACTGTCCAGCATCTCGAATACGTCTCAGTCATTCCGAATCAAATATCACTGTCTCGCAAGGAACTTCAACTGATTGTGGGGGGGGGGGGGTGTATTGATTATATTGGATAAATTATCGAAAATAATTTTCTCTACAAACGATTTAAATTACGAATTAAGAAGTAAGAAAATGACCTTGTACTATACAAATCAATGGCCACATATACATGCATTGACATGTACAAACGAAGCACATTTGAATCGATATTGAAAATGATGGATACCAAGATAGACGTTGGATTAAGACGTTCATTTAAACACGCCTTCATCCTTCAACCATCCTATAATTGGCCCGGATAGCTTAACAATATTTGGTTTGGGAAAGTGGATTTGAAAAATCGTAAATTGATTGATCGATCTACTAAGCTCCATCATTTTTGTTTACGCACCATCATTTTTGTTTTACATAACCAACAATGGCTTTTACCCAACGATTATACGTTCATAAACATACCCACCGATTCGCCCCGAGCCGAGTGATCCATATTTAGCGAAAATTAACATGGCATTGCTGTCGCATGCTTCGTGGTGATCTGCCAAAGGATGATGGGATATTACATTTCCCTCATAACTCACTATAAGTCTAGATTGGTTGAAGCAAAGCAAGTTCATGTTAAGTAGAAGGATGCATGCCTTGTGAAATGTCAGACCATGAACTTCGAAAACGTATGGGCCATGTCCGAGAACATCCACAACGTTAGCACAAATTGAAGTAAATTAATATAAAAATATGATATGCAACTTCGATGGTCATTAATATCAATTGACTTTGGTAGTTAATCTTAATTGAAGCTGGTTTCATCGAAATTATCAGCCTCATTTTCGACAGCCCAACTGAATCGTGTAAGTATTATAAGTATTATTGGTGCTCTTCTTGTGACTGATATAAGCATTTTGTTCTCGAATTGAATTGATTGAGCATCTGACTTATGGCTCTAATGTCGCTGTTCTTCAGGAGTTTCGTTGTCCATTTGGTATTGCTAACATTTAACAAAATTACTTTTAAGAAGGACTTGAAAAATATCTCTTTTCACTTGATTTTTTAAATGAGTTTTTGAGAATATTTTGAAAGTTTCATAAATTAATTAATTGTTACAATCAATTGATTGTTAAATTTTCCCACTTCAATTATCATAACGGTTTTTGGCAAGGCACATTTGTAATAACTATTTATGGAAATCTTTTCTGTTTAAACTTATTATTATCGTTGGCAAAAAATAAATTAATTTGCATTCTTAGAAATAATAAAATTTATTTGGAACTAAAAAATTTAACTACAAATGTACTACACATAAGTATATCCCATAGAAGCGTTTGCCACATGAACTGGTTTATAGAGAGGATCCAAAACTGGATTACGGCATATAAAATATTTTTCATGACTGCAAAAGTGATCGTTCCACTTGAATCCAAATTCGCCACGAATTTCTATGCAATTTTCCTCTCCATCACCATTATCTGGTTGGCCACCTGCATAATCAGAATAAAATACACTTTGTGCATTCGATGCCCAATAGAATTGTCCCTCCGATCCTAGATCGGTACCACTCGTCCAATAATGAGGTTCCGGATCATTAATATACATCGGATCTTTGACAATCGATAAAATTCGATCGTTCTCTTCGTCATCGGTAATATCGACTAGCAAGAGGCAATGAACAATGCAGTGTCGTCGCGCTTCAAACCAATTTTTCTGTTGAATGATGCCACAATTAATGTTAAAATAAATGAATTAAATTTGTTACAACGAACCTTAAGCGGATGACTTAAAAAATACTGGTGACCATCGATTTTAAAATATTTCCCCGGGGCAACGATAACCGTTAATAAGTTAAAGAATATAAACAACACAACAACTAATTTTGTATCCATTTCACAACACGCTTCACATACAAATAAATTTTAAACTTACCTGTTTTATTCCAACATACAAGTTCTTAATAGCGTTAGCGTTACAGTGCGTCACCTAAAATCAAGAAACATATAATCTAAAAAAAATCCCCTCAATTAAAGGGACTGTTAAATGCTAAGAAAAATATGCTAAGAATGTTAGTTGAAAGCAACTGTACGAAATTTTTTATATATAAATCTTTGTTAAATCAGATCTTAGATGCATCGTATATAACCAGGTACGTTGAAAATGTGGATCAATATGCTGTATGGCTACAGCTATTTGTGTAAGAGTGCTCTGTGTTGCTCGTTGTTGTACATTTATATGTTGCGTGTTCGAAATTTAAATATCTATATTTTTCATATAAAATGTATATTACACATGTGTTGGTAGTTAAATATGGTGAAGATTGATTAATTTGTATCTAAACATATATAGATAGTTGTATAATAGTATTAGTGATATCAATAAAATGTCTGTAGATCAAAATTTCGTCGATCGATGATGTAAATTAATTTTTGACTATCGATAAAATTGTTGTGTTGCAAACAATACAACAACATTTACTCATGACCCAAAATTTGATGCATCATCATAATAAATTATGATGACATTGATAATGTCACCATTTAAAGTCAAGTTCAACAACTGTTTAATGTATATTACAAAATGTGTGCGAAAAGTTATTTTTGGTATTCCCTTAAATTTATGAAAAGCAATGGCAAAACATTAACTATGGTTTTCTGACTCCAACTTCATCGTGAATTGTTGTCTATCCAACAAGATTTTCTGTCACCTCGAATATATACTTGGGTGCAAAAAAATCGCACATTGCTCAATTTTCCACAAAAGTTCAGAAATATCAAAAAATCTAATATTTTTGTGTAACTTTTTTTAATGCAGATTCAAAGTCTACTTCAATACCTTTACAGTGGTACCTTCTTTGTACTTGTACCTTGCCAACAAAGTGACTTTTTGTCTAATTCATATAGCAGGCGTTCGAATTAAATTCTAAAAATAATTCAGCAAGATCAATACAATAGCATGCCATTGAAATATTTCGCTCGGAATTGTGATCATTCTCATACCGACGCTTAGCCTGAACGATGGTCTATTGATTACGTCTTCAACCATACATGTGGTTGCACTAATTTATGCGGGGCAGCACCAAAGTGAAGCTCTACAACTAAATTTGAGCCGATTCTCCGTTCAATCTCGTGCTACTGCACAGCGTGATGACCGCTTTCTTGTAACAACTTCGTTCCGATATCGCCGTATGAAAGCGGTTCAACTGGGACGGCGGCTCCCAGAAGTTCGTCAAATCGAAGTCAGTCAGTGGACAGTTAGAAGACGACTTATAGAAGTTAATTTGACTGCAAACAGACCAACAAACCGGCAAAATTGACCGCAGCACACCGATGAACCCGTCGTGAGTTCGCTCGAGAGCATTTGAATTGGACAGAAGAAGAATAGAGAATAGTTCTGTTCTCTGACGATTGCAGGATTTATTTATATGACACCGATGGACGCTGAAGAGTATCCAGAAGACAAGGAGAGCAATTTGCACAATGTTGCATTGAAGAACGCGTCTCGTATTGCGGTGATTCTTGTATTCATCACACGTGCCAATACTGGCTGCCAATCAAGAGGAATGAATTCTCAACGGTACATTGCGGAAGTACTCGAGAAGTTCGTCGTACCTTTTGCTGGATTTATTGGTGAACAGTTTCTGTTTATGCAGGATAATGAGAGACCGCATATACGGCTGGTGTAGTATACCAGTACCTTCAAGAGGTGGATGTGCCTGTTATGGAGTGGCCAGCTCGAAGCCCGGACCTCAATCCCAACGAACATATGTAGGACGAGTTGAAAATAAGGGTTCGAGCCAGAGATGTTGCTGGAACAGACGATCGAAGAGAAATGTTAGGCGATACCTCAAGATTTTGTGTGAAACTTTGGTGAAATCAATGCAGCATCGAATGGAAGGTGTCATTCGTACCAGGGGAGGAAATACTTCTTATTAATAAAACTGTTTTTTTTTGTTTATTTCCATGTTTTAATTCGATTTTTACCCCTAATTTTCATACTGAAAAATTCACGAAGACGTGTACCTCAGATGCTTACCCCGAAAAATCAGTTTGGTGGCATGGTACAAGTTGAAAAAAGTACCACTGGAAAAGGATTTCAATACCTGAAATAAAGTTTGAATCTGCATTAAAAAAATTAAATAAATATTGCATTTTCTTGGCATTTTTGAACTTTTGTGAAAAATTGAGCAATGTGCGATTTTTTTTGCACCCAACTGTAGATGTCAAATTCGCCATTATTGATTTAATTCTTTGTTGTGTAGAATGATTTTTCAAATAATTCACTTTCCACAATTTACAATAAATCACAAAAATTTTTTTTTTCACTTAAAATACCACGCATTACTAATTTTCGCACTGTTTACTTTCACGTACCGTATCTCCTGAATTACGGAATAAAGATTCAATCACAATGAAACCGCATCGCGCCGCACCATACCGTGTCAAGCCGCTTTTACGAATTGTCCAATTTTTAAAATAATCTTATTTTTTGTCACCACCAAATTGAAAATAAGTTTGTTGTATCCCTATCAAAAAATATTTTAGGTTATGTTATCCGAAAAAGTATAAAGTTGCTTTATGTGGTCCGCATGTATCGTTCCGCGCCGACCATTGTGTTTGCCTATCCGTTTTATGATTTAAATTACATGTAATGTGACATTTTCTACTTTGACAGATTAACAAAATGGAGCGGTGCGTGTCATTGTGATTGAACCTTAAGCCTAACTCATTGTGTTCGTTGCTCTCATATTTATACGCCAATCGAATGTTCTAAAGAACATTGGAAAACATTTCCATCGGAAATTCATAGGGGCTAATCCAGACTCTATTAAAGTTAGCGGACTCCAGCTGAAAAATGTCGATAATGCAGATTCAAACTAATCAAACGTTATTGACAGCCGGAGTTGGTCGGTAGCATCCCAGCCGAAAATGTCGATAATGCAGATATAAATTTAATGATGGATGACTATTTAAATGACAAAATTTTATTTTGTTGTTCCTAAAAATCTTTTAGTTGATTTTTAATTTGGTAATCCGGAACAACTCAATTGAATATATCGCATACGCAAAATTTGGAATTTCTAAAACTTGACCGTTTAAAGCGTCATGGCTATAGAAATAAATTCAAATGAAATGATCTGGAAAAATTTTCAGGTCGATTTCCATATTGGAAGTCCGGGAAAACTCAATTGAAAATATCGCACACACAAAATTTGAATTTTTTTAAACATTGACCGTTAAAAGTGTCATGGCTGGAAATATATTCAAATGAAAGGTCTTATTGATGCTCATACCTGAAAAAAATTTCGAAAAATGTAAATTCAATCGAGTTTTCCCAGACTTCCAACATAGAAATTTTTGAAATTTTTTCCAGGTGTGAGCATCAATAAGACCTTTCATTTGAATCTATTTCCAGCCATGACATTTTAAACGGTCAATTTTTAGAAATTTTCAAATTTTCTGTGTGCGATATATTCAATTGGGTTTTCCCGGACTCTTCAAATGGAAATTGACCTGAATATTTTAAAGTTTTGCTTGATATGTGCCATCGAGTTTTCTCAGTAATAAAATAGTTTTTTATTAAAGTTTTAATGCATTTAATAAAAAAGTTTAATTTTGAGGCATATACGTTAATGAATTGAATTAAACATTATTGATTTAAAATGAAATTACTGTTTAACACCAAAGATATTTATCTGCTTTATCGACATTTTCTCGGCTGAATGGGTATATGAATCTATCATATCGACTTTGACAGACACCAAGTTGATTTGAAACTGCATTATCGACATTTCCGGCTCTCACATTTCTGTTATTGTAGCTGAATCTGCATTATCGACATTTTCCGACTGGAACGAGTCGGCCAACTTTAACAGCATCTAATCCAGTTGTTAATTATGACATCAATGATAGTTGTTGTTTCCTGATTGGGTATAGGATACACCAGCCACGCTGAGCTGAGATAGTCCATTATCACTAATATATACCTTTTATCGCTTTCCGTTATATTGAATGGTTCTGCAAAGTCCATAATAATTGTCTCGAATGGGGCCGACGTTGTATTGTTGCATTGATCCATTGCTTTTTCGTGTAGGTCCTTTCACTGTTGCACATTCATCATCTTTTTACAACGACTGTCTGCATCCGGACCAATAAAACCGTTGACGAATATTTGTGGATGTTTTATTAATTTCGAGGTGGCCTCCATTTACTTTTCCATGATACTTCTCAAATATTTGATTAATTCTATTTTTCGACACCACTTTTAAAAATTGTTTAGCTCTGCCATCCGAAAAGAAGGCTGCCCACTGTGCCCAATAGGCTTTCACTAAGGGGTCTTATCTGAAATCTTACTTAAATTTGGTCGACGATCCACTTCCTTATAGCGCAATATAATTGATAAATCCGGGTCTAGTAATAATTTCTTCTGGATTGGTTCACCTGTCCGATCCATATCGGGTAGTACTTTCATAACCCGTACATCGATTACGCATCATTCTTTCCTTCCACCCACATGTAATGTCTACATTCAACTTGACATGGCCGGTTTGCAGACATTAGACCCAGCGTGCCACTTGACCTTTAGGATTCTTCAATTGTAGTAACCATCGTAATGCCCCTTATTCTGTTCAAAAACGGAATTATTGGCCACAGCTGGACGAAAGAGCTTGCGCATTTTTACTGTGTCTGTTGCCAAACTTGCTTTGCGTCATATTCTAAAGCCGATGCTAATGCTTCATTCACGGTTTTACCTCTATATTTGTTCTTAAATGAAGTGAAGTTTCAGGTGGTCGATCCTTCACAGCACTGATAAACGCGTCCACTGTTAGTCGCTTGACGCGCCAATTTGGTTACTTCTGTCTCTATAGCATTTGAACGCTTTCTCCACATAGTTGCCGCTTTCTTCGGAGTTGAATCTTGAATAGTACTTTGACGTGTGACTTCCGATGTCTTAACTTCAACTTCGTCTTGACCCACTCTATCTCGTTTATGTGCGGAGATAGTTTGCAAGATATTTGTCGCTTTATCATGAAGAGAAAAAATGAGTGAATCATTTGCTCCCCTGCACCCCAAAAATTGTGCTGCACTGCCGCTTGGAACTGCACTTTAAAATTCTCGAATGGGATTTCAACCGCGAATGGCAGGATTTAAAATTCCCCCAAGCTTCCAGCAATGGGTTGTTTTGAGAACGTTTATATAGCTGGTCCTCTGAACTATCTTGCGATGTATTTGTTTCGAGGCGGGTCTCCATTTGCTTAATTTTATTTTCAAATTCCTTGAACTGGCCGTCGACTTTCACCTCTAAGGATTTTATTTCTCCTTCTGGTTCTTTAATTGGAAGATCTTGGGTACGCAATTGAGTACCTTGTTTCTTACGTAGCTCAGCAAATTGTTCCCCCTTGCTCCGTGCGAATTTGATCTAATTTGGCGCTTTGCTGCTCGCCCTGCTGTTCGCTATTGAGTTACCTTTATCGACAGACCAATGGTGAAATCCCCATAGATATGATCAAACAACAGTTGCGGTTGTCATATTGCGAATTCCTATTTTACACACATTTACACATAACCAACAAACCAAATTTTCCATATATTGTACATGTAACAGCTAAAACCAGATAGTAAATCTTTTTCACCTAATCCGGTTCAAGCATCACACTTTATTATTATCATATATTCACATAAAAGAATATGAGAATAAATCTCATCACAAGTGACATTATTAACACTCTTAACATTTTAAAAAGCCGTTAATCCATTATTTGTGTACTCTCAACCACGTTGCATAAAGACAGACGAAAAGGAAACCAAATTCAAAACAGGTAAGATTTATAAATGTAACAGCGCACCCATATCCCATATACATGAAAACTTCACTAAAGGCTGACAAAAAAATAAAATTATCAAATAAATATTTCAAACATACAGTCCCCTTTCGAGTACCTTTACACGATTCACGACTTGTAAATTGCAAACACACACAAATCTTAATTTATTCATTGAATATCCTTTAAAAATATACTTAGAACAAGGCAATCGAAACAGCACATGACTTTCATATTATTCTTATAAGTTTTAGCACGATACGAGCACTAAACAAGTTTTTTAAAAACCAACTAGCATTTTTTATTCAATCGAATTTTGTACAGCATTTTGCAAATAAATTGCCATAATTTTATTGGAACAAAAATTCCTGGGGCAGGATGCAGAAGGAATTTTTCATCATCTATAATTACGATCGTTCATAAAAATATACTCAACTTTGACAGTACCGTTGAAAGTGCTTCAGCCTAACAGAATGCTAAGTCGTAAAATAAACAAACAATAACCTTTCAGAAATTTATCCGTGATCTATTATGATATATACTATGATAATTCAAATAGCATCCGAGTCGAATTAATATATCAAATGTGGTGGTATTGTGTGAGGATTTAACTGGATCGTCTAGTATGTTCTCACTCTCCGCATATCTCACTTATATTTGAATACTGCGAGCTGGTCGAAAAAAATGTGAACTAATGGATTATCAATTTTTATATAGTCCTTTAAATGCATTTTGGATATGAACTGAATATTCAGATCAAAATTTTAATAGTTTGGTCTTACAGAACGAAATTAAATGTCTAAAGATAACATTCCTTAACCTTTTACAACTGAATCACGTTATCCATTCAAGGAACAGAAGAATAAACATTGGAGGAATTCACAAACACAACGTAGAAATGACACAGATCTCACTAAAAATCATATGTGATTTACAAATCTGCGCTACATGGTCAAGATATCCGATTTTATTAAAAGCCAATAGTAAATTTTTTGGTTAACCTACAAATTTTTCTTTCACAAAAAGGAGTGTTAACCCGTTTTTTTTATAAAATAGGATAATTTTAAGGGAACGCCAAAATATCATAAAATACATAGCCATAAGAACAAAATCATTCCATTTACGAGTTTTACCGAAAGTGGTACCATCATTTGCTGCTCACAGTACATAAGCTCTCTAACTCAAACCTATCGAGATAAGGCTCTGGATTCTTTCATACGAGATTGTAAAAACATGGGTATCGATTAGTCCAAAAACTTAAAAAATGAAAATTGTGCTTAAATTGCCACTTTCGGTATGCAAATTTCCGAAAAAAATGCTCGAATAGGCAATCTGCCTGGACTGTTGAAATTCCGAATTTTTTTGACATCATTTGACATGACAAAGTCACTGGGATCGCCCAATTTTTGCAGAATGCATAAGTTTTATTCCGATCAATAAATCCATATGGGCTGTACATAGCCCGAATTTATGTTAAACACCAGTTTCTTTTCCAAAAATACCCGTTTTCACTTAAATTTTAGAAAACTGATCAGGGCCGGTATTGTTGCAAATTTAATTTAAAATTTTAATAATATTTAGTTGATATACGTATATTGAAATGTTGCAGCGGATCGATTTCAGTCCAAAATCACTGTCACCGCCCAATTTGTAGAAAAAGCTTAAGTATGAAGTTTCATCCGGTACAATCAGTCCATCTGATGCAGCCCAGAGACGAATTTTTCGAAAAAACCGTCATTTCCGCTTAAATTTTGGAAAACTCATTTGGTCTCAATCGTTTTATTCATAAATGATAAACTTTTCATAATATTTGCAAACACAGAATAGCTGCCATTTCCGGAGAAGCGATTTTGGCCAAAAATTGCTGGGATCTCCCAATTTATGCAAAAACTTTAAGAATGTATAGCTTAACCTCGATCTGAGTCAATCTCTTTGGGCTGTATAGTACACATTTAGTACATTTAGTCTACAAGAAGTAGCTTTCAAATAACAAAAATAATTGGAAATTTATCAAAATTTAAGAGCGATCGAGCTTAGCAAATACATTGGACCCACCTAATTAACTTGAATTGAAAATTCCTATAAATATTGAAATGAATTTCGGTCGAAGGAATGGTGACTGTTTAAAGCACGGTAGTCACCACGCGACCTTCAGTCACCGTTTTTTATAACCTTAAATATATTGGACTGGAACAATAATTTTTATAAAGTGGAGAAGTTCCTTAGTTCTCCATGACTTCGAATTCCGCTTTAATTCCACTATGTTTGTGCCATTTCCAAATGTATATTAAAATCGTAATTTTATTTTCGATTGAAAGTGTCTTAATTAGTTAGAGGAGTTCCAGAAACGTCGGCTCCCATATCGATTAAAGATTAAAAATCGCAATCAATAATTAATACGAAGTTATGTAGGGATTTTGACTAAAATTTTTATTGAATAGTCAGAAACGTCGCGCGATCATAGACTACAAACTTGTTGACTACAAAGTTTTACTGACGCATTGCTACAAAATTACAAACCACGTACAAAAAATAATATACTTAATGGAATTTTAATGTAACGTACTAGTTAGTTCGATTCCGGGTATCCAAACCTTTGGTTCATTTTCTGATTATTCCCATCATAACTCTAGAGATACCGTAGGACTTAAAAAGTCAGTTCTTCTGTATTTACCTTTACTGATAAGTACATATACTCTTTTACCTCGAATATACATAGAAAAATCTTAAATACGCCACAAATGAGTTCTAAAGAGAAAAGTTTTGCTTACAGGACTTTTGGTAAAACTTATAATCAAAAAATACTCTCCGTCATTAAATTTAAGAAAATCAACAAGGTCAACCTTGTTGGTTTAAAATTTAATATTTAAATTTTTTAATCCTTCGTCGTTTGTTGTAAAAGCTAAACTTGTTAACATCATTGCAAGAATTGATAAGCTCCCAATGTAAGCTGCCGCTGGTACACAGAGTTGCTCCAAATTTCGCAGGGATCTAATAAATAATGGAAAAGTTCAAGTATGTAATATTATTCCGAATACTGAACTTGTCATTTTCGGTAAAATTGAATGTCTGAACTAATTATGTTAGAAACTGAATTTACAATATTTGCGTTTTAAATTTAGTTTGTTGCAATATTTTCGTTTTGATCGGAAGATAACGGGTTCGAATACCGGCAAAGTGCAAAAGGTAACTTTCATCAACAGATTACGATGTATGATGAAATGGAACACATCTATGACCCCCTGTTGCAGTGCTAAACCCATGGGCAGTACTAGGAACCTTAAATATTGTGAGTTAATTACACCAGGTATGTTATTGATAGGCTTGAAATGAATGATTGAAATAAATATTTTTTTTATTAATTCATAAATCACAGAGATTTTTGGCCGAAACCATAACCGGCTAGATCCCAGTGAATTTTTGCCGAAATAGATCCACCGGAAGTAAATTTTGAGTTTTGATAAAAAAAAAATATTTCACCAAAAATTCGGCATCTCTACAGACCCTTCATACTATAGGTTTTCCATAAATTGGGAGATTTATGCGAAATGTGGTGAATATCTCTGTATAGTGGCTGCTTCCGTAAGAGCTTTCTCAATTTTTACAATGAAGATTAAATTTTTTGACTTTGTCACGACTCCGTTTGGAGTCATAACATTCTGCTCAATTCGGAATTATTTTTTAGTTGTAATTTCTGAAATCTCGTTGCAGTTGAATGATTAATGTATTTTACTGATGGCATTGCCATCTACCCTGTGGCATTGACATTAAGGTTTTTAACTGTGCATGAGCCTTAACCCATTTGTGACAGAACTCTTTTTGATGTGTAAACATCTTTGCTCGCGCCTACCAAAAATTTTTGTATTAGAGCAAACTTGTAAATGAAACGAACGGAAATGACGTATGTACCTACTTCGTTTGAAAAAAAAGCAACAAACTCAATAAAACAATTTTGTACTATCCATGGCTTGCTTGTATAGGGAAAACAAAAAACTAATTTAAAAAATGAAATAGAAACCATCAACATTTCCATCGATCAGAAAAATCAAAAAAAAAGTTACGATACGAAATACGAACTACGATTACGAAATTACCCCAGTAGTTCAAATCAGCGCACAAAGAGCGCATAAACAGCATATAATTAGAGCGCTCAATTTTTACTTCAAATTGATGCACCTAATTCCATGCTATTCGTATTGTTGTCGACCGAAAACTCGGCTTTGTTTCCCCTAAAAATTAATTTATCTCTCTTTCATTTCGATTTGAGTATAATATGTAACTGTTAACCGTTTTACCAGAAAAAAATATTTTTTTAATGTATTTTGTTGTATCAAAACCAAACACAATCGTATTATATTATTGATTGTGTTTGGTTTTGGTTGTATGTTCCAAATGTGTATTGTCATTCAGATACAACTATACATTTTTTGAATTTTGTATACTTTATATGTTATCCAAGCATTTCCATCTGAAAAACATTTACAAACATGACGATGTATGTATTGAATATGTTTCAAATCAACGCACATCTATTACCTTCAGCTGAAATCTGGAGACTGATAGAAATGAAATAACAATTTTTGAAATGAAATTGATAAACAAGAGATTAGGTGGGGGTAGAAATGCAGTGCATAGAAGAAACCGAAGTAAATTTATTTGTTTTCTCGCTTCGACGTGTGCAAATGTTTCCATCTATTTCATTCTGCTATCAGCGTTTGTTTGCTGGGACATACTCTTACGATTAAAAACACAGTCAGTACCCAGTAATACAAATCGGCGCACAAAGAGCGCATAAACAGCATATAATTAGAGCGCTCAATTTTAACTTCAAATTGATGCACCTAATTCCATGCTTTTCATATTTTTGGCGACCGAAAAATCGGTTTTGTTTCCCCTACGTTAACTTAACGGTTTAAGTAGAAACAATATTTTTTATTTTTATGTTTTGTTGTATATACCAAGTCTACACACTCGCAGATACATACAACTACATATTTTTAATTTTGTATACTCATTTTATATGTTGTCCGTGTATTATCCATCTAAAAACAATTGTAAAATATATGTACATCATACTATGTACAATGAATATTTTAGACATCAACCAGAATCTACATAAATATATATTTAAGTAGATTCTGCATCAACTCACTCACACCTCAAATGAAATCTCCAGACTGATAAAAATAAAATAGAAATTTTTCTAAATGAAATTGATAAACAAGAAAATAAGTGGGGGTAAATATGCAGTGTATGTGGATCTGTATGTATTATAAAAGAAACCGAAGTAAATTTATTTGTTTTCTCACTTCGACGTGTGCAAATGGTTCAAACTGTTTCATACTGCTATCAACGTTTGTTTGCTGGGTACTTGTGTATGTTGCTTTATCACGAGTAACGAGTCTAGGAGCTGTTCATCACATCGGCTATCAATAATCATATCTTCTACTAAATGGGATTATAATGACGTCTTGTTTTTAACATTGAACTGCCAGAGTCCCAGGTGACAGTCACGCAGATAAGCTCAATTCATTTGCTTTCCGAGACCTGTCTGCGCAATAACCAGTATGTTAATATTGCTACGTTTGAATGAAGCGTTCAGTTCAAGAGAGATGATCAGTGGGCTGCCGGAGTATCAATTCCGTCAAAAGATCCATAAAATGAGCACAGTGGACACAAATATTTTGCCGTACGAACTTCCACTTGTCATAGGTCGGCCTTACTTTTTCAAAACCAATATTGACATAACAGATGGACTGGTGAATGGAACTATGGGCTGTCTGAAGTACACTGTCTTCCATATTAATGTACACAGCTATCACTTTTGTAGAAAAACGAAAAAATTTTTGTACATTGCGTTGTAAATAAAGCTAGGGTATAATATTTTTGTGTGTATGTGATATGCGAAAACAAAAGAATGTATTTTTTTTTGAATTCGTGAAACAATAATATAATTGGTGATTTTTAGTCTTCTCTTGTTATTTGCGCCCTATCATAATAAAGTGTACACGCAGTTTATATTGCCTAAAACAATACTTTAATAAAACAACATTATAAATTTATTTTACGGTGATTAATTCAAAACGTATTTTTCATAATAGGCTATATTCAGGTTAGTAAATTACTTTTAAATTGAATAAATAGGGAAATATGAAAAATCTACCGCTCCATTTCAAACAGCTTTCATTTTTTATATTTTTCATATTTCATGAAGTGGTGCTAAAAAAATTTTTAATCGGTACAAAACTACCGGAAGCCTCGAAAATATGAAGAAAGGTGGGCGGAAACGGATCCTAATCGAGAATGATAGGCATAAAATTAAGCGAGAGGTTAGAAGAATCCTAAAACTTCAGTCAGACGCATCCAGTAAGCATTGAATTTGAATGTACCCGAGCCCACAGTGCGACGAGAAATACATTTCATGGGTTTGAACAGCTATATATGCAAAAACAAACCATTGTTGCGGAAACAGAATATTAATAAAAGATTGACCTTCGTTAGGAAGTATGTTCAAATGCAGGTAGAATTTTTGAGTCGTGTTGTATGGTGATGATTCAAAATTTAAGATAAGATCAGGAAGACGAAACGGGCCCAAAGAGTGTGGTGCAAGCCTTCCCAGCGCTTTGATTCAAAGTTTATTCAACCCACCGTGAAGCACGGTGGTGGTAACGTTATGGTATGGGGGTGCCTTCTGTGCTAAAGACGTTGGAAACCTCGTCAGAATAGACGAAACACTCACGGGAGTGGGCTACGTTAATATTTTAAAGGAAAATCTTCACCCTTCCCTAAAAAATGCACATCCGTCGTTACATATTTATGCTGGACAACGATTCCAAAATAAGTCGTGGATTGCTAAAGAATACTTTGCTGAAAATGATATTGAAATATTGGATTGGTCAGCTCAGTCGCCGGATATAAACCCAATTGAGAATCTGAGGACCATTCATACCCTCAAATACTTTATTGAATTTAGTTAAAAGTATCCCACGACGATTGCAAATGATCATTAACAAAAAGGGCGGCCATATTCCATATTAATCTTATAAATAATTGTAGTATTATTTAATTTTTAATTTGTATTGATTTCAAGTGTTGTGCACTTTATTTCTCCTAAGTGAAATCGGGGATTCCATAGCTAAAATGCTAAAATTAATTATAAAAAAAATCTGTGAATAATTATGTTTATTATTATTTATTCTATATAGTATTAAGAATTTATTAAAAATTCTGTATTTTTGATTAAATTGAACTTTTTGCGTTAGATTTAAACTAGTGTAGAGATATGATCACTGTGCACTTTAATATGGAAGACAGTGTATATCGAATGCGGCCATCCTGACTGGAAAACGTCAACAGTAAAAAATGTCAAACGACTCTGGATGGATTTCGGTATAAATTCACAAGCCGTGCAGAAAACGAATATCGACCGATGTTTGGTGCCCATTTCTAGAAAAAGCTCAACTGTTAATCGAAACAACAATCTGACAATTAATGTTAAGCGTAATCATTTTCCAGTCGTATCTCTATATGCCACCACAATTCATGCATCACGGGGTGGTACCTATAACGAGATAGTCAGTATATACTCTTACGATAAAAGACACAGTTCACAACTTGCGCATATTGCTTTATTACGAGTAACGAGTCTCGAAGGACTGTTCATCACGTCGGCTATCGATGATCAAGTCTTCTACCATGGACGTAAAAATGGGACCTCAATGGGAAAAAATGGGACCTCACTACAAATCCACTAACTATAGATCAGTTGTAATGGTGAATTTTGTACGAGATAATAATGACGTATGGTTTTTAACATTGAACTGCCAGTCTCAGGCCACATCACCTCGACCGAACTGATACAGTCACGCAGGGATGCTCAATTTTTTTGCTTCCCGAGATCTGGATGCGCAATGACGAGGATGTTAATATTATTAATTTTGAATGATGCCTTCAGTTCAAGAGAAATTTACAGTGGGCTGCCGGTGTAGCAATATATACAAGTTGAACTTATACATCAACTCGCATAAGGAAATCATCGTTGGACTAACAAATGATATGAGGGTAACAACACAACCCATTGATAATATATTCACGGCTGAACTTCAGCTTCTTAATGGGAATAAGATGTTTTTTGTAGTTGTATTCATCTCGCCGAAAAATCTGTCGAAGATATATTGAAGTTCATACATTTCGTGCTTGCTCCATATCCTGAAAGAGTTTCAAAAATTCTCGAAGGAGACTATCATCTTTTGCCGATGATTATGAGCGGGGATTTCAATATTAATTTTTCTGTTCCTCAAGCTGAACCACTTATAAACTTCTTATGGGACGAATTCGATTTGCACATGAACTCAGATCGAAATATATCTACTACGAGATATGAAACGACCATTGTGCAGTTTTTCAATGAAAATTAGAAAACTTAGTCGATTATACCGAAAGAGTATTATACCAATTTAACGATAATAAAGAAATGAAAAAAAAACTTTACTAACCAAATTACATTCCTTCTTCCTTCAAAGTAAACTGTACGTGTACGGACGCACTATACACACGCCATGTTTACACATCTCCTTGAGAGTACTAATGGACTCACTCTTTTTTTTTTTCACTAATTTTCAATTTTTTTGATTTGATTCGAATGATTGAGGTTACAGAAAACATATGTGTTGCGCTAACGCAACAATGGGCATTTGCATTTACATTTTGTTGTTTTAATTTTTATTTTATCTATTCAGATTCAACAATAAAAATAGTTTATTTGAATTAAATATCAAACATATTCCACTTAATTTCAGTTGAAGTACTAAATAATAAAATTATAAAATAATTCTTTAACAATAAATCACTTCAATAAAAAATATTAATTATGCTAGTTGCCGTTGAAATTCTCCGGAACATTTGCTGAGCATTGCAATATTGCCTGTCGAACATTTATACACTATTTGCGAATGACAATGTTTACATCGTAATTTTGTTTCGGTTTTACCACAAGTATGTGGTCCTTTTGCCAAATCACTAGGCATTTTTAATTTTTTTTGCTCTAGCTGCTAATTTACCATGTCGCGTTAGAAGTGATGTAGCTAACTGTCACCGAAACTAGAGTTGATTAATTTTGACACTGTAATATTTAGCCAAGAATTAGTTACTGCTAAATCGAACATCCACTAGACTAGAGGAATGTAGAATTGTTTGCCTCTAATATTCATCCGGTAATTCGAAATGTGGTTATCCAATAAATCCACCCCACCCATGTTTTGGTTGTACATCTTAACGACAGCTGGTTGGGAAATATCCATTTTTTGATGTTCTGAGTGAACATGACGCGGAACTTTCCCAACTGGATATTTTCCAAAATAATTGGGCAATAACGAGACTGTCTGGTTATCCTTCTATTGGGTCAATAATAATTCGTTGTCTGTATCAACGTGATTTTCGAAGTAGGCTCTGGGCTTTTTTATTTAAAATTTTCTTATCAGTGGTTGAAATGTTTTTGAGTCTATTCACTCTCAAAATTCCGGTACCCACAAATTGCATACCATTGGTCCTGTAAAAAAATTATCAAAATAAAACGAAAAAGGAATACCTGGAAAATGGTTTTGTTTTTTTTATATGCAAATGTTAGCACTGTGGATTCGCCAAGACCAAAATTGTTGGGATGTTGTTGATTGCGTCCTTGATAAAAATCGAACTGATAGCAGTATCCCAATCTACCAGCGCATACTCATGAGTTGTAAACGAAACGAACGGGCTTGTTGCGAATAAATTACTTGCAGGGGTGGCTTCCATAATAGGGAATCATGGATTCATCGACTACAATGTTTATCTCCACCGGGCATACTTTAGAAACATTTCATTTAGATATATAATCAGTGGGCGTATTTTGATAAACCGGTCCGTAGTATTCCCCATCGAATCGACATCACAAAAATGGGTATTGGTAAAAATGTATTCAAATCGGTTTCGTCTTATCCATTTTGTCACTAATTGATTGTTTGTGTCTTCGTGGGTAGCCCAATACAACCATCTTTTTGGTAATGCGGAAAATATTGTAACGGAAAATTTTTTCTGGTTTTTATTCTCAAGAGAAAAAATGCAAGTCATGTCTGATGTTGCGCTAACGCAACAATTGTCACAATATCCTGTTTAGTTTTTACCCATCCCCAATGTATTACGTAAACATCGAGAAAATTATGGAGTGAGACCGATGAGCACCCTGTGCATGTGTGTGACGAGTCAAAGTATAGAGGAATATTTTTTTTGTAGTACGTTTTTAGTTTTGGCGTGTGGATTGATGAGCGGTTAGACAGAATGGGCAAGTGACGCGCACGATAAAAATCCATTTTTGGAATGTGAAAAAGTCATAAACGAGGTCGGCCCAAAAGTTATACATATTAATTTATTGTAAGAAGTTTATTTTAAATTATGATTTTTATAAATATTAAAAATTATTTTTCTCAAATGTGTAGAATTAGCGTAAAGTTTTTATTACTGGCATGTAAAGTAATTAGAAAAAATGCATAAAATGTGGTCGTCTGTTACTAAAAATTCGCTACTACAGTATATAACAAAAACGTCGTTCGTCAATAGACGTTAGTTAAAATGTTGGACGTCTTAACGACTTACATGGAGTGTTAAGTGGCATTAAAGTTTAAATTTAAATCGACGGAATCCGGATAAACCGGATAAACCAATAGCGGTTTTAGCACCTGTGCCGGCAGCGACGAATACCGCAAAATACGGGTATCCAACAACGTGGCCAGTCGCATTTCGGTTAATTTCGGAAAGACACCCAACAACTTTTTCGGCTAACGGCGGGAAGTCGCCCAACTTTTTATTTTCGGTTAAAGGCGGACAGACGCATAACTGTTTTTATTTTCGGTCAAAGCTGGCAAGATGTCCAATCCAGTTATATTCAACCGGGCATTGGTAAAATTTTAAAACGGCGAGAAGGTGCCCAACATTTACAAGGAGCCCAACACCGAAGGGCAAAAGATACAATTTTTTATTTTTTTAAATTAATTTTTTTTTATTTTCCATTCATTTAAATTTCAATTTTCTTTAACGGTCGATTGGCAAGCGCGCGGGGAAGGCACATTCTTTTCGCCCTCAAAATTATTCACATACTGCGACCATATTTTAGTTCGAGTTTTTTTTATTTTTTATCTCTCGACCATTTTCAGCTTGATTTATTTTTCTTTCGCTTCGAAATTTATCACGTTTAACCCGTTCCGTTGGATTGATTTTCCCGTTGGACAAAAATTTGTTTTATTGGAATAAAAAACAGCACTGCTGTGTTTTAATCTACAGGGTCTCTCCGTGGCACTCCAAGGTGAATTGTAGGAGATCATCTAGAGGTGTCTCCGGGTGAAGAGAGGCTTCGTTGTTGCTGGGCATCGGCCTTTAGGAATCGATGCGACATTTGGGGGGTTTCTTCAGCAGTACTTGTCACTCAAGGAGATCCGGTCGTTCCTGGGTGGACACACCCGGTTATTATTATATTTATTCACGTTCCTCAAATTTCAGTCGACGGAGTCTGAAGTAAAAATTCAATTTAAATTCAGCTTTTGTTAGCTTTTATTTATATTATATTCAGAAACATGCAAGCCTCAACTTCTCTACGACCCAAAACCGTGAAATCTAGTTGGCAAAGTCACCGTTAGAGAGGCCTCTGTATGTTTAAATGAAATCTGCGGGTTGGCTTCGTGCCATCCGTAACACTATTTTGGTTTTCTGAAATTTCAGCAGGAATTGTGATTTTTTTTTACAAAACAGTTTTTCTCAAAAATCCGGTAGGTTCTATTTTTCGATTTTGAAATTAAGTGTTGATTGAGATCTTTTTACATTTGTCGTAAATGAAAGTCGTTGTTGGCCACAACAATTACACCCTTCATTTTTTTCAATAAATCTAAAAAATAATTTTATGCGTTCTGATTCTATTTTGTCTTAATAATGAAAAATATTCAGTATGTCACGATTACGAAAATTAGTAGTATTTATTTTTTTGTGATTGAATTAGAGATCAAATTAAAGCTCAGGTGACTATGATAGATATGGCGAGTGACTTGGCGCGAAAAGTCGCGAATCATAATGGGGCTATAAGTCAAATTAACAGAGAGTTGAAATAGTAATCTAATTTTCAACCGACCAAGGTATTTTAAATAAAATCGCATATTGATCCGCGTGCTTATGCAATCCATAAAAGAATCTTGAAGTACGAAAAAAAACTTACGTAACGTAAATATTTAATAAAATATTAAAAACAATTGCCCTATATACAGCTGACTGTGAAAACACTATAAATATTTGGGTTCCATTAAATATAAAAATGGCACTGTGTCGTAATTTAATACATTTAAATAATTAAATTTCCGTTCCAAAAAATATTTATTAAATTCAGTTACTTAAAAACGACATTGTCATTTTGAAAAACATAAAATTTTTAACATCTTTATATTTTATATATTCTCCTAAAAAAAACTGGCATATTATATTTCAACACTCTTAGCAACTTAATGTCATAAAATTTTCTGTTTAGAAAAATAATTTTTAAAATCAACAGAGAAATGACACGAGATCTACTCTACTGTATATTAAATATCGTGCATAAACCAAAAACAATGAAAGAATATGACAGATGTATGTATAAAGCACCTACACACATACATAATAAAAAAAAATTCTAATCATAATTTATTATTCATGGAAAATTATTACAAAACACACGTTTTCATTTCATTGTGTATACAGCTTAAAGTAGAAAATGTTATTCCACCTCCGCATTCCAGTCTTTTCCATAAGCATCACACAACGTACAATAAAATTTCTGGAAAATAAAAAAATTTCCTTTTGTTATCTAATACCTTATCTGTTAATGTTAATCTTCTTCAAAAGCACAAACAAAAAAAAACAGCAACAGTATGGTATATATTATGGTTTATGGAGAAAACGAAGACAGAAAATGAAACAAAGTTCCAGCAACTAATAAAAAAGTCAGGAAAAGCACAAGAAATCGTTAGACAAAAGTTTTTAAATAAAACTGAATACGTATAAAAAAAAAGTTGGGAACCTTTTTTTTTGTATCTGCTTTCTGGTCGGACGTTTTTTTTGGTCCTTATATATAAATAAATTTGGTGCTCTGTTAAATATTCCGTTTGATTAAAAAGCACATAAATGAAACTAGGGCTTGGCGCAAAAGCGTTTACATTAAAAATTATTACTCGAACGTAATGGGCATAAACAAAAATTATGACAACAACGAAAACCTTTTTTTACAACTTCATCACCCTTATCAAAGAGCGATAATCGCATGAGAACCATAATGAAATACTTTTATCTGCGATGACCGGAAAATAATCAGAAGAATCATGAAGTTGTTGTGTATGGTATAATGATAACTGATGCTAAAGCACTTCTTTGGATAAGAAAGACATGGCTTTCCAATTACGGAATTATTTGTATTTAATATTGAGCAAAAGCAAATTAAATGATGATTAGAAAAATTTCTAATGTGCTCATATTACTAGTTTATTAGCTGAAACAGATCGAAACCGAATGTGCCTGTTTACCAATGTTGAACAGTATTGGCTGTACACCATGGGTCTAATTAAGGGGGTCAAATCAAGAAAATTGTGAACTGATTCTTAAACAACAAAAAAATCTTTGAAATTCCTTTAATAATCTTTATAACATTATTAATCTTGATACAATGAAAACTTACGATCATAAAGCTAGCAGGCTAATCAAATGCTCTATTAAAAAATGTGGGAAATCTTCCCTTTCAACTAAAACTGTGAGTTCTGGTATAGCTTGCTACAACATCATCTCGCGTATCACGTGTAAGTCAATCATCAACCAGTCGTGCAGAACCACAATTTCGACAAGCATCACAAAACGGGTCATCAACGAGTTTGGAAGAAAGAATGGCACGTTTTGAAAGAATGATGTCTAACTTAGCCCGAGGACGAACTTTTTCAAAACTAAGATTCAGAAATAGGTCAAATTTATCTTCGCGAAAATATCGAAGCTCAAGTAGACGACGCTTCATTGATGATAAAGGGAATTGCTATTATCACCATAAGTTCGGAAAGGAAGCGAGAAAATGTTACCTTAGAATGACTGCCTTTTGATTAGAGATAATACAATTATACAAACAAACTTACATTTCTACTATTTCGGAATGTAAAGGGAAGTTCATTTTGTCCTGATCCTGAGCTTGTGTTGACAGCTGCTAATGGTTCAACAATCCAAACATATGGTAGCAAATTATTGAATGTTTATATTGGCATCAAGTGACATTTTCCACACGTTTTCATTACATATAGCATCCGTTGATAGACCAATAATGGGTGTAAAAATCTGGCCTCTGCCTAGATTTTTGTGTTTTAAGTGAATATTGGTTTACCACTGGTGAGCGAATATTCACTCTGAGAATTAAAAGTAACTGTTGGTATGTGTTCCACCTGTGTCATTGCTCGTTTGGAATATTGTATTATTGCGCATGTTGACGTTGTTTCAACAATGGGTGCTGATATTTTGAGTAAATATGGTCTTCTCGTGGATTTAAAAAGACGACAAACTATTCGATTCAACAACAAAATTAACTGGAAGAGCTAAACCATTTTTGTAGACCAATCAAAATCTGATAACCGAAAACTCAGTATATAAAATTTTGTAATTATTGTATTATTATAAAATATTAATTATTAAGTAAAAATCTGTGGTCGGGTCAAAACCCAATTATAAATATTATATTATATAATTTAAAACCTTTTTGTGAGAAGTGTAAAAATTATTCTATTATAATATACTAAAATAAAAAATAAAATAAATTCTTTATTCTAATAAAAATAAAATGTTGAGTTTAATTTGTGTTATTTTAATACCTAATTGAACCCCAACAATAGTAATAGCGGAGCTTCCACAAAGAGGATATGCTTGCGGCCATCTGTTAAATCTATCTACAATAGTAAGTATATACCTGTAATTTTCGGATGGTGGTGAGGTCCTACAATGTATATGCTCAAACCTGCTCCTTGGTATTTCAAATCTACCAAGTTCCAATTTTTTGTGTCGCTGAATCTTATTCTTTTGGCATCCTATGCATCGTTTGGTCAAATCCGTGATGTTTTTATTCATGTTTGGCCAAACGTATTGCAGCGATTATTTTTTTGGTGGCTCTTGTGCTCGGGTGTGAAATACCGTGTAATATATCAAATACCCTACGTCTTTGGGTGGTAGAAACAAACGGTAGAAACAAACGGTTTGATGCGTCAGATGTTATACTGTATGTAGCTTGTGTTGCTAATGGGATGTGCTAACATTGTTGCGTCAGCAAGGGCACATTTTATTTTCCGAAAAGCTATTTCACACTCTTCTGTCCATAAAATATTCTTTTGTAATTTTGGCATTTTGTTTAATTTTGCCACTTGTGCTTTAATTGGAGACAATAATTCTGCTAATTTTGCTACAAACCTTTGGTAATAATTGACCATTGCTACGAATTGTTGAATTTTTTGATGTTTCTTTCATAGCTTCTACTCGCTTTTGCGATGGTTGTATGCCTTGTGAATTGATTTGATTGCTGAGAAATTCTTAAGTTTGAACACCTAATTTGCATTTAGAAGATTTAATTTTTATACCGAACACAACTAATCTATCGAATACTTTCCTGAGATGCATTTTATGCCCTTCCTCAAATCGTTGGAAGGTCTGTGCCGCATTCCGAAAGGCATTCGAGTAAACTCGAACAACCCAAAAGGAGTAGTAATAGCCGTTTTTGTATGTCTTCGGGAGCAATAGGGATTAGATGATACGCTCTTACTATAGGTCTATTTTCGAAAACACGGTGCATCCATGGAGATTCATCAAATTTTGTGTATATGTGGATTTGGGTATCGGTCCGGTTGGGTGATTGCATTCAATCTTGTGTTTAATTGAGTCCAATCGACGTGGTTTCGAAAAAGGAAGTCTACCTTGAGTGAATATATGATGTACCACGTCGTGTTTTACTGGACTAATACAATCTGGTGGAGCTACAAGCGAATGAAATAACTTGAGCCATATTCATCGTTTTCGATTGCATATAGAGGAGAAGGTGTTTTCACGTAAGCACACTCAGAGAAAAAAGTTGTTGAAATAACAATTTTCATATGCAAAATCAATAAAAAACATAGGTTGTTTTTGGCCAATAAACGAAGTTATTGCCGTAACAATTTTATAGTTATTGATTTTACTACCTTTAAATCGACACAATAATTGTTATATCAATAAGTATTTAGTTCCGTTCAATAACTTGACGTTTTAAATTGAACGTTCTTTAGTTATTATTCCAAAAAATTTAATTATTAATTTTTACAAAGAGCGTAATAATCATAATAAAGAATATTCTGGATAATATGGGAGATGATGGTACCTACCCTGATAGGGTGAGGTTGAGGTGAGGCTACCAAGACGTTGGAATTGGAACGTATTTTGAATATATATAATATATAATATATATGTTCAAGACCATCTTGCATTTGCCCATAGAGGGTGCGAGGCCCGTGTAGAGACTACCTGAAAAAGAAATCTCTACAGAGTCGTGTTGCTGATATTGCGGCACTTACTTGGAGATGGAGTTTACCACCAAGTTAAAGCTGCAATATCAGCAACACGACTCTCTAGAATTCAATGTTTCCATTAGTGCGAAACACTGAATTCTTTGCATTAAAAATTCGGTCGTCTCATCAGACTGCAGTGACCAAACTACAAAAAATTGAAAATTTGTGAACTTACATATAAAGTATAAGTATAATGCTATAGTGAATTTTAATGATTAATGAGAACAGTCACGTTGTAAATGTAATAACTTTAGTTATTGAATTAGTAATTTAATCAAGTCCTAATGTTTATTTTAACAACGAACATTGTCCGATCAATAAATTTAGTAAGTTTAGACTTGATAACTAATACATTGTCATTACAATAAGTGTATTTATTAGTAAAACTATTTTATTTTATTGATAGAATACATGTTTTTGTTAAACTTAAAACTAAGTTATTCATTAAACAATTTCATTGCTGATTTTCGAAAAATACGATTCAATAAGTCAAAGTTATTGAATTAAAAACTTTTTTTTTCTGGGTGTTCGATAGGTCATAAAATGATTTTATTGTTTTAACGAAATAGAAATTATTTCAAGAAGAAAGACAGGGCCGCTACAGTACCCCCCTCGCAGTAAAATCCTCACGCGAAAGTGACATTCCTTTGTACCTTTTTATTCAAATCTAGAGTTGACAATATTCCATACGCTGGTTTCAGGCGATCAATTGAGATATGCTGTGGTTTTCCATTAACGTCAACTATAAATATTTTTCGTAGCCTTCGAATAACCTTAAAAGGACCCTTGTAAGGTGCAGTGAGGCCTATTCATGTTTAATCCACACGAACAAAAACAAACTCACAATTATTTAAGCTTTTGGGAACAAATATATCAGATTGTGTTGATTTTCGAGTATCGACTGGAATTAAATGTTGCATATTTGTTCGAAGATGGTTTATGAACTCATCAGGGGATGGAAGAGGTTCTGAACCGCGACCTAAAAGTATATCGCCATAAAGTTTGAGGCTTTGGCCATAAACTAAATCCGCCGGACTACATCTAAGGTCCTCTTTTACGCATGCTCTGATGCCCAGCAAAATAATTGGTAACTCAGAACTCCAATATTTAGTGTTTCCTCGAGCTTTAAGTGAAGTTTTTAATGTCTTGTGAAAACGCTCCACCATACCATTCGACTGAGGATGGTATGCTGTGGTGCGGTTTCTATGCGAACTCAAGATTTTTGTAAGTTCTGAGAAAAGTTTCGATTCGAATTGGCTGCCTTGATCTGTCGTAATTTCCAGAGGAACACCGAATCTTGATACGATATTGCTCGACAAACGTCTTCGCAATTGTAGTAGCGGTCATGTCTAGAATTGGGTAGGCCTCTGGCCAACGGGTAAATCTGTCCACGATAGTTAGCAAATAACGGTTGTTATTCGATGGTGGTAATGGACCAACTATATCCATATGTATGTGTTGGAACCGCATTTCCGGAATTTTGAATTTGCCATGCGGTGACTTGGTATGTTGCACAACTTTCGATTTTTGACATGACAAACAGTTTGTAACCCAATTTTTAACATCTTGATTTAACTTGGGCCAAAAATATCGAGTAGAAATAAGTTTACGTGAAGCGCGGATTCCGGCATGTGAAAGACAGTGTAATGAATCGAAAACTACCTTTCGTAATGATTGAGGAATGTAAACTCGTTGATTACCTGTGGAGGTGTGACAATAGAGTTCGTTGCCAGCGAATTGAACAAGTTCCAGTTTGTATTTTTCGAAATATTTCTATTTATCAAGGTTTTTAATTCTTCGTCCGTACGTGGTAACTCTGATATTTTATGGATATTTGGAAATTCGCTTATGGAGGCTGATTGTGGATCGCATGAGCGTGACAAGGTGTCTGCGACTACATTATGTTTGCCTGAAATGTGGCGAATATCATTCGTAAATTGCGAAATATGTAATCTAAATGTCGGCTTTGACGTGGACTACGTTCCGCCTTCGAGCAGATTGCGTTTATCAACGGCTTATGGTCCGTGAAGATTGAAAACGTACGACTTTCTACGAAATAACGAAAATGTTTAAGCGCTAAGTACATAGCTAAAAACTCACGATCGAATGCGGAATACTTGGCTTCAGTTTGCGAGAGTTTCTTAGAAAAAAAACCTAATGGTCCCCAATTACCTTTATTATATTGCTGTAATACTGCAGCTACGGCAATATTTGATGCGTCACATGTAATATTGTATTTAGAATTTTCAGTTGGATGTGCCAATAACGTTGCTTCAGCAAGCGCTCGTTTAACATTAATAAATTCGTTTATGCATTCATCAGGCCAATCAAAATTTTTGGCAGTTTTGGGCTTCTTTGATAAAAGTGCTAACTGCCCGTGAATCGGTTGAAAAAATTCGGCTAATCGTGGGATAAACCGATGATAAAAATTCACCATCCCGACGAATTTGTGAATTGATTTAATTGAATGTGATTGGGGAAACTTTGTTATGGCTTCTACTCGCAGCGACGAAGGTTTAATGCCATCTGAAGTGATAGAGTGGCTGAGGAATTCCAGTGCTGTAACACCGAAAACACATTTTGATGTTTTAATTTTGAAATCGTACTCTGCAAGCCTTTAAAAAATTTGATGATTATTTCAATTTTTGTAAAAATCGTGCACCCCTGCAGGTGCACGGAAAAATTATGGATATGCGGTATCGGATAACGAGCCGGTACCGTAATGGCATTAAGTCGACGGTAGTCTCCACATGGACGCCAATCTGTACTGTCTCTATTTTGAATCATATGGAGTGGAGATGAAACCGGGGATGACGACGGTTGACATATCCCTAATTCGATCATATATGCGAACTCGTTATATTCTGCTTTATGTTTCGTAGGATCAAGTCGTCGTGGTTTAGAATACGGAAGTTGACCGTTCGTATATATGTGATGAACCAAACTGTGTTTGACCGGGACATTAAAATTTGGGGATTCGGTAAGGGTCGGAAATTCTTTTAATAATTGTCCTAAAATATTATCAATCCCCCAGTGTTTCGGTGTTGGAGTATTATCAGTAACTGTCATTGCCGCGACAGTTAATTTGGTGGTCGGATCTAGGATGCGTTTTCCACGCAAGTCAACAAGAAGACCGAATTTAATTAAAAAGTCAGCTCCGTTAATTGGTCGGTTAACTGACGCTAGTACAAAAGGATGGGTAAAGGTGGGCCAAAGCCTAATATCGGCCGAAAGTAATTTAGTCCCAAAAGTATTAATGGTTGTGCCATTCGCTGCCGAAAGACACAACACTGGATCGAGAGATCGATTTCAATATTAACTTTATTTTATTTTTCAACGTAATCGCCTTTCACTTCGATACACTTAGTCCAACGTTTTTCTATCTTTTGAATTACTGCCAAAAAATATGATGGTTCCAACCCTTCAAAATACGGGTTTGTTTCAGCAATAACTTCATCATTAGAGCAATATTTTTTTCCGCCGAGCCATTTTTTCATATTTGGAAATAGAAAATAATCACTGAGTGCTAAATCCAGCGAATATGGACGTATGTGAAGCTGGCCCGAAAACCATCCGGAAAAACGCCTTCACAATTTAGGTGTCTTTCTCCGCTAAATTCATTAAAAGACTCTTCAGCCCGAAAAATTAAAAAAATATATGGAGAAAATCAAATTCCATCTATTACAAGAAGAGATATACCACACTTTAAATTAAGAAATTTAAAAACCAATTCCCTCAAATAAAATAGAATAAAAATTTTTCAACGACCTTAAAGTTTCGGTTCACAAAGGTTGGCAGATATAACGGTATATTCCCAATTAATACAATGACCATCAGCATTAAGCACACAAATGCTCATTACGTTACAGCGGAGAAGAGAACTTCCACAGCTGATTTAATATAAACCATTCCGAAGAAAACCTTTTAATATAAATTTTGCGTCTTCGATTAATTAAAAAAGCCTTTCAGCCCGAAAAATAATACAAAATAACAGAAAATTAGAATTCATTCATGGATTAATAAAAATTCTATAATTGCTATACGCGCACTTCCGCATCTCGCCTCCCTATTGCAGTATTTGCGTGTGTGGTTATATGCCTGGCAGTTGTAGCACTGTGGTATTCTACTAGGGTTCTTTTTTAATGTCTCAATCTTAACTTTCATATTAAAGATTGCTTTGATTCCATATGCCCTATCAATACTCTCAGCGTTGTCAAATGTTAGCATGAAAAGGGACAGACCAACTTTGGTTGTTTCTCGTTTACCGTTTGATTTTATAGTGACCTTTCTCTTTAATATGTTCACAGCGTTTAGAATTTTGAATCCTTTTTGGCTAAGTTCCTCAATTATTTCTTCGTTTGGGCATGTATGATGTAGCCCTCTGGCCATAACTTTAATTGGTTGCTCAGCCTTGTTTTCATAGGTGAACCATTCGATGTTTAGAGCGGTGATTGCATTTGATAACATTCTGTAGGTTTCTGGGTCAAGTGCATTCACTTTCCAAACGTTATTATTCAGTGCAGTGACTTTATATTTATCGTTTGGAACTAACTTCACTATTTTTTTAATTGTTTCGTATTCACTAACATTAAGTATGTTAATGGGTGGAGGTGGATTCTCTTTATGTGTTGGTTGAGTTTCCTGCATTTCCCCTTGGATGATTACGTTTGATGTTTTAATTGGTTGCAGTGGTCTCTTTTTCGGTATCAGCGATACGTTCTTATGCACCTTCACTAGGTCCGTAGTTGACTGTTCAGGTCGTTGGGGTTGTGGTTTTCTGACACTCTGTATTGATTGTTCCACTTCAGGCGAAGATTCTGCTTTTCTTTTTTTGTTTTGACGTTTAGTTTTAATTTGCCTTCGTATAAAACTCGTTTCATACGCTAATTCGTCTTCACCTGTTTCATAGATAGCTATAGTATTTCCTTTGGCTTGATTATCATTTTTGATTAGAGCAATTTCTTCTTTAAGCTGTTGGACTTCTTTGAATAGCTGTTCATTGATTTTCATTAAATTTTCTAATTAAAACGAAATTAAAATGTAAAACAAAATCCATTGACTCACAAATAATCAAAGGCTTATTAAGGTCTAAACGAATGCCTTATTGAATAATTTTTGGCTCAACTCGTTCTTGACCAACCGTTATGTTATTTCATTTAAAGCTAGCAGAATACGAATCGAAATTGGCAAATTAACCTCGTTCAACATTTTGTTTACTAAAACATCCGCCCCCCCTAGGTTTTTCAATGGGATGGTGCTTATCTGTTATTTCTATTTGATGTTTGTTATGAATTTATACATATTTTCGGCTGATTTTGTAGGTTAGTTACTTTCGGCTTGGATATTTCGATTTAATTTTAAAAAAAAACGTTTTTAGGCTGAAATAGAGACACAATCTGCATTATCGATTATTTTACTTTCAGCTGACAAACTTTCCGCTGTAGGTACTGTGCAAATTAGTATTAATTATGAATTTAGTACAATGTGAGTATAACGTGTTTATACCATCGCCATCTATTGGTTTGTTCTTAAATCATAGGCTATGGCAACACTTTTTTAGAGGATTTGCTTGAAATTTTGACAGCTCGTCAGTCTGATATTCCGCGTCACGAAACAAACATGTTTTCGCTTGAGGAGCTATTCGAAATATTGAAAGTTTATTTTCGAAGTCGGTGTTGTGTAGGCGAAACCGTAAATTTTAAAAATAAATATGTTCGATAGATATTCAATATATATTCGATGACAGAAGGGAGCTCCTGTGTTTTTAACTCTCCGAACATCGTTTCGTTAACTTATACGAACAAGCTGAGTCAAAATCATCGTGAATTATTTTTTTGCGCAATGCGTTCTAGAAATGGGAACAACAGTAATCCAAATCGAAGACAGTTCACCACTCGGTAAAAACCGCTTCACGTTCATACCCAAGTAAAAAATTTCGGTGGCAATGTCGGTGAAACTGATGAAATAGTCAGTCTCTTTATCACATGGTAAGAAATCAGCCAGAAGTTAGACCTACGATATATCGAATAGTGGTTGATCAAATTTCGGTCGAAATTGACCACCATTAGATTATTGCCGGTTGATATATTTTTGTAAATTATGAGTTTTATATGAATGCTACTGAAATTAGCCGAAAGTTTCAGCCGAAAAAAACCTGCATTATCCACATATTTTGTATCAGGTGGTAGTACAAAATTCTGTTGATGTGAGCCGAAAATTACATGTTATTGAAGTTAGAGCAGTAAATTATCGCCGAAAAAAACTCAAAAATCAAAATCACTTAATTCGAATGTTTAAAGGTAATATGAACTGGGTGAAGTTAGACCAATTCGTAAATAGCTGGATCCCGTATTTATAATTTGTCTTGTAAGGGGCTATGAATTTGAGTTGAGGCACTAACAGTGAACACCTGTGCCAACTGTGTCGGCCGATAGTGTCGGCAATTAGGTCTCTCGGATATCGCTTGAAAAACTTGACATCGATCATACAGGGTGATTCGTTGTTGAAAGCTACGCAAGGTTAATGGATCATATTTTTAGACACCACCGCATCCAATTTCGGATCAACAGCTTCATCCGAGATTTCGGTTGCAATGATGGGATCAATTTCAGTCGATCTGATTTTTTTGAGGAACCAAACCAAAATGTACGCATGAAACCAAATTTCGGCCATTCAACTATTTCATCCAGTCCAAACTACCAGGCTACATAAAATATGGCCTTATTTTTAGCACAGCTGTTCACTGTTAGTGCCGCAACTCAAACTCATTCCTCTCTAACACGACAAATTATAAACATTTTATCAACCAGTTTACGAATGGTCTAACTTCACCCAATTCATATTACTTTTAAACTTTCGACTTAAGTGATATTGATTTTTTAAATATTTTCGGTGTTAATTTACTGCTATAACTTCAATGACATGTAATTTTCGGCTCACATCAACAGAATTTAGTACTACCACCTGATACAAATATTTTCGGCTAACTTCAGTAGCATATTATGATATGAGCCATTTATTTTGAAATTGGCACAATTGAATTTTTCAAAAAATCCGAGAGAAAATTTTAATTATTGATATCAATTGGGACCAGCTAATTGGGAGTTAGTAATTTGAAAGTAAAGTAATTTGATATGAGCAACATTTCCGAGAAAAGCTTGCTACAATACATACAAAAAATTTAACGTACGCAAGACGTATTATCATCAGGCCGATTCCACGTTTTCAATGTTAACGTTAAGACATATCACTTTAAAATAATACCATCAACAATTTTCCGTCGGGTGAAGTGTAAACCGATTTGGTAAAATAAGGTTTCTATTTAATAGACCTCGCAGAGCAGTAAAACAATTGTTTTTAATTTTTTCACATTTTTACCAATTTTGCACTTTACCCGTATCATTAAATAATGCTCTAATAAGTTTGTTTTTAATTATGAAAAAGAACAACTTACAGCTGAGTTCTTAAGTATACTTCCGTCATTTTTGAAGAGCAATGGGTAGTTTAGTTTTTAATTTGTTGAATCGGTTTTACTTAAACAACAAAAATAAAATACAAATTAAGGCTGCGTGCCCACAATCGGGTAAAAGTTTTAAGTACATATTTTTCGTGCCACAAGTTTTTTAAAAATAATAACAATTGGAACGCAGGTCCTTCAGGGATAACGCGGTTAAAATTAAAACATTTCGAGCAAGATCGACTACCAAGGGATTAACTCGTTTCATATTGCGAAATTCTGTTAGGTTTCATTGTATTTTTAGTATAAACTCGTCTAAGTCTATAACATATTTATTAAAATTTTCTTTTTAAATATTTTCTTTTAAATTGTTCACTGTAGCTGCTACAATTAAACTGCCAATAAATTGGTAGATGCTCTTTTGATCGTCCGCGCTTAAACTACTGATTTTGTTATAATCAATAGCCGGGACTCCTGTATTAACCGCAGCACCAATATCTAGGGTAGCACCGAAGGTCTACGATAAAAGTTCAAGCCAGATTAAATAAATTTTATTTTATATTTTTTCTGATATACTTACAGCGGCGATGCCCACGATAACAACGAACAAAACTGTGTATTTCATTTTAATTTAGATCTATTTAGTGTACTTTCAAGCTTTAAACTTAATATGAACTGAATAACTTTATTCATGGACCTTATATACCGAAATTGTTAAGTACACAAATCGAGAAATTTCGAGAAAAAATTACAAATTTTGTTATTTTGTCAATTTTATTTGAATTAGAATAATTTTGGATTAAATTAGTCACTTTTGTTACAGTTATTACGAACTGTTCAAATATTATTTGTTGGAACGTTGTGCTGACTAAATTCCAAAAATAAAATTATTTTCATAAATTGTGTGCAAATAGTTTTTCATCTGTATAAATATTTTTTGAAAACTAGGTATTAATATTAAGACACGCGTATTTTAATGAAAGAAGACAGTGTAATGTCATAGACACACTGTTAGTTCTGTAAATATGATTAACTCGAAATCATGAATCCGTACTAGTGTCAGTGTGTCATGCTTAACAATAGTTTCAAACTAAATTTGCAGTCAGTTTCGAAATGAGATGTTTTTTCTCATTTCGTTGCATTTTAGTACTCACAACGCCGAATGCATCAAAAATGGAGATTCCGGACACTAATAGTTTACCAAGCAAATCTAGTTTCCTTTAAGTTTTCTATTTGAGATATTTGGTTGGCGGGAGCAAATTTTTTTCTGTTCTTTCAATAGAAAAATCATTTCTGACAATTTAAAAGTCAATTAAATGTCAACCTTGACATTTTTGTCAATTGTTGTTTAAAAGTAAACGAGAAGACCAATGAAATTGTTGTGTGTCTTGAGTTCTCATTTAAGAAATTATGATCTCGAAATTTTAGTTATAAAACCAGTAGTCTGTCTAGGACGTGAGACATCACATTTATACCCCTACTCCCGTAATCGCATCACTTCATGCGACGTGACTACACATTTTTTTGGTTACTAGATTGTTAAATCGAAACCAAAAAAATAATTGTTAAATTTCAAACGATTATTTCTATCACTTAAAATTTTGTTGAGATAACTAATTAGAAATATTTTCAACTTTAGGCGAGGCCATCAAAATATTTTTTTTAGACAAAATTTTTTATTTATATTAAATTTGGAAATTCTGTTTTTTATTATTATTATAAAATTCAGTTAACCTAATTTGTCATCGAAGTAAAAGAAGGTTTTCTAAGTGAAAATCAACTTTTGAAATGCTGAGCTTTTGTTTTCTGAGCTTTATGAACTGGCACTCATTTAACATTTCGATATTTAATTTACCTAAAATAGTTTATAAATAAATTCAATTCAAAAAATTAGTAATTAAGAATGGACGAGGTAGATTACAAAATTTAATATACGCGCTTGTCGACAACGTCGGCAGCCTAGGAAATGATATTAAAAACTCAATCATTTTTATGTTTGTAAATTTCCAATTCTTTACGTCGCTCCATATTTTGCACTTTATGCATTCTATGTAATACATTTAGATTGACGACTAAAGGGTGTCCCAATAAGAAGTTCAGATTTAAAAATTTATTAAAACAAAAACGGCTTAATATATTTCCGAATTTATTTATTTAAAGTAAAATCATCCTGGTTATTTACGGAAAACGGTTTCATTCAAACGGGAGTCGCGGCTGGCCTTGGCGTACTCCATTCGGTCGGTCTAACTTCTGAGCACATTTTTAACTGTGTGCGAATCTATTTCAGCAATGGTTGCTTCAATATTGGCTATCAAATGCTTAATTGTTTGTTAAGGGGGGAAGGGGGGGGGGGCGTTGGTTTTCCCAATAAGAGTGATATGATTTCTTTAAAAAAAATACTAATTGTTAAGGAAATTGAAATGTTTCTTATCTAGTGTGAAGTACAATCGATGCAATTAAGTTCTGAATATAGCGTCATTCAAATGGCTTCCACGACTTCTTCTGCAGGAACGAATTCGATGAACCCAATTTTCATCAAAGAGAGTTTGTTTATTGCTAAAGACCAATGACTTCAAATAACCCCACAAGAAATAGTCTAATGGTGTTAAATCACAACTTCTTGGAGGCCACTCAATATCACAATTTCTTGAAATAATCGAATCTCCAAACTTTTCTCGCAATAATTCAATTGTTGCACTTGCTGTGTGGCACGTAGCCCCGTCTTGTTGGAACCAATTGTTGTCAAGATCAACTTCTTCCAATTTCGGCCATAAAAAGTTGGTTATCATCGATCTATACCGATCTCCATTAACAACAACGGTGTTACCAGCTTCATTTCGAAAAAATACGGACCGATGATTCCACCAGACCAAAAACCACACCAAACTGTCAATTTAGGTGAATGTAATAGTTTTTCATGAATAATTTGGTGATTTTCTTCGCACCAGAATCGACAGTTTTGTTTTTTTACCACACCACTCAGATGAAAGTGAGCCTCATCGGAACAGATGATTTTTTAAAAAAAATTGTAATCGTTTTCAAGTTGTTCCAAGGCAAAATCAGCAAATTCTCGACGTTTACGGTGGTCCAATGGCTTCAGTTCTTGAGTGAGAACAATTTTATATGGATGCAAACCTATATCTTTTCTCAAAATCCGCCAGGTTGTGATTTGACACAGTCCCAATTCTCGAGAACGTCTTGGAATCGACAAATTGCGCTCTTCAGCAACACGGCAGCAATATTTGCATTACTTCGAGCGTTTCTTTGTCTCATTGGCACTTGAACATTATGCAAAGAAAAGATACGCTCAAAATTTTCATCAATTCGAAGGATAGCGAGCACACTTGGACGATTATTACGACTATAAAATGGCACAAGCGCACGAAAAATTGCAATTGGAGAACGATTATTTTGATAACAAAACAGAATAATTTGTAAATGTTGTTCTTGCGTATATCTCACCATGATGAAATTGTAAACATTATTAAATACAATGAAACAAAAAATGACAGATCATGACATATTACAAATCGCCGAAACGTCACTTAAAAATCATATCATTCCTATTGAAAACCCCTATAGATTGTCCATAATATAACATTAGACCTTCACGGCACCTCACAAATAAAAATCCAATCACAGCTCCTTGCTGTGATGCTCCGTGCGTCAAATCACTGTTTTTTGCTGGCTAATTAACGCCACTTCGCAGTTTCGCTATTGTAACGCCCGATGTGTCTTGCTGGAACCAAAGGTTGTCCAAACCAACATCTTCAAGAAATGGCCACAAAAAAGATGTTAACATGTAGCGGTAAATAATTCCGTTGACCGTAATAACGCAATGGCTTCTCCACATATCCTTGTGGATTTTCCGATCCCCAAATGCAACAATTTTGTTTGTTTACGAACCAGCTGTGATGGAAATGCGCCTCGTCCAAAAAAGATGATTTTTTGAGCAAAATCGTTATCAATTTCGAGTTTTTCGCAGGCCCACACAGCGAATCTATATCATAGTGGATGGTCACGGGGCTTCAATTACTGGACCAGTTGAACTTTATAGGGCCGCAAACCAAGATCTTTACGCAGAATTCGTTGCATGGAAGACCGGCTGTTGTTCATTTCCGATGCAAGATGACAAATTGATGTTCTCGGCCGTTTGCGCATATTTTCGGCTGAACGAACACGACCAGCACGAGTACTTTCGTCAACTAGAAATGAAATACAGAGTTTCTGTCAAAGAAAGAATGGCATTATGGTTGCCAGAGCCAAAATAACCGATATGTCAAAACTGAACCGGTCTGCTAACGTAAAATAAAGAGAAAAGAGAACAAAAGCTCAGCATTTCAAAAATTGATTATCACTTAGAAAACCTTCTTTTCGATTTATAATAATAAAATAAAATTTCCAATAATCGTTCTTTCTTGGAAAGAACGATTATTGGAAATTTCGAATTTTCAAATCCGGTTATATTTTGTCATCGAACCTGGATTATAGGTGAATGAGGCGAGGCGACTTATGGCTGCAATCTGAACACTGATCTACTCACAATTATATTATTAAAGCAAAATAACCGAAACATACAGAATCCGTGACAATAAATTTTATCCGTTCAAAAACAGTAAGGCTAACTAACCATCAGGGATTTTTGCAAAAATATTGAAAATATTTTATGGTGAAAATTCCGGCTAAAAATGATTATAGGTCATGAAAATGCCATATTGAGTAAGAAATTAGCGGTTTGGTTGCATTTGGAAAGAACGGTTATTTGAAATTTCGAATTTTCAAATCCGGTTATATTATGCCATCGAACCTGGATTACAGAAACACGAGGAGCTCCGACATGCTTCGACTACACCAAAGAACAGCATTAGATTCAGCTCAGTGTACATCACCTTTAGTAAGGTAGGTGATACTGCATAATACTGCTTCTTAACATGTTTTGCTGTACCGACATCTATTAGGAGGTTGAAAAAATTCTCGCGGTTTTTTTTAAATTAAAGATTTATTATAAACAATACATAATTATTCAAAGTATTGCCCATCGCATGCTACTACCTTTTCCCATCTTTTTGGTACCATTTGGATTCCACGTCGATAAAACGCTTCATCTTTTGAGGCTATTCAACAGTCAACCCAATTTTTTACGAAAACGAATACGGCGGGTGGGGCATGACTTCCCATTTTAGCGTTTCTAAGTAAGATTTTACTTATAGTTTTTCAACATGCGGTCGAGCATTGTCATGTTGTAGAATAACTTTGTCGTGTCTTTTTGCGTAAAGTGGGCGTTTTTTATTCAAGGCTTTAGTCAGATGTATTAGCTGTTCTTTGTAGTGATCTGCCTTAAGAGTCTCATTTGGTTTTGGCAACTCTCATGTAAAGAAACCTTTCGTAATCACATACTAACGATATACACAAATTTTAAACTTGGGAACTTGAGAGTAAAATGTAAACCTAATCGGTCCAATAATAAATACAGAATTAAATTTAATATTTAAATAAATTATTATAATTTAATTAAAACCAAGTTTTGTATTTTTATTGAAGAAATTTAGTAAAATCTTTAAAAACAGCTTTCTTTCAAGTTCAGTGACCTAAATTAGGTGGGCACAAAATTTTAATAATTCGGTTAAGTGACATATGCCTGTACTCCATTTCTTCGTATCACTTCATGCGATGTGCTATGGTGTTTCTTGATTGCTAGATTGTAATATCAACATTTGTTGAATAATTTTGTATAAAAGTCACAGTGAATATTTTTTTATATACTCGTATCTACGAGTATAAGGTGGCTGTCTAAGTTTGAAAATAATTCTAATTAGTTATCTCAACAAAATTTTAAGTTGTAGAAATAGTCGCTTGAAGTTTAACACTTATTTTGTAGTTTTCGATTTAACAATCTACTAACCAAGAAAATGGGCGGTCACGTCGCATGAAGTGATGCGACTACGTAAATAGGAGTTTAAATGTGATGAGTAAGACATCTACATTCACTCAAACGCGCGTGTCTAAATATTAATACCAATTTTTCAAAATAGTATTTATATAGATGGAAAACTATTTGCCCACAATTTACAATATGAAAATAATATTATTCTTGGAATTTATTCAGCACAAGGTTCCAATAAAAAATATTTGCACAGTTCGTAATAAATTTAACAAAAGTGACTAATTTAATCCAAATTTATTCTAATTCAAATAAAATTGACAAAAAAACAAAATTTGTAATTTTTTCTCGAATTTTCTGAATTTACCTACCAGCTTGTGTAAATAGCAATTTCAGTATATAAAGGCCGTGAATAAATTTATTCAGTTCATAGTAAGTTTAAAGTTTGAAAGTACACCAAATAGATCTAAATTAAAATGAAATACATAGCTTTGTTCGTTGTTATCTTGGCCATCGCCGCTGTAAGTATATCAGAAAAAATATAAAATAAAATTTATTTAATCTGGCTTAAATTTTTATCGTAGACCTTTGTTGCTGCAGACGATCAAGAAATTACCGCTACTTGCATAATTGTATAGCATAATTGTAACATCATAATTTGAAAAAAAAAAAATTTAAAAAGAAATTTTTAATAAATATGTTTTAAATAGACTTAGACGAGTTTATACTAAATATATAATGAAACCTAAAATAATTTCGCAATATGAAACGAGTTCATCCCTTGGTAGTCGATCCTACTCGAAATGTTTTAATTTTAACCGCGTTATCCCTGAAGGACCTGCGTTCCAATTGTTGGATAAAAGTCAATTTTAATTAAATATTTCGCAAAATTTAATTATTTTTAAAAAAACTTTCTAGGAGACTGGTCGAAAAATCTGATCCGGTTGTTGTTGGTATGCGGGATTATTTTGCATTTTATTTTTTTTGTTTTAGTAAATTCTATTCAACAAAGGAAAAACTAAAGTAGCCATTGCACTTCAAAAATGACGGAAGTATGTTAAAGAACTCAGCTGTAAGTTGTTCTTTTTCATAATTAAAAACAAATTTATTAAAGAAATAATGATACGGTTAAAGTGCAAAATTGTTAAAAAGCGAAAAAATTAAAAACAAGTGTTTTACTGCTCTGCGAGATCTATGAAATAGAAGCCTTATTTTCCCAAATAGGTTTACACTTCACCCGATGGAAAATTTTTGATGGTATTGTTTTAAATTGCGTGAAATAGGAAAGGTAATCGACTTCAATATATCTCAATACCACGCGGGTAAAACCCTAACCATGGCGCTTATCCCGTGACGTTTCATTGAAAACTAACAACCATATGTCTTAACGTTAACATTGAAAACCTGGAATCGGCCTCGATGATAAAGTGTAAGTCTGGCTTGTGTAAGTTAACATTTTTGTATGTATTGTAGTAGTTTGTTTTTTAGAAATGTTACTCGTATCAAATTATTTTACTTTTAAATTACTAACTCGCAATGAACTGGTCCCAGCTTATTTAAATAATTAAATATTAAATTTCCTCTCGATAATTAATGCTAATAATTTACAAAAATGTACCAATTTGTAATTTACAATAATCTAATGGTGGTGGAATGCTACCGCAAAGCCTTGGCTGTTATGTGAAAATTTCACTTAAAATTTGATTAACCACTATTCGATATATAGTACGGCCAACTAAAAAAACTTCCACTGTGACGTGTGAGACTTCCCACTGGAAAATGCTTTGGAACACTGGTAAGCGCAAAATATGCAAAATATGAATTTTAATCCCAATCAGTTAAGAAAAATATTACAAAAATGAAAGAACCACAATTAAATGTCCTCTACAAATCCAATGCAAAAATTTGAATCCTTGCAATTAATTTAATTAAAAAGCGTTTGTATGAGCGACTAACGTTGTTGATTGGTTAAGACGAACTAAATGAAAATGAATGGCAAACTGAATGAAAACGAATTTTTATTGAAATTTCCTTTAGCTTTATGCCCGGTTTACATGAGAAAATTGTTTTCTTCTACAAATTTTTGCAGGTAAATAAGAAAGAATCCGCTATATAAAAATATTCAATATGCCAGAAAGAAATAAACATATATAGTAATGGCGTATTTTTTTTTTTATAGGATCATTATTAATTTATTTTTAATGAATTAAAAAACGAAATTTACATTTTTATCTATGGCGTCTGTTTTCATAATGAATCCCCAACATTCATAAATACGAAATAATTTTTTTTCTTGTTAATTTTAAAAATATTGCCATAAAAATACTCGGATCGAATATATTTTATGGCAACATTTTCATTTTTATGGTGATTTTTGCTCAAAAATTCTTCTGCAAAATTTTGTTGGGATATATTGCTTTTCTTGTCTCTCATGTGCAAAAAGTCAATGTTATATCTTATTCACTTTGCAGAAGAAAAATGTTGGTCGTATGTAGACCGGGCATTAGTTGTATTCGTCCAATCGCTTTTTTGTTCCCGTTTTGTTTTTGTCTGTGCATTTTTGTAAACGTGTTGTTTATCAAGAACTGCGGTAAACAATATGGTCGGCGATTTGAAAATGAGCCGCGTTTTAGGGTTTTACCCTTTACATGTGGTAAAACGACCGGGTAGCTATTTAGAGTTATACCACTAATTTGTTTGGGGTCAAAAATTTGTATTTTTGATCGCCACACGGCTTTTGTTACCTTCTCGCGTCGCACTGGAACCACACCTTATATGTCCATGCCATCTAGTTTAAGCTAAAAGTTAAACAAATGCCCAAGGTCATAACTATAACAATATTCTGTTTACAAACTTCCATCATACTTCTATATATTTTGAATAGATATGATGTGGTTTGTTAAATATTCTTCAAATAATTCAATTTTTAAATTCCTTAAAACGAAATAAAGTCTATTTGAAAATTTGATTGAGACCTCCGGGTAAACTTCTTATTTCACTAGAAATTGATTTACGTGTGATTCATAATAAGGGCAAAGTACATACATTAAAAATTGAAATTTTAGGGATTAAGCATTAATTTTTACCATATATCTAAAAATTAAATATTACACGAATACGAGTACAAACATATAAATAAGAGATTAAAATTCTTAAATGAACAATGATGCATAATCAATAAAGGATTATAGTGTATTTTAAAAGAAACTTTATATGTTTATGCTAAGTAATCAAGATAACTTGATGAAACATAAAAATCGCAACATATATAATTGATCCTTATATTAAAACTGTATAAATCGAAAAGGTTTTATGTACAAGTACTTACATGTGTATTTTATAGAAAACATGCGACAAAATACACGTCATAGATCTGTTTTCGTAATAACGTACATCTTACGTAGATGTATATACCAGCTTCTTGTTGATAACTCAAAACATAATACATAAGTTTGTTTGTTTATAATAATGTTGAACTATATACTCGTACACGGATATAATCCACTTAAAAGTTTTAATATCATCTTTATGCTACACTCGTCTATCCATAAATAATTACACAACTACTTATTATATGTTTATAAAATTTATTATTATATTAATATAAATCTTATAAATTTATTATCATGAATTAATTATGATGGAGAAAAATAATAAAAACAAAAGAACTGTTTAATTATGTTTACGTCTTAAAACTTAAGTAGTTTTTCTTATGCTATACATGTACATGTTATTATCTTAAAAGAACAAGTTATTTTTTCTTGCAAAAATTGACTTGACGTTTATTAGAAGGATTTATTATATACAGTTTTGCTCAAAACTATCAAATCATACTCTTAATCACATATAGATACATGAATGAAGTTTGTTATTAGCATAGCATAGCAATTGCTACACTTTCGGTGTAACACATTAAACTTTTGTGTAACACTTACCAAAAAAAATTAAAGGTCACATCACTTGGATCGAAACCTTAAATTGTCCTTAACCCATTAGTGCCTAGCGTTGTAAGTCTCAACTTACACTAAAATGCAAATTTTGCATTTATCGTACCATGTACACGTATATTCATTTTCTGAAGTTTGTTGCAATTGATGTAACAGACAAGTATACCCTAAAAATATTATTTGAGAGCACAAAAGTAAAAGAGTAATAAATTGAGCAAATTACTGTCATTTGAATACAGCGGTCAAAATGAATAGGAAGTGGTAAGTTCATTTTTTAATCATTTTTAATTTATTATATGCAAATCGGGATTTTTTCATTTTTGATTCGTGAAATTTAATAAATATTTTTGTGAAATAATTAATTTTTTATAATTATATTAGCTGGAATGAGCCTATGGTTAATGAAAAAAAAATTTAATTTTCTTATGCCGACGTTTCGAACAAAGTTCTTGTTCGTCTTCAGGGCGATATATTTCTATAATTTTTAACAAAAAAAATATAAAATTTACAAAATATGATTTAAAATTAGTCAACAAAAAAAAAACTTACAGAAATTGTTTATATATAAATTAATTAGAAAATTTGTATACAAAAGCACAACAAAAAACAAAATTGAAAATGACTGTTTATAAACAAAAAGCCAGTAGAAACAATATTTTAAATATACAAAAGCAGTATTGATATAATTAAGGCAAAAAAACGTAGAAAATGTATGTATAAAATGCGTATAAAAATTAACAACACGTATATGCAAACCATAAAATGTAAATGTATACAAAAACGTAAATATAGGTAAAAAGATGTAGTAGATAATTTAAAACAAAAAAAAAAACCAAAAAACATAAAAAGATACAGATTTATAAAAAAATAAATTCGTTAAAATAACATCAACGTCAAAATTATAAAAAATGATTGTACGTGTTTTGTAGATAAGTGCAATCAGATTGCCTGTTGATGTTATTTGCTGTACCCTTTATATGCAACATTTCCAAGACACGCCTAATAGAAGAATTAGATTCATTCTCTAAAATTTGAACATTGTCGAGAAACACATCATGGTTAATTTCAAACAAATGAACCGATAAAGCACTAGTACTTTCGCGATTAACTTTTTTAAGTTTAAGTTTTTCGCATCTATTTTATGTTGTTTAAATCTACTACTCACCAATTGTGTAGTTTGCCCAATGTACATTTTGTCACATTCACAAGTTACTTTATAAACAACGTTTCTTTTGTCACTTAATGCTGTTTTGCCTTTTAAAGGTGAAAAAATAGAAGTTCCAAGATTCATAAATCATTTACCAACAATTTTGAAATTAAATTTATCTAAACAATAACTGATATTTTCAAAAAGTGATTTAACATAAGGAATTGAAATATATTTTTTGGTTGTATTATTTAATGGAGGTAGATTTTCGTCAGATTGGCCAAAATTTATTTGTGAATTTAAATAAACAGAATTTATTATAGGTTTAATGAATGAATTTGGATAATTATTTTTAATAAGAACATTTTTTAAAAGTCTAAAATTGTCAAAATGAAAAATAGGGTCAGACAGTTGTATAATTTTCTGAGATAATAATTTAACTGTATTTCGTTTATATGCCAAAGGAAGATGCGAATCAAAATTTAGATATCTGCCTGACCAAGTTTTTTTATGATACCAATCTGTCGAAAGAGAACCATCACTGTTATGTATTACAAGTAAATCTAAAAAAGGTAAACTATTATTAGATTCCAATTCCATTGTAAATTTAATTTTGTCATTAAATGAATTAAATGCATCAAAAAAATTGTTAATTTTTATGGTTTGCATATACGTGTTGTTAATTTTTATACGCATTTTATACATACATTTTCTACGTTTTTTTGCCTTAATTATATCAATACTGCTTTTGCATATTTAAAATATTGTTTCTACTGGCTTTTTGTTTATAAACAGTCATTTTCAATTTTCTTTTTTGTTGTGCTTTTGTATACAAATTTTCTAAATATAAACAATTTCTGTAAGTTTTTTTTTTGTTGACTAATTTTAAATCATATTTTGTAGATTTTATATTTTTTTTGTTAAAAATTATAGAAATATATCGCCCTGAAGACGAACAAGAACTTTGTTCGAAACGTCGGCATAAGAAAATAAATTTTTTTTTCATTAACCATAGGCTCATTCCAGCTAATATAATTATAAAAAATATATTTACAGCCTAATATATATATAATATTAAATAATTAATTACAGAACAATAAAAGTGATTAAGTATATTATACAGCTAATTTTTGTTATGTTGTAAGTTATGACTGACGATGGGAAGAACCAAATACGAAATATTAAATTTCATTTGACGTCGTTTTCTCCCATAGTGTAATTTTAAACTAACAGAATCATCATAAACAGAAAAATTATGACTTTTCGTTAATGGAATATTTTATAATTTTAAATTATTATTAATTTTATTAATTATATATATTATTAATTATATTTTTATTATTAATTGAATTACAAAAGTTTAATTTTTATGGGCATGTTGAAAAAAATTTGGAGGATATTTTAAATTATACGAAGAGGAAATGAAGCAAACCCAAATAGGAAACACCTAAAACTTTGAAATCGTATTGTTTACTGCCTCAATCGTTCAAACTGACACCGAAATTTGTGGAGGTGAATTGTGAAGTTGGAGGGAATAAACCTGTTGAGTTTGTGTCAATAGAAAATGTTTAAGAAAAACCAACGACTGCTTTACCTAGAAGGAGAAGGCCAAGGTCTTATGGGACGAAACAAGACTTAAAAAGAAATAATCCCAAATTTAACTTTAACAGACCGGTCATCGACTCACCCATTATGGAAAAAAATACCGGTGTGAAGTTTTAATCATTTATCAAAAGTGTATAGCTACACAAAAAATCATTTTTCAGAAGTGTACTTACATAATTTAATCAAAAGTGTAGTGATACATGGAAGAAAAGGTAGCAGGGTTGATTTTTTTTATTTAATCAAAAAAATCATTTTAAAAGGACTTTAAATTTTAAAATCATGATAAAAATATGTAAATCATCTAAAGGTATTTAAATATATTTTAATAAAAAATGTAAAGTTAAATTATATGTGTATGCGGTTAAAGGCTTTTATGATAAACCGTAGTTGTTAATAGGTATAGATGAAAAATATACGAGTAATTTGTGAACCCCACTAGCTTGTGTCTACTCTTATAGATTAATTTTGATAACCACCATATTAACGAAACCCTCGAAGAATTTCTCACCGATTTTAGAATACCGCTCCAAATGTAACTTTCAGTAACTTTCATGTTTGTGAACCGAGCTGTTAGGCACTCAAAAGAAAGCACTTTCATATATGTAAGACACTTTACGATTATAAGGATTTAAATTAATTAAACAATAAAAATCCTTCTATTATTTAAAAAAAATTAACGTTTAGGTTAGGTTTCAGTGGTTTGACACTTAGGCCATTTTTGGCCCATTATGATACCACGCATTCACGCCACATCATTAACCCATTCACCTACTCACACCACTACAGTATACCACCTGCATATTGCAAGCTCCATGTCAACCTGTACATTGACATGGTCGGTGGGTCGGCGCTGAATTCTGCACTAAATCAGAGGGTCTTAGTTGTGTTTATTAACATCACCGATTGTAGTCGATGATGAAAATTCGATTAGCATCTTGCCTCTGATGGGATTAGAACCCAGTACCTCCCGGTCCAAGTGCCGAAGCTTTTAACCACTTGTCCGGTCAAATTTAACGTTTACATTCACGTAACACTAAAATTTCGGCACGCAGCTGACGTGAAATGAAATTTTTAAAAATAACACAATCAAAAGCGAAAATGAAAATGTCGCTGCTAAATTTTATTTTGCGGTACAGCTAGAGAAATTTGTGTCTCTGTTTAACTCTGCGCATCTGCATGTATGATAGAAGTAAGCTAATTTTTTACGTTCCATAATTATTTGTATTTATTGTTGCACTGGATATCGAGTGTTTTAAAATATGGTGAATGACAATTTTGGTATATTCGTATATTAAATAAAATAATAAATATTAATTCATTAAAATTATTAATTTGGTGAAACAGCCAACGTAATATGGACGCAATTAGTTCAAAAGCAGAGCTTAAAGTTTAATACAAAATAAATATTTATGGTATAGAATTACTAAACTTTAAAACTAAAATAAAATCTATATAGACCCGCCCCACTGCTTTTCGAATGGATGGCAATCATCATTAGTTTAAAAAATTTACAAAAAAACTTTCTGTTTGGTTTTCCAATTTTCTTGCCAGATTTTATCGGGAGAAAAGGATGACAAACTTTAAATGTTTCAAAACTTATACATTTCGAAATCATTTCCCCGTGAAAAACTACAAGAACATTATATTATGCAAACGATAAGAAACTAAAAAAGAAACAAAACTACAATAAAGAAAATGCCAACATCAAAAAGTTGCGCATCTTTAATTACCTTAAATGTTCACAATATAATATTTATGTAGGAAAAAGGTAATTTATGTATATTGTACATCCATAGTTAGATGAATATTTAAAATATTTGAATTTTGCATTAATATTTGTAGTTGTTATACATTTCCCCTTTAGAGCACAAATTTGCATACTCAAATAGCTACAACATGCTTCGATCCAGATTTTTATCGATATTGTTTTTTTGTTGCTTCCTAATAATTTCAAAATTGAAAACCTATATATAAAAAAAGGTAGATATACGTGTTCGTCTGTGCTCAAAACATTCATGTACGTCGTTGTTATCATTTTAATTAAATTTAAATCTAAATTAGAAAACTATTTTTTGTGATTTGCTGCTACTATTTGTGATTTTTGTGCTTTTTGAATAATTAATTTATGTGCACGGCCGGATCGAGCAGCAACCCATATATCAAATGAACGTATTGCATATTACAAATATTGATTAGAAAATGTACCATCTCGCAATATAAAATAGGAAGTGCCTAGTACAGATATTTTTTAAATGATGTATTTTGGTATAGGGTTTGAAAATTTTTGTGTCATATTCTTAGCTTTACAGACGCATATCACCTCTCCTTGGATTCAAAAATTAGGTGGACGTTTTAGCATCGATTCAGTGAATGGGTCTCTTAAAGGAACATTTATTTCCGCTTATGCAAAATGTCTAACCTATTATCTAACCGTTCACTGATTTGACTTAGCCGATTTGACCTTAAGGATTTAAGGATATATGTTTTTGGCTCCATTTCTTGTACTAACGATATCGTTATATATTATCGTTTCGTCATGCGAACATTCTTCTCGATTCTGACACGCAGTCACAGACGTATTTTCTGTCTTTTCAGCAAGTAGTTCAGTAAGATTTCAAGGTAAAATGAATCTTACTATTTTCCAATCTTTCCCATTTTTCTATGCGCCTTTCAAAAAATTCAATCTCGCATCCAATGTTGCACACTTTACTTATATCAATGCTTTACCGACTGATGTTGTCCGTGCGCATGACCTTATGTGTTACTAAATACGAAATTATATTTCTTGTTGTTTCTCGCTCCTATATTTACTTTCAAGCTCGTGTATTTTAGGCCCGGCTTTGTGAGACATCTCAGAGTGTGGAACGTCCCCACGTTTGTTACGACTCATTAGTCATAACATTTAGTTTCTTTCCCGATGTTTTGTTTTAATGTACTATTGATCATTGTGACATTGCCATCTGTGTATGAGTAGCAATACTATGGATTGGTTCGATAGGAATTTATCGAGCTGTTTTATGTGTTATATCAGTTTGACAACCCTGTAGCATGGCCAGCTATTGTTTTTTGGGCAAGAACAATGTGTGCCCTTGTGCGTGTGTACTGGCAGTTAAGATCTTTTTTCTGTGTTTCTTGTTTTGTATTTTTAGTGCGTCATGTGCGTTCTCTTTTTGCACCACGCATCAACTGCATGTGCGAGAACGGGACACGTATAGAAAAAGAAATATTTTTTTGCATTTTTGGTTATTTGGTGCGAGAATTTTTTTTTTGGTTTTTTTACTCTTGCGTTGGTTTATATAAGAACAGTCTGGTTTTGAATTTGTTTTTGTACGGTCAAATGCTAATTTTGAATTATTATGTTAAAAATCACAAAATGGCCGCTTTTTCTTTGAAAAAAAATCAAAGATTATTTTTTTAGAATTTAAATTTGTTTTTTTTTTTTTTTTTGATATAAAACGTGTTGATTAATGATAAACAGTTAAGTTATAATAATAAAATATCTAATTCAAGATTGTTAAAATTAAACTAAATTAAGACGAAATTTTATTTGAGGAGTGAGAAAACTGGCTTGTAACAATTAAATGCACAACCGTGTAAAATTTTCAGTTTTACTAGACAACAAAATAGTTGTGGTTTGGTGTTGGCCCAATTAGGTGCTGATAGTGGAATCTGGTGACATTAGTAAATATTTATTTAAAAATTGAAAAAGGGAAAACTAAATATTGGGCTTCGTTTTGTGGATACCCACGCTTTTAAAAAAGGGTAACCAAATCGAATTTTTACGTGGTAAAGTTACTCCAATCATAACAAACACGAGATGGAGTATCTGGGTGCCATAACATAAAAACAAAAAAAAAATTGTACGGTTGCATAATGGTTCGAAAATGTCTTTGGGGGTAACGGCGAAAGGAGCGCAACGCATACCGTATAGGCACCGCATTTTGTTTACGGGCTGCCACCCGAGGCTTGGCCCATATATCTCCACAGTAGACTGTGTATTTGTCACTCGGGGAGATCCGTTCGTCGCCGGATGGGCGCACTCGGTTATGTTTCTCAAGTTTTGCCGGACAAATTTTGGCGGAACATCCGGGTTTTTTTACGGTGTATAGGTCAGAGTCATGCAAGCTTCTAAATCCCCACGACCCAATACCTTGAGTATTAGCTGGCAAAATTGCCATGCGTGAGGCCGCTGCATGACTAAGTTGGAATCTACGGGTCGGCTGAGGCCGTCTCTAACATGTTTAACAAAACAAAGAGGGCTGTAATTCAATCGGTTAAGAAATGGTTTCGGTTCATTTAAATTTACAATTTTCTAGAGGCATGTCCATAAATGATTAACATTTTTATCATTAATCTGAGTTCCATCCTTTTCGATTGAGATGACGTAGTGGACATATTGAGGAACAAGGCTCAACATAGCGGCTAAACCGGAACACCTCTCTACAAATATCCCAAAAATATTATTCATTGCAATCATTTTCTAAAATCTTGAGCTGTTTTTTTTCCTTAAATATAGACCTTATAACACAGTTAATACATTCGATTCGAATCGAGTGGTAAGTCGAAAACTTAGCTCACCAGTTTTTACTAAAAGTCGTACCTAAAGGAATTTTCTAAAAATTAGAACTAATCACAATTCATTCCAGGAGCTAGAAACCCTGATCACCTTAATTTTGATTTAAATTATTCGAGCCTAAAAAACATAGAAGAAGGTCCGAGACCCAACCGATGGACCTCCTTAACGAATTTCCCGAAATTAGAACACATCGAAATTAATTCCTGCATTTGATTCCATGGCATTCCTTTCACCAATTTTTTTGTAAATCGTGCTATAGTCGAAAAAAAAATAAGTAAAGAGCACCAGACGACACCAAAATCGTTTGATGCGGAACAAAATGTGAAAAGGGACCAAGGCCAAACATTAACCGTAACGCAACCAACATAGCATGGTGCAATATTTCGCAATATGATGAAGCTAACCGCCAGATATTTAATGAACGAAAAACAAAAGACACAATAAAACGCGAGATTTTTATAAAAAACTTGCGAGCCGAACAAATAAATAAAGGGTTCCGGGCTCCACCGGGCGACCCTTTGATACATTTTCTAGAAATTAACCCCCATCGAAATCGATTCCTGAAAATCACTTGGGACCCGGACCTTACCGAGTGACTCTATAAACCAATTCCAACAAATCAGAACCCATAGCAAGCATTTTCTGGTTCCCGGAAAACCCACCTTAGCAATTTTCAACATAGTCGGTAGAGCTGATTAAAAATATAAGAAAAAGGAACCCGGGCCCCATCAGAGGACTCCCAAAATAAATTTTCCTGAAACCGAGACCCACCGCAATCAATTTCTGATACTCCAAAACCCAATAATGGTTTTTATGTTACATTTTTCAAGTTATCAGTTAATAAATTTATTCTTAAATTAGGATGAAATTAGATAAGGAAGAAAAATCACCTAGCACTACACAGGGAAATGTATTTGGAACAGGGAAATATAACAAGTCATATGTTCATTTAAATTTGCAACATTTAATAGAATAAATGAAAAAAATAGAATAACCTACCTTATGTTAGATACATACAAATGAGTTCCATAATTTATGCTTGTCTGAATACAGCAAATAGTTCTTTAGCAAAAAAAAAAAACAATGTTGCAACGTTATCGGTAACTAAAATAATTGTTTAAAACAATGATATGAATTATTGAAATAAAAGCTCGATCTGTTAAAATTGTTACACCTCAACTATGTAACTTTTTTTAGGGTTTCATTTTGCTCCAGATATGTATAAGCGCTGTCACAATGGATTAATTTATTTTACATTTTCAATTTATGTTGGAACAATGAGAAAATACTAGGGAGATGGACAAAAAATTCCATTCATATTATAACTCTTTGTGTATGTAGTAGTAGTAGTAGTAGTAGTACGTGCCGTACAACTTTATATTTTATTTGTTCAGTTTTTGGAGGGTCGGGGGAGGAATTGTTAATTATATCCAGAAAAATATTCTGTTGTGTTGCAACAACTATGCACCACACATATACAGTGGATACAAAATATACATAAATCAAATAGCAACCGAAAATATAAAACATAAAAAAAAATTGTTGGAATTAAAATGTGAAAGTTAATAAATTTATGAATTCATAACATATACATAAATTTATGTTGTGGAAGAATTAGAGTTTTCTAGGCAATAAAATTATGTGCCATGCAATTTTAAGCTGGGATATATGTGACGATATTTTATATGTGAATTACATTACATTGTTTCACCAGATTTTTTAGTTGCATATATACATACATATGTATATGTATATGGGTGGATAGGATTAATTTCTAAAAATGCTAATAAATTTCCAAAACTGTCATAATGAACTTAAAAAGTTTTTCTTGTTACGATTTAAAGCTTTCACATTTTAGTTCAAATGTATTAAAGATACGGATGAGCGGTATACAGATTGAGAAGGATTTAAATTTTTTTTTTTTTTTTGGGAAAATTATTGTTTGTTTTCAAGTTTTTGATATAAATGCTGATCTCAGAAAACTTTTATGTGGCCAATCCCACTTTGAAACAAGATATGCCTAGACGATATTAAATTTACACTTTTCGGTGGATGCCTAAAAATTCTGTTACTTTTATATCATTTTTGGACAGAAACCCTTAATAAATACAGCACAGACGATACATAATTTAATTGAGTTAAATTTTTCATTTTTAAATATTTTTCTTAAGAATATTTTATTTCAATTTTTGAATAATAATCAAATTAAAATTAGAAATAAAAAGTTCATTTTTGTTCAAATATTTGCCGATTAAAATTATCTTATTGTGAGAGAAAATTTATATAGATTCTGGAAATTATATAAGACAAATATTGTTTTGTAAGTGAGTCTTAGTGTATATTGGTTTTATGATAAAACAATTTCATTTATCAATTAATTCGGATGAATTAGTTGATCGATATGTGCCTGTAGGTTTTTATATGAATTCGTAAATAAGAGTTAATTGATTTTAGTTTATCGTAATTTAGTTTGTAAGATTTTAATGGGTAGTTGGATTTTTGTAAGGATGAATTTTGAGTCGTTTAATAATAACTTAATACGTCATTATTTTTAAATATTATTGTGTTTCACTTGACAGTATTGATTGGTTTTGCAATGAAATATACAAATTCTGGTATTTTTTACAAACATAAAAATTGGAGGGTGTATTCGTACATTTTGGCGAACGCTCGATTTTTTGTACCATAAATGTACGAAAATTTTAGGATGCTTATCATTTGATTCTCATGAAGCTACGATATCAAAGTTCAATACAACATTTTCATATCGACTTCCATATTTTTTATATCGCTTCATTTTTTATTTGTTTTCTTTACCTATAGGGAAAATAAACTGTCAAATAAGCATCTTGTAATCAGTCGATTCCAACAAAAATAAATTTGTAATGTGTTTGCGCGTGTATGTTTCGCTATCTCTAACAAATAAAAAAAAAATATTTTTTTAGTCCATAATCGTCTGTTCGTGTAACTATCAGAAAATCAACAGAAACTACAATGAACAACTATACTACAATGTACAACTACAATGAACAACTAATAAACGAACACTTAAAGAAACTTTGCAAATTCATTCTCGGAAAGTTTATTTTTTGAGCAAATCTAAGTTTCGAGTCGCCCTTTATGCGTTTTTGAGCTCAACATAAGTGTACCAGAAAACTACATATGTGATAGTATTAGTGATAGTATTCATCGTATTGACAGTATTGATAGTATTGACAGTATTAATAGTATTGATAATATTGATAGTACTGATGGTATTGATAGTATTGATAGGGCTGATGGTATTGATAGTACTGATAGTATTGCTAGTAATGATAATATTAATAGTATTGATAGTAACGATGGTATTGATAGTATTGATAATATTGATAGAATTGATAGTATTGATAGAATTGATAGTATTGACAGTATTGATAAGATTAATAATATTGATAGTACTGATTGTATTGATAGTATTTATATTATTGATAATATTGATAGTATTGATAATATTTATGTATTATTTTGTTTAAAAATTTACCTGCATCAACTGCTAGAAATTGAAAAGGATAAAAATTGTTAGAAAGCCATTTACTTATATCACTTACGACAATAAGTATGTGTTGTTAATGGTAGTAGTATAAAATTTAATTTAATCTCCCTTCAACAAATTTCTCGACAAATGAAAATAAAACATATCGCATATTGAATTAAATATACGCGATGGCGGAAAATCGCTTCCGAAAACCGAAGTTTGTTGATGAGTGGTTTATATATATAGAAATTTGCCGCATCGGCATGTACGACGTTGGAGAGCATTGAGATTTAACAGGTATGAGGTTTTTGTAATTGAGAAAAAATATCTCTAAAACTGTTAAATTTCTGATATACATATTACAGCGATCCTCATAAGGTGAAAGCATAAAATCGCCGGTCGACTAGATCGTAGACATCGTAGTGCCTACTAAACAAATCGTTGTTACGCTTTTCAATATAATCTTTACAAATTCATTTTATGAAGCCTAACATATTTGACACCTTTGGCACAATAGTGTTTATATGCATTTTAAACAGCGCATCCGTCGAAAAGTCTGCCTTCTCTCAGATCAGATATAATGTTACGACTGTGTTGTCGTTAACAAGACAACAATTCATTTTATTGATTACACCCCCACCTTTGGTAAATTTTTTGTGTTTTTATTCCCCTCGGTTGGTTTGCGTCCGGGTTCGTTTGCGTCCGGGGGTAGATTTGACGTCCATACGCGGTTAATGGTGGATGGATTCCTGTGTGTCTTTTTGGTTTTGTTGGTGCAACTGAACGAAAATGGGAGAGAGCGAGACCAATGCGCATCGAGTTTGTGTAAAGCAAAACATTCCATAAGAATGTTTTTCTTATATGCCTCTCGTTTACATCAATGCGAATTGATGTAAACGAGAAACAGAGAAGAAAGACAATTCGTCTGGAATATTTTGCGCGTTATTCGGCGTGAGATTTTTTTTGGAAAAGAATTAGTCTTGCTTGGAATTTCAAAAATTATAGATTCGAGTTTTAGATTTTTATAGTTAAGTTTGGTTTGTCGAAAAAAAAAATCTGGTTTTATATTTGGGAAAATAAAGATTAATTTGGAATGAAGTGGTTGGTTAAAAACTCGAACAATTCAACCATTTTTGTTAATTGAGAAAATAAAAATATTGAAAATTGTTAAGATTAAGTTGTTAATTAACCCTAAAAATCATAATGTGGTAAATTTTTAAAGATTTTGTTTATTTAATAAATATAAATAAATCGGAAAACTATAAGTTCGTTTTGAATTAGTGTATCATATCCGACGATTCGTCTGAGTGATTTTCTCAATAGTGGTGTAGCAAAATACGAAATTCTTTTACACATACCACGAACCCTATATACTGGTACCGCACACACTATTTTACGTTGGTCACAACGTACGAGTGGCCCATCGGGGCATTGTAATATACCGGCAGGCGGGCCACAACGTTGGATTGTTTTTATTTTCAGAGGCGGAAGACGCCCCCCACACAGCACGGCTAAACTACCGCATTTTCGGTCAACGGTGAGATTACATAGCACAACCTTACAAGGTGCCTCTCGAGGTCAAAAGGTGGTCTAGCGCGGCCTTCACATTATAACGGAAAAAGGTTCCGCAACGATACGAGTGGCCAACCGGTACCTCGTCCTGTAATTGGTATCGGTGAAAGGCACCGCAACGAGCAGGTGACCATCCGGTCATTTGCCTATTTGGTTATCGGTGAAAGACACCGCAACGAGCAGGTGGCCATTCGGTCATTTGCCTATATTGGTTATCGGTGAAAGGCACCGCAACGAGCAGGTGACCATCCGGTCATTTGCCTATATTGGTTATCGGTGAAAGGCAACGCAACGTTCAATTTATTTTGGCGGCCAGTCGAGGCCAAAATATTCAACGGCACCAAAGCCGCAACGGTCTAGGTGGGGGCAAGGTCACCTGTGGCATGACGGCCGCGCAAGGCCGTAACCGTTGATTTTGTAACTAATTAAGGTACATTTATTTTATTTCAATTTTTTTTTATTTTTAAATTTTTATTATTCTTTTCTTAAATTCTTTTTAAAAATTATAATTTGTAATCGAGCGCCGGATAACGGTCGCGCGCTCGGTGCACATTGCCTTCTCGTCTCTCTCTCCGTCGTTTCTCTCTCGCTCGCTTCTCTCTCTCGTTCTCTCCCTTCCTTGCTGTTTTTCCTCGTGGGAAGTTGGGTTTCTTTATTTTTTGTGTTTGATTAAATAAAAATAAGAAAATGAATTTTTAATTTTTCCGGGTTGGGTATGATTTTTAATTTTTCCGGGTTGGGAATTCCATCCTGTGTCGGCGTAGGGTAAGCGGTCCCTTGGTGCCCGCATCCGGATTCGAAACCGGTGTTTACCACCGTGTGAGTTCGGGCGGATGTGCGCACCAAGGCACCTCTCTACCGTTATGATTTTTTTTTTAAATTTTCGGCTGTTCGTTCCTCAGGTTCCGGCCGACGAATTTCGGCGGAACTCGGGCATTATTATTATTTGCGGTTTTTTTTCTTTTTATAAATTTCTGTATAATCATGGTGTAAGTCAGGAGCCATGCATGCCTCAAACCCCACGACCCTTCGCACTTCTCGCTGAGAACGTACCCGGCAAAATATCACCGTGGAGGCCTCTGCATGCGCTTAGTGAAATCTGCAGGTTGGCAGTAGCCAGCCTGTAACAATAAATTAAACTTTGTCACTTCTAGAAACGATGTTGTTGCAACATAGTGGATGGGATACAGTAAAAAGTCAGGTTTGTACAATTACTCAGGTTAAAGTGCAGTCCATTGTCAGTTGATAATTTACAAAATCTATCTACATAATCTTAAAGCTTGATACGTGATAATTCTATGTGAATGGTGGCAGCTTGCACAGTGTGGAAGAGTAGTGAACAGATAAAATGAGCAGGTAAAGTGTGTTGAAACAGTGAAACTAGCTAGTGAACTGTTGAAGTGGGATTTTGCAAATAGCAGCAAAAATGAGCTTACTAGAAAGAAGCTTCTACAAGTCAGAGAGGTTAAGGGAAATGTTGTTGAGTCGTGGGCTTTCAACCGAAGGAAATATGAAGGAGCTACTGTCGAGGCTGCATAATGTTAGATGAGAGGAGGAAGCTCGAGCATACTGGGGTGCTTTCGGAGATCGATCACGATCACTGTCACCGTCACCGGCATCAGAACCATCAGGTATGACGCTTGCTGAACCGAAGGATCAAAATTTTCAGTTTATCGAAAATCAGTTAAAAAGTGGCGAAATCGGATCAAAGTGTGTGCGTAACGATCCGGATGACCGTCTTTCGACAGCGCACCGGAACTGAAATTTGTCTCTACTCTCTTAGTAAGGGAATGAACGTGTGTTTTGGAGATAGATAAGCAGGAGGCCTAATTTACAGCACAGAGATACAGGAATTGGAAGTAGGTGGCATGAATTTTTACCACGTAAATGGATAGGAGAGGTACGTAAAGTGGGTCGGCGGACCCAAAATTGGTGATCTCATACCATGAAGAAAGTACAACAAAATGAAAACCGATGGAACGCCCGTGTTAAAGAGTCCGAATTAAAAGTCAAGAAAGAAGTTGAAGGTAAAATTAAACAAGTCGAGACCAGCTTTGGGACGTCCGTCTCAGAAGCAAAGAAAATATGTTCACAGATTGCACTGAAAGTTAGTTGCGGGCGTCACCCAAAATAGAAAGTTGTTACATTCAAGTCGCGAAAAGGTTAAGTCTGAGAAACAATACAGAAGCGGAAAGTTCATTCACTGAACCAATGTCGGAGCGAGGAGTCAACTAAGACGAAGTTGAAGTGATCGGGCGCTAGTGGAGCGAGCAATAATTAAATTGGTATACAGCATCCAGAGACACAAAGAATTACAGCAATCAAGTGTGTAGTCAAGAGACATCATAAGTCAAAGAAGATGCTTAAGCAACATGAAAACTGGCAAAAGGAACAAACACAGGGAATAAACATAAACACAGAGAATTCAAGAACCAAAGAAAACCAGAGGCACATGTTTGGTTCCAGTTTTGAGAGTGCAAGCCTGCTTAAAGAGAGTTTACGGTTAGAGGAAAGGAATTGGCTTACCAAATGGAGCAAAAATCCTTGTGAAGGGTAGATTCCAGTACGAATATTGAGAGTGAACAGAAGATTCCAGTACGAATATTGAGAGTGAGTCCGGCAGTTGAGTTAATCGCTAAAGAGAGAGTGATCCAGAAGATCGCAACGGAGAATCGTACAAATGTGGCACGCATTGGCGTTGAGAAGAAGGTGTGCTTAAATACGACGAGACAGAGGAAGGATCAGGGTCATTCGTGAGCAACGACGACCAATGGACAAAGATCGATCCGCAATAGAGAACAATAGCACGAAGGCCAGAAATAGATTAGAAGCGCAATACGTGGATGTGGAATGTGTGGAATGTTCGTGAAAACCGCTACCTGAAAGTGATTTACAATTAAAAGAATAATCTTGAACAGCGATAGACAAGCAATGGGTAAAAATTTGCTTGTACAATTTGAAACAGACAAACAGACAATAAAAAATTTTGAAGGGCCTTTAACCCAAAACACAGACAGACCATATTCCCTAATTTTTTCATAGAATATATTTAGGAGCAAGATCAGGTTTTCACTTTGCTGAATATTTCTTTTTAGTTTTAAAGCTCTTTACAATGAACATTGTTCCCAAAAATTTATCTGCGAGTTTTGTCCCTTTGATAACCAACTAAAACCAACCACCACTAAATAATCGAGTATAATGCCTCTTCCAAAGAGAATATTTCATTTGTGGCTTACATCGCGTCACTAACAGGAACGTCAAGTTAAATAACGAAGAGCAACTATGTTGAAAATGATTAAAGCAGTCGATATTCTTTACTTCACTGGTGCTACATCCGATGTGATTTGGCCGTCTCAGTGAGGTTTACATTATAATTTTTTTTTTTTTTAGTTTATTGGTTGATAAGTTATTGAGTCCCAACCATTTTCTAGGGCTGCTGGTAGAAACACACTTCTGCTGCCATTTTACAATTTTCTTTTATTTGCGGTCACCCAAGTTTCTACCTACTCAAGCAACGGTTGCGTGACGCAATGATGATAATGTAATTGGATATAGGGATATAGATATATGAATAATTTTCATCGAAAATACAAAACCGATGTTCACCTGAAAATAGTTGCAATTTCTCAGCATCTGTTACGACTCTTTTCGGGGTCATAACGTTACGCTTACTTGCGATTATTTTATTTTATATTTATTTCTAAAAATTTTGTTACCATTGAATAATTGATGCCTTTTACTGATGGCATTGCCGTCTGTTCTATGGTATTGGCACTAAGGTTTTGTTTGCTTGTGAATTGGCGTTTATATTCTGTTTCACTCAAATAATGTAATAGTGCGAGTGTAAATTATAATAATATCCAAATTAAGTAATGTAAAAAAAGCAAAAAGAAATTGAGATGAATTTTTATTTGTGGAGTGGGAAAACTCGCGCTCGTAACAGTTAAAATACACAGACGAGAAAAATTTTCAGTTTTGATAAAAAAGTTACTGTTTGGTGTTATCCCTTTTAAAAGCTCACAGTGGAATCCGGTGATATTACTGAATGTCTATTTAAAAATGCAAAACATAAATATTTGGAGTCGTTTTGTGGATACCAACGTTTTCTATAAAAGGATTTGCAAAAGAATTCACACGCGGCAAATTAATTCAAATCCAAGAATACGAGATAAATCATCGGATACTGGAATTTATTAACGGGTACCGCAATTTATTAACGGGTACCGCATTTTAGACAGGTTACCACGTTTCAACGAGTACCAAATATTTTATCGGGTTCCGCATTTCCGAAATTTACGTATTTACTTTAATTTTCAATAATTGTAATATGGTGTTATTGTGATTGTTCCGTGAAAGGAACCCGCCACATTACAGGAGGGCCAGAAGGTACCATTTTTTTTGGTCAGAAGGTACCATTTTTTTATTTTTATTTTTCCATTTTTAATTAACGTATATTTTTTCAAGTTTTATTCTTTAAATTTTTTTCTTATTTTCAAATTTTTTTCAATTTTTAAAATATATTTTGTAATCAAACCAGGGTGCACATTGGTTTCGCTTCACAGTTTATTCGAGTTCAGCGACGATTTTTAGCTTGATTTATATTTCTTTCGCTCCGGAATTTTTCAAATTTAACCCTTTTAGTTTGATTTGTTCTTTTTTTTGTTGCTGCCTTGAGTTGTTTATGAAATATTATTTTGCTAGCTTTGCTTTTTAATTTATTTCCAATATATCTGTCTTTATTAAAATATTCAGTAATTTTATTCACAAATACTAAAATATTCAGATCGTATAATAAATCTGTTTGGCCTACATTTCAATATTATTTTCGTCCGTTATTATCCAATATCAGTTTAATTATTCATTTTATTTCCCAAGATACCATACCAACAAACAAAAAAAATCCTTTCTTACACTGTGCCATTGTTTGAAATTTTTTAAAGAAGATGAACATTTTTGATATTCGTTTCCAACCATCTTAATTGGCAACAAAAAATATTTGCGCGAGACAAAAGGCACATAAAAGATTTCCATTGTCAGTTTGGTCTCGAAGAAAATACATATTGTTGTGAGTACCGGCATAAAGCCATAAAATGTCTTGTACTACGAAACAAAATAAAAATGTTATGGATAATTAGATGGCCATTAAAAATTTTCAATTTTGATTTATGTCACGGCATCTCGGTAATTAAACGTGAATTCGTCTAATGTAAGTGATTTTTTTTGGCAGATGACGAAATTGTTAAAAGCTCGCAAGGCAATTAATGTGCTGCACGTTATTGTTATTATTATTATTATTTTATTTAATTAATCGATCCACCACAAACCGATGTTCATGTTCGTTTAATTTATTTACGTGAAATACACAACAAGAACATGCAAAAAAAATCTTAACCACTCTCGATGTATTGTAAATTTGTATTTTGTACCCACGTTGTTTTCATTTATTCATTACGTATTCATGAGTATATATCACCGTATTAACCACACGGTATAAAAACCACATATGAAAACTTTTGAATCGAAAACCATATCTACAAAATACAACCTTTTTCGGATTCATGTATACCTAAAAAATTTCCCATGGGAAGCGTTTAGCCGAAATGAAAAATGTAAATTAGCTCGAAAATGTATCTGTATTATGTTTGTTTTAAATTTTTAGCTAATCAACGGTGGTGTATACATAACGAAGAAATAGTTGCAAATTGGTACATATTAAATTTGGGGTGGTGGTATGTGGTGTGCTGCCCCATATACAAATATTCATTATATAGTTTTAGCAAAACTTTCCAAAATATAAACAAAAATAAAATGCATACATCTAGTTTCTATCCAAAACGAAGTAAAAACTTTCAGCATTTAATAGTTTGTTGCTTACACAAAAAAAAATAAGTTAAAGTTGTTTTTTCAACTTAAAACTTTGGGAAACAATTTCAGGCAAAATGAAAAACTACTTGCTAAAAACTGCACTTTTGGTATATAAACAATTTCTAGAATAATTTTGGAATACATAAACTTAAAATTTTATTAAAATATTTTTTTTTTCGAAAACGAGGTCAAATTGTACATTCTTTGTTTTATTATTGTACAAATATTCGATATTTCAGTTATGAAAAATTCATTTATAGGGCAAAATAATAATTTTTAATAGAGTTTCTGAACTAAGTTGTAGGTTAATAGTATCCAGAAACAATTTTCTCTAAATACTCGTAAATCGTAAATTAATATTATTGAATATGAACTACAGTATAACCCGACTGTAAAATACTCAGATATTTGATCCTGAGTTAGACTTAAAATTTTGATTTTCATGTGATCCAGAAATTTGCTCTGGACTCATTTGGTATTGTCAATCTCCTTTTGCAATGGAATGATTTACAGTTCACTAGGTCGGATAGCGATCGAACGATCATTTGGATGATCAATTTTTCGCTTAACATTCTTAAATCAAAAGTAGAATCAAGACAAAAGTCTAGACAAAAGTAGAATCAAGAAAAATGTATGAAATTTTTACAATTCTTTTCTCTTTTGTTTCCACGCAAGCTATAGGAAAACGATAACCATGTGAAAACACGGTTCTCGGTACTTGTGCCGGATATGATGCAGATGTTTTAGCTCACTCTGCCTCCACATTGTGACCACCGGTAACAACCTGCCAACTGAAATTTGTTGCTTTTCTATTAGAGGGTGCTCTGGGCTCCAAATACTTAAAAAACCACTCTTCTCCAGTGTACGAATGACATTAGAACAACACGCGGAGTTGGGGTTTTCTCCAACCACTTCATGGTTCTTGCCAAATCTACTTTTCGATTACAAAAACATACAACTATTGCGATCAACGAATACCTTGGTGAAATAAGCTAAACTAAATACTTGACTTTGAGGATATCGTTAAAAATAAAATAGAAAGATAAAGATACAGATTTCCAACCTCGTAGCAGCACTATTCTCAATGAACTCGACAATGTTAATAGATACAACAAGGTTGTAGATGGAATTTCTTTGTGGATAATCCCAGAGAAGTGGAAACGGTTTTAATTCACCCGCTTCATCATAATAAGGCAAATCAGTTAAATTCCAATAACTTCTGTCCAATACCATTGTTAAACACGGATTATAAGTTTTCGCCAATGTTGTGGAATCAAAGCCATCAATACAAAGCAAGATTATTTCGAGCGAATACCAATGTGAATTTCTTCACTTTGATGAGGTTTGTCATGCAGAAATGTTATGAAAATAATGTGCCCGTTATAATCTGTTCACAGTCCATTTCGCACTGCTTGATGTTTTTTTGAATTATTGCTTTTCAAAAATCTCTGGACCAATCTCCGCTATTGATGTAGTATAGTTGTGTTTCAGAATTAAATTTGAAATGACATTCCACTAGATTCCTCAGAGAAAATGTGATTTATATTCCTAAGTATTCCTTGGAAATTGATGTAAACATGCAAATTGTTGATGACCCATTCAAATTCCGAGGTAAATATCGTGGATACATTTTCAAGGGCCTTTGAAATTACATCAGGATTAAGGAATAATAATCCTATCGCTCAAAACACATTTTAACCGATCTTTAGAAAACATCGTCCGTTAGTTCAAAAGAGCCCAACTTAGTTGTCTAAATTATAAATGAATCTATTAGCATACGCTGATGACATATGTGTTTTGTTCCGTTATAGTTCGATTCATTGAAAGAAGGTACCTCTCCCTTAGAATAAAATTATCAAATCGGCCTTTAAATCAATTGTGGTCTTAATTTAGGAAATATTATTCCTATTCGAATAGAAATGAAATTTGGCCCCAAGGTAACAGCCAAGCAATTTTTTTTATACTCTTATCGGTTGGTACAAAAATTTAATATAATCAAACGAAGCATGCGATTTACTGTTATGTCATAACAAACATTTTTGAAAATATAAAACTCGTTTTCGACATAAATATGTCTTATTTTTCAGATTAATTCAGCATCGGAGTTCATTTTTTGTATCGTTGATTTATGTCGTTTGGTTCTTTATGCGATAACAAAAAAAATAAAATTTACTTTATTGTTGACAATTTTAAAATCGATTTTTTTTGTCAAGACGCCAACCCATAAAATAATAATTTTCGAAAAAGTTGCTCTAGTGGTCAATAGGTTAACTTTGCGTAGAATAATTTCATTCCTATTCCAACAAAAACTTGGAATGAAACTATTCTGGTTGGAATGAAATGTATGGCATTGTTATTGTAAAATTCTCAAAGTAAGACGCTAAATGAAACGAAAACCAAATATATGTTTCCCGCAAAAAAGCAAATATAAAGAGATTATTTCCCGGGGGCAGACTATTGTCTTATCGATAAATCTTTAGTGGAAAATTGCATCTTGTTTAGTCAATACGTCTGGACTTATGAAATGAAATAAATACATACGTTTAAAGTATTTTTAGAAAACAAGAAAGCTCCTATTGAAGCTGTCACTTCTCTTAAACCAATTTTGGCTAAAAAATCGCTGGGATCTCCCAAATTATTGGAAACTTTGAATATGAAGTGTAAAAGGGACAGAGAACTTTTTAAAACTGCTTTTTTCGAATTTTGGGTACAAAGCGCATGGTATATCAGTAGAATTCTCGTAAAAACAAAAAAAAATTCATGATTATCTACACTTTCTTTAGATCATGCCGTTATCAGTTCAAGAAATCACTGTCGAATTTTTCTGGACAAATTTAACTGAGGGTATTGAGAGAGAGTAAAGCTAACCAACCAAAACATTTTATTTGGTAAAGAAATTTCCGCTTAATATTTTGTTCATTCTCCTTGGTATTAAAATGTGTTAATTCCGAGTCAAATTTAGATGCAGGAATGAGAATTCATAAAACAAAGTAAAATGAGTCAGCTTTTCTCTGCCAAGAAAGCTATGGCTCCATTAAACTCCATTGAGTACTTTATTGTCTTCAGAACGTAACCCGATGGTTCCGATAACAGATACAGTATCAAAGCTCTCTAATGCAGTTGTTTTGTAACCGGCTAACACTAAGGTAAGACTTGAGGTTATGCTTGAATAAGCCGCAGATGAAAAATAATCAGATTATTTTTGATCAATTGATAAATAAAAAATAATACACATTCAGATATGGCCGGACCTCCATGAATGTTTTAGCGACAGCTTACGATAGCTTGTCAGAACTGCCTTAGTGCAACGGAAAGCTCTTATAGAGTTCCTCTTCAACCCTGTTACGACAATCGCCGAATTTTATTTTTTTTCACTTGACTAGCCCATTTTTCAAATAAAATGCAGATTTTTAATGCCTCTTTCAACGACAAACAGCTCCAGCAGCATTATAGGGATGCCTATTTGTGTATTCCCACACCGAAATTTTTTTACGGCAATATGACGGCCTCCTTTACTGGGCTCATATATACTGAATATTAGGTACAAATTTTAGAAACAATAAATATCATTAATAAAATATCTAGCAGTGGCACTATTCTGGCAATTCCCCGGGAATAGAGAATTTGGGAAAGATTTTATATGCAATTTCCGCTCAAATATTTTTTTTCTGGCCTACTGAGGTAAAAAGTTAGTGTTAAATTTTTTTAAAAACAAAATTAAATTGGGAATAATTTTCATAAGGTATATGGAAAAATTATTCCCAATTTATAAATATTTACATGGAACTTTTTTGGTCAGTAGGCCGGAAAACAAATATTTGAACAGAAATTACATATAAAATCTTTCCCCAATTCCCTATTCCCGGGGAATTACCAGAAAAGTGCTACAGTACATCTAGATTTTAAAAAAATATGACTTAGCTTTGATTTCTCCAGATGGTGAAACAAAATAATATTCACGAAACATTTTCCTGATATAAAAAATTGTATTTGATATAAAATTTAATCTAATTTTCCAAAAAAACTAAAAAATATTTATTATTGATTATGTATGCGTGCGTGCGTGCGTGTAGTTCTGTACAGAGTAAATGCCTGTAGTTTCTCTACAGCCCAGGTATGAAACCATACTAAAGCTTTTCTCATAAATTGGAAGATCACAATGATTGTTAGCTGAAACCGATCCAACGGAAGTGGCAGGCCTCAATAGAAGCTTCTCGCTTGTTGTAAATGTTTTAAAAAGTATACCATTTACAAGAAAACCGATTAAAGACAAAAAGATTCTGTATTAATTTTGAAACATTGCAGACACATACCAATTTTCCCAAATTTAAGTGAAAATCAAGATATTGGACAAAAATCTGTATTTTAAAAAATGTACCCTATGTAGACGAATTACTTGATCGGGATGAAATTTCATAATTAACTTTTGCCATAATTTGGGAGGTTCCACTAATGTTTGGTCGAAATTGATTCACCGGAAGTAATAGCTTCCACAGGAGCTTTTAGTTCATTACAAATATTTTGAAATAGTGTGACAGATTAAAAACAAAAATATAGTAAATTAAATTTAAAAAAAAATTATTTCTGAAATTTTTTCAATTGTATCGAAAATTACGAGTTTTGATAAAAAAATATTTATTTCACCAAAATACGGAATGACTTTTCGGAAAAAAGCTTCATTTTTAAAATTTTTCCATTAATTGGGATATCCTTGCGAAATTTTGTGGACATCTGTGTACCTAACTCACCGACAAATTCAATGGGAGATTTTTCAATTTTTGGAATTATGTTGAAAAGTATAGCATTTGCAATACACGACCAAGAATTGAACGGGTTGACGTTGATTCTTACTGAAAATTAACATTTTAATTTATATGAGTCTTTTAATTCTTTCCCGTTTTTGTACGACGTTATAATTTTCAACATCATTGGAGAAACTGGAAAAAACATCTACGAGAGATGTTTCTTGCGGTACCCATATTTCCACATAAATACGCAAAGATCTCCCATAAAATTTTATCCCAAACAATCAATCTGATTAATGAAATCAGTGTCCACAAGCAGCTATAGAGTAGTAGTACTAAACAAAAATGTTTGGATGATCAGTTCTAAAGATTCCAATTTATTTAGAGCTTTAGTCACAAAGGTCACTAAACAAGGTAAGGAGTGCTATACCTACGATGATAAAAACTCAAGATGAAAGACTTGAAAATTGTAAACGCAATAAATATTCTGAAACAGAAGAAAATTGGAAAAGGAACCAAAATTAATAAAAAAGAGGGCCCCTCTATTCATGCGGTCATTCAACAAGAATGGAAAAATATGAGGGTTAAAATTGAACCACTAAAAATGAACATAAATATACAGAACACTTAGTGTTCCAGAGAAATTTTCATAAACGTCGAGAAAATAGATATACGCTTTGTATCGGATCTCGCTTAATTGTTAAGAATAGTATCAAACATTACGAATAGCGCGTTATCGAAACAGAAATAATGCTATTAAAAATCATAAAATTAAATCAAAAGACTACAGTCGACGTTTTAAATCACTAGGAACAAAATCATAAGTGCTGATTTTATTGCAAAGAATACGTATTAGGGTTTCAGACTTAAAACCTCTTAAGGAAAAGAGTTATTTATTTAAACTCACAAAAAACAACTGCGCATTTCACTCTGGCCTTAAACCCACATATTAGCCTTTCATCAAAATATCGACTTCCGTTCAGCACAGTTCGGGTTGGAACTTCATATATTTATAAGCTTTATCCATAAATCGAGCTTTTTTATGCGAAAAGTATATAAAATTTGCGAAAACCCGATTAAGGACAAAAGAATTTAAATTAAATTTTATGATGTTCAAATAAATTTAAAAATTAAATTTTCAACAAAGTATGATCTTGTTGATTTTCCGAAATTGAAGCAGGAATTATAATGTTTGATTATACAAGACAGTTTTATTTTAAAAACTAAGTAGATTCGGTAGATAAGTGTTATGTTTTCAAAATTCATTAAGATTCGTGTTAAAATAATGTCGAGTGGTACTATTAGTGGGGTAATTCCTGAATTCCAGAATCGGTTTGAATTTCCCTATGTAGGCCATCCTCTGTACGTTGTAGCGATAGTCCTTGCGGTCGGCTAACGCAAGAAAAACAAATCACAAGGTATTGTTAACAAAACAAAAAAAAAGTGTTACACCAGAGTAAATCAAAATTTCCGCCGCTAGCTCAGTAGTGGAGGTAACAATGGTCGTGGGGTTGTGCTCTGGCTGTTCCGGATCACATTGGAAAAATCCGTGCAGAATCAAAAAAAAAATAAACGAAAGAAACACTCCGACTCTCTCTCAAACCACTTACCTCATTTCATCAACTCACTCTAGTCCATCTCCGCTCACTTGCTCATATTGCTTTTGCAAATGAGACATTTTTTTAACAAGACATTTATTAACAAATTGGAATTCATAGATTAAATTTATACAAAAAAAAAATTAAGAAGAGAATTTTATACTCAAATTATTAAACTATCAAGCTAGCATTTTCATTTCAAACTAACTTGCAAAAATTTAAATTCAATGAAAAAAAAATTTATATTCAACTAAGCAAATTAGAAACTAGCATTTTCTTTTTCAATTTAATTAACTTGAAAAAAAATTAAAAAGAGGGAAAGGAAGAAAAAAAATTATATATGTATAATTTTTATATGTTACCTGGAATCCGCGCTTTCCTGTATCCGGGGCATGGCACATGAAACGAAAACGGTATATATTTGCTAAAGGAAAGGAAATACAAGAATTAATTAATTTATGCATGCACTAGTTAATTTAAACAAAAATTAAAATTTCGACGGCATTTCGACGGCAAATCAAATTCGAATTAAGGACGGAAGTAAAATTTACAATTACAAAACAAAAAAAATTATTTAAAGAAAAAAAAAAATAAAATGTAAAAATGTAATGGTAAATATGAAAATGATACCACTCAAACTTAGCCAAAAACTTGCCTGAGAAATTGCCGTTGACCGATCGCTCGAGATCCGACGCACATGTATAGCATGCCCTTGCCTTGACCTTGCCAACCGCTCGATCAACGCAATGGTTCTGGATACCGAAAAACACAAAAAAAAATCGCCGCAAAAAATCTTCCGCATGACACATACGTTTCTTTATGTGTAGATCAAAAAGGGATCAAGATTTTTGTGCAAGAGAAAACGCTATAACTAATTCGTACTTTGAGTCTGCAATCCTTAAAGCCAACGCATAGAAAAATGTTTGATTTGTGCATGGCCGAAAAACACCAAGAACAATTAAAAAAACGATCACCACTTAGGTAATTACAGTCAATCCTGTTTTTGTGCGGTAATAGGTATAAAAAATAGTTTTCGCAACACATTGAAAAAGTTTTTTTATGCGGTGAATACGGCATAAAAAAAATCTCACGTAGAAAAAAAACTCAAAACATTACGCAACCTGACGCAATACTTACTGTCACTACGCAATGTGTTGAAATATCAAAAATCGAGCAAAAGAAAATGGCCAACGTCAATTAACTAATTAAATTAATCACATTCAATTATGTTCCAATTTGATAGAAAATATTGAGAGAACTTAAGTAGATTGTACTGAATAAATTTTTTTCATGCCGCATAAAAAGAAATCGCACAAAAAAAATCCACAAAAAAGACCGCACAAAAACATGTTTAGCAGTATATTGTTTTTTTTGTTCTTTATTTTTTTAATTCCAAATTAACTTTTCACTCGTTGAATGCTATCAACTTTCCTCTCCAAAAGATTACCATGGCGATTCTTCGTCGATCAGTGCCACCATCTACCGGTCGGTACTCTGCAACTAAACACCAATCGTCGGGAAACTCTAAATAAATTGGACAACCCTCGAAGATATCAAAACTGACAATGACGAGAGTTTTTTCATTCCTTCTTACAACAACCTCCTTTCGAGTTCTTGAACAGCTCGCAAACCTGTCATGCAATCAACTCGTATACTCGTCGTCACAACAGACTCTCGTATCACGTGTCAAGTTGGTGCTTGAAATCACAACGTGTTCCAGTGCGATCAATTCAAACATCTTACATTCGAAGAACGGTAATATCTCGTCCGATCAAAAATGTTGTACTTCAACTGCCTGCGTAATGGTCACACCAGTTCGATTTGCAAATCCAGTTTGTGCCGTGTTTGCAACTAAAGACATCACACGCTATTACACAACTCGACTCCAAACACTGAATCTTCATCCGTCGAACCATCACCAACTTCGGTCGCCACGAACCATGCCGTATCGCCATTCACGGATGTTCTGCTCGCAACAGCAATTTCCATCGTATCGCAATCAAATCAAAACCATGTCATAGCGAGAAGACCAGCCACACAAGGCTTCCAAGTTGCGTTCAATAACCGACTTCGTACTACCCTCTCGAACTGATTCAACAATTTTCATCTCGGTTACAGCCCTCGTCGTCGAGAAGATCACAGGCACTCTACCATCCCAACCAATTTACATGCATCGATGGCCACACTTGAATCAATTGGAACTTTCTGATTTTCATTACTATCGTCCGAACAAGATAGACATTTTACTCGGAGCCGGCGTCATCGGGATGCTTCAAAAGGATGGTTGCAGTAGCGGCGTTAACGTTTCACCATTCGAACAACGATTTAGCCATCTCGTTTAAGAGCAACCATCGAGAACTATGACACAACACGACACGCTCCGGTCATTTTGGGAAATCGAAAACGTTCGTCCACACCGTAGCCCTGCCATTCAATGAGAATTTATCACCACAACATATGAAACGCCGATTCGCCAAGAACGATCAACTACGTTCTGAGTATAACAGGTGCGCATGCAGGATTTTCTAGAATTGGGTCACATGGAGGAAGTAGTGTCCAAAAATCACAACAACTCGCCACACCACTTAACAACCGTCGATCCACATCACGGTGTGATGCAACGCAAACTGTGGGTGGTATTCGACGTATCGCATAAAACAACAACCGGCACATGACTGAAACAAAAGCTTCGCATTGGCCCCAAGCTTCAGCATAAAGTGTTGGAGATACTAACCCGCTTTTGCAAACATAAATTCGATTTCATGTCAAACATTAAACAGATGTATCGGCAGATCCTGATGGCGCCCGAACACAGGAACTATCAGCGGATCATATGGCGATTTTCTCCAGATGCATCAGTTGCTCCGTATCTCGCAATTCGCAGCATTCTACAATTAGCACGAGATGAACAAGAGAAATTCCCAATTGCAGTGAAAGTAGCCCTATGTCGACGACCTGATGATCGGCACAGGCAACATCACGGATTTAATCGAGGTAAAGAGGCAAATGGTTGAGCCTCGCAATGAATTACCTCCCCTACTCGCTCGATACGCATCACTTGGGAAATTACTTCATAGATGTCACGACATACTACAAACGTTTCTTCTAACGCCGGCATCTTAACACAACATCACATTCGAGAAACTTCATCACCGTGAACGAACTATAAATTGTCCACCTGAGATGTGGATCAGGCTGATTCAGGAATCACACTTCCCAGTGGATATATCCAGATGCTGAACCGGAGAGCATTTATTGGACAATCATCAGCAACGTTAGCATATTACGGGTCGGAGGGTGGTTTAGTGAATCGAATCTAACATACATGCGGAAGCATCCGATAATTTTTTCCAAGAAGAGTCAGCTTACCAACCTGCTCATCTCCCAAGCTCATCGCACAACGCTACATGGAAAGGTCGTGGAGGTGAATCAACAAAGGGCTATGTCTATAGTTTCGTGTGCATATCTACGAAGGCACTACACTTGGAGCTAGTGTCCGCAGTTTATACAGCGATTGCGCAGCCAACGTCGGAGGTAGTGGCCAACTAGAATTCCTGCAGTAGCAGAGCACGAGAGATGTCACTCCGGAAATCATTGCATTATTGGCTCAGGATGACACGACCTGGAATTTCATTCCCTCTGCTTCGCCGCATTTTGGTGGTTTATGGGAAGCAGGCGTTAAATCGTGCGCGCGATGCATTGCTCACGTACCATCACTTTTGGAAAATTTGGTCGACGGAATACACAGCAACATCCGAAATGGACGAGAGGCAATAACAACTGACCATTGGTCAATTAGTTCTCATCAAGGAAGAAATCATTCCACCTTGCACTGAAAAAAATATATACTCGTCCAGAGTGAAAACCAGCATTAATAGTATGAAAAATGCGTATAAAAACTGCGCCGAAGCAGGCTTTCATTAACAGTACAAAGTATGGTTCATAAATATTGCGTAAAATTTAAATTTCTTAAAAAATATTTTGCTCCTGTAAAATGTGGTATTTATGATTACATTCATAAAGGTTAGTAAAAAGTCTTTTAATACGAGAATGCAATTCAACGTGTTTCGTAATATTAACGCCGGAAATATTAGTTACAATTAACGCCGGAATTCATAATATTAAGTAATTTCTTCTTGTATTTTTGGATCGAAAAAAAATATTTTATTACCAACACAAAAACACTTATTCCGAAATTGATATGTGAAATAAAAACTGGAATTCATATTTTTAATTAGTTTTATCGTCAATTATATTTAAAAATTTCATCAAATATAGCTGTAAACAAAAACTTGCTCCTTTTGAATGAGTAACTATAGGTAAATTTGGTCCTGCTCCCATGTTGCAATATTCACTAAATCCAGTGAGCCAGATAAACCGCATCGCCCAGGTTAAAATTTTATATCACGTCGAGTTGTTGGCGATTGGCGTCATCTAATAATAATATGTAAAATAGAAAGAACCACATTAGATACATTAGCCAAATTTACACAAACACAAAATTATTTAGAAAAATAATGAATTTAATTTAGAAACTAGAATTTTAACGTATTTGGCATAATCAAGAACCTTTTTATTCACACGCAAAAGCAACGCACAATTTCACTTTAATTTACTATTTATTAACTCAACCTATCACATTTTACACAATTAGAATTTTTATAACATTTGCCTTACTATTATTTCCCACAGGTTAATATAATCAGCATGTGCATTCGTAGCAATCACATTGAATTAAAAATTATAATTTAAAAATTCACTATTGAAACTGAAATTAACAAATAAGTTTTTTCAACCTGTTTAGACATGATGCCGATGCTACAATGATTGAAAAAAAATGCAAAATGGAGTAGGCGTCTTTTTTTTGTTTGATTTTAAAGAATTTTACAATCGGAAACTTCAATAAAACGTAAAAATTGTAAAGACTATTCATTTGTTCACAAATATTAAAACTTATTTCTTGTGATCTACTGAACCATCGTAATATTAAAAAATTTAATAGTAAATCTTTAAACTATAAACTTGTTCATAATTATTACTAACAAATTCATATGGTTTAAATTTTAACGACATATTCATAAATATGAAGAATAAATTATATTATGCTACGTTAAATAAATTTAATAAAAGTTAATGATTTCGATTCTTACTATTAACGCAATAGTCTTTGCGAAAATTTTCATTTATTTGGTTTTGTGCATCAATGTGATGAATTAATATTATGAATTTCATATTTGACATAAATATTATGAATTTGATTTAATGAACGAGATTCATAAATATAATGCTCAAGATTTTTTTCAGTGTGGAAATGGTTACTCGGGAGAATCATTGAGAAGCATCCGGGATCCGACGGACGAGTTCGAGTCATCTCATTAAGATGTCGGAACGGCGTGTACGACCAGTGAAAAAATTATGCATGCTGCCTATTTGGGACAACCGCAATCCACACTACAGTATTAACCCTTTCACAACTTTTTCCATACCGGATGAACAAAAAAAATAAATTGGTGTTTTTTTTAAAGCTGAAGGTACTCTGATTTCAAATATACAAAAAAAAAATTCAAATTTTTCCGATTTCCCGGTTTTTCAAAATGTACATTGTAATGTACAGAAGTAACAAAGTGGTGTTAAATTTTACATTAAAATTAAAAAAATTTTTTATTCGAAATATTTCTTTATATTTCGATATTAATATATAATAATTCATTCATTGTAAATAAAAAAAATAAATCACAAAAAATATAGGCAAAAATAAAGTAAAATTTAAATTAAATCACAAAATATCAATTTTGTTCTTTTGTATAGTCGTAGTGCTGTAGGATTCGCACCTATTTGGAATGAAATGCATAAAAATAATTCCGCTTGGCCAAACAGCATAAGTGTACCTTACATATTTCACAATAAATGTGAGTTCTTCCTTCGACCTTCGCAGACTGACTTGCAGCGAGTAGCTTAATTTTTTTCGTCAAACAAAGGAAAGTGATTAAACCAATCATGTTGTATATACTTCTCTGATCGGTCGAAATTCTTGTTTCATTCTTTTGGAATTGGTTTGCGTGTTTTTGCGTTCAGGTTCAGCGGAGTTGGTTCTGTCTCTAAAACAATATCAGTATTTCCAATATCTATTTCCTGCTCTATTTGGTACGAGATTTTGTTGGTTTTTTAATTTCGCTTCGAGTAACGTCAATTTCATGATTTTCGGGCATATGCTCTTCTGGAAAGTCCTAAACTCTTCCACTAATTTTTTTCTCGGGCAACTCATCTTCACTTTTCATTAGCAATCGTAAAATATCCTCTTCGGTGAATTTTTCTGGACGGTGGCTCTACAAATATTTAAAAATGTTAATATTTTTTCTCATAAATTAATTTATTTATTAGAAAAATTACCATGTTTATTGCAAATTTATAGAAAATATAACCGTTGTTGTCCTACTATAAAAGTAAAATTAAACACCCGTTAATAACATTTGTACATGACACTGTACATTTATAATTATGTACATGGTAATGCACATTACTGTTAAGCACTGTTGTACATAGTGATGCACATGCTTTTAGAATCAAAAAAATCGAATATTCCGTAACAATTATTAACGTTTTCTTTGTTTCTATATTATATTTAAACTACAAATTTAAAAAAATCACGAATACATAAGAAAAATTATCAATTCTTACCGTTTAAAATGGCCCAAGAAAATTGCACGATTGGCAGTGTTGTTCCTGCACGCAGACCTATCACACTAAAAGTTACAACTAAATGAATTATGCCGCTCTATTTAAAATAAACTGTCAGAAAAAAGATAAACAATAAATTGCGCAACAAATAGAGTGTATCTTTTTTCCAAAAGTTTTGTTCTACTTAGGATAAAACGCTACAAAAGTCAATGTACCGTGGTATGTACACTTTTAACGAAAGGGTTAAAATACTTTAGGGCGGCCGGTATTAAAATAGTTTTAGGGCAATGTTGGAGTTAACATTTGATGTCTCTTCGTCGATCAGTGCCTCCATCTACCGGTGGGCACTCTGCAACTAAACACCAATCATTGACAACTCTAAATAAATTGGATAACCCTCGAAGATGTCAAAATTAACAATGACGGTAGTTTTTTCATTCTTTCGTACGACTAACCTCCATTCGAGCACGAACACATCATAAATAAAATAAACATTTAAATCGCTTTCGTTCGTTTATATTTATTTCGATTAGTTCACATATTATCATTTCGCAATCCGCTTCAACAGTCCTTTACAATCAAAATCAACCAAAATAAAATATCTGTATTTTTATGTCGTACGACACAAAATAAAACCGCTAACGCAATACAATTGTAGTACAATTTTTTTCGGGCAGAGTATTTTGCGTACCGCAATAATGCTAGTCATAATAATAATAATAATAAATTGCCAAAAGTATACAACATCGCAGACGTAGCAATAAATTAAATGGTATAATAAGTTGTGCTTAACAATCGTCTAGGCGCAATAACTATGATACAACACTGTGCCACAAACGCTGAAGGCGGTATACGCGATGCGTAAATGGAACGCACGTCACAACGTTCGCAATCTATAACGTTAACGTAAAACGGCATTGATGTAACAAAGTACATAAAGGAAGAACGTAACTTACTTGATCTGTATTCTTGATTATCCATTAAACAAAAAGGAAGCGACGATGTTCATGTAACGTTGAGAGTAAAAAAACGTTAGAAAAACTGACTTTAATATCGCTCCATAGATAAATAAATAGCATAAATAAAATCCACCTGTAAAAATTGTTTTTTAAACTCTTTAATGGGAAAACCCGTATTTCTACTTGTAGTTGTTCGAATGTTCCCGTGGTAAAACATCAAACATATTTTGCAGGATTCGCTTTCCATAAACTTTTTGATGTTTATGTTTTTGATGAAAAATAGTGATATACATAACATACAAATACGAGCAAAAAAATTTTTTGCCATCGGGAGTATTTTAGCAAAAAAAAAAAAAACATAAGTTCATTTTCACAATACAACAACTAACTAGTTATGTGTATAGTTTCGGTACATGGAAACAGAATATTAGTCGGGAGGGCTTCATAGTGCAAACAAAAATATATTTCCTTGTCTGTTTTCTACTACGGCACATTGAAAACAGTTTTTGTGTAACTATGAAGTATAGAACACATATAGTTCTCACTAAACTATATATGGTTGTTCTACTGTATCTAGTAAAGAATATGCAGTATGTAGTAGTTTAGTACACACACTAAGTCAATGCTGTGTTTTGTTAAACTTGAGTAAACAATTTTTTTTTATGAACCGAATTTGTATAACACAACTTTTTTATTTTTTGGTTGAACTGCTTTTTGGAATAGAATTGGAAAAACAGATTTTTTTTTTATTTAAAAAGAAAAACAAAATCTCAAGAGCTTAAGAGTTTTTTCTTCTTGTATATGTGTAATGGTGTAACTTTTTATTTGGTGAATAGAAAAAGTCTATGATCCGAAATAAATACAAATCTATGACAGCTAAGTTTGCGCTTCGACCAACACCATTTTTATCTTTTTTATATTTTGTATTGTACGAAAGTAGTTTCATACAAATAAATTGACGAATCCTTTAGAAAAATAAATAGCAAATACATTTTCAAATATGTATACAAATAATAAATTTTCACTCGAATTTTCAAAAGCAAAGACGATTTTTTCTCTTCTTAACAAATAATTGTATATATGTAATTCAATTACGGATGTATGCGCTTCAAGGCGGAAGAAAAAGCGTATGGGGTGGCAGAAAAACTAAGTGAAAATATAATTTTTTTCAATTTTCCATTTACAAGCAAATAAATTTTGATTCATTTCTACTTTACTTGAGAACGGTGGAAATTTATTTTTCTGTACACCACATATTTTCTAGACAAAACCAATATTTTTCAACGTAAAAACAAAGAAACGAGTAGAACAGGTGGATATAGGATAGTGGCTGTAAACAATTCTGGAAAAAGTTCAGAAGAAATATGTATATAGGTAACACCCACGAGGAATTGAATGATAAAAGTGGTGTGCGAGGATACACAAAGGTATCCAATAATTTAAGTTTGAGTGCGGACGCGAAATAAAAAATTGACATAAACAATATTACTTTGCTGGAAAGGATAAACTTTATCGGGAAATTGAATATTAAAAATACTACGTGATTAGGAGTTTAATTCGAATTGGATTATTAACGGTAGAACTAGTGTTCCTATTGTTCGTATAAAAATCTAACTGATTCAGAAAAACACAAACCTTTTCATCATTTTCATTTGTATTTATATCAGTTTATTAAAAACCCGTCTGCACAAATAATGCTGATTCTGCCGATTTCGCAGTCCTGAGATTATGTTCCTCTGATAAAACTCAATGAGATTCCATTGGAGGGGAGAATAGACAAGGATATGGAAACGATCTCATAATTAGTGAAATAAAGCAGGAAGGTTCATCTGGAGGTTCTCTGCCCAAAAGGCAGTGATCGAAGGAGGAATCACTGTGAAAGTTTGGTGAACAAAATTCAATTGGAGGAAGGTGGAGAAGAGCTTAGCCGTCGTTTACTGCCTACTGCAGAGTGGCCAAGTTGGAATAGATGTTGATTATAGGTCAGCTATTATCATAATAAAAGGAGAATCGCGGGCTGCGTTGGCGAGAACTAACGGTTTACAGTGACATCTTGTGGACGCCGATACCGGTAGTAACTCCAACTGTCAACCTGAACGCTATTGAAATGGATGAAAATCTAGAAACACTTTTCACAGACATGTAAATGAGACAAAACTCATCAAAAATCCTAGCTATAGAAACAGGAGGAAACCCGACTGGGATATTTTTAGAACTGTAAGTAATTCATTACCGGTATTGCTGCCATACCCCCTGTGACGCCTTACTAGGGTCATATTCTGTGCGTAAACCTCTGGGTAAACCTACACCATCGTGATGGTCGAAAGTTCTTTAAAGGACCTGTAAAAATTGCAGCAGGCTTTTTAGAAGAGCAAATGAAACTAAAGCTACTAAGAACTGGGGCTGCTACAAAAAGACTCAAAACATACAAATACGTATTGAGAAGTGCTAAAACAAATGCCGGGAGGCTATACGTAGTGATACAATCTGAAGTTGTTGGTTGTTCATGGTTTCCATTGATGTGCTATTTTGATGTGGGTCCGATCATAATTAATTCAATTTGCGTTCAAATTCGATTGTAAATTTGTTGAAATATTGGTGGAGTAGGTAAAAGTGCAGAAAGTACTTTCAAGCTGGATTCAATACTCTGTTTTTCAAAAATTCAGTAATTTTAATTTCCTGCCAATATTATCCCTGATATATTAATAAGTCAACCACGATAGTCATATAAATTATACATAAAATATAAAGGCAATTGGTAACAAATGAGAATCATTCTTGCTAGTTACGGAAGACGTGCCAATAAGAACGAATTTATTCGTGCTAAGAACAATTTCCACATCACATCATTCCAACCAATTTCACGGCATTGCCAAATCACCTATCGTTTGATTTGCTGCTCTCTCAAAATATCATTTTTCTAATGTGGCGTCTTCATTTCCCAAAAATGAAACGATTTCAGTACAGCCAAGCAGTTTAGGTACGTACGTAGGTACGTACGTTTAAGTAATTAAGTAAATACTTAAAAAATGGCATCGACAATGTAGTAATATTTTATTTCTTGTTATTTAAAATACTTATCTTAACAATGTCACTTCCTAAATTGTTTATTAGTTTTGACATCTATTGATAATGTGACAATTTAATTTTTCATTGATTCAAAACCTTTATTAAAGCTTATTACATTTGTAACTCAATTACAAAATATGTTTAACTCTTCTATTTATTGCTAGATGTCTCTTGATAGCAAAATGTTAGTATTTATTCGTAGAGATGTCATTAAGAACTTTATGTAACTTTTGTTCAGTGGTTTTCAACCAAGAACTGAGCGGTATGCTGTACCATCACTTCGAATCGAAATTCGAAAAAAGTCGAATGGTGGTATATGTTGTATCATTTTCGAAATCAAAAATGATACAACTTTCACTTTTTCGATTCGACTTTTTTCGAATTCGATTTTTTTCGATTCGAAGTGATGGTACAACATACCGCCCCAAGTGAGGAGTTTTTCGATGATTATTAATTTTATGATTTATAGTTGTTGTTATTGTTATTTAATTTTACATTGAAATGTTTGAATAAATAAAAAATGTAAATAAAATATCAAGATTTTTAAACGAGTAAATTTAATTTAGGGTTTTAATTAATTACAAATTCATTCAACAACCACGAAAGCGAAAGCGGCACCGAAGTTAAAGCAAGCGGGTTTTGTGACGAGCAGCCTTTGCCCCAACATTATATTTAAAGTGTTAAATCGGCAAATTAACGGAATTAAATTTTTTTTAAATCGTTTAGATGATTAGAGCCGACTGTAAATAGGGATTATGCTTACCGACATGTTAGCTGATCTCTTCACCTTCCAGTGCATTTAAATAATCAACTTGGAAGGATTAAGTGACAGTTATATCTTCGGTTAACCAATTCTATTCCTATTGATGACAGTAAAACCATATCAAATACTATATCGGGTGAACGGTGAACCATTTCGCGAAAAAAGGATCCCTTATTTCAATGACCTTGGGTCAGTAAAACAGTTTTTCCAAGTTGAATTCTCAAATTTACCGATTTTCCACTTAATCTTAACATTTTTACTCAATATGCGTTATTATGCTCTGAAAATGGAGTTATTGGGAAAAAGGACGTTTCTTGCTAAGGAGCTGTTTTAGTACAATTTTAAAAATCCAAACAAAGAGCTATCAAATGGTTAATGTACCTACTACCTATGGTAATGATAATAAAATCCAAAATATGAACGAAGGCTCACTGGATATTTCATGCAATATAAGTTCAGTAAAAAAGGACCAGGAAAACAAACAATGTTTGATAATCAATTGGCGAATCTCTCAAACAAATGTTTAATTTGGGCGGAAACACAACCAAAAACACTAAAAACTCATTTATTGAAAAAGTTTTTTGTAACCACAACATGTTGCACAAGGAACGGATTTTCAAATTAGTACCGCAGTATTAATTTCGGAAATGTTCAAGACAGATGGCACAGGGGTACAATTTTTTTTAAGCCTATAGCTGGACCTACAAATAGCCGTATTCTTAATTTCTAAAGAGCGCGATAAATAATTTCATTGATTCTAGATACATATGTAAAATAATTTAATTATTAGTAGTGTAATGAAAATTTTAAAAAGTATCATGTAAAGTCGAACTCGATAGTAAATGATTACTGGAAACAACGCCACACAATATAACCAACTAACCTAAGTGAAGGATTAATCAAATTCAGACAGACAAATAACGAAACACCCATAGATACAACACTGATGTTGGTGTCAAATTTACATATGTTTCCTATAATTTTTCTTAAGTAGACGCTTATTAGGTACAAAATAAGTACATCATGGTAGTTGTTGACTGATGACGCGTAAACGCAGATCCATGGTAATGAGGCGACCAAAACCGTAAAGGTAGTAAAAGAAAAATTGTGGTCTCAAAAAATTAAAAAAGTCTCTAGATGAAAAGCTTTTAAGTAGTTTTACTGCTCGCTCAGCGACTTGTCACCAATATTGGTGTTAACAAATTTAAATCACGCGCGATATTAGTGCTCGTGACATCCAAACAAAATATAATTTAAAACTTCAAACACCAAATTATATTCACATTGTTATTATTAGCATAAAGTACAAAATTTGGACCAAAAAAAAAACTTTGTCGTGACAAAAATTTTGCTGTTTATCGTGTTACATAATCATTAACGCCTTCATCATTTCACATCATTATTATCCAAAACGAGAAACTTTGTTTTTATATTTTTTTTCTCGACCGATTCATTAGATTTGCGATAACAACATTAAAATGTACATACACTAACTTTGCGTCACCCACCGCATTCGTATTATATGAAAAACGAAACTTTTCCCAGAAAATATTTTTTGTTTGTTTCCTCCGAAAATTTGGTTGTTTACCAGCAAAGTATGTAACCGAAAACAAAATAAAAATGAAAAATGTGTGTGGTGTACATAGCAAAATACCAGAAAAATAAAGAAAGTTTGTGAAAACTCGGGCAGAAGACCTAGAAAATTAAAAATAATAATCATAAAATATATTTTATTATGGTAAAAGTTATTCTTATTTAAAAAAAAAAATACAATTTTGAAAAAAAAAATCGGCAAAAAAGTTTTGTCCTGTTGTTATTATTACAACTTTACCAGAGTATGACATAATGAAAATTTATATCGATATTTTTCAGCACGAAACATTTTTCAAATTTGGTTTTTATTCAAAACACAATATTTATTTGACAGTGAAATTGAATTAAATATGGTTATTCTCCTATGACCAAGCGCAATCCGAAAAAACTTTATTAATTTTTTGGGGGTATGAAAAGTTTTACTTATTGGAAATAAAAAAATTATATTTTAGATCTTAAGATGGCAGAGGTACAATAGGGTAGGTTATATAGCGCCCTACCAGTGGTAATTCATAAATTGTAAATTAAAATTTGTCTTTCGAGCCGGATAATGCGTGGAACGCTATATCTGCTGCGAAAATCTTTGTGTGTGTTAGGCCAACATAGATATAATTATTACAAAGAAAAAAACAATTTTTAAAATTAATTACTTTTCAAGATTTAATTGAACAAAAAAACAATCCAGCAAAATCCAGTACACAAGCAACATCACGAAGTTGACTTCTTCAGAAATATCTATATCCCTTTTCTTGCCAGCAAAAAAATTGTTTGCTTCAATTTAAGCCCAATCCATTGGGTGTAAAAAATGACATAATCTAATGTCTTTCGGATTTTAACGGATCCTCGTTAAATCATCGGGATTATTTAAAAAAAAAATAATATTTTGATAACATATAAATTATATAATTAATCAATTATTTGATTTTGTTAACATATTGGTTATTTTACTGTTAATGTGTTATTTTTCGGACGAAAACGATTTAAGTGGAATGCACAAATATGTATGTTGGTCTAAAATGCATTTCACTTAATTTGACTGGGTGTGAGTTCGTAAGCGGGTATAGAATTAGTTATTTCCGATGTCATGTACGTGACTTCAGTTCAGGTATCAGTTCAGTCCCCAGTTCAGTTCTCAGTTCAGTGCTCTGTTCAGTACTCAGTTCAGTTCTTCCAGTTCAGTTCTCAGTTGAGTTGCGTTAAGTTGAGTTGAGTTGAGTTCAGTTCAGTCCAGTTCAGACCAGTTCAGTTCAGTTCAGTTTAGTTGAGTTGAGTTGAGTTCAGTTCAGTTCAGTTCAGTTCAGTTTAGTTCAGTCCAGCTCAGCTCAGTTCAGTTCAGTACTCAGTTCAGTACTCAGTTCAGTACTCAGTTCAGTATTCAGTTCAGTACTCAGTTCAGTACTCAGTTCAGTACTCAGTTCAGTACTCAGTTCAGTACTCAGTTCAATACTCAGTTCAGTACTCAGTTCAGTACTCAGTTCAGTACTCAGTTCAGTACTCAGTTCAGTACTCAGTTCAGTACTCAGTTCAGTACTCAGTTCAGTACTCAGTTCAGTACTCAGTTCAGTACTTAGTTCAGTACTTAGTTCAGTACTCAGTTCAGTACTCAGTTCAGTACTCAGTTCAGTACTCAGTTCAGTACCCAGTTTAGTTTAGTTTAGTTTAGTTTAGTTTAGTTTAGTTTAGTTTAGTTTAGTTTAGTTTAGTTTAGTTTAGTTTAGTTTAGTTTAGTTTAGTTTAGTTTAGTTTAGTTTAGTTTAGTTTAGTTTAGTTTAGTTTAGTTTAGTTTAGTTTAGTTTAGTTTAGTTTAGTTTAGTTTAGTTTAGTTTAGTTTAGTTTAGTTTAGTTTAGTTTAGTTTAGTTTAGTTTAGTTTAGTTTAGTTTAGTTTAGTTTAGTTTAGTTTAGTTTAGTTTAGTTTAGTTTAGTTTAGTTTAGTTTAGTTTAGTTTAGTTTAGTTTAGTTTAGTTTAGTTTAGTTTAGTTTAGTTTAGTTTAGTTTAGTTTAGTTTAGTTTAGTTTAGTTTAGTTTAGTTTAGTTTAGTTTAGTTTAGTTTAGTTTAGTTTAGTTTAGTTTAGTTTAGTTTAGTTTAGTTTAGTTTAGTTTAGTTTAGTTTAGTTTAGTTTAGTTTAGTTTAGTTTAGTTTAGTTTAGTTTAGTTTAGTTTAGTTTAGTTTAGTTTAGTTTAGTTTAGTTTAGTTTAGTTTAGTTTAGTTTAGTTTAGTTTAGTTTAGTTTAGTTTAGTTTAGTTTAGTTTAGTTTAGTTTAGTTTAGTTTAGTTTAGTTTAGTTTAGTTTAGTTTAGTTTAGTTTAGTTTAGTTTAGTTTAGTTTAGTTTAGTTTAGTTTAGTTTAGTTTAGTTTAGTTTAGTTTAGTTTAGTTTAGTTTAGTTTAGTTTAGTTTAGTTTAGTTTAGTTTAGTTTAGTTTAGTTTAGTTTAGTTTAGTTTAGTTTAGTTTAGTTTAGTTTAGTTTAGTTTAGTTTAGTTTAGTTTAGTTTAGTTTAGTTTAGTTTAGTTTAGTTTAATTTAGTTTAGTTTAGTTTAGTTTAGTTTAGTTTAGTTTAGTTTAGTTTAGTTTAGTTTAGTTTAGTTTAGTTTAGTTTAGTTTAGTTTAATTTAGTTTAGTTTAGTTTAGTTTAGTTTAGTTTAGTTATATATTTCAGTCAATATTTCTCAAGCCAGTTCTCAGGTCAGTACTCAGTTCAGTACTCAGTTTACTACTTAGTTCAGTACTCAGTTCAGTACTCAGTTCTGTACTTGATTCAGTTCAGTTCATAGTGCGTTCATGACATGGTGAGTTATATCGGAAAAAATACCATGGTATCACACAAAATGTGATAAAACAATTTCAACTCGAGTTCGGAAGTAGTAGAGGTCACGTAATTTAATTGGATTTGAGTTCGTTAGCGAGTATAGAGCTACTTATTTCCGATGCCATGTACGTGACTTACTTCAGTTCAATTCAGCTCAGTTCTGAGTTCAGTAATCAGTTCAGTTCTCAGTTCAGTTCATAGTTCAATACTCAGATCAGTTCTCAGGTCAGTACTCAGTGCAGTATTCAAATAAGTTTTCAGTTCAGTAGTCAGTACTCAGTTCAGTACTCAGTTCAGCACTCAGTTCAGTACTTAGTTCAATTCTGTTCATAGTGCTTTCATGACATGGTAAGTTAGTTGAAATACCATGGTATCACACAAAATGTAATAAAACAATTTCAACTCGAGGTTCGGAACTAGTAGGTGTGGCATTTCACGTAATTTGATTGGGTTTAAGTTCGTTAGCGAGTATGGAAATATTTATTTCCAATGGCATGTACATGACTTCAGTTCAGTTCATTTCTTAGCTCAGTTCTCAGTACTCAGTTCATTTCTCAGCACAGTACTCAATCCAGTACTCAGTTCAGTTCTCAGTTTAGTACATAGTTCAGTTCTGTTCAAAGTGCTTTCAAGACATGGTGAGTTAGTTCGGGAAAATACCATGGTATCACACAAAATGTAATAAAACAATTTCAACTCGAGGTTCGGAACTAGTAGGCGTGGTATAAAGCATTTCAAGCATGTTAATTTTATTGGGTTTGAGTTCGTCAGCGAGTATAGAACTATTTATTTCCGATGTCATGTACGTGACTTCAGTACAGTTCAGTTCAGTTCAATTCAGTTCAGTTTTCAGTTCAGTTCTCAATTCAGTTCTCATTTCATATAAATATTGCGGATATCGTGAATGTTCAAAAGTATATACGAGAGCCCTTCGGCTCATTTCGAAATGGCATTAGATGATTTTGATTCCATAATGTATGTGTTTCAAACCTATAGCCACTATAGGAACCAATCTCTGAGATTTACTTAATTTACCATATGCTACAACGACATTCGTTCATACAAAAATTTCATATACCATATTCCTGATGATTAAAGTAATTTCTTAAAAGTTTATGTAATACAAAAATTTGATATTTTTTATAAACAATTTTTTTTTTGCATTTACATTTTTTAGAAAAGTACACGTGTGCAAATATCTGTCCAAAATCGAAATTATGTCTAGAAAAAATTAGTTTTGGACACTCGCGTAAATTTCTGTCCAAATTATAAAAGTGTCCAAAAATTTTAAAATGTCCAAAAACTTCACAAAGTATACTTTACTGGTATACATTACAAAGTATTTCGAATATTATGTAGGAAAAAGCTATTTCTGTAATAGATTCCAATATGTTGAAATTAATGGAGTGGAATAGTCCATTCATCCAGTAACAGGTGGTGTATTTCTTGCCTATATAAACGTTTATAAATGTTTAAAACAATAATATTCTGTAATCTACAGTTGTAAGCAGACAACGCTGCTATAACGTACGTTGCTTCCGACCTAGTAAAAAGATTGTAAATTAAATTTCATACAAAATTAGTTCAAATAATTTTTTGAATTAAGCAAAAACTATTTGTTTTGATAAAAAAAATTGTTTCATCAAATTCAGCATCTATACAGTCCGCAGGCTTAATGAAACTTTTATTATTTGGGAGATCTTTGCGAAATTTGGTGAAAATCTGTGTACGGCGAAGCGGTAACTTTGAAAACACACAAATTTAATTATTAAATTTTCAAAGAACAAAATATATTTTTGGATTATTTTCTCCACAACTATAGAGTACAAAGAAAACGTCGTGATATCAGAAATATGGAAGTCGATATAAAAATGTATAAAATTTTGAATTGTGAACATCAAGAAACACACGATGGAACTTATAAAATTCTTTAGATGTCCCACAATATATACATCTCCCCATTTATTTGAATTACGATTGACTTTAATATTATATAAGTTAAATAATTAATGTATGCCGAAGACCATTTAATAATGTGTAAATTGACGTTCTAACTAAACTGGTAAGAACCTCTGGGAGATCATGCAATCAACATAGTACTTTTACCAGTTTGGTTATATGATATTTTAGCCTCATGCTCATAAATCTCTTTTGATATAATTTGTAAATCCACCTACTCGTAATATATTTATCGGTTCTGTTTTCGATATATTTGGAATTTGGAATTATATATTACATTTACTCTAAACATTTTCCACAGAAATCAACATCTTTTCTGGTACATCAACGTAATGATGATGATGATGTTGTTCTCTTATTTCTGACAAAGAGCTACTACAATAAAAATTTATTCGATACTAGAGGTTGATTCTGAAATCTTTTTTTTTATTTTGCATTAACAATGAATATAGTTGAACTTTATAGTACTATCGACAGAAAAATCGTTTTACAAAACAATTACTTTTTGTTGTATTTTGATTTTTTCACTCGTTAAAATTTGTAGAGCTACGTAATGTAGTATGCATAAAGTCGTGGTATATATAGAGATTTAGTATGCCATAGTATTTCGATGTGATGATCAAACTATTTAAGAAACGTTTCAATTTGTGTTGAAAAGTAGTTTTTGTATTGAATCTAGTTAAATCTGCAAACAAGTAAATACGTACAAAAAATTGTACATTTCGAATTACTGTAGGTATTATTTAATCCCGTTCTTAAAGTTTAAACTTTATATTTTCCATTTTTTCAACAGAAGGTAGTAGCAACAACAACAATTTCGAAATCTGTAATGGAAATTTATCTCGTATACTATTCAAATTGGAAGAGTAAATATTTGTATGGAAAATATGATAGCACAAAAGTTTTTTTTTATTAATTATTCGTTTAATGAATGGAAGATTACGTTTGTATACCAGTGTACAAATGGGAAAAGGTAGCTAGGACGATTGTGCAAACGTCAGGGCGCACAAAAGAAATGAAACGGTATATAACTCTCTCAAGGTAATTTATACCTAAATAGTGTATATAGTATGTACATGAAAGTTTTAATTAATTGCAATTACTCTGTATAAATACAGTTTTAATTAGCATGAAAATGGAAACGATTATAGTTCGTATAACAATAAGGAAATGCTTAGTCGCTTTCGGTGGAAATAATAATATTTTCGGTCCAATTAACTAAAAGGACAAACCGCTTTGTAAATAATATATTGTTCCATTGACGTTAACATCTTCAAATCGATCCCCTATATTTATATATTGCCACATCATCATCGTTCACGTAAATAACAAATTTGTTTTAAACCGATGTCACGAAATCCATCTATTCATACATCGAACAAAACAAATTTGTCACATATGCTACCAAAAATTTCAAATTTAGATTCTACGTAATGTGTATCAATATATCCCCAATACAGCAAATAATATATATAAAAAAAAATTAAGATTAGTTTTTAAAAATTTAAATATATTGATGCGGTATCGATACGGATGTTGGTTGGGTTACCAAATAAATATTTCATAAACCAAAAAGATATGTAATAAAAAATAAGAAAAGTTTTCGATACAGCTTTTCAACTAGATCAAACCCGAGAATTAATATCTAATATAAAACGAAATAAATAAATAATCCGCCTTCGTCTCCGCCCCCCCTAAAAAAGCTCATTATTCAATGTCAAACTATACTGTACGAAAATAAATGGATTTTTTTTTTTTTGTACAATTTCGGGCTATTTACTATGTTCTATCCAGATTCGTACATAACAAACAGCAATACGAGTATCGTTAAATCAAATAAACAAATAAAAAATTTAATCAAAGTTTTTCTCTCGTATATAGGGCTGGACACATACATACATTTACTCAAAATGATTGATTTACTACTAATTATCAGCTTCAGAAAGCATATCCATCTTTTGGAGGCGATACAAATAAAATTGTTTCTTCGTCGATATATTGTAGTACAAAGACATTCTCGCAGTGACAAATTATTTGGACTAATAGAAAATAGTTGATGTCCTAAACATAAAATTTATAGGTAATGGTGGATGGATAAGAGACGGGTGGATGATTAATTATGTAAAGGCAAGAAAAGTATTTTTGGTAATTTTAATGTTAATGGCAAAAGTGTGTTCATTATTTACAAAGTATAGCACCATGGCTAGATTAAGTTAAATTTAAATTATAATAAGCGTATAAAAATAAATTAAAACACTATAAAGATGCACCATAACGATATGCAAACTTGGGCCAGCAAATTTAAAACACGAAAATTTTGTGAATATCATGCTTTTGCTCTAGCGTTGTACAGAGTTGAGAAACTATGTTATATTATTTGATTTCTCTTAACTTTGATTCATTGGGATGACAGCCTCAATAGAAGCTTTTTCGTTTTTTATAAATGTTTTGCAAAGTTTATTATTTTCGAGAAAAATTACTATAAACTAATAACAGGTTCTAAATTAATCTTGCAAAGATACCGGTCCAGATCAGTTTCCATAATTTAAGCTGAAATGACAATTTTTGACAAAAAAAACTGTTTTTCAGTAAAAAAGTATTCTCCGTACGGATTGATGGATCGGGTGAAACTTCACACTTAAGCTTCTTCATAACATTTAGCTACTCCTTCAGCTTCATGGATCGCCATGACTTTGCTGGTTTCTGGTATTTGGGCTGAAAGATTAATTGTTCATCTGATATGTTTTTAGAATATTTTAATTGGTAGCGATATGCGACGTTAGATCCCTACCTATTTTGCAGTCCAATTGGCAGTGATGTGTGAGGTAGATTACGCAATGTTACGACGTGTAAATTATTACGTAGATATAACAGCGAATTTTTTCCTTCACGTCGACATTGTGCATAACGTAAACAACCGGCTAACGTAACATGTTAGCCGGTCTCATAAAATTGCTGTTGAACTATTAGGCAATTGTCTAATTATACTATGGGGCCAAAAAGTTTATATTTAGATACTAACTCACATAAATTATTCTTCAGTAAATGCTTCAACTCATCGCTGACTTAAACTAAGTGGAAGCATAATAAAGTTACACACTATTAAAATATGTGCAAATTTCAGGTTGGTTGAGAAGTATTGAAAGGAAAAATGAAAGAATACGAATTTGTTAATGAATGAAATTATTCCAATGATCCTCCAATAATTTTATCTGCTCTGCAGATAAAGAGCTTTTAAGAGCTCTGCAAAATACTGTTCCATGGCTCCAATAGCTTCTTCATTCGACGAAAAACACTTTCCACGAAGGAAATGTTTCAGGTTTCTGAAAAGATAGTAATCGCTTCGCACCAAATCTGGTGAATACGGTGGGTGTTCAGCAATTTGTATTTTAATTCATTCAATTTAGCCATCATGTGAATACGTGCATTGTCGTGATGAAAAAATATTTTTTTCTTCTGTAAAGCGGGTCTTTTTTCACAAATTTTTTAATCCAATTGGTTCAAAAAGTTGCAATACTATTCAGAATTTACTGTTTTACCTTTTAATCAATCAACAAAGTCCCTTTTGCATCCCAAAAAACTGATGCCAAGACCTTTTTTGCCGATCGTTCTGACTTTACCTGTTTTGGACTTGAACAGCCAGCTTCAGTCCACTGTAAATGATCTTGTTTCAGTTTGGGGTCATGGTGGGAGATCCAAGTCTCATTCATAGTTATAAATCTACGCACAAAATCAGTTTTATTTTGCTTAAAACGCTGCAAATTACGCTGAGAAATTTGTTTTCGATTCAGTTTTTGTTGAATTTTAAACGAATGCGGCACCAGTTTTCTAAGTAGCTTTTCCATACGTAATTCTTCATGCAAAATATGGAGTACACGTTCGTTCAAGATGCCTATGGTCACGAACAATATTATACACTTTCTCAATGATTTCTGGTGTCGTTGCACTTTTTGGACGTCCAATATTTGGTTCATGTTTAACGCTTGAACTACCACATTAAAGCTCGAAAAACCCATCGATGCACAGTTGGAAATGAAGAAGCAGATTTCTTAAGCACTTTTGTATTAATTTTTGCTGCTGATAAACCTTCCAAAACAAAGAATTTAAATGAAATAAAAATGTTCATGTGTTCAAATGAAAGATGAAATATTAAAATGGCGTATAAATTTTGATTCCTCGACTGGTTAATAGGTGTCGCTTTCAATACTTTCAAACCAACCTGTACAATATTATTACTTAAAACTATTTCTAACTGATTTTAACAAGTTTTTAAATTACAACTTTGAAATATATTTAAAATCTCTAATCAACTAGGGACTTCTATATAAATGGAAATGGAGTACCTAATAATAATAAATATAAATAATATATCGCGACGGAAGATTTTTATCGACCATGACAGTATACAATTTTTTGATATTTTCTTCTTATTTTTCAAACGTCTGTCAACTGCCACCTACAATTTCCAATTGTAGTGTTTACGAAACCTTGATGGGAAGTTTAAATATCGTCGACTCTATAAACGATAAAATTTCTGCTATGAACAATTTTCACATCGCACCATGTCAACCTAACTGTTTCGTGTAAACCAACATGTACTCCCTGGGTATGTGTATTAATTCGTTTGGCAAGCTAGATGTGACGTCTAATCCAATGACAGCGACCGAGCAGTTACGCAAAATATGGTCGGTTATTAAGCCAAGAGGATGAAAACAAAATTACAAAGTAAATGGGTAACTAGCGAACTTAAAAGTTAGTTTGTAAGATGGGCTGTAAAAGAATGTAACCGCAATTAAATATTTTCGTAAGTTTCCGTGATTATGGTAATTCGCACCATGACCTGGGAAGATATAGAACCTGTGCTACAACGGAGGTCATCAATTGCTCCAAGCACCAAATTCCCATTGGGTCAGTATAAGAACAAAAGAAAATCCTCCTAAACGTGTCATTACAGTGAGTGTAGGTTCTGCCCGGATAACATTCCCATCCTGCGCGTTAGATTTAAAAACAATCGCCTTTAAACGTATTATTATAGAGAGTAAATACTCTACCAACACCCCCGAGAGGGCACTGTTAATTCTTAATTATGGTTTCAACAAAACATTATTTTTTTTTTGTTAAACGAGTTGCGTAGAAATAATTTGTACTTACGCTTACTATGTTAAGCACAAATGTTTACTCCAGTCGCTCATAAATGGTAGAATGAAAATATTGTCTGATGTTGTCTGTATAATCAAAAATTTCCAAATAAATTAAAAACTTTCATTCTCCACAATATTTCCAATCAGCGATTATCGAATCAGCAATCAGCGAAATCTGAAGTAAGTTTTCAGTTTAGAACTAAATGTCATGCACGGTATGGATATGATATATGGACATGGGTTATGGACATGGTACACAGAAAGAAAAAAGTAGTATTTTCATATAAAGATTAAACAATTTAATTTAAAGTAGATGATTTTAACCAAGCTTGAAATAATTGTTTCAATTAAAACATTTAATAAAACTTATAATAAATTTCTTTGATTTCTAAACAAAATGTTACTGGATTAAATAAATTAATTAGCTAAATTAACTAAATAATTATATAAAACATTTATTTATAATTTGAATTAATGATAAATTATTTAATGATCTTATTAAATTTTTTAATGTTTAATAATTTCTTAACTAGGTATTTTTTTTTATTAAATATTACATAATTAAATCAGTCAAAAAATACCAAGGCAAGAATTTGGCTTTACCAGTTAGGTTAGTTTGCTTTCGACCAAAAATATTAAAATATTTTAGCTGAAATATTCGATCATCTCTTCGGACAGCAGTCAGCAGTGTGTGTGTGATCAAAGAACAAACTGTAATTAAATCGCAAATACTTTAACAATATATATTTAATAAAAACACGTTGACTTAGCGAATAATTATAATTTTGGGAAACAACTCTCAAATTAATGCTGCATTCATTGATTTGAATTATATGAATTAACAATTGTTAATTCTATGATTTTGCTATTGATTTAAATGATTTGTAAATTTGTTTAGTAAATTCAAATAACAATTGCTAATAAATTTAGTAGAAAACAAACAATGTTTAGATGTTTTTACAAATTTACCACAAAAAAAAGTTTATCAATTATTTTTAATGTTTTAGCGAAACATATTATTTAAAATTCTTAAATATTTAATAAATTCATTTAATTAATTATATAATTTGTAATGCGCAAAATCATCTAATTAAGTTTCGGCGAATCATTGAATTTGCATTTCGTATTTTATTAAATGAATAAGTTAAACGAAATAAAATATTAAATAAAATCATATAATATATTATCATTTAATTTAGATTAGAAAATTATTCTATTTTAGTTTCTTCTGTGTATATGGACTTTAGCGACATCTATCAATAACTGGTATGAACTAACCATCAATTTAATTAGCCGGAAATTATACAAAAAAATTGACGCATGCACATATAAATTAACGTTTGCCAAGATATTTGTCTGAATTTCTGACTATTCTAATTGATAGTTACTTGGTACCTGATGGTTAGTTATTAATAGATGTCGCTAATATTTATAAGCCAAAATGATATTGAAGTTCAATCCATAAGTTCTAATTTATTTATTAGATTTTAATTAGACATCAGACACGTGGGAAATTTGGACAAAATAATCAACGTCAGGCACACAGTATCAAAACTCTAATACTGTGTGCTTGATAACAATTTTTTCCACAAAATTACTGACTATCAATTATCGCAAATTTTATTATCGAGTTTTTGACTAATTTTTCCATATCAAAATATATAGTTCAGTTTTTTTCGTTTCGCCTTTATATCTTGTTTTAGCTCTAATGCGCATGCAGTTTAATACCAAGTACTTTAACCCTTTGAGTCATGAATGTTAACCAGCTGATGAAAAAAACTAAATTGTGTTTTTTATATATTTGGGACATATGCAAAAAGCAGGATGTTCTGAATTCGGAACAAATTCCCACAGAAGATGAAAAACATTAAAACAGATTTTTTTAAGGCAGCGAAAATATTTTGTAATAAAAATACTAAATAAACGTTTAAGTTCAATTTAACTGAGTTAGTCATTTTATAATAAATTACTTGTTGCCTACAATAACCAAGCAGACTTTATAATATTGAAATACAGTCTTTGGTTTTACAAATATCGCAAAGTTTTTAGGATTTTAAGGCTTCCGGTGAAAATCTGAAAAGCAATTCCTATCACGATTAAGGACTTTACACTTTTCACAATAAAAATGGGATTTATATTTACACCCTTGCTGTTTGCATCAAATTCCCTCTGGTTTATGGTGATGTTAAAGCAAATGATCAACATGATCATATTTTAAATCATCAAGCGGTCATACTTCACTGCTATTTCGCTTCATTAGCTAGAGAATCTTCTCGTTATTTCACTACCTACCACGTCGTACTTGTGGTTTATTGCACGTTTCAAGAAGAAAATAGAAAATTTAGAAAATCCATAATTTTGTTTGCATGGACATTATTTTGTCTGGTGTATTGGTTCTTATATTCTAACCAGCTGGAAGCCACGGGCAAATTCATAAAATGAACTATTAATCTCAATGTCCATTTATTCGACTAAAAAAAAATGCGAAAATAACAGCTGATCTACTAGATCCACTCCTACCGTATTTTATTTTCGCTGTAAAAACTGTAGTAGACTTATCGTCTACACTCCGAACGTCCTAACAAAATCCTCTGGACTGTTTTTTTACTTCTTTATTTGCAAGAAACGGCGAATTTGCAAATCCGTTGACTCGAGCTGTTCCAATGGCGTTTACTTTTTTTGTTGAAGAATTTCGAACAACGCGTACGACGAAAAATAATTATCGAAGAACATACTGCGCCCAATATTTGTAATACGGTTACATAAATGCAACGTAATTACGGCCCCGTATCCGAAATTTTTAATATTAATTTCTGGGAGACCGGTTGATTTTTTTTGATACATTATGAGATCATATGGGAGGCCACTTTTTACACACGCAATATATAAATTTGTATACTCCAATGACACGGTTCTCTTTTGACGTATTGTTTAATAGCTAATCTTTCTTTAATCCATTACATCAACGAAATGTGTTACGTTCCTGAGTTGAGAGAAGTGGGCATAATTCATCGCTTTTATAGAACCAGCTAAATACGAAGTAGTAAATTCCAGTACAAACGCGAACGTTTTCTTAATTTGTCGGGATTTGTGTGTTTGTATACCCCCCCAAATAAACTGTATAAAAAGCGGCATTTGTGAAGAAATTATCTAAGTATAATATGTATTTGCTAAAGTATACATCAGAAGTGTCTCAATGTCTTCTATAGGATCATCTTCCATTTGTATTTAACTTTTTACGAATTAACTTTTTCTTGATTGGAACACGTCAAATTATTTTTACCATTTTATCATTCGACCGATTGCAACTAACAACTGTGAACTTCGGCTTGATTGGCAACAATGATGAATTCTTCATCATTAGATTCCTTTTTCAAAATTTATTAACAATTAGAATGTAACACTAATTTTGAGATAATTTTGGTATAGAATGTTCCAAGCAAGGAAATTGAATATCATCTATATCCGTTTGAATGGCCAAATTGGGTTCTTGAATTTCTTCGTCGCTCGAAAAGTAAAATTCCGAGTCGGAGCCATTCAAAATTTCCGCCAACTCGTCCAACGTGAATACTTACATTTTTGAAGTTATCTTTGAGTAATATTTATATTGGATAAAGCACAAATTTCTAACAGCAAATATGAAATTATAATACTGAAGAAAATACAATGTTCCAAAATCGGAACATGAGTGTTGTTTGTGTTTGGCCCAATTTAGGAGCATGCATTTTCTTATCAATTTTATTTAATTTCTAAATTTCTATAAGATGTAGTTCACAATTTTTTATTAAAAAATGATAATTGCCACCATTTTAAATGAAACTGTCAAATTTTAGCAAATACACTTACAAAATGGCACTAAACTCCACCTTTCTAGCACCACATCTAAAGGTTTTGACGAGGGTGATGATTGAATTCATTTGGTCCGGATTGGTCACAAGTTTTCTTCGTTTGGTCACTTACGATTAAACGGTAAATAAATAATGAAAAATTAAAAAAAAAATCCCGGGTAGTACCTCGTTGCAAGAAAAACATACCGTTTTTATCAAATTTCGTTAGATCAGGATTTTTTTTTTTTGTTTTTTTTTTACATATAATAATATACAAAATAAAAATAAATGAGTAGGGTAATCATCACCGATTTAACGGCACTACGGCAGTATTGATCTACCCTTTAACAAGAAAAATTATGAAAAAAAAGTTATAAATATTACAATAAAAATTTAACAATAAAAATATAAAAAATATAAACAATTGAAACTAAATTTAACTGCATCAGACTAAAACTCTAAATAAGAAATCGATATTAGGGTGCTGAAAAAGCCAAACTTTAAGTAGTTTGAGAAATGATTTTGAATTTATTTGTTGCCGTATGCTAAGTGGAAGTTGGTTAAATAAGGAAGGAGCAGTTACCAGGAAATATTTTCTAAAATGTTCACTAAAAAAATGTGGAACAACAAATAAGAACTGATCATTGTTCCTAATGTTGTATCGCACATTTGATATCAATAATCGGTGCCCACTTCGCAAATAAAATAAACGTAAAACCTTATAAACATATAGATGTTGTAATGGTAAAACTTTAAAACTCAAAAATAATGGCCATGCAGAAACCCGCGAAGACTTAAAACACATGATACGAATAGCATATTTCTTAACAATAATGAGAATTTTTAAAGTTGAATGATAGCAACCACCCCAACACGATAAAGCATATTCGAGCCTAGAGTTAATGCAGGCATAGTAGAATTTTAGCAATATCCATTTAGGAGCTACAGGTCTTAATAGATATGAGGTTCGTAATGCATTGCTGAGAGACTTTTTTAATTTATCGACATGATGCTTCCAACTCAGATTACAATCAACAATAATCCCAAGATACTTGAAACTCGCAACAGCTTCAATGGAAATGCACGAGCTGGAGCAATTAACGGCATTACAAAAACTGGAATGATACGTTAACGGTGAATGTAAAATACTGCCACTCAAACTAAAATGCATAATCTTAGTTTTGTCACTTAAAATTAAGAAATGCTGGTCAAACCATTTCCTTAAAACTAAAAGGTCCGCTGGAATTTTTCGGCAAACATCAGTTTGTGAAGACCCACGATACCATAAGCTCATATCATCTGCAAAGGCAACAATCGTGCCTGCCAAATTTGTACTAAAAATTGAGTTTATGTAAATCAAAAATAAAAGGGGTTCCAAGACGGAACCTTGAGGAACACCAATGTTTAAAACATAAGGACAGCTCATAGTTCCATTCACCTTAACAACATGATTACGATTTGCAAGATATGATTTAAACCAATTATTAATGTTTCCTCTGAAACCGATTTTAGAAAGCTTATGCAATAGAAGATTATGATCAACCATGTCAAAGGCTTTTTTTATGTCTACAAAAAGCCCAGCGCAAGAGTCGGAATTATTTAGCAATGCATGCACGCCATTTAAAATGATCAATCAACACATTAATCAACACATTTTGGCGTTTGGTCACCAATGGGTCATTTTTTATTGCGATAAAAAAAGCGGAACACGTGGAAACACGTGTTGCGTTTTCAACTGGAAAACATATATGTTAAGATATAAATCAATTAAATTTTTTGGTCTTTCATAATTCGTTGAGGATTGGTCACTAGTTGATTTCGCTTGGTCATCCCAACATACTTAATGGTTTATTGCAAAATCTTTAAAAACTCATTATTTCCACAGGATTCGGACTGATCGAGCTGGAAACTTGACCAATACTAATAATTTTATAATGGTGACCAGTCCTGACCTAACGATTGCCTAACGAAATTTTCTTGCATTAAGGTGATGCCTGGGAATTTTTTTAATTTTCTTTATTTATTAAACGGTAACCAAACAAAAAAAAAATATTAACCAATACTGACCAAACGAATTTAATCATCACTTTTCTCACAACCCTTAGATATGCATGTGAAGATACGCTAAAGTTTTCCTAGCAAAAAATTAGCAAAAACTTAACATGTATATAAAGCAGTGTGAAGTTTTTACTACACTATGCTAAAAGTGTATATGTGTTGGTGCGTATCAAAATGATACCTGTATAAAGCGGAAAATGTAACTATTATTTTATTAACATTATTTGAAACATTTGGCAGTTAACTTCAAAAAACCGTAAGGAAATTGTAGCAAGTTTACCATATCATTAATCAATTGTCACTAACTCGAACATTGGTAAAATATTTAATATTTTAATATTTAATAAAAGTTCTAACAAAATAACTAGAAAATCGGTGTCCGAAGCAGAATAGTAACACACACTATACGCTGAACTACGTGGGATTAATTATTGAAATCAAATGAGATAAGCAGAGAAATCAAAATTCAACCTCGAGTAAAATGGGTGGAGTAATAGACAAATTAGAAAAAATAATACCAAGCTGCAAAGGGAGCGAAGTCCCTTTTATTTCAAATTAGAAATAAGTTTAATGAGAATTCTTTGGGCTACACTAGATATCCATATAAACCTAAACACAACCTCAGGTATATATGAATTATTAAATAGCGTTCATGTTAAATAAAAAATTAATGTGGAATCCCCATCTAGGAGTGTTCACAATTTAGAGAATTTTGAATTATAATCAAATATATTAAGAATTCTTGAATCAACTTAGATGTCCCTAAAAATCTAAATATATACAACCATGTGAGCTAATAAGAAGTGGGAACTATTTAAGTGTTAAGATCTCTAGGGATATCTCAGTTAGCCTAATATTTTTGAATGTATTCGGCCATAATACAAAATATTATTAACTCTCCTCTCCCCTGGATGCAGAGCATCTGAATATTTTTCTAATTGCCCAACTAAGAAGTGTTTAGATTTATAGGGATATCTCAGTTGGCCTAAAAAATTTTATTATATTCTGTCATAGTACAAAAATTGATAAACTGGCTCCTCCCCTGAATTTGGAGCATCTTAATATATTTTCTAATTGAAATGGTCCCCAACTAACACCACATTTACCTGAGGTTGTGGTTAGATCTCTAAGAATATCTAAGTTAGCTAAGAATTTTTAATATATTTGGCCATAATACAAAATTTTATTAACTCTGCCCTCCCCTGCATGGGGAGCATCTGAATATTTTTCTAATTGGCAGGGTCCCCAACAAACACCACATATACCTGAGGTTGTGTTTAGATCTCTAGGGATACTTCATTTTCAAGAATTCTTAATAAATAGTTGTACCTACTATATTGTATAATATTTTGCTTAGATTTATGAATACAAGCTATTTTTGCTGTCTGAATATGGCTTTTTTCTGTATCATTTATCATAAGATACTTTTTAATTATTTCCTTTGAATTCCATGAATTAAAGCAAATTTGTGCAGTAAGTTTTATAATTAGTAGTGTAATGTAATGTAACTAGCCGAGGCAAAGTAATTTTATATTATTCAGGTAATTTTAATAGGATTTAATAATTACATCAAAGAAAACTCTAATTTTCGATAATGTTCCGTCTTACCCAGGTAATATTACTAACAAAAAACACAAATAATAAAACTAGCAAAATATTAGCATTTTCATCAAATTCGTCTTTTAGATGGGGTGCTACAAAGATGGAGCCACTAAACCCATATCGTATTTCACACTGTCAAATTTTTGCTCCGACACCTTAAGTAATATAAACTAACATTAACTAAAATTTTCCGAAACAGAAGTACGAAATATGTGTATCATATACAATTACTACAAGCGTGGATTACGAGACTGACTCTGTTAGTTCTTTTTAGGGTCCATGAATTATAGTGATACATCTTTTGGAAATTCACTGTTCAAAATCTACCTTACCCTATTTAAATATTTCGGCCATACGAGCAATTATAAAGTCATGTGCTGTTCTATTTCACATCAAATATTATTTTAAAATCAAAATTAAATAATTTAATAAGGTTTCCACCACCACCATATTTATTTATAAAAATTCGAGTATTTTCACGCACGATTAAATATCCCTTATGTGTAGTGTTTATGAAAATCAATAATACATTTAACGGCAGGTGGGGCAGGAAAATAAAAAAAAAATCGGTTTCTTTACGGAAAATTTTCTAAAATAGTTTTCTATTCATTTCACGTCACGTAATTTGGATCATATATGAATATAATAACATAAACGAATTTTCACCAAACCGGTATATAAGAAGAAGATACATTTTTCTTGGGAAAATTGAAAAATTGAATTTTATTGAACAAAACTTATAGCATTTTTTTTTTAAATATCGATTTGGTATATTTATTCGATAAAAATTGTGCTTTAAACGATTTCTGAGATAAATCGAATTTATTCGATTCGAATGGCAAAAAAAAACTGTATAGGGGAATACAAATAAAATAAAAAAAAAAATTTAAAATTCGAATCGTGACATTAATATAATATATTATTACATATGCGGGTAATATTATTAATGCATATACGTTTACACGTAAATCGACCGATTTTCACCAACTCAGTAAAAAAAAAATTACATAATTTGTTTGCATATAAATTTTATTGGCGCATAAAATACTCGTACTTTGTTCAACCTTTCTAACTAGCTAGGTAGGTAGGTACTCCTGTCGTACATACGAATATGATGAATTATCAAAATCTTTTAACGTTATATCGCGTTTATTTTATTGAATGAATTTTATGTTTTGTCGCGCTTAATCAATCTTCCTGCGAGATGACAACATTATTATGATTGATATTCATTTTCACTATTCCAGTGTATTTATGTTTGATGTCGGTAGCTATAGATTGAATATATTTCATATTTATGCTTATTTAATTTATACTTTTAACGCTATTTGCCGTAGGCACTTGGCGAAACACACTTATACTTAATAAACACATTTTTATTAATCACTTGTTTTTTGTTCCGCAGAATATTTTGAATGTCTTTCAAAAAGTTTAAAAAATCACTCGATCGATTTCGACTTGTTAGGTCATCATCAGGAGTATCTACTGATTTGTATTAGTAAAAAATTTTTGTTATATAATAGAAAAAAGCAAAATATAATAAAAGAAGGAGAGAAGAAAAAATAAGCAATAAAAATTAATCTACGGATCGCGCAGGTAGGCGATGAGTCATATGTAGGTTGAGTAACAAAATTCAAGGTATATTATTGCGTACGTGAGAATAGAAAAGGGCGGGGTCTGTAATTGGTGAGAACCGGATTTCTCTTTGTTCGTTAAGGATATTTTGGTTAAGAAATATTGATTTTCGAATTTCGTAAGATTCTAAGGTATCTAAACGTCTGCCTTTGGGTTGTATATGTAATATGTCTAAATTGTTCAAGCTAGCTGTATGATTTTCTGAAGTTAAATGGTTATGGAAAGTTGATTGATTGCAACCAGATAAATGTTCTTTAGCTCTAACTCCAAAATTGCGCCCAGTCTGACCAATATAGGAGAAACTACAATCATTGCAATTGATCCTATAGACACCAGATTTGGAAAGGCGATCAACTCTAGGTTTATTGTTAAAAATCATTTTCTTTATTGTGTTATTATTATAAAAAGCAAAACTAATATTGGTATAATTGGACACGATGTTGCTAATCCGTTGGCTCGTTTTTCCTATATACTCTAAGCGACGCCAATTTTCCCGCGTTGGACTATCCGGTGGATAAATACCCGTTAGAGTTTTACGCTTTAGCTTTTTATTTAATAACTTTAATATAGTCCTAGTTGCATATCCGTTATTCGTTGCTATTTGAAGAATTATGTTAAGCTCAGTGTTATAATTTGAATTTGACAGAGGGATGTTTATTAGTCTATCTATGAGTGAGTGGAAAGCTGACATTTTAATATTATGTGGATGGTTTGAAGAACTAGGGATAACAGCGTCTGTATACGTGGGTTTCCGATAAATTTTGAAGTCTAAAGTAGAATTAATCCTGGTTATTGTTATATCTAGAAAATTAATACATTTATTTTCTTCTTTTTCTAACGTAAAATCAATGGTGGGATACTGAGAATTTAACCAAGTAAGGAAAGAGTCTAACAGTCTATCAGTTCCATTCCATAGACATAATATGTCATCAACATATCTATACCAAAAGATTATATGACGAAAATAAGGATTGTTATTTGATAAGATCATTTGTTCGAAGAAATTCATGAAAATTTCAGCCAACAAAGGTGACAGAGGGGAGCCCATGGGTAGACCATCAGCGAATTTGAAATATGTATTATCAAAACAGAAATAATTTTGTTTAATACAAGTCTCAAAAACTAACTTCAGTTCACGACGTAAGCTCTCATCTACAACATCCCTATCTAAGTAATTACAAACTATTTGGGACAAAGTATTAATTGGAATAGAAGTGAAAAGACTGGCAACGTCAAATGAAACTAGTTTTGAATGTAACGGAATATCGACGTCTTGAATTTTGTTAATCAATTCTACCGAGTTCTTAACCGAATAAGCCGAAAAGAAATTAGTATGACAATTGAAAAAATTTATGAAACCCTTACATAGCTTGTAGGCAGGAGCATTGCAATACGCTACTATTGGTCTAATCGGAATGCCTTCTTTATGGATTTTTGGTAAACCATAAAGGATCGGGGCAGATGGATTCATGACAGAGTACTTCCAACCAGTTCCATCAAATAACTTCTGGCATTGGTTGATACACTTACTAACCGAAGTCTTAAAAGACTTAGTTGGATCTCTGCCAAGCTCTATTGCTTTACTTTCTGTAATAAAATCAGAAATTTTATTGCAGTAATCGACTTTTGTGAGCACGGTTATTGTATTGCCTTTATCCGCTTTACACGCTATAAGGTCATGGTCACGTAGTTTTTTCTTTATCGCACCAATCACTTTGAGGTTAGTATTAGAAGCAGCAGAAGAAGAAGAGTTTATCGGAGAAGAAGAGTTATCAATACCTTTCTTTATTTGTAACGCACACACTGATTTTATTTGGGTTATCTGGCCAGATAAGGCCAAAAAAGTTCGTGCAGAGGTAGCTGAAATTTCACATATTCAATATGTGAAACAAAAAGCTAAACTGGATGTGTTGCGAGATAAGGCTTATCCATTTAACCGTAGAGGTAATAGTGGTTCGTCTAATTTCCAATTTCATCCACGTTTTAAGAACTTGTCCTCAGTCGTTTTCCGTGATACAGAGGTGCAAATGCTTAGCAACGGAGTGAATTTTGCCCCTACGCCAAACAAAATCGACCTTCGATCATTCGAAAATCTGGCTGTAGATGCCGAAACAGCCTTATCTGGCCAGATAACCCAAATAAAATCAGTGTGTGCGTTACAAATAAAGAAAGGTATTGATAACTCTTCTTCTCCGATAAACTCTTCTTCTTCTGCTGCTTCTAATACTAACCTCAAAGTGATTGGTGCGATAAAGAAAAAACTACGTGACCATGACCTTATAGCGTGTAAAGCGGATAAAGGCAATACAATAACCGTGCTCACAAAAGTCGATTACTGCAATAAAATTTCTGATTTTATTACAGAAAGTAAAGCAATAGAGCTTGGCAGAGATCCAACTAAGTCTTTTAAGACTTCGGTTAGTAAGTGTATCAACCAATGCCAGAAGTTATTTGATGGAACTGGTTGGAAGTACTCTGTCATGAATCCATCTGCCCCGATCCTTTATGGTTTACCAAAAATCCATAAAGAAGGCATTCCGATTAGACCAATAGTAGCGTATTGCAATGCTCCTGCCTACAAGCTATGTAAGGGTTTCATAAATTTTTTCAATTGTCATACTAATTTCTTTTCGGCTTATTCGGTTAAGAACTCGGTAGAATTGATTAACAAAATTCAAGACGTCGATATTCCGTTACATTCAAAACTAGTTTCATTTGACGTTGCCAGTCTTTTCACTTCTATTCCAATTAATACTTTGTCCCAAATAGTTTGTAATTACTTAGATAGGGATGTTGTAGATGAGAGCTTACGTCGTGAACTGAAGTTAGTTTTTGAGACTTGTATTAAACAAAATTATTTCTGTTTTGATAATACATATTTCAAATTCGCTGATGGTCTACCCATGGGCTCCCCTCTGTCACCTTTGTTGGCTGAAATTTTCATGAATTTCTTCGAACAAATGATCTTATCAAATAACAATCCTTATTTTCGTCATATAATCTTTTGGTATAGATATGTTGATGACATATTATGTCTATGGAATGGAACTGATAGACTGTTAGACTCTTTCCTTACTTGGTTAAATTCTCAGTATCCCACCATTGATTTTACGTTAGAAAAAGAAGAAAATAAATGTATTAATTTTCTAGATATAACAATAACCAGGATTAATTCTACTTTAGACTTCAAAATTTATCGGAAACCCACGTATACAGACGCTGTTATCCCTAGTTCTTCAAACCATCCACATAATATTAAAATGTCAGCTTTCCACTCACTCATAGATAGACTAATAAACATCCCTCTGTCAAATTCAAATTATAACACTGAGCTTAACATAATTCTTCAAATAGCAACGAATAACGGATATGCAACTAGGACTATATTAAAGTTATTAAATAAAAAGCTAAAGCGTAAAACTCTAACGGGTATTTATCCACCGGATAGTCCAACGCGGGAAAATTGGCGTCGCTTAGAGTATATAGGAAAAACGAGCCAACGGATTAGCAACATCGTGTCCAATTATACCAATATTAGTTTTGCTTTTTATAATAATAACACAATAAAGAAAATGATTTTTAACAATAAACCTAGAGTTGATCGCCTTTCCAAATCTGGTGTCTATAGGATCAATTGCAATGATTGTAGTTTCTCCTATATTGGTCAGACTGGGCGCAATTTTGGAGTTAGAGCTAAAGAACATTTATCTGGTTGCAATCAATCAACTTTCCATAACCATTTAACTTCAGAAAATCATACAGCTAGCTTGAACAATTTAGACATATTACATATACAACCCAAAGGCAGACGTTTAGATACCTTAGAATCTTACGAAATTCGAAAATCAATATTTCTTAACCAAAATATCCTTAACGAACAAAGAGAAATCCGGTTCTCACCAATTACAGACCCCGCCCTTTTCTATTCTCACGTACGCAATAATATACCTTGAATTTTGTTACTCAACCTACATATGACTCATCGCCTACCTGCGCGATCCGTAGATTAATTTTTATTGCTTATTTTTTCTTCTCTCCTTCTTTTATTATATTTTGCTTTTTTCTATTATATAACAAAAATTTTTTACTAATACAAATCAGTAGATACTCCTGATGATGACCTAACAAGTCGAAATCGATCGAGTGATTTTTTAAACTTTTTGAAAGACATTCAAAATATTCTGCGGAACAAAAAACAAGTGATTAATAAAAATGTGTTTATTAAGTTTATTTAATTTAAATAATATTTTTTTTTATGTTGGATGTGTTATACGAGAACATATTATTGTCGCTCGCGTATATATAAAAAGATGACGATGACGACGATGAAAATGGATGCATGATTACTTTTTATGATAATGTGGAACACATAATATTTATAATGTAATATCACAATGGGAGTGAATATATATATATACAAAATATTTAATGCATCTGTGCACTGTACCGTCAATTTATGTGTTTATTGCATTTACAGCACATACAACAATGTAGAGCTTTTTGCTATATTTTTAAACATTGTTGCGGCTCGTTTATGTTAAACTATTGACCGTTATAATTAATCACATCAGAATCATTGTCTATATAGTGTGAAGGAGGCGTTCGATATATTTATACGTGCTAACTTGTACAAAATATTAGGATTTTTTATGTATCGGTAAATTTAAATTCTGAAATACGATCCAAACATTATTTTTAACCCGAAATAAGGAGCAACACACAAAAAAAACAATTCCCAAATGTACCCCACTGTTAATGATCTAAAATATTTGGTGAAATAAATAAAACTGCTAACGATAGCCTTATTTGAATCCTTAGCCTTTTTAATACTTTTCGGGTAGAGATTTTTTATTGTGTACACATATATTTGCTTGTAACATATACGTTATGTATATGTACAAACTAAGGCATATACATTTATAAATATATTTATGTATTTTATTATGGTTTTTAATTTATTTATTTAAATAATATTATTTTTTGCTTGGCTTGGGAGTATTATGGTGGATAAATAAAAAATACTCATCAGTAACCCTTTTCTTGTACATATTCATGCCATAAAAAATTATATGTGTTACATGTAATGTATTCATATGAGTATAAATATAAATTAGTTCCAATGGTTAAGTTTTAAAATTCATGCTTAGTTTAAAGGATACAACCGTATACTACAAATACTCATATTATATTGTACCACAGATATTGGATCAGAAATTTATGACTATAAATTATTAACTGAATGTGTAAATTGTCAGTGTTCAGCGTTTTCAGGAAACAACTATTATCAGTTAACCAACTGTCAAATATGGAATATTCGCGAAAATACCGGAAATAATTTTCAAATATTTACAAACTACTTACGCCACTACTAGAATATTCTCGAAATAGACCTACTAAACTCCAGGTGTCACCATAACCAACCTCATAAAAAAATATTATTAAAGTTCTAAAACTTTTGTTAAATACGTGTCCCATCAATGCCAAATTAATTGCCCAACAACCCAGTAGGCGACATCGTAACAAAATATTTTCAGTTCATATCTTCCTCATCTTTGAGCTAACCTTGCGTTGACCCGAGTAATTGGTCTAACCCACCTTAACCAGAGAGATTATAATAGAACGTAATTAACAACTTTTAACATTTTGATTGTTTGTATCATTCAATACGAGAACACTAAACTGTTATCAGTGGCATCTACCGGACTATACATTTAAATTACCATAGAGAATTAGGGGCGCAAGAGTTTCGTATAAATTTGGAAATTATTCAGAATTATTTCAGGTATTTTCGCGAATATTCCGAAAGCTGTATAAATTATGAGAGTTGTGATATGAACCCGAAGTTGACCGGGGTAAATCCGTAACAATAGCAGTGTGTCAATAGTTATTTATGGATCCAGTCAAAAGGCACAAGATTTACGATCTACAATTGTCAAAAAAAATATAATTATTATTAGTAGACGCAGAAAATATTATTTGCGACTATCAATGTGGTTTTAGTCCCAATCCGCAGTAGCACTGCGGAGGATGATTTTGGAAACATGTTGGGAGTACATAATAAACATAAGTCAAGAGTTCTGGCAGACATATGACAACGTCAACTGCGATAACCAATGGGCCGCGCTCATGTATCTAGTAATTCCCGAGAATCTGTATATGTAGAACCATATTCGAAGTAACTGTATCGCTCGCTACGCAAGCAGACTAGGTTGGAGGTGAACAGTAGCAAGACCAAAACTTTAGCAACTCCCAAGAATATTTTCATGGAAAATCTCGGAATCGGCCACCAGAATTTTGAAAGCGATGAAAACTTTAAATACCTCGCGTCAGTTATAACGTCGTCGAATGAAACGCGGGTAGAAATAAAAGCCGGAGTCGCTGTCGGACAACGAGTTTTTACCGAGCCCAGGCTCAGATGATTTAAATAAATTCCATACTATGGTGCCTAGTATTAATTCATGTTTCGTATCGAATTTAATTTCAACTCTCAGTAATACTGAGGGTGGTGGTTGTGATAAGATTCGTAATGTGGTTCTGAAGAATTACTCTCCATTTGTTTACAATTACAACTGATCTATATTTAATGTGGTTTTGGATAGCGGTGTTTACCCCGATTGTCTTAAAATTGCTAAAGTGACGCCAATTTTTAAGTCTGGAAATTTCAAAATAGTTAATAATTATCGTTCAATTTCAGTTTTATCGGTATTTGACAAAATTTAAGAAAAAAATATTGCGAAAAGGATGATCGATTTTCTAAATAAATCTAT